>CM024765.1:20919104-21519104 GCA_014218235.1 Colocasia esculenta | reverse complement strand
AGGATACCCAAGTGAATCTTGAATAATCATCAACTATTACAAATCCAAAATTCTTTCCTCCCAAACTGGTAGTTCTCATTGGCCCAAATAAATCCATGTGAAGTAGTTCTAAGGGCTTTGAGGAGGTTACTACAGTCTTTGATTTGAAGGAGCTCTTGGTGTGCTTTCCTCTTGCACAAGGTCTGCAAATGCTATCCAATCTGAAATTTACCTTTGGCAGTCCTTCAACTAGTTTTCTCTTTCTGAGCTTGTTCAACCCATCCAAGCTGCAGTGGCCCAATCTTCTGTGCCACAACTCAGTTGATTGATCTTTACTAGCTGCCAAACATACATCTTGATCCTTGAGTTTCTCGAGATATAGAACATACAAATTTCTTTCTCTGTAGGCTTCAAATATGACTGCACCATCCTTTAAGATACGCATTTTGATTCTTGAAACTGAATTTGATGGCCTTTGTCACACAACTGGCTGATGCTGATGAGATTGTGCTTTAACCCTTTGACCAGCATTACATCTTCTATAACTGATTTTCCTTTGATGTTCACAGACCCGCTTCCTATCACAGTCCCTTTTCCATTATCTCCATAGGTGACTGTACCTTCTTCAGCTTGGAGATCAACAAATATCTTCTTGTTGCCTGACATATGCCTTGAGCACCCACTATCCAAATACCATTTGGATGCTCGAGGGTAACCTGAAATGAGAACATCAAGCTTTAGGTACCCAAATTCTTTTGGGTCCTGATTGGTTAGTATCATCAACTTTACCTTTTAATATCCATTTTTTATGTCTTGTTGGGCATGTAATTTTAATATGTCCTAACTTGTTGCAGTGACTGCAGCAGGATAACTTAGTCACTTTTTCTATATATTTGAAATCAGCTTTGTATGCTATATCTTGTTCGGGTACAAATTTTGGTGTTGGATATGTTTTAGGGTATATTATGGTTTCTTCATTGTCTGGGGGTGTATATCCTAATCCATTTTTCTTTTTACCCGATCTCCTAGCATCTTTTAATATTAAAGAGTTTTTACCGTTGGTGAATTTCTCTAGTGTACTTGATAGATTATCATTTTCTTTATTTAGTCTTTCTATTTCTATTTTAAATTCACCTAAGTCTTCTTGTTTTTCTAGAAGATTTATTTTCTTATTTTTCTCTTTTAAATCTTCACATAATAATTCATTCTTCTTTTATGTTCAGTAATTTGTTTTTCAAGTTCTTCATTTTCTGTTCTTAGGTCTGAATTTGTATTTTCTAGACAGATTATATTTTTCTTACTAGTTTTAAGTAATTTGCATACTTCTTTGTATTTTTCATAAAGTTCATTAAAAGCATTTTCCAAATTGTCAGAATCTGAATCATTGCATGAATCAAAAGAAGAGTCAGAAGTTACCTTGTCCTCGGTGTTGGCCATTAGAGCCAAGTTGGCTTCTTCACCTTCACTGCTCGAGCTTGACTCACTGTCTGAGTCACTGCTGTTTTCCCAAGCAGCTGCCATTGCTTTCTTTTTGTACTTCTTAAATCTTCTGAAGTTGTCCTTCTTCTTGTGATCACTCTTTTTGATCATGGGACAATCTGCCTTGATGTGTCCAGGCTTTTTGCATTCATAACAGATCACTTCTCCTTTCTTTTGATCCTTTACTTCTGGTTTTCTGAAGTCTTTGTTTTTCTTAAAAATTTTCTTCCTGACTGATACTTCTTTTTCTTTGCTAGAATCCTTTGAAGCCTTCGAGACAGCATCGCTTCTTCATCATCACTGTCTTTACTACTCTCACTATTATCCAAAGATTCTTCCGAATTATCTTCACTTGCTTTGAGAGCATTTGATTGTTTTCTTCTGCTGGAGGATTCTCCTAATCTCTCCATGTTTATCTCGTGAGCCATGAGAGATCCTATTAGCTTTTCCAATGACATTAATTTTAAATCATTGGCTTCTTCAATGGCTGTTACCTTCGGAGTCCAAGAAGATGGTAAAGATCTGAGGACTTTTCTAACCATATCTGGTGCATTATAGACCTTTCCCAAACCGGCTAATCCATTTGTGATGTCAGTGAATCTGCTGAACATTTGAGTTATTGATTCACCTGTCTGCATCTGAAATCTTTCATATTGAGCTACTAGAATATCAATTCTTGTCTCCTTTACCTTGTCTGTCCCTTCATAGGTAATTTTGAGCTTTTCCCACATCTCCATTGCGGACTTGCAGGCTGAGACTCTATTGAACTCTTTCTTGCTTAGGGCACAGCATAATATGCTTTTGGCTTTGCAGTTTAAGGATATTCTTTTCCTATCATCATCTGTCCACTGAGCCTTAGCGTTTGTGACCAAAAGATCACCTTCTTCTACAATGGACCAGATTGTGTAATCATGACCTTGTAGAAAATATTCCATTCTAGTCTTCCAGTATGTGTAATCTTCTCCATCGAACAAGGGAGGCCTGTTGACTGACTGACCTTCGAAGTTACTTTGGGCTGCCATTGATCTTTGCTCTTCAGATCGTTGGATCTTCTTCTTTGTCGAAGAGACGTGCTCTGATACCACTTGTTGCCCAGCTAGCTAGCCCAGAGGGGGGGTGAATGGGTTATTAAAACTTCGATCTCTGATTAAAACCTGTTTACTGAAAGGATTGCACAACTTAATAACAAGGTTAGAGTTAGAGCAAACAAGACAACAATCACACAAAACACATCCACAAGACACAAGGATTTTTATCCTGGTTCGGAACTCCTCTCCACAGGAGACCTACGTCCAGTCCCTGAGCAATACCTCAGGATTGTACTACCAAGGGTACAATCCCCCTTAAGGATCCTTACACCCAGCCTCAACTGGTCTTCCTTCAGTCTGAAGGGAACAACAACCACCCTGGATACCACCAGGTCTTCCTTCGTCCAGAAGGGAACACAACCTAATAAGAAAAAGGGTGTGAAAACAAGCTTCAGACTCTAGCTTGATCAGCTACACACTGAAGCTCCTAAGCCCCCGAGAGAGAAAGAGATTTAACAAGGTTTTTCTCTCCAAGGACCACACAGGCTCTTACAAATGCGAAGATTCCTTCTGAGCACAGAGAGCTAAGAGCTTAGAACGAGGTTTGGAGTGGAGGCTTCGCTCTTCTTCAAAGTTCTAAAGATTCTGAGAGATGGATTTCTTTCTTCTTCTTCTAAAATCAAGCGTTGTTGCACACACACTTCTTTTCCGTCTTGAGTCTTCTATTTAAACTGCTGATTCAAATTCGAACGTTGAAGTGTCCGTTGTCTCTTATCCTTGTGTACGTTAGACTGGTCACTGAGGAAGCTTCTGATCGTCAGTCTTTTATCCTTGTGTACACGCCAAAGAGATGTCATAGAACTTTGTATCTTGTGTCCAATGTTGTCCAGATGAGTCTTGTCAGATATCTGTAAGCATATCATCAATAAATAGAAGACAGCTAGGACTGCTGTCTATTGTTAGTTGAGATGGAACAGATATTGCAATATATAGCAAAGCTCCTTTCTGTCTAAAAAAGTACGTAGACAGAGTAGCATAGAATTGGAAGATATTGTCTGCATGCATGGGAGATACGATCGGAGAGCATTTAATGCATAGCAGTCAACGGACAAGATATGACTTTGACTTTTCAACGCTATAAAAAAACATTATACTGATGCATCAAGAAATTCGATAAAAAGAATCTTGCTGACTTATGAAATCGTTATGAATTATAGCAAGTTGTTATGAACTGTAAGGAAGTCGATGTGATAACTTATGAAGTCGTTACAACAAGCAGGTCGTTGTGAGTTCTGAGGAAATCGTTACAAGAAATCGTTATGCAAAGCAAGGCGTTATGATCAGTGAAGAAATCGTTATGAACTCTAAAGAAATCGTTACACGAAATCGTTATGACTATCGAGTTGTAAGGAAATCGTTACACGAAATCGTTATGCAAAGCAAGGCGTTATGATCAGTGAAGAAATCGTTATGAACTCTAAAGAAATCGTTACACGAAGTCTAAAGAAATCGTTATGACTATAGAGTCGTTGCGAATTCTAAAGAAATCGTTACGGCTAGAGAGTCGTTGTGAGTTCTAAAGAAATCGTTATGACTATAGAGTCGTTGCGAATTCTAAAGAAATCGTTACGAGGTCTAAAGAAATCGTTACGGCTAGAGAGTCATTGTGAGTTTTCCGGTCAAAGAGGAAATCGTTCTGCTTATCAAAGAAGTCGATACAAAGACTTGGATAGAGTGATGGGACTTACCAGATTGTCTTGAACTTTCATTTTTCTTTTATTTCCTGTACTTAAGGCTCAAGTAATCCATTAGTGTTATTTTGTTAATCATCAAAATTAATATATAAATAAATGGAAATATTTATTATGGGGACAGTTTGGTCATCACGGCCGTCGTCTGGGTTCCCTAGAAGTTGAAACATTACTTCCTGGCTCATGAGGTGAAACTTCTGGCACGTATGGACCCAATTCGGTACTTGCTTGAGAAGCTTGTCCTGACTGATAGGTTGATGAGGTGGCAAAGTTTCCTCAATCAATTTGACATCACCTACGTCAACCAAAAGTCAATCAAGGGACACGCTATTACTGAACTTTTGGCCCACCACCCCTTACCTTCATGCTCTCCCATTGATGAATGCTTTCCCGATGAAGAGTTAGGAGCCATTATCGATGGTGAACCTTCATGGGTGCTTTACTTCGAAGGGGCCCTCAATTCCAAAGGGTGTGGAATAGGGGTAGTCCTCCTCTCACCGAAAGGGGTAGTCATTCCGCACGCCTATCAATTAACCTTCCGCGCCACGAACAATGTGGCCGAGTATGAGGCGCTCCTAATTGGGCTGAAAATGGCATTGTTGCTCGGAGTCAAAGGGTTAAGGATAATTGGTGATTCGCAGTTGATACTCCGGCAATCGCTTAGCAAGTACCAGAACCGGGATCCCAAGTTGAAACCATACCAAGAGTTGGTAGGAAAGGTAGTCTGGCAGTTTAGGAAGCTTACCCTAGTCCACACTCCTAGGGCTCAGAATATCCTAGCAGATTCTCTCGCTTCCCTAGCTTCCTCCATTTCCATTCCTTTGGGAAGATCTTCTGAAACCATCTGCGTCCAAAGGTTAAGAGTCCCTTACCATGTCGATCCTTGGTTTTCTCAACTCACATCTCCGTCTCCATCCCTTCAGGTCCACGCTCTCTCAAAAGAGCCAGAAATTGACCTCGAAGATGGCCATCCTTGGTACTTTGACATCAAAAACTTTCTCAGAGATGGATCCTTCCCCGATTATGCCACCTCTGCCGATGGACGGGTCATTCGCCGCGTCTCGGAGCGTTACAAGATCATAGGTGGTATTCTGTACAAGAAATCTCTCAGTGGGATCTATCTTCGTTGCCTCGATGAAATCGAGTCTCAAGATGTTGTTGAAGCCGCTCACTCTAGCGAATGTGGTGGTCATGTTAATGGTAGAGCAATTGCCCAAAAGTTTCTAAGACACTACTATTGGCCTACCATGGAAGAAGACTATTGTCACTTTGTCCATCACTGTGTTAAATTCCAATTGCACGGCGATAAAATTCATGCTCCTTCCTCTTCTCTTCACCCTCTCATCGCTCCATGGCCTTTCTCCATGTAGGCATTCGACGTGGTCGGTCCACTCGCAGACAGAACCGGAGAAATCTGTAAGAAGTCCTTCATCCTGACCGCCACGGAGTACTTCACAAAGTGGGCTGAAGCAGAAGCATTCATAGAGGTCAAGGCTTCAACAGTGGTCAAATTCATCAAGCGCAACATTCTTGCAAGGTTCGGCGTGCCTCGGGAAATCGTCACTGACAATGGACCTCAATTCACTTCACTGGAGCTTCGCGACATGTGTGATAAATATGGTATCAATTTGCATCATTCATCCCCATATTATCCACAAGGTAATGGATAAGAGGAAGCTACTAATAAAACTCTCATCAAAATCATAAAGAAAACATGCAAATCTCACAACAATGCTGACTGGCCAGAACGCTTAATTGAAGCTCTTTGGGCTTATCGCACCTCGGTCCGAACTCCTACGAGGCAAACCCCCTATGCTTTGACATACGGATCGGATGCAATACACCCATTTGAGATCTTCGTCCCTTCACTTAGAGTTCAACTTGTTGAGTAACTACCCCTAAGTCTTTAAATAATAATGATTTTTCTATGACAAATCTTTAAATATATATTTTGCTTCTACCATAAAAAATCCCTAAATATGTATTTTCCCTAAATAATATAGATATATAACAAAAATTTCTAGACAGATTCAATGCCCAAAATTTTCTAAGGCACAGACTCTCTATAGCCTACTGAATTCGACTGATGTATTTGACTCATTCAGAAGCTCAGTCACAAGTCTTGAAAATGTTTCTAAGTCCACAACGTTACATTGTATTCGACTCATATAGTCGAATGTCTTTTACATTGTATTCGACTCATGACTTCGAGTGTCTGTTACACTGTATTCGACTCATGACTTCGACTCACTCTTTTACACTATATTCGATTCAAGACTTCGACTCACAGTTAAACATCATTCGACTCACCACCTCGACTCATAGTTTTACACTACATTCGACTGATGGTTGCTCTATTGTAGTCGATTTACATAGTTCCTACTGTAGTCAAATCATGCTTACTTCTAAGTCGAATTACCTATTCTACTGCATTTGACTACACTGTTAGTTGTATACTTATAGCTTTGTCAGTTCTATCTGTTAGGAAATATTTCTATTAGTTCTGTGTTGAATCTTAAACTTCTTAAGTATAAAATCAGTGACATATTTCATGATCATTATTTTAATATATTTCTTCTGACGAAATTCAGTACATTCAAAATTATGCAAAATATTCTTTGCAATTTATTTATAGTCTTACAGTCTTAGTGTCCTTTGCCTCAGTCTATATCTTCTAAGAGACACAAAGCATTTATGTAAGTTTCAGACGCATGGCTTCTGACCATCTCACCTACCACTGACAGACCCATACTTTACCTTTTTGTCTGTCTGCTTTATTTTCTGAAATGACTAAGAATACTAGGTTCCATACTGTTTGTTGTACTCCACTGACCCACCTACCACAAAGGTATGGAGATGCTTTTGTCTTTGTCTTGTCCTTGCTAAACAGGATTTATTGGAGCACATGTCTGGCATGGGTTGCTCAGCTCAAGACTTTAAATAGCTTATCTTCTAGCTATGGCAACTGCTCCTATTTCTGAAGACCTTGGAAAGAGACAAAATTCATGGCCCTTCGGATAAAACTTCCAAGATCCAAAGGATCCCCAAGACTATCTCCAAACGGCTAAGAACACAACAACCATCTTACTCCAACGGCTATCTTCTCCAAACGGCTAGTTTTTGAAGACTATAAAAATGAAGAAAGCTCTTGAAGAAACAACAATAAGACGCATAGTGTTCAATACAATTCCTTGAAAGCTCATCTTGCATTCTTCAAGCTCTCAAAAAGTCTTCCTGCTCAAGTTCTTATTTGAGAGAATCTCTTCAGAAATTCCTGTTCTGAAGATCTGTCTTTTGGGTGGCAACTGTAATTGCTTTTACTTCAAAGTCCACCCAAGTAGCTTCAGCTAGGATTTAGATTGAACTCCTTATCTTTCAATCCTGCTGGAAAGTGTGTGTTCTGTGCTCATTCTTGAGGCAAACATACAAGAGTTTCTTCCTTCATTTCTGCAGAAGTTTGATTCTGCATTGCCCCTCTTGTGAAGGGAAGGCCTTTAGTATAAGGCAGTCTTGTTTACCCCTATTTTAGGGAAGACTTGCTTTGGAGCAAGTGGGTGTTGTAATTTCCTCTCAAGGGTGAGAGAAGGCCAAGTTGATTGGCAGTTTAGTGAAATCTCAAGTGGTTGGCTTGAGGACTGGATGTAGGACTTCTATGTGGGAAGGGCCGAACCAGGATAAATCTCTTGTGCAATTTTCTGTGTGATTGTTTTCCGCCAAGTTCACACTTGAATCACACACACCACACCAAGTACTAACACATCTACTTAGTGTTGTGCTTTTTCAGAAGAATTTTGAAAAGTTAGAAAATCCTATTCACCCCCCCTCTAGGACTGTGAATCTGCCATTTCGATCCAACAAGTGGTATCAGAGTGGAGGTCTTCTTAGAAGAATCAAAAGATTTGAGAAGAAATGGCATCAGAAGCTCACAACTATGAAGGCCAATCAGTCACAAGGCCACCATTCTTTGATGGTGAAGATTATCAATATTGGAAGATGAGAATGGAATGCTTCATCAGAGGTACAGACTACGACCTTTGGCAGGTGATTGAACAAGGTGATTATAAATAGTTGGAGCAACTTCTACCTCTACTGGTTATCTATTGCTGATAAGAGAAATATGTCCCTAAATTATAAAGCAAAAAATTATCTTTGCTGTGCCTTATCTAAAAGAGAATTCAATAGACTTTCGGCCTGTAGGACAGCAAAAGAAATGTGAGACAAATTACAGGTAACCTATGAAGGAACTGATAGAGTTAAGCAAACTAGAATAGATATACTAGTATCTCAATATGAGCAATTCAAAATGCTTCCAAGTGAAAATATAACACAAATGTACAACAGATTCTCAAATATAATTGTAGGATTAAGTGCCTTAGGGAAAAATCTAACCAATGAAGAAACACTTAGAAAGATATTAAGATCTCTAACAAATGTATGGACCCTAAAGTCACTGCCATAGAGGAAGCCCATGATCTCACTGAATTGTCCATTGATAAATTAATAGGCTCTCTCATGGCACATGAAATAAATATGGAAAGATTTTCTGAAAGCTCTTCAAAGAAGAAAATTTCAAATGCTCTAAAGATTGCAGATTCTTCTTCATCTGAGGACTCCAAAGAGAAATCAGATGACAGTGATGATGAGGCTATGCTCTCAAGGAAATTACAAAGAATTTTGGCTAAGAAGAAGAAGTTTGGCTCAAGAAAGTTCTCAAGAAAGATAAAAAGAAAGAGCCAACCTGTTATGAGTGCAATCAGCCGGGACATTACAAATCTGAGTGTCCCAGACTCAAAAAGAAGGACCAAGCAGAAAAGTCAGAAAAGAAGGAGGGCAAAGAAAAGAGATTCAAAAAGTTCAAGAAGAAAGCTATGGCACCAACATAGGATAATGAAGATGCTACCAGCTCAGACTCCTCCAGCTCAGAATCTGAAAAAGAAGAAAAGGCAAATCTAGCCCTCATGGCAGGACTAGAACAGGTAAATTCTGAAACATCTTTTACTTCCTGCTCAGAATCTGATTCAGATAGTCTAGAGGATGCCTTCAATGAACTTTATGAAAAATATAAGTCTGTTGTAAAGCAAATAAAAATAATCAAGCTAAATTTGTTAAATCAAGAAAAGAGCAATACCTTTCTTAAAAATGAGGCTGAAAGGTTAAAGAAAAATTCAACTGAAACTAAAAGAGCTAATGAACTTTTATGTGAAGATTTGAAAAATAAGAATAACAAAATATTAGAATTAGAATCAAATCTAAGAGAACTGAATAATGAAGAGAAATTGCAAGAAGAAAATAGTTATCTAAGAGCCACTTTAGATAAAATAACTACTTGCAAAACTTCATTATTTGTAGATTTGAAAGGTGCCAGAAAAGGAAAAAGGAAATATGGAGTAGGATACACACCCCCACAAAATGAAGAACATATTATTCATCCTAAAGTATATCCAACTCCTAAGTTTGTAACAGAGGATGATATAAAGAATACCAAAAGGGTAAATCAACATGCTTATAAACAAAAACAGAAATATAGTAGAATATACACAAGAAAAATCTTTTGATTTATTCTGTACACATTGCAACCAACTAGGTCACACAGTTAGCGCATGCACTACTAGAAACTTAAGATGGATTCCTAAAACTAACCATCAAGGACCCAAGAAAGTTTGGGTACCAAAAGTTAAAACTTAGCTTTGTTTGCAGGGTCGGCTGAGGGCATCCAAATGGTATTTGGATAGTGGATGCTCAAGGCATATGACAGGTGATAGGAAGCTATTTACAAGTTTTAGAGAAGAATCTGGTCAAGTTACTTATGGTGACAATGGAAAAGGAAAAGTGCTAGGTTGTGGAACTATTGGTACTAAAGAAAAAGATTTAATTGAAGATGTCATGTATGTAGAAGGTCTCAAGCACAACCTGATCAGTATTAGTCAGTTATGTGATAAAGGTCATCTAGTAAGTTTTCAGAATGATAAGTGTGTAATTCTGAAGAACAACAAAAAGGTCTTTGAGGCACAAAGAATAAAGAATTTATACACATTGCAACTGGCAGAATTAAAAGAAGTAAACCTTTGCTTGGCAACTACCAAAAGTGAAGAATCTGATTTGTGGCACAGAAGACTTGGTCATGCAAGCACTTCAGTGATCAAGAAATTATTAAAGCATGATCTGGTTGAGGGTCTTCCCAAGATGAAATAAAAAGTTGGAATTTGCTCAGCATGTGCAAAAGGAAAACAACAAAAACCTCATTTCAGTCCAAGACAATTGTTACAACTTCCAAGCCCCTGGAATTGATTCACATGGATTTATTTGGACCTATGAGGACAGTCAGTCTTGGAGGAAAGATCTATGGCTATGTATTAGTTGATGATTACTCAAGATATACTTGGTGTCTTTTCTAGAAGCCAAATCTGAAGCTTTTCAAGCCTTTCTGAAATTCAGCAAAATTGTTCAAAAGAATCAAAAATTTCAGATTACCAGTATCAGGTCTGATCATGGAGGAGAATTCAAAAATGAAGAGTTTCTGGAATTTTGTGAAGAAAATGGAATTGAACACAATTTCTCAGCTCCCAGAACACCTCAACAAAATGGTGTAGCAGAAAGGAAGAACAGAACATTGCTAGATATGGCCAGAACTATGCTAAATGAGTATAATCTACCAAAGTATTTCTGGGCAGAAGCAGTAAATACAGCTTGCTACATTATCAACAGATGCATGATCAGACCCATCCTAAGAAGACTCCTTATGAATTATACAAGGATAAGAAGCCCAACATCAGTCATCTTCGACCTTTTGGCTGTAAGTGTTTTATCTTAAATAATGGTAAAGACAACTTAGGAAAATTAGATGCTAAAAGTGATGAAGGTTTTCTGTTAGGGTTATCTCAAAACCTAGAGGATATAGAGTGTTTAATAGAAGAACACTAAATATAGAACAAACTGTACATGTTTTATTTGATGAAACTAACCCTTCTATCAAAAGGATAGAAGAAGAAGAAGATTGTGTTGATGATCTTTGCAGGGATCTTGAAAAGACTTCTCTTGAAGGAGAACAAAACAAAGATGAAGAATCAGAAGATCCCCCACTAGAAGATCTCCAACAACAAGAAGAAACACAAGAAGGACTACCTACAGAATTAAGGTACCACAGGGATCATCCTAGAGAAAATATCATAGGTAATCCTCAAGATAGGGTAAGAACA
Organism: Colocasia esculenta; assembly: GCA_014218235.1. NCBI lineage: Eukaryota > Viridiplantae > Streptophyta > Magnoliopsida > Alismatales > Araceae > Colocasia > Colocasia esculenta. The sequence goes on along the minus strand of CM024765.1, from coordinate 21,507,671 downwards.
AGAGGTATGCAAATTCCAAGTGATTTCTCTGCATTAGTTTCACAGATTGAGCCTAAGACAATCAATGATGCACTGGGTGATGAATCTTGGATCCTTGCTATGCAAGAGGAACTTAATCAGTTCCAACGCAGTGAAGTTTGGACCCTTGTGCCTAGACCTACTGACCATCCAGTTATTGGAACCAGATGGGTTTTCAGAAACAAAATGGATGAATCAGGGGTAATTACTAGGAACAAGGCTAGACTTGTTGCTCAAGGATACTCCCAAGAGGAAGGCATAGACTTTGATGAAACCTATGCTCCAGTTGCTAGATTAGAGGCAATCAGAATTTTATTAGCATATGCTTGCTCTCTTAATATTAACTTATTTCAGATGGATGTTAAAAGTGCTTTTCTGAATGGTTTTATAAAAGAAGAAGTGTATGTTGAGCAACCACCTGGATTTGACGATACAAAAAATCCTAATCATGTTTTCTGTTTAAAGAAAGCACTATATGGCTTGAAGCAAGCTCCAAGAGCTTGATATGAAAAACTAAGTGCTTATCTTATATCACATGATTTTGCAAGAGGAAAAGTAGATAGTACTTTATTCATAAAGAAATTTTCAAATGGAATCCTAATTGTACAAATCTATGTTGATGATACTATCTTTGGTTCTACTAATGAATCACTCTGCAAATTCTTTGAAAATCTAATGCAAAGTGAATTTGAAATGAGCATGATGGGTGAACTGAACTACTTCCTTGGCTTGCAAATTAAGCAAACCAAAGAAGGGACTCACATCTGTCAAACCAAATACATATCAGATTTGCTTATCAAATATGGCTTTGACAAATGTAAGCCTTTAGGTACACCTATGAGCTCAGGCATTAAGCTAGATAGTGATCCTCTTGGTAAAAAGGTAGATCAAAAGATCTATAGAGGAATGATAGGATCACTGCTCTATCTTACTGCAAGTAGACCAGACATAATGTTCAGTGTTTGTTTATGTGCGAGATTCCAAGCTGATCCTAGAGAATCTCATGTTCATGCTGTTAAAAGAATTTTTAGATATCTTATAAATTCAAGTAATCTAGGTCTATGGTATCCCAGATGCTCAGAATTCAAGTTAATTGGATATAGTGATGCTGACTATGCTGGATGCAAATTAGATAGAAAAAGCACCAGTGGCACTTGTCAACTTCTTGCAGGATGTTTAATATCTTGGTCTTCCAGAAAACAAAATTCAGTAGCTTTATCCACTACAGAAGCTGAATACATTGCAGCTGGAAGTTGCTGTACTCAACTGTTATGGATCAAGCATCAATTGGAAGACTATGGTCATCAGCTTCAAGAAATCCCAATGCTTTGTGATAATACAAGTGCAATCAATTTGACCAAGAATCCAATCCAACACTCAAGAACAAAGCACATTGAGGTTAGACATCACTTCATCAGGGACTATGTAAGTAATGGCAATATCTCTCTTGAATTTGTTTCCACAGAAAATCAATTAGCAGATATTTTTACTAAGCCCCTACCTGAAGATAGATTTACATCTATTAGAAGAGAAATAGGTATGTGCAATCTTGATTAAGTTTGACCAAATTATCATGCTTGAAAAATGGTTGTGTGTATTGTCTGTGAAAAAGTATCCTGAAAATTTTCTATGTCCCAGTCCATCGACTTGTGCATTCGACTCATGACGAGTCAAGGCATTCGAATCATGTAGAGTTAAGGCAATCGACTCACTTAAGTTTCCATGAAACGTCACTTAATATTTAAATTTCGTAACTGACAACTAATTAAGGCGCGTCTCTTCATGACTTAACGATCACATCCTTCCATCACGTCCGTTCAGCCTGAGATGAAGGGACGGTTTTCCTCTAACTTTTATATAAACAACTCTTTCACCCCTTTAGAAAGCACCCGTTTGAAATCTCTCTTCGACTCCTCTGTCCTCATCCGTTCTTCGCGCCTTCCTGCTCTCCGGCGAAGGACCTCCAGAAGCCCTCTGCGAAGCCTCATCCTCTCGAGAAGAAGGTAGGTTCTTTACCTTATTTCGAGTATACCTCCTTTGAAGGTTTTCTAAGTCTCCCTTTGGTCTATTGTCTAGATGGCATCTCCTAGGGCTCAAGTTTCCGTCCAACTCACTTCTGACCAACTCCAGAGACTAGCCAAGATCCCCATCTGTTCTGGAAAGTCGGTTGAGTTCTCCCACCTGAGTGGAAACCTAGCTTGGGTAGAAGAGACCCTCACTGCAATGGGATGGACCAAGCTTTGTCAGATTTCTGAACTGTTTGTGGCCAGTGCAGTCAGGTCATTTTATGCTTCCCTGAAAGTTTCGACTGGTAACACTGTAGTGGGCTATGTTAAAGGAACCAAAATCACTATCTCTGAAGAATATCTAGTGGAGCTTTTGGATTGTCCCAACTCCGGCCACTGCCTTAGTGAGTTTATCCCCTTAGAGAAGCAAAAGTTGGGGATTATTGGGAGTCTGGGGACTTTGTGCAAAAGAGGTTTGCAAGTAAATGAACTATCAGCAGAGAAGAGGCTAATCCACTCCATCATCTCCAATATCATTACCCCTAGAGCAGGAACCCATTCCTCAATCACAGCTAGAGATGGGAACCTTCTCTTTTGGGCCATTCAGAGGCATAGAGTCAACCTCCCAGCAGTTATCTTGGAGAGAATGATAGCAGCAAAAGACTTACAAGAATCTCTCCCTTATGGATCCTTGCTTACCATGATTTTTAAGAAGCTCTCTGTGGATCTGTCTGGAGATGTGCCTATGAGCACCAAGGAGAAGATTGGGCTCATTACTCTCAGAAGGAGTCACTACTCCTTGGTTGGAAAGAAGCAGAACTTATGGTATAAGGACTCAGTCCCGGAGTGTGAGCATGAAGTTTATCCAGATGAGCCCCTAGTCTCTTTGCTCACCCAAGATATTCTGCTTCAAGTATTCAAATTAAAGCCCCAGCAGTTCCAGCAATCCCAGATGTTTTTGTTCAGCCTCTGAACCCATTGTAGAGCAAGTTGCCCAACCAGTTATCCCTCTGAAGTACCATCTGAAGATGCTCAGCTTCCTGCCTCCTCCTCTCTTCCTGAGCAAGATGCTCCCTCTGAGACTGTACATGAAGTCTTAAGAGATCTCAGAGGTAAAGGGATTTTATCTGAAGATGTTCCTATTTCTCTAATGGAACATATTTTTGAAGAGAGAGAGCCCTCCTACTCCCCATCTCAGTTTGAGACCCGACCAAGGTCTCAGGGGGAGAGTAGCAGCAGTCTTAGCACCATTCTAGAGCTTGTCAGAACCCAGCATGAGAATCTTTCAGTCCTCCTATGCAAGTTGAAGTAATAGATGTCAAGTTTGACAGTTTGGCTGATGAGGTGAAGCAGATAAAGATCTTATGCTTCAGTTTGTGTGCCAGCAAGGCACTCCCAGGCCAGCAGGGCCAGCTCCCTCTCAGCAGTAAGAAGAAGTACCTTCTGCTCAAGAGCCGTAGCATCAAGATCAAACCCAAGAAAAACTTCCTGAAAATCAAGAGCTTGAGCAAACAGTAGAAAAGGATCAAGAGATCCAGGCTGACCAGCAACACATGTCTGATGAAATCCAGCAGTCCCTACACCAACAACAGCAAGTCTCTGAGCTTCAGTTAGCAGTGGTGGTTTATCAACCCCCTGAAGAGCAGCAGCAGCAGCAAGAGTCTGTGGCTGATCAGCAGCCAGCAGTAGCAGCAGCAGAAGAAGAGGTGTCCCTAGGCAAGAGACCCCTTGAAGCCTCTCTTGAGGTCCACACCTTCAAGAGAAAAGTAAAGAGAAGGCTGATCAAGAATGGCAATCCTATCCTTCCTTCTCCATCTTCCAGGCCTAGCTCACCTGCCCCTCCAGTTGTTAATCCTCCAGAAGTTACTCCTGCAGCACCCTCATCCACTGCTCCCTCTACCTCAGTTCCTGAGGTATCCTCTCCAGATATGCCTTCCCCAAGCATCCCAGTAGATCCATCCTTGAAGGATATCCAATTCTCCATCTACCCCTTGCAATACCAACCCAAGCCACTCAAGGAGGTAGCAATAACCCTGTCCACCCAACCTCCACAGTTTTATTCATCTCTGCCAACTGTTCCCAAACCGGGTTCTCAGAAAACCCATTTGCAAATAATTGAAATGCTTCCCAGCCTCCAACTACCAGCTTTCCGTGGTCCCAAATTGGGAGACAAACCAGCTTTACTTCTTCCTCCATTTTGGTATGCCTTTGTCTACCATTTCCTCAGTTCATGGCTCTATTCAGAGAATACCTTCAAATTAGAGCCTTTCTTGAAATCCATACATGCCAGGTTTCACTTTTGAACACTGGCTTCCAACCTTAATCAAAACTTCCCAGGTTTCCATCTCTGAACTTCAATTTGTTTCTCAGAAGAGTCACTGTCTGACTCCTCAAGAGTTTGTTGATCTCTACCCTGAGGAAGCCATGAGATTTCAGGAAGCCCAATCCCGGAACCACCACCTCAAAATCTATACACCATATCTCCCTCCAGTTTCATGACCTCTTTGCCACTCTTCTTAGAGATTCTCAGGCCAAATATACTGCAATGAAAGCCTTCAATTTTGAAAGGTTCAACCTTGGTCTGCATGATGTCTCAAGAGGCCAATATGATATGCTCATCAGAGGTCAAAGGCAAGTGGTTCCTTCAATGTCAGCAGCCTTGTTACCTGATCTCCATCCACCCCTTGTAGGAGCTGTTTTCTATAGAGGCACCTTTGCTGATACCCTCTATAACAGATTCCTCCGGATTTCTACAAGGTTCAAGATCAAGTACAAGTCCAAGCTCAGTTTTCAGAGGTTCATCCTTCTTCACATACCCAAATTTCAGAAGAACCTTCTTGATCTCCAATTAAGTATCACTCCAAGTTAACGCTTATCCAGATCATCATGCTCAGTGCTGGGAGAACGATTCACTCCTGATCAATGGGAGAACGCTTATCCAGATCATCATGCTCAGTGCCAGAAAATGAAACTCACTCTCAATGAGTATCACTCCAAGAGCCTCCTAGACCTGAGAAAGCACATAGGCCTCAAATGGGCACACAAATATTTGTACTACTATCAGGACAAGGATGTAGCTCTCTCGATTGGTCTCCACTCGAACATCACTCTCCATGAGTTCCTCTCACTAGCAGCTACTAAGAAGTTCACTCCCCTTCAGATCAAATGTATCATGGATCCAAAAAAGGCTAGCCTCAAGCGCGCTTTTTACAGAAGGCGCCACATCAAGTCTCTGAAGAAATTGCCTTTCACCAGTCCAACCTACAATGTGGACTCTGCAAAGTTTGACCACATTTTCCCCATCAATGAGCTGAAGCTTTGGAACCTTATTGAGCCATTCCTGGCTAAGATTCCCCCTGCTCTCTATCTCCCCAGCTCTACCAGAACTTAAAAACATTGTGTTGTTTATCCTTTTTTTTTTCTATAATTTGCTTCAATGTTTGCTTCAGACACTTATTTCTTTTTCTGAATGAATGAATTTACTGCTCTTTATCCTTTTTTTTTACATTGTCTGATTGCTATCCTTTATGTTAATGCCACAAAGGGGGAGAAAAGAAAGGTAGCTACTCACTCTTTTAGCCATCTCAAAATATAGCAGAAATTTATATGATATATCAGGCTATCAGCTACCATTTAAAGATTTTTTTGTCATTAACAAAAAGGGGGAGAATTGTTGAGCAACTACCCCTAAGTCTTTAAATAATAATGATTTTGCTATGACAAATCTTTAAATATATATTTTGCTTCTACCACAAAAAATCCCTAAATATGTATTTTCCCTAAATAATATAGATATATCACAAAAATTTCTAGACAGATTCAATGCCCAAAATTTTCTAAGGCACAGACTCTCTATAGCCTACTGAATTTGACTGATGTATTCGACTAATTCAGAAGCTCAGTCACAAGTCTTGAAAATCTTTCTAAGTCCGCAATGTTACATTGTATTCGACTCATGACTTCGACTCATACAGTCGAATGTCTTTTACATTGTATTCGACTCATGACTTCGAGTGTCTTTTACACTGTATTCGACTCATGACTTCGACTCACTCTTTTACACTATATTCGATTCAAGACTTCGACTCACAGTTAAACATCATTCGACTCACCACCTCGACTCATAGTTTTACACTTCATTCGACTGATGGTTGCTCTATTGTAGTCGATTTACATAGTTCCTACTGTAGTCAAATCATGCTTACTTCTAAGTCGAATTACCTATTGTACTGCATTTGACTACACTGTTAGTTGTGTACTTGTACCTTTGTCAGTTCTATCTGTCAGGAAATATTTCTATTAGTTCTTTGTTGAATCTTAAACTTCTTAAGTATAAAATCAGTGACAAATTTCATGATCATTATTTTAATATATTTCTTCTGACGAAATTCAGTACATTCGAAATTATGCAAAATATTCTTTGCAATTTATTTCTAGTCTTACAGTCTTAGTGTCCTTTGCCTCAATCTATATCTTCTAAGAGACACAAAGCATTTATGTAAGTTTCAGACGCATGGCTTCTGACCATCTCACCTACCACTGGCAGACCCATACTTTACCTTTTTGTCTGTCTGCTTTATTTTCTGAAATGACTAAGAATACTAGGTTCCATACTGTTTTTTGTACTCCACTGACCCACCTACCACAAAGGTATGGAGATGCTTTTGTCTTTGTCTTGTCCTTGCTAAACAGGCATTTATTAGAGCACATGCCTGGCATGGGTTGCTCATCTCAAGACTTTAAATAGCTTATCTTCTAGCTATGACAACTGCTCCTATTTCTGAAGACCTTGGAAAGAGACAAAATTCATGGCCCTTCAGATAAAACTTCCAAGATCCAAAGGATCCCCAAGACCATCTCCAAACGGCTAAGAACACAACAACCATCTTACTCCAATAGCTATCTTCTCCAAACGGCTAGTTTTGAAGACTATAAAAAATGAAGAAAGCTCTTAAAGAAACAACAACAAGACGCATAGTGTTCAACACAATTCCTTGAAAGCTCATCTTGCATTCTTCAAGCTCTCAAAAATCCTTCCTGCTCAAGTTCTTATTTGAGAGAATCTCTTCAGAAATTCCTGTTCTGAAGATCTATCTTTTGGGTGGCAAGTGTAATTGCTTTTACTTCAAAGTCTACCCAAGTTGCTTCAGCTAGGATTTAGATTGAACTCCTTATCTTTCAATCCTGCTGGAAAGTGTGTGTTCTGTGCTCATTCTTGAGGCAAACATACAAGAGTTTCTTCCTTCATTTCTGTTGTAATTTCTGCAGAAGTTTGATTCTGCATTGCCCCTCTTGTGAAGGGAAGGCCTTTGGTATAAGGCAGTCTTGTTTACCCCTGTTTTAGGGAAGACTTGCTTTGCAGCAAGTAGGTGTTGTAATTACCTCTCAAGGGTGAGAGAAGGCCAAGTTGATTGGCAGTTTAGTGAAATCTCAAGTGGTTGGCTTGAGGACTTGATGTAGGACTTCCATATGGGAAGGGCCGAACCAGGATAAATCTCTTGTGCAATTTTCTGTGTGATTGTTTTCCGCCAAGTTCACACTTGAATCACACACACCACACCAAGTACTAACACATCTACTTAGTGTTGTGTTTTCTCAGAAGAATTTTGAAAAGTTAGAAAGTCCTATTCACCCCCCCTCTAGGACTGTGAATCTTCCATTTCGATCCAACACAACTGGATTCCGAGCTTGACCCCAATCGACGTCGGGAGGCCTTGTTGGCGCAACTTGAACTCTTGGATGAAAGGCGAATGATAGTAGCTGATCATGCCCAAGTTTACCGTTAGAGAATTGCACGTTTTTATGCTAAAAGAGTTCTTGAGAGAAAATTTGAAGTTGGTGAAATGGTCCTAAAGCGCAAAATCATAAAGGCACCAGGCCCTAGGAGCAAATTGCAAGAAAATTGGGAAGGTCCATTCGTTGTCAAAGAAGCGTACTCAGGGAATGCTTGTAGGTGGGTAGATGCCGAAGGAGTTGAGTTGTCACACCCGTGGAACGCAGTCTACCTCAAGAAATTCTACCCTTAGTCAGTCAGTCAAGTCTGTCGTTCGTCACTTGTCAACAGTGTGGGTTTAACTCCCTACTTTTCCACTTGGTCATTAGTAAGGTAGGATTTGTTCACACACCACATGATGTTGAGATATTGTCCTTTGGATGGAAAATCATAAGTACACTCGGGCAGTCTAATTCGGTCAATGTTTTCCCCCATTCTTCTCCCACTCGGTCGCGTCTGGAAGTGGAGCAAACTACGAGTAGGGGACCATCTACTCCCATCTAAAGGACAAAGTCACCATAAACAGGGGCAATCAAAAAAAAAAAAAAAGGGGGCAGAATGCTAAATCAAGCCTCAAGGGGAGAAGAAAAGCCAAGAGGTCAAAAAAGGGTAGCAAAAAGTACGTACCCAGAAAAAGGCTGACTAACTCAAGGAGGTAGCAAAAAGTACGTGCCTCCACCCCAAGAATCAAATAAGATGAAAAGACTCCCCTAAAAATAATTGTTGACCAAGTCTTTCAGTATGAGATGTTGATTTGGAAATATAAAGTAGTTTGAACCAAAATCCTTACACGACTTCCTACTCATTTCTTCCAATTCCTCCCCCTAGGGGGAAATTTGACCGTATAAGACCTTCCGTGGTGGAAAATATCAAGAAGACTAGGGGCAACTTCCAACATCAAGGATTTCATGCACGATTCTCCTTATTCATGACCTTCGTGCTTAAGTAGATCATGCGGACTCTATTCATTGACATGTGAGGGATATGTGTCTTAGTGTCCAAAAATCCAAAAAAAAGGGAAAACTGCGAAAAGAACAAAAATAGAGTCTCTTGATGTATATATTTTTCACCATGTCCATATCTTCCTCTTATTTTCAAAAAGCAAAAAAAATTAGAAAATTCAAAATCCAAAAAAGAATTAGTGGTACCATGTATATATACTAACATTCTCCTTATTTTCTTATAAAAAAAAAAATCAAGAAAACAAGGAAACAACAAAAAAATGCATGTGCATATTTCCCTTCGGTTATTTTTCTTATGTTCTCATCTTTGATTAGACATTAGCCCCTTGACCAGATCTCAAGAAAGGTACATAATTTAGGCAAGGGTCTAAAACAGATATCACTAACCTTTTTTCTTTGAAGTGTTGTGGATGTAGGAACCAAAGTAAAAAAGTCAAACCATTCAAGCACACAAATGACAAAAGTCCACAAAAATTCACTATAAGTATCAAATTCTGTAAATATCATGATAGGGGCATACCCCTCTTGGTACAAGTGTCACTTCTCTCTCCTCTGCCCCTCGCTAGGCCTCGGCCTACGCGAGCTGCTCACCTCCTCCTCCCTCTCCCGACGCCGGTTCGGGACAGGAGGTCTCGTCGCGGTAGAGACCTCCAGTCGTGCTCCTCCTCATCCTACGGATGGATCTCCCAGTGACACAATGTCATCGAGAGATCCGAACACGGACCCCATCCTCTCGGCTGCCTCCTACTGGGCCTGTCGCTGCTGCTCCCGGCGCTTCTTCAGCACCCGGTCCTTCAAGAACTCTAAATCTGCGACAGCCCGCGCCCGCTCCTCTATCGCCCGCGCCCGGTCAGCCTCTGCCTAGCTCTAACTCTCTCTCGCCTCGAGTAGGCAACCCTCTGTCCTCACCAATTCTAGCCCCAGACCGTCCATCTGCGCCTAGAGGGTTGCCACTCCTCCTCCCTGCCGCTGCACACAAAGGAGCAAAGAAGCAAACACATTAAATCAAGTCAATAAAGTCATGAGTTAAAAGGTGTCAGTTCAGTGTCTTACCTCGGCCTCGAGCTCCTGGATCCGCTCATGTGTTCGGTCCAGGGCCTCCTGTAGGCAGACCGCCAGGTCCCCTCTAGCTGGCTGGGCTGACGAGTTCGCCCTCGCGTCACGGCTCGCCCGTACCCTCGCTAGCTCCCCCTTCTGCATTCACATATCTTGTTCAATTCCAAATCAATTTCAAATCAAATCAAAGTCAAGATAGTATGAGAAATGTACTGACCAATGTCCGCACCTCGGCACAGAGCCTCTCGAGCTCGACCTCCTGCTCCGCCAACCGCCCCTCCAGGAGGTGGATCGCCTGCGACTCCGGCAGCTGTCATTCACACTTCAAGCTTAGAATCAAATCAAGAAATTTAAATGACAAAGGCTTAGAGTTAGAAATTCACTCACCACTCGCCGGTCAAGCCGGAGTCGTCCGGCGTAGCACGCTCGGTACCCCTCCAGGTACGCGGCGCTGTCCTCGAGGTCCGTCTGCCTGAGGACCTGCTCGCCACCCTCACGCCAGTAGGCGACGGTCGTCCCGTGCTCCTCACTCCAGTCCCGGTCCTCGGCGAAGAACCAGCGGCGCGAGTGCCCCTCCCTACCTAGAGAAGGTACCTCGACGGCCGGTTGGTGCCAACCTAGCGTCCGAACTACCAACTCTAGGTAGAGGACCTCGCACGTCCCCAGGCACAGCAGCAGCAGGTGGTGGTCGAACAAAGGTCGACCCGCTGCCACCGCCGGGTGCGACGCATCCACCTCCCCCACATACGGGGTCCACACCACCTGCAAAAGAAGAGAGCACTGGTCAGTCATGTAGAACCCCGGAAATTTTAGTTATATAAAGAATTCAAATAAATGGAAATAAATAATTTCCAAGTATGTAAAACATACGCATCATTATCGTACGTGCTATAACAAGTCGGAAAATCGTTAACACGGAAATACGACGCAATCAAAAATTTAAATAAAAGTGTTGGAGGGACTTCCAACATTATATATTAATGACCCAATATCATAATTGGGTCAATGGACATCATTTGGCCCAATAATCAAATAAAGCTAGAAAATGTAGGGAAAATTCGTACTCTAAATAGGCTGAAATTAGAAAAAAGGCAATTTAAGTTAAATTGGGATGCAATCATGCATTCTTGGCAACCCAAATTCGTGCCTAACTATGGTGGGAGGTTTCCTAAAGCCTCACACACTCTATGGGAGGAAGAAATCCTCCCTAAGTAGGAAACTAACCTGTCAACACCGCAACCTGGCTTTCCTAGTCATAATAGGACTCCTAAAACACCATGGTTGCTTAAATACTCTTCACCAAACCTTAGGAACGAGTTTTAGAACTTTCTAGGGTCGTGTGGAGGAGTTCTTGGCAGCTGGGGAAGCAGGAGATCCCCACACCAAGCCGTTCTTCTTCCCCGTTGTGTCTGCTGCGACCTGCACAGACAATCATCTTGAAGTCGACCAAAGGTAGGTCAAACCTAAACCAAACCCTGCAAGGCTTATACCCCTGGAAAGAGGGTCAAGTCTACGTTCTAACCCAAGTGGAATGCCCAAATTCCATGCAGTATACTCGAAGCGGTAAGCGTTCTCCTCCAAGTGGTCTGAACACGGGTTTTCTGGAAAAAAATGAGACTTCTTCAACCCAGAAGGTAGGTTTTCTCGGGCCAAACCTTAAAATATCCTATACCAATGTATAGAGCATCAAGTTAACTTTCATTACCCACTGGTTTCATCGAATTTCATTTAGTAGATTTTGAATTACAAGCGTTTTGCCAAAGTCACGCAATGTTAGGGTTTTTCCCGTTCTTCTTATTATGCACGTGATTTCTTATCGAAGTAGACCAAACTTCCTTCTTGAAAGTTCTTCTACTTGAAGTTACGATCATCTTTCATGTTGGACGTTTTGTCTAAAACTCTTTTGTTAGAGAGTTATAAGTATGTTAAGAGAGGCACTGTATGATACTGCAATTTAGGGCTACACTTGACTTTTTGTTCTTCATATGTTTTCTAGGGATTCGAAACTGAATTAGATCAAACCCCCAACATCAAAGTTCTTCTACTAGTTGACTCGTCATATTTTGTGTTGAACGTTTTATCTAAATGTCATTCGTTAGAGAGTTATATGCAGGGTAAGTAAATCCTGCATGAGATGTGTTTTCAGGTTGCACTTGACCTATAGGTTTTGTTCTGGAAGGGCACTAGTGTCGACACTACTTGAGCTAGTGTCGACACACTGTCCCAGAATAGCCCAGAAGGTGTTCTGGGAAGGTCTCTAGTGTTGACACTACTTGATCTGGTGTCGACACTGCCTGACCAGTTTTGCCCAAAAGGTGTTCTTGAAGGCCTTTAGTGTCGACACTACTTGAACTGGTGTCGACACACTGTCCCATATTGGCCAAAAGGTTTTCTGGAAGTTGTCTCTAGTGTCGACACTACCTGAACTAGTGTCGACACTACTGGACCTTTTTGCCTTGTATTTGAACCACTGTGTCGACACTACCTGATCTAGTGTCGACACTACTTGACCAATTCTTCATTATTTTGCCTTGTGTTTGGAGCATAGTGTCGACACCAGTAAGGGGTGTGGCGACACTACCTTTGCAAAATATTGCCTGTCTTGGGTCTGATCATTGCATGATGTCTATTTAATGGATTAAAAGTGTTTAACCCATTGACAAATCCTTAATTACATGAATATTATTCTAATTGCTTTCTTAATGAAATGATCATACATGAAACTTGTGATTTACTCTTGTTACCAATCTACCTTGATTTAAATGATAAATATTATCTTAAAATCTTGTAAACCCATATATAGTTAAATACAATGATCTTTGCAAGCCATCATGTTAAGTGTTTTCCGAGAGTTTGAGACCGACGGATTGTGAATTGACACACGTACATCACTACACACTTATACATCAAGGGTGTGCACTTCCTTTCTCTTCTTGTTCTCGTGAGTGTGAATTACAATCTAGACTAAATCCATTAATGTAAAGATTGAACAAAAGTATAAATCGTACTGTTATCCTGCCCAATTAATCTCTTGACCATTGTTCTCATGAAATCATGTTCAATTTATTTATTTACTTCTGCTCATCATCATTGTGAACATGACATTACACATGCTACATTTTGAAACTCAAATTGACCATTATTAATGACTGTGGGTATCTACATTCAAAATTTTACATGAGATGCTGACAGGGCATGGCGTGTGTCCAAGGGCTCCAATCTAGCCCCAATGACGGCGAGTCATAGATATACTGTTAACCATGGGGTATAATGATTACTGGAGTTGCATCTGCGCTAGGAGTACTTTCTTGCTTGTTGAATGTTAGATACATAACCACATACACGTGACCTGTGTGCACTCTTGGTGGATCTTTCCTTGGTGTACATTAGTGTTTACGTGCCTGATTAGTGTTACTTGATCGTGCTTGTGCAATCTTGCTTGCTTGCTTGCGTGATATGGCCATCATGCATTTATTGCTACTAGTGATATCTTGCGTTCTTGTAAACTATTGACATCAAGTGAAATCTTGCGTGCTTGTACAAAGTGATCTATTGCTAGTTCTATCTTGTTATATCATTCCAGATCTTATTCTATCATGATCACTCTATCTAGCTTGTTTCATGTATCATGTTTTAATCTGTTTTGTTCGCACATGCATATCATGACATTCATCGTGCTTACCTAGTTCTAAAATGTTAATCACTTATATCATTGCCCGCACATTGAGATATAAATCCTACTGGGCTAGTTTGCTCATCCCCTACTTTTACCCAATCTAGGTGACTATGACATTCAAGAGGAAGAGCAAGTCGAGGATGGGAATGCGTCCGAGTGATGAGCGTTCCAATTATGAGTCTATCTATAGTTAGTTTATTTGAGCGTTAGTAAAATGTAGTAGGTAGTGAGTAATAAGTGTAATTTTCCCTTTTATTGAGTCTCAGTCCTGTACTAGTTTCCAATTTTGATAAAATGAGTTGAGATCTGATTACAATTATATGGAGTTCAACACTTGGGCCCTATTATGATGTTGTGTTGATACACATTTAGTGCGTGCTAGCTAGAGGCTTATTTTCCGACTGTCCACGTCTCGGAATATCGACCCGAATTTTTCGAACTAATATCCGCTGCGTAATTCTCGAGACGTGACAGTTTAGTGGTATCAGAGCCTAGGAATACCAAATAGAATAATGTCTCAGGAATAGGAGATACCGATGGAACATAGGTCATGGAAATTTAATATAGTACCTGGTGAGAATGGGTAGAGACTGGGAATATGTTAGAAAGAATTAAACACTCCTACCCATTGACTCTTATAATGTATCTAGAGACAATAATTGGTTTCCATCCTTTTCTCAGGAACCCTCATAACACTCTCACTCGACTGCAATGGCTCGCAACCAGTGGCAAGCTATGCAAGACACTGTGGCCGACCTTACTCAGGCCCTGCAAAATATAGTTCAGGCTGGAAATCAGGCTGCAGCTGCAAGGAATGGAGCCGGTGATCTGCACAGGAATTTTAGGAGTTTGAACCCTCCTCGTTTCTCTGGGTCCCCTGACCCAGATGAGGCAGAGAATTGGCAAGAGGAGATAGAAAGGATTTTCCAGGTGATGCAATGCACTAATAGGGAGAAGGTGGTGCTGGCCACTTGCCAATTTACTAAAGATGTTCGAGCATGGTGGAAGGCCACCTCGGCCCACCTACCAAATGTAGCTGAATTAGAGTGGGCCGGATTCCTGGAGATATTCCGGGGAAAATATTTCTCTGAGAGAGTCAAGGAGAAGAAGGCAGCAGAGTTTGCCACACTAAAACAGAAAGGAATGACCGTGGCTGAGTATGAGGCTGAGTTCGCGCGCCTTGCTGTGTATGCCCCACACCTGGTGGGAACTGAAAGGCTAAAGGCTAACCGTTTCATGGATGGGCTTAGACCCATGTTCATTGAAAGGCTCGGACCACACAACATTCAAACTTACACTGAGATGGTCCAGAGAGCTCAGCTTGTAGAAGACACCATGGCCAAGGTAGAGGGCATGAGGGGCAAGGACAACTCCAAGCCGGTTTTTGTCAAGAAGGGAGCGCCCAATAATGCTCCAACTTTTCGTAACAACAACGTCAACAACAACAACAAGAGGCCGAATGTCGAGAGAGATGTTGCTGGAGACAAACGAGTCAAAATGGAAGGTAGGCAGTTGGCTGAGAACTGCAAATTCTGCGATAAACCAGGACACCGAGCTGAGGAATGCTGGAAGAAGCTCGGGTCATGCTTGAGATGTGGTGGTCGTGACCACCGTATTCCTGACTGTCCAATGATGAAGGACCAACCAGGTAGAGCTTAGAATGCACCACGGCGTCATGGACGCCTCAATGCTGTCATAGAAGCTGACCTACCCGAGGAAGGGGGTATGGTGGAAGGTACCATTTCCATACACTCTCAACCTGCTTTTGTGCTTATTGATACTAGAGCTGCATATTCATTTATTTCCACCACATTTGCTGCAACTCTACCTGTCAAACCTGTACCCTTGAAATCCAAGATTTTTGTAGCCTCTCCACTAGGCTCAGAATCTGAACTCACTCACTACTTGCCAAAATGTGAAACTATGATTGGAGGACACAATCTCCCAGCCGACCTTATCTGTTTAGACATGAGGGGTTATGATGCCATTCTGGGTGTCGATTGGCTAATTGAATATGATGCTGATGTGAACTGTCGCCATAGGAGGGTCACTTTTAAAAGACCAAACCTCCCAACTCTATCACTACTTGGCACTCGTTATCACAAACACCCTATCTTGATATCCTTCCTAAAGGCTTCTAAGCTGATCAACCAGGGTTGTGATGCTTTCCTAGTTTCAGTCTTGGCAACTGAAAAGAAGAAACCAACCCTAGAAGACATTCCAATAGCCAGAGACTATCCTGATGTATTTCCAGAGGAATTACCTGGTATACCACCTGAGCGGGAGGTAAACTTCACCATTGAGTTACTCCCTGGGGCAGCCCCTGTTTCAAAGGCTCCGTATCGTATGTCCCTTGTTGAATTGCAGGAGTTGAAGAGGCAGATCCAAGAATTGCTAGATCAGGGTTTTATCAGGCCTAGCACATCCCCGTGGGGAGCGCCAGTGCTATTTGTCAGGAAGAAGGATGGGACGATGAGGCTATGCATTGATTACCGTCAGTTGAACCAGTTGACAATAAAGAATAAGTATCCACTGCCCCGCATCGACGAGTTGTTTGACCAGATCTCCAGTGCACAATATTTCTCCAAGATAGATCTAAATCAGGCTACCATCAACTAAGAATAAAGGAGGAGGATATTCACAAGTCTGCATTCCGGAGTAGATATGGTCACTATGAGTTCGTGGGCATGCCGTTTGGTTTAAAAAATGCTCCAGCAGCTTTCATGCAACTTATGAACAATATTTATAGGCCATACTTGGACCAGTTTATAGTGGTGTTCATTGATGACATCCTTATTTACTCCAAATCTAAAGAAGAACATGAGGAACACTTGAAGGTTGCTCTGCAAGTGCTTAGAGATAATCAACTCTATGCTAAACTTAGTAAGTGTGAATTATGGATGGAGGAAGTGTCTTTCCTTGGTCACATCATATCCAAGGAGGGAATCTCTGTGGATCCATCTAAGGTGGAGGCGGTAAAGAACTAGGGAAGGCCGACAACTGTGTCGGAGATTAGAAGCTTTCTGGGTTTAGCCGGTTATTATTGTTGCTTCATTAAAGATTTCTCAAAGATAGTTGTACCTTTGACCAGGCTTACTAGGAAGGAGAATCCATTCGCATGGACTGATGAATGTGAAGAAAGTTTATGGGCATTGAAAGAACACCTTACCTCGGCACCCGTACTGACCCTGCCGGTTGCTGGGGGTAGTTTTGAAGTATACACCGATGCATTTGGGATCGGCCTTGGCTGTGTGCTGATGCAAAATGGGAAGGTTATATGCTACGCATCCAGAGAATTGAACAAGCACGAGGAAAATTATCCTGTACATGATCTGGAGCTAGCTACTGTAGTCTTCGCCTTGAAGATATGGCATCATTATCTATATGGTGAGAAATTCATTGTGTTTTCTGACCATAAAAGCTTGAAGTATCTGTTTTCTCAGTAGGACTTGAATATGAGACAGTGGAGGTGGTTGGAGTATCTCAAAGACTTCGACATCACGATCCAATATCATCCAGGAAAAGCAAATGCTGTGGCAGATGCTCTAAGTAGGAAGCCAATGATCACATTGTCAAGTTTAATGGTGGACGAATGGAAGTTATTAGAAGACTTCGCCAGGTTAAATATTGATGCTGACATCAAAGAGAAGGGATGCTTTGTTGCTAGTGTTAGAGCACAACCCACACTATTGGAGGACATCACAACACTCCAAGACAATGACCCTGTACTTGTGGAGGTTAAGGCTAACCTGGACCGGAGGCCGGATTTCTCATTAACTGAAGATGGAAGGCTATTGTTCCGGGATCGGGTCTGTGTACCCGACCATGCGGAGACAAAGAAAATGATTATGGATGAGGCTCACAAGACCAGATATACTATTCATCCTGGAACTACCAAAATGTACCAAGATTTGAAAAGAAGCTTTTGGTGGCCTAATATGAAGAGATAGGTGGCGGAATATGTCGCCCGATGTTTAACATGTCAAAGGATCAAGGCGGAACACATGCGACCCGCAGGTAAACTCAAACCCCTAGAAATCCCGGCATGGAAATGGGAAGGTATAGGGATGGACTTTATTTTCGGACTACCTAAATCTGGAGGAGGATTCGATGGAATCTGGGTTATTGTCGACTACTTAACGAAGTCGGCTCACTTCTTTCCGGTGAAGAATAAGTGGTCAGTAGATGTTCTGGCTGCATTGTATGTGAAGAATAAGTGGTCAGTAGACCCTAGGTTTACATCCCACTTTTGGAAAGGACTGCATTACTCCTTGGGATCAAAACTAATCTTTGTTGGCCCTTTTGGTACGGCAGCAAGCTAACCTAGAGGGGGGGTGAATAGGTTTTTTTGAAATCTGAAATAGAAACTTAAACACAAAAATTAACACTTGAAAGTTTGGTTAGTTTAGTGTGATAAAGTGTAGCAGTGCGGAAGCAAATAAACAATCACACAAAGGACACAAGGAATTTATCCTGGTTCGGCCCTTCTCACATGGAAGTTCTACGTCCAGTCCCCAAGCAAACTCTTGGGATTTCACTAACCAAGGGTACAGTCCCCCTTATGGACCTTACACCCAGCACCCCAGCTGGTCTTCTTCTCTTTCCCAGGCAAGAAGGCAGCCCACTTCTCTTACAGGTCAAGAAGCCAACCTCCTGGTACAAACCCCAGTGCGGTTCTGCTAGACACTAACCCCTAGCTAGGTTAATAACTGGTACAAACCCCAGTTAGGTTCAGCTAGACACAAACCCCTAGCTGGGCTACTGTATACAGTCCTACAGTTGGACAAGATGTCTTTCTTATAAAAGAAAGAACAGTGCTGAGTGTTCTAAAAGAATGGCATCTACCGAATAGAAACTCTCAGCAAAAACTCTCCCCCATGATTACAATGAGCACAGGGAGAATGAAGAGAGAAGGAAGAAAGGAAGCTTAAAGGCTTGAATGCTTGAGATGCTTTTGATCGCTTCTTCTTCTTGGCTCAGGCTCTTTCTCTCTTTATTTTGAGTGTATGTGGTGTTGAGGTTCCTTACTTGGATGTACACTCCTTCAAAGATATTCAGGAAGGCTCTTGTCTTTCTTCAGCCATGCTTCATCTTTTATATGAGAGGCTTTTGAAAAAGATCCGTTGGAGTTCTAGCCGTTGCTCATTTTCTCTTCATTTGTCTTAATCAGACTCTGGTGGTCTTCGAGGTCTGTAAGCATAAAAGAGAGAGTTAGCATAAAAGAGTGTTTACAAGATGACAGTGCTTGCTACTGTGTTTCTGTTGACATGATAAAAATAGTTCATATCTTTTTCTGACAAGACTTTGAAATACGCATGTAGCTTTTTCTGTCAAAAGATATTTTGACTTTTCATTAGGCGCCAAACAAATTTGAAATATAAAGGTAATCTGTGTTTGAACAGAATCCATGAAGAAATCGTTATGAGCATGACTTATGAAATCGTTATGTGAAAAGTCGTTGCTCATTTGTAAACAAATCGTTATGAAAGGCAAATCGTTGTAAGTCTCAGCAAACGGTAATGAAACTTAACAAATGGTTGTTATGAGTCTTAACGAATCGTTGTGAGAACCAAATCGTTGTTCTCACTTATGAAATCGTTATGACCCTTAGCAAATCGTTATGACTAGCAAATCGATGTAAAACTTATCAAATCGTTATGAGAATGAAATCGATGTGACCAAATCGTTATGGTATAAAAAGAATCGTTCTGAGATCAATTTCTTAACAAATCGTTATGGCCACTTAGCGAATCGTTCTGAGATCGATTTCTTAACAAATCGTTATGGCCACTTAGAGAATCGTTCTGAGATCGATTTCTTAACAAATCATTATGGCCACTTAAGAAATCGTTGTAACTACTAAACGAATCATTATAGCGCTTTATAAAATCAAAAAACAAATCGTTGTAGCGCTTATTAATTTGGCGCTTGAACTGAAATCGATGTATATAGATTAGACATCGATTTTATCATTTTAGTGCGCCATATTGCATCAATGTGAGACTCAACATTTTGCTATGAGATTGATGCGACACAGATGAAATAAAAATATTTATGAACACCTATATTTTGTTATCTCCGCAATACCAAGATACTATACCTAAATGCATCATATATTTTGTTATCACCAAAATGCCAAGATCACAGATAACCATAGAGTGGTTCAACAATCTCCCCATTTTTGGTGATGACAAAATTTATGCAAAATTTCTGAAATGATTTAAAACATGATTTAAGCAGAAAATTCATAGAGCATACTTACTCTCCCCCTTTTTGTCAGTAATCCAAAAAGGAAAAGTCTTACCATGTATTTCTCCTTCCTTTTGAGAAATTTCTTACCATCGAGGGGTTCAACAATGATTGACATTAATGAATAACTCCCCCTTAGTCTGTGCTCCCCCTGAGCATGAGACTCCCCTTTAATGTGAGATAAGTCAAATCTTGTTGCTCTTGACTTTTGACATGTTGTTTGTCAAGTCTTCAGAATTATTGCCTGCATTTATCTAAAAAACTTGCAAACATTGTCAGTAACATTATAGTTTACTGAATCAATCAGAAATGTAAGTTTAAAAACAGAAAACTAAAACTAAAGGATGACTACTTCCTCTTCATATTGGAATGAAGTGAAGAGTTGGTAGTCACCAATTGGATGTTTTTTAAACATCCTCTAACCATACCCATTTGAATGCCTTTTCCTTTTGTTCATCAAGAGTAGACAGACATTTTCTTCTTTAATGATGAAGCTACCTGAGGAGTTGTTTCCTGAAGGTGTCTTCTGAGGTGTTACATGGAATTTATGAGCCTTATCCTCAGCTTCTTCTTCATCAGAAGCTTCTTCAACACTTATTTCTTCAGAAATATCCTTTTTGAAAAAGACATGAGGCTCCCTCTCAATCTGAGGTTCCTCCTTTACCTCTTCTTCTTCATGTGGAAGGATAACTTCCTAAGGTGCTTGCTGTTGCTCCCCTTGAATGGTGACAGTTGGAGAAGATGGAGTTATAGCTTCCTGTCTTGTTTCTTTAAACACTTGAGCATCAGTAGGTATTTCATCCGTAGTGGGTATTCCTTCATATGTGAGCTTCAATTTGTCCCACATATCTTTAGCAGATATACATGCGGATGCTTTACTAAATTCTATTTTAGATAAAGCACAACATAAATAGTTTTTTGCTTTAAAGTTTAATGATAATTTATTTTTATCATCTGTAGTAATGATAGTAGTACCTTCAGCAGGAACAACAACAAAATCACCTACCTCTATTACCTGCCACAGATCAAAGTTTATGCCTCGAATGAAGCATTCCATTCTCATCTTCCAGTATTGGTAGTCCTCTCCATAAAAGAATGGAGGTCTGGTAACTGATTGTCCTTCAGCATATCCTTGAGCTGCCATGGATCTTTGCTCTAAGATCATTGGATCTTCTTGAAAGTTCAGAGACCCTCTCTGATACCACTTGTTGGCCCTTTTGGTACGGCAGCAAGCTAACCTAGAGGGGGGTGAATAGGTTTTTCTGAAATCTGAAATAGAAACTTAAACACAGAAATTAACACTTGAAAGTTTGGTTAGTTTAGTATGATAAAGAGTAGTAGTGCGGAAGGAAATAAACAATCACACAAAGGACACAAGGAATTTATCCTGGTTCGGCCCTTCTCACATGGAAGTCCTACGTCCAGTCCCTAAGCAAACTCTTGGGATTTCACTAACCAAGGGTACAGTCCCCCTTATGGACCTTACACCCAGCACCCCAGCTGGTCTTCTTCTCTTTCCCAGGCAAGAAGGCAGCCCACTTCTCTTACAGGTCAAGAAGCCAACCTCCTGGTACAAACCCCAGTGCGGTTCTGCTAGACACTAACCCCTAGCTAGGTTAACAACTGGTACAAACCCCAATTAGGTTCAGCTAGACACAAACCCCTAGCTAGGTTATCTACTGTATACAGTCCTACAGCTGGACAAGATGTCTTTCTTATAAAAGAAAGAACAGTGCTAAGAGTTCTACAAGAATGGCATCTACCCAAAAGAAACTCTCAGCAAAAACTCTCCCCAAGATTACAATGAGCACAGGGAGAATGAAGAGAGAAGGAAGAAAGGAAGCTTGAAGGCTTGAATGCTTGAGATGTTTTTGATCGCTTCTTCTTCTTGGCTCAGGCTCTTTCTCTCTTTCTTTTGAGTGTATGTGGCGTTGAGGTTCCTTACTTGGATGTACACTCCTTCAAAGATATTCAGGAAGGCTCTTGTCTTTCTTCAGCCATGCTTCATCTTTTATATGAGAGGCTTTTGAAAAAGATCCGTTGAAGAGATCCGTTGGAGTTCTAGCCGTTGCTCATTTTCTCTTCATTTGTCTAAATCAGACTCTGGTGGTCTTCGAGGTCTGTAAGCATAAAAGAGAGAGTTAGCATAAAAGAGTGTTTACAAGATGACAGTGCATGCTACTGTGTTTCTGTTGACATGATAAAAATAGTTCATATCTTTTTCTGACAAGACTCTGAAATACGCATGCAGCTTTTTCTGTCAAAAGATATTTTGACTTTTCATTAGGCGCCAAACAAATTTGAAATATAAATGTAATCTGTGTTTGAACAGAATCTATGAAGAAATCGTTATGAGCATGACTTATGAAATCGTTATGTGAAGAGTCGTTGCTCATTTGTAAACAAATCTTTATGAAAGGTAAATTGTTGTAAGTCTCAGCAAACGGTTATGAAACTTAACAAATCGTTATGAGTCTTTACGAATCGTTGTGAGAACCAAATCGTTGTACTCACTTATGAAATCGTTATGAGCCTTAGCAAATCGTTATGACTAGAAAATCGATGTAAAACTTATCAAATCGTTATGAGAACGAAATCGATGTGACCAAATCGTTATGGTATAAAAAGAATCGTTCTGAGATTGATTTCTTAACAAATCATTATGGCCACTTAAGAAATCATTGTATTTACTAAACAAATCATTATAGCGCTTTATAAAATCAAAAAACAAATCGTTGTAGTGCTTATTAATTTGGCACTTGAACTGAAATCGATGTATATAGATTAGACATCGATTATATCATTTTAGTGCGCCATATTGCATCAATGTGAGACTCAGCATTTTGCTATGAGATTGATGCGACACAGATGAAACAAAAATATTTATGAACACCTATATTTTGTTATCTCCGCAATACCAAGATACTATACCAAAATGCATCATATATTTTGTTATCACCAAAATGCCAAGATCACAGATAACCATAGAGTGGTTCAACAATCTCCCCATTTTTGGTGATGACAAAATTTATGCGAAATTTCTGAAATGATTTAACACATGATTTAAGCAGAAAATTCATAGAACATACTTACTCTCACCGGCAAGAACCGCTTAACGAAGTCGGCTCACTTCTTGCCGGTGAAGAATAAGTGGTCAGTAGATGTCCTGGCTACAGTGTATGTGAAGGAAATAGTCAGATTACATGGAGTACCGGTGTCTATCGTGTCTGATAGAGACCCTAGGTTTACATCCCACTTTTGGAAAGGACTGCATTACTCCTTGGGATCTAAACTAATATTTAGTACGGCTTTCCATCCGCAGACAGATGGTCAGACGGAGAGAACCAACCAGGTGGTTGAGGATATGCTTAGAGCATGTGTCCTAGATTTTGGAGGCAGCTGGCTCGAACACTTACCTCTTGTGGAGTTCGCCTACAATAATAGCTATCAAGCTAGCATCCATATGGAACCATTTAAAGCACTCTACGGCAGGAGTTGCCGATCTCCAATATGTTGGTATGAAGTTGGCGAAAAACAAATGCTAGGACCAGAAATGATAAGGGAAACCACAGAGAAGGTAAAGCTTATTAAAGAAAGAATGGCAGTGGCACAACAAAGACAAAAGGCTTATGCAGATATCCATGTTGAAAAAGTATGTATGAGATCCATGGCATGTTATAGAATACGAGCTTCTGGAATTGAACAAGGACGGAACATATCAAGAGAAGCTAATTAAGATCGTGGACCGGGAACTGCGCCAACTAAGGAACAAGGTTATTCCACTAGTAAGGGTTATATGGAATCAACGCATGGATGAGGACGACACGTGGGAAACCGAGGAAGCAATGCGCAAAAGATACCCGGAGCTATTCACAAGTAAGTGCACCTCACTTGTACAATAACTTGCTATACATGAATTTGGGGACCAAATTCTCTTAAGTGGGGGAGGGTGTAGCACCCAGGAAATTTTAGTTATATAAAGAATTCAAATAAATGGAAATAAATAATTTCCAAGTATGTAAAACATACGCATCATTATCGTACGTGCTATAACAAGTCGGAAAACTGTTAACAAGGAAATACGACGCAATTAAAAATTTAAATAAAAGTGCTGGAGGGACTTCCAACATTATATATTAATGACCTAGTATCATAATTGGGTCAATGGACATCATTTGGCCCAATAATCAAATAAAGCTAGAAAACACAGGGAAAATTCGTAACTCTAAATAGGCTGAAATTAGAAAAAAGACAATTTGAGTTAAATAGGGATGCAATCATGCATTCTTGGAAACCCAAATTCGTGCCTAACTATGGTGGGAGGTTTCCTAAAACCTCACACACTCTATGGGAGGTAGAAATCCTCCCTAAGTAGGAAACTAACCTGTCAAAACCGCAACCTGGCTTTCCTAGTCATAATAGGACTCCTAAAATACCACAGTTGCTTAAATACTCTTCACCAAACCTTAGGAACGAGTTTTAGAACTTGCTAGGGTCGTGTGGAGGAGTTCTTGGCAGCTGGGGAAGCAGGAGATCCCCACACCAAGCCGTTCTTCTTCCCCGTTGTGTCTGCTGCGACCTGCACAGATAGTCATCTTGAAGTCGACCAAAGGTAGGTCAAACCTGAACCAAACCTTGCAAGGCTTATACCCCTGGAAAGAGGGTCAAGTCTACGTTCTAACCCAAGTGGAATGCCCAAATTCCATGCAGTATACTCGAAGCGGTAAGCGTTCTCCTCCAAGTGGTCTGAACACGGGTTTTCTTGAAAAAAATGAGACTTCTTCAACCCAGAAGGTAGGTTTTCTCGAGCCAAACCTTAACATATCCTATACCAATGTGTATAGAATCAAGTTAACTTTCATTATCCACTGGTTTCATCGAATTTCATCTAGTAGATTTTGAATTACAAGTGTTTTGCCAAAGTCACGCACTGTTAGGGTTTTTCTCGTTCTTCTTATTATGCACGCGATTTCTTATCGAATTAGACCAAACTTCCTTCATGAAAGTTCTTTTACTTGAAGTTACGATCATTTTTTATGTTGGATTTTTTGTTTAAAAGTCTTTTGTTAGAGAGTTATAAGCATGTTAAGAGAGTTGTTGCATGATACTGCAATTTTGGGCTACACTTGACGTTTTGTTCTTTATATGTTTTCTCGGGATTAAGGATTGAATTAGATCAAACCCCCAACATCAAAGTTCTTCTACTATTTGACCTCGTCATATTTCGTGTTAAACATTTTGTCTAAATGTCATTCGTTAGAGAGTGATATAAAGGGTAAGTAAATCCTGCATGAGATGTATTTTCAGGTTGCACTTGACCTATAGGTTTTGTTCTGGAAGGGCACTGGTGTCGACACTACTTGAGCTAGTGTCAACACACTGTCCCAAAATAGCCCAGAAGGTGTTCGGGGAAGGTCTCTAGTGTCGACACTACTTGATCTAGTGTTGACACTGCCTGACCAGTTTTGCCCAAAAGGTGTTCTAGAAGGCCTTTAGTGTCGACACTACTTGAACTGGTGTCGACACACTGTCCCATATTGGCCAGAAGGTTTTCTGGAAGCTGTCTCTAGTGTCGACACTACTTGACCTTTTTGCCTTGTGTTTGAATCACTGTGTCGACACTACCTGATCTAGTGTCGACACTACTTGACCAATTCTTCATTATTTTGCCTTGTGTTTGGAGCATAATGTCGACACCAGTAAGGGGTGTGTCGACACTACCTTTGCAAAATATTGCCTGTCTTGGGTCTGATCATTGCATGATGTCTATTTAATGGCTTAAAAGTGTTTAACCCATTGAAAATCCTTAATTACATGAATATTATTCTAATTGCTTTCTTAATGAAATGATCATACATGAAACTTGTGATTTACTCTTGTTACCAATCTAGCTTGATTTAAATGATAAATATTATCTTAAAATCTTGTAAACCCATATGTAGTTAAATACATTGATCTTTGCAAGCCATCATGTTAAGTGTTTTCCGAGAGTTTGAGATCGCCGGATTGTGAATTGACACACGTACATCACTACACACTTATACATAAAGGGCGTGCACTTCCTTTCTCTTCTTGTTCTCGTGAGTGTGAATTACAATCTAGACTAAATCCATTAATGTAAAGATTGAACAAAAGTATAAATCGTACTGTTATCCTGCCGAATTTATCTCTTGACCATTGTTCTCATGAAATCATGTTCAATTTAATTATTTACTTCTTCTCATCATCATCGTCAACATGACATTACACATGCTACATTTTGAAACTCTCATTGGCCATTATTAATGATTGTGGGTATCTACATTAAAAATTTTACATGAGATGCTGACAGGGCACGGCGTGTGTCCAAGGGCTCCAATCTAGCCCCAATGACGGCGAGTCAT
This sequence comes from Colocasia esculenta, assembly GCA_014218235.1. NCBI lineage: Eukaryota > Viridiplantae > Streptophyta > Magnoliopsida > Alismatales > Araceae > Colocasia > Colocasia esculenta. Next base: position 21,481,548 of record CM024765.1, on the reverse strand, counting down.
AGATATACTGTTAACCATGGGGTATAATGATTACTGGTGTTGCATCTACGCTGAGAGTAAATTCTTGCTTGTTGAATGTTAGATACATAACCACATACACGTGACATGTGTGCACTCTTGGTGGATCTTTCCTTGGTGTACATTAGTGTTTACGTGCCTGATTAGTGTTACTTGATCGTGCTTGTGCAATCTTGCTTGCTTGCTTGCGTGATATGGCCATCCTGCATTTATTGCTACTTGTGATATCTTGCGTTCTTGTAAACTATTGACAACAAGTGAAATCTTGCGTACTTGTACAAAGTGATCTATTGCTAGTTCTCTCTTGTTATATCATTCCAGATCTTATTCTATCATGATCACTCTATCTAGCTTGTTTCATGTATCATGTTTTAATCTGTTTTATTCGCACATGCATATCATGACATTCATCGTGCTTACCTAGTTCTAAAATGTTAATCACTTATATCATTGCCCGCACATTGAGATATAAATCCTACTGGGCTAGTTTGCTCATCCCCTACTTTTACCCAATCTAGGTGACTATGACATTCAACAGGAAGAGCAAGTCAAGGATGGGAATGCGTTCGAGTGATGAGCGTTCCAATTATGAGTCTATATATAGTTGGTTTATTTGAGCGTTAGTAAAATGTAGTAGGTAGTGAGGAATAAGTGTAATTTTCCCTTTTATTGAGTCTCAGTCCTGTACTAGTTTCCAATTTTGATAAAATGAGTTGAGATCTGATTACAATTTATATGGAGTTCAACACTTGGGCCCTATTATGATGTTGTGTTGATACACATTTAGTGCGTGCTAGCTAGAGGCTTATTTGCCAACTGTCCACGTCTCGGAATATCGACCCGAATTTTTCAAACTAATATCCGCAGCGTAATTCTCGGGACGTGACAAGTCACATTAATCAAAAGCAAAATTGAAAGAATGCACGAGAGCTAGTTGAGAGTTTCGTACCTGATCATGGGGATAGTGGTCAAGCGCGGCGCGCACGTCCTCCACGCACCGGTCTGTCACCTTAGGGTCAGGGGCCACCTCCCACCGCGCCATGAGAGGCACCATGGTCTGGAGCCCCTCTACCTGTGTCCCGCGTCCCATGGGAAAGCGGGTGTACCCCCAGATCTGCAAGGTAGGAAAGAGAGTGTCAGTCAGGTAGTTTAATCAATTTTAAATTCAATGATGAGCATTTAAAAGGAAGTTGCATACCTGTAGGAAGGGGGTGAAGCCCCCGGTGCTCTGAGAGCGCCGCGAGCTGCTGGGGAGAAGAGAGAAGAGATGCCCCAACATCGCGGCGCCCCATGCATATCGTCCCGCCTGTGTCAGGTCCCTCAGCAGCAACACAAACTTGCAGTTCATCTGGGATGACTGCGTTGCGAACAGAAGGCACCCGAAGAGGTAGGCGATGAAGATCCGCACCGACCTCTCCTCACTCCTATCCCCCAGGTCGAGTCCCCCCCGCACTCCTGTATAAAACTCCTCCAGCATCTCCAGGGGCCCTCTCCTCCTACCCCTCAGCCCCACGGCCTCTGACAGGGATCTGAGCAGGATGCTTTGGATCGGCCTCCTCCTCCCGGCCACGAACTCTGGCCCCAGCAGCTCCACAATGTCGTCGTGGTAATCACTCCGCTCCTGTCCAACCACCGGCTCTCCCTGAACCGGCAGTCCCGTCAGATATGCCACGTCCTCCAACGTGGGCATCATGTGACCCCAAGGAATGATGAATGCCATGCAGTCCTCCTCCCACCTCTCCCTCAGGGCCTCTAAGTACGGTTCGTCCACATGGAATGGACGTACCGACAGAAGATGCCCGAATCCCATCCTCGCGATCCAGGTCTGCTGGGCCTCTGGCAGCGCCCTGTACCACGCTCAGCATAGGTCCCAAGTCACTCTGCTTCTCATCCGGCCCTTACCCTGCAGAAAACACAAAAAAATAGACGTCAAAATCGATTGCCGTTAACCGATAATTGACGACAATGGGTATGCCATTTACACAGAATCCGCGTCCAGTGGCTGCCGTTCAGTTCCTCAGTCGGCGTCCAACCCTTTCTGTCAAGATCACATCGACGACAATGAGGTGGACGTTGATAGGAACTCGACGTCTGTCGATGTGGACGTCAAGTTCCTGTCAAAACTGATAGAACCTCCCTTGTTTCCCCCCTCTTTCCACTTGTACAAATACATCACACGCACATACACAGAGTTTTTAAGGGTTGGTAGAACCTACCTTGGGCCGTCGGGGCGCCTCCGCCTCCGTGTCATCTCCTCCTTCGTCATCTCCGGTGATTTCCCCCTCCAGTCCACTGTCTCCGTCGACACCGGCCGCCGCCGGTCCGGCGTCTTCCTCCTCCGCCATGTCCATTGCTGCCATCATCACCTCCTCCTCGTCCCCCGGTTGGCGGCGAGTCCAGAGGACAGTCTGCTTCCCTCTTGTCTTCATCGGAAGGGCTCTCAAGGGTTTAGGGTTGAGGAGAGGCAAGAAAAGCAAGAGGTTTAGGAGGTTTAGGGGATTAGAGAGGTATGTGAGAGAAAGAGTGAAAGGGTGTGGGAAAGGAGGCTCCCGGCGCTTGGAAGACCAAATGGCGCCGGGATGAAGAGTCGGTTAAAAAAAAAGGTGTTTTTCAAAATTAACATCCATGTCTGGCCGTCAATCTTTTCCAGACGTCAAGTCTGTGGCCGTTGACATACCATCAATGTCCAGGGTATTGTCGCCAAGGTCTCGTCTATGTTAGACCTCGAAGTACGGTCAACGTCCATGGTCTAGACGCCAGGTTTGAATTAGACGGCCATTGATATGGACGTCTATCCTTCTCTTTGCTCGTTGGCGGCCACCAGCGGGACGTCTAACAGATCTTGAGGACCATCGATGTGGACGCCAATGCTTGCGCACTTAGTCTTCACAACATACCCCATTGAACACATTTGAGGCCCATTCACTCCATTCATTGCTCACAATCCACAATCCACACAGTTTAAGTCATTGAACACAATGCAAATCATTCTTTATTCATCTAAGTCTGTGTTACATTTATTGGGAATCAAGAAAGTACATCACTTTGCCCTACGGGCCATGTAAAAATCACAAGAAATAGGGCGAATAGTGTCATTAAACTCTTCGTACTTCCAGGTGTCTTCCCGGTTCTCCTGCACAGCCAATCCCACCTTCTTGCTCACTGTGTATCTTGCCCAAGTCTTCATGGCTTTCTTCATCAACTTCTCATTCCTCCCGGTAACTATCATATCAGTGCAGTTGGATGAAGTGGGAAGTCCCCGGGGAATTCCAAGCTGACAATGGCACCGATGTGGCTGGTATAGCACCATCCGATCAGCCCCAATCAACCACAAGTCTCTATCCTCCCTGGTTCAAACTTTGAATTCAATAGTCCTCATGAATAGTGGCCTCACTATGAAATCGTCCATTACCAGATAGGCCAAGTGATCTCTCCAAGCATCTATGCTCTTCAAGTGTGCAGTCACACACTTGATTTCATCCTCTGGCTCATACCATGCCCTGCTGCAATGAACTGAACTCCGAAGGAAAATTCTAGAGGGGGAAGGTTGTGTATCAGCAAAATCAAACTTCAAATGAGACTCCACGCATACCTGAAGCAGAAACAAGCTCCCGCATGTGCGTCCGCCTAGGCTCATCGTGGTGAGCGAACTGTACATGTGTGCCAGCACTGCAAGGGCAAGTGACTGCCCGCGCCATAGCAGAGACAAAATTCCCACGTGCTCGTAAAGGATGAAGTCGCCACTCATAGGGAACAGGAAAACTCCAGCCAGGCAGAGTGTCAGTCCTCGAGTCGCCCTCTCTCCACCAATCTCCCTCACATGCTGGATCAACCACCTGGCTAGTTGGTCTAGAAAGATCCCGTGCTTGTTTGTCATCCTCAGCAACTCCTTCTTGTCCCGTACGATGTCTGCAAGAATCTCTTCCCACAGGAGGAGAGGAGTCGCCGCATCGTACTCTAAACACCGTCTCCACCCCAAGAACAGCTCCACTTCCTCCAGCAGCACACTCACCACGAATGCCTGGAACACAAAAGTGTGCGTGTGTGGATGCCACCGCTCCACCAGCGCTCCTAGGGCATCGAACCCCCACCACATCTCCTTCATGTTCTTCGCCAGCACCACCAGGAAGCTCAAATTCCACATTCCGATATATCTTCGCATGTCCAGTGTGATGGCGTTCATCAGGTTCACGAGCAGAGAGAAGGCCCGTACCTGGCCCTGGCTCGGGAAGGCGGGCACCTCCTGCATAAAGGGTGCTGTTAGAAAGGAGTTTGGGGTGTTTTCAGCCCAAGGAGAAGCAGAAATTAGTATCACTTACCTCCCCATTGGCCAATCGGGTGCTTAGATGCCCCGGAACATCACTCAGGATCCCCGGGTTCATGCTTGTAGATTTCCCGGTCGATGAGGAGGCCATCTCACTGCTTCAAGTTGTCTCCAGATACTCTGGTTCGCAGTAGGAACAGAGAGGGACGGAGGAAGAAGATGGAAGAGTCCCTATGGACTCCCACCACCTATATTTTCGGCCTGATACGCTGGCCAGTAGACGTCCAGATCGTTCGACGTCAGTGTTAGGTTAGCGGCAACCTTTGTTGGCATTAACTAGTAATTGGCGGCAATCGATGTGGACGTTTACTGTCCGAAAATTTTCAAAGTCTTATTTTTCATATGGTCGTTATCTTTATCTTGTGCTTCAAGTTGTTTTGCAGATATTTTAAGCACAAGCTGTGCTTCAGATTCCGGAACATTCATGCGACCTTGAGTGTTACAGGTATGTCTAACATAGGACCTTACCAGAGGCGAATAACTTGGCGACCGTGAACCCTGAGTTCCCCTTCACCAAAAACCATGATGGGTTTGCGATCTCTCAGTTATTTGTTGGCCTTTAGAATTTTCCTCTGGTTCTAACTTGCATTGTAGATAAGCAACCCACACCAGCATGCATTTCGGTCTTCATTGCTAACATTCTCTCACTAACTCAAAAAAAAAATGGTGATTTTCCTCGATCGTTTGATTGCTCCACGGCACCCCAGCTCAGGTAGCCTACCGAGTCCGTTCTCCATGATTATCCAAGTCAATATCGGGTCTTTGTTGCCCACTTTCCAAGTTGTCCCACCGTGACTTTCAAAAAAATAGTCATGCAGTCTTATTGAGTTCATTTGAGCCTTCGCCAGTCGCGAGCTTAATTCTGGACTTCAGACTTTCCAAACATTGATTCCAGTTAGAATCTTTTGATAGTCCTTTGAGAGATCAACCAATCCCTTGTCTCCACGACCCCCTAAATCGGGGACAGACGTCCTGATTAGGCCAGCGAGTCCAAGAGCTTCGGTTATGAGACTCTCTTGATTCAACCATCATATTACAACTCCTTTGACTCAGACACGCCGGAAACTAGTCAAAGTCCAACACGGCAACGCCAGGGACCCTAACGGTGGGTTGCAGTTGTAGTTACACGGGTAGATCATCCTCCCTCTTTCCATATTTGTCTCTCAGACGATTCGTCACTTGTTTCTAGCCTAACTCATTCGTTTGACTTGCTAGATTTCCTATCCTCGGAGATGGCCCTTCCATCAAATCTCCACGTCCTTTGTTTACCGAGACACCAACCTTTCAGTCCGCTCTGCTCCCTTGCAAGACTGGATGTCTCAGAGGGGCATTTGTAGATGCAAGATTTGGCCCATCCCCGTGTGGCTCTTTGTTCCAATAAGACTCGTTTGACTATTTGTTGACTTACCTCGGATGCCATGTAGACGGCAGCATCGATTTCCGCTGACTACATGTTGACGGCAAGGACCCTGGACGTCGATCCAGCTTGGCGTCCACATCGCTGGACGTCTGCATGAGGTTGGCGGCTCCCCGAGAATCTAGCCCACTTGCGCCATTCTCTCACCCATGCAGCGCATGAGGCTGTTCCCAACGGGCAAATGGGCCACCTTGGCACCCCTTGACCCAGTAAAAATCTTACTTGGCCTCTCCCCATTGGTTGGAGCCTTTATGCATGGATTCCCAAGTGTGCAAGTGTGTTTCTTGGCACTTAAGCATCCAAGGCTTCTGAACTCCGACCCCCCTGCCTATTTAACTCCCTCTCTGGCATTCTAGGTGGGGGGGGCAGAGGGTGGACGTCCATATGCTGTCGCCTTGAGAGAAGAGAGAGAAAATTGCACCCTACCTTCCACCATTCATCCTCTTCTTCCTCTCTTCAATTGGGACGTTTATGAGGCTTCATCCTGAGCTGGAGGAGCCCTGCAAGGAGTCTACAACGCCGACAACGAGGATCAACACCCTCCTCTTCCTCCCTTTCCTTTCCCTTCTTTTAGTAGTTGCATGTTGCACACACCTTCCCACACACTCTAGGCACGTAGGGCACCTTCCTACGCACTTAGAAAGGGGTTTCCCAACCAAAAATTGGAGGGAAGAAGGGTCGTCATAGCACTTGGCCACCCCTCTTCTCAAGTCCGCAAACCGGTACGGGACTCTCTTTTTGGGGCCGTTTCTTTTCATTTCTGAGCATTTACTACGCTTCCTTTAGACCAATATAGCTTCTTTTGTGGCAGGAACGATCTGTAGAAGACCGCGGAGCTCTTCTTCTTTGGCCGGCCGAAGGAGGAGAAGTTGAAGCCTCCATCTCCATCCGCTGCGCGAGGTTGCTGCACCGACGTGGTCACGACATTCCTTAGGCATAGGTAAGGCCCTGGCGATCACAAACTCCCTTCTTTTTCTCTGGTTTTCTTTGTTCCCTCCTCAGTCAACCTAGTCAACCGGGGAGTCAACAAGGTCAACTAGTGACCCATCATCGCCAACGAGAGACCAGCGACGCTCGCGAGCTCCCGGAAGATCCACCAGTCGGCCGGGGACGGCGCGAGAATGAACGTCCACACTATGTTGAACACTTGGTCTCAAAATGACTTCACAAAGAGGTATGGAACTTGTAACACAAGTCAAGGTTAAATCATGATAGTGCATCGTCAAGATGATGCAAGATTTAATTCGTGACGAAGGATGGATGAAAATTAGGGCTTCTAGGGGAAAAAGATGCCTAACATCCATCAGTAACTCCAGTTAAAATTTGAGAGCACGAGGTTGAGTATACATGGAGATCAAGAATAAAGAAGAAGGGTCGGGTTCATGGTGTTTGCAGAACTTCAAAAATCAACCATAAACGATTGGCTCGATGGAAAAATATGAAACTTGAGGTTTTATTCCTAGTACATGGAACAATCTGCAGACAAAATTAATTAGGTTTTGCTCGTGAGAATGCCTACCTTTAGTCATTTTACTCTTCTAGGGCTAGAATTTGAAGAACTCGGGATAAAGCTTGATGAAGCCTTCTCCCCACGAATTCCTCCTCTCCTTGGCTTCTTCTCCACCTTCAGCAAGTCCTAGCAATGAGCTAGGGCCGGCCTTGGGCGATTAAGAGAGTATTTATGCTTCTTTGCTTTCTATTTCCCAATAGGACTCTAACTCCTATTTAATTCTGAATTTCCTATTTCCTCTTCCATTTCTAAGTATTAGAACTTCTATTTGGGTTGGGAAGGGAGCTAAATTCATGGCCAAGCAACTAGGGTAGGTTTAGGAATCCAATTCCAACCCAAATTGCTTATTTAATGCATTAAATGCCTCTTTTCTATTTAAGTAATATTTAAGTTGCGAATTTAGGCTATTTTCCCATTATTCTTCTTTTTAAAATCCTTATTTTAGCCCACTAATTTCTAATGGGTCCAGTTAACCAAGCCCATTATTTATTGGAATTTATCTTATAGGATTTCCCTTCTTAATTAGGGAATAATAGAGTTATGAATTTTATTGCATTTTCTTATTTGAATTTATTCATGGGCTATGAGAGGTCCATTGGTCCAAACCTGATAATGGTTAATCATCACATGATGTTGGAAGTCTCTCCGACATGTTCATTTAATTCATGGGCGCGTTATCTTTCCGTGTTAACGGTTTTCCGACTTAGTTTCCTAATTTGGATAATTCGTCACATTGCAACGTACACTTGGCCAGTCAGATTTTTCGTTGCATGAATTTCATCGTGGAACATGTAGAAATAATGTTTGGGGTTGATTTATAATTTTTAAGAAATTTTTTTGATGTATTCTTACACATATGATAGTGATACGTATGTTTATATTATTTTCGTTTTAAAGAAATTATTATTTTGGATTTTTTTTTAAGTATTAAATTTTTTCGGGTTGCTACATCCTCCCCCACTTAAAATAATTTGGTCCAAAAATTCATATGATATGATACGACTACCAATTTACTATGGATATTCCATTCCATCACCTCCCCCACTTAGGGCTTTGCTATCGCGAAAATAATATGAAAACAAACTAAGGGTTTAGTGATGGTACCTTGTCCGCCTTCATTGGCATGATTCCTATCTACGAGGGCTTGTAATCGTCCTTGGCGTGGAGTTTGGTTCTTCTTTGTTGGACAATCGATGACTCGATGTTGTTGACTTCCACATCGCAAGCATCTGCCCAATTTCTTCCAACAATTATCAATCTGATGCCCTGGTTTCTTACAAAATTTACAGAATTCCTTCTGCTTCAGTTCCCCTTTCATTCTCTTGCTATCTATGGTATTTCTTCCTTTATTATCATTGGAATGAGTAGGACGTTCCCTTTTCAACACCTTCTTCTTATGAATCTTTTCAAGAAGTTCCATGGTGTCTTCTACTAATTGAGCTCTCAATACCATGACTGAATATACTTCAATGTCTAGTGGAGCCAATTTTTCCCAGAACACAGGTCTCAACCCTTCCAGGAATCTCTTCGCCTTCATCTTCTCCGTACTCACCAAATGTGGTGCGCATTGTGCTAGTCTTTCAAATTGCACTTCATATTCTGCTACAGACATCATTCGTTGTTTTAAATTGGCAAATTCATTTGCCTTCTTCTCACGAATCCTCTCGGAAAAGTATTTGATGTTGAAGAGTTCTAAAAATTTATCCCATTCTATGTTGATGTTGGGTAATTGTCGACTGGCAGCTTCCCACCAGGTTCTAGCATCGCGGTCCAACTGGAAGGTTGCCAGAAGGACTTTCTCCTGCTCTGAACATTGCATAACCCTAAAGATCTGCTCCATTGCCTTCACCCAATTTTCAGCTTCATCGGGATCCGGAGTTCCATTAAACCTAGGGGGATTTATTCGTTGAAAGTTCCCATATAAGTCTCCTGCCCCATTTCTTGCTCCTGCTTGAATTACGTTGTTAAGGGCTTGAGTTAACCCCTGTACGGTATGATGTAATTCGTGCATTGGTGCATGCTCACCAGCCATCTCCTCTAGTTCCTGCGAGCAATAATACTTATTAATTTCCTTCTTAATACTTAGGGTACTTATACATATAGTTAAGCTCCTAGCATAACCCTAAGCTTTACCCAATCTCTCACATAGGTATGGTGGTTGACTTAGACACGGTTATGGTAGTTCACCTAGAACATCCCTAGACTTAAAATATCTTAATAAGGACATCCTAGGCTCTGATACCAACTGTCACGCCCCTCCAATTTAGCAGCGGAATAAATCGGAGGAGAACGTGAACAACGAGTATGGTAACGACAATTGCACATACCTTCGTAAACATCAGAGCAAGTAAGGAACAATAATTGATATAAACCCTTCATTTCATTATAAAATCACTAAGACCATTACAACCACTAATTCGAAGCCAATACATAGGGCTCAATGACATCATTACATTGAAAAGAAATCTAAAGCAATAACTACTAGACTTCATTGTACTAGGGCAACTTCATGACTTGACTCCGGGTCACTCATCACTCGGGTCCTGTCCCATTGGTGTGTGTAACGTCATTGTCCGACTTACCTGAGACACAATAACAAATAACGAAGGGTGAGCGATAATGCCCAGTAGGACTTAAATCTCAGGATCAAGCAGACTTTAAATAATTAATGCATTAAATGGCAGAGTAACTAATGATAGAGCGAGTCATGTAAAGTCGAGAAAGTAATAGCACAAGTAACATGGTTCAGATAGCAGATGAATCAAGTATAGTACAATGATTAAAGTCAAGTAACGATAGAAACGATAACAACGCAACAACATGTAGTGACAATGGCAAGCAATAGCAAGCGACAGGTATAGCAAGGAGAGATAGTAGTTGGTCAAGTAAAGAGTAAATTGCACTTTGATTGATTTTCATCAATCGGGATAGTATATCACTTTTGATTAACTTTTGTCAATCGAAATAGTAATGGCACTTTGGTTATCCGTAGATAGCCGAGAGAGTATAGCACTTTTATTGTCATTAGACAACGAGAGAGTAGAACACTATGAATGCGATTAAGTCACGATAGTATGCAATAACTCAAGATAGCAAGTATCAAGTAGAGCAAGTAGAGCGTATGACAAGATAGCATGTAACGAGATAGCGTGTAACGAGATAGCGGGTATGCTTGCACAACGGTGCACTAGTAGAATACGACAATAGTCACTTCTAGGACAGTAGCCATTCATTAACAGTCTGCGATAGCACAGTAATCGCACAGTATGTTTGAACTCTTCAGACTAATAGTATAACAGTTTGTGATAGCACAGTAATATCACAGTACGTCTGAACTCCTCAGACTAAACGGATAATAGTCAGATGTCTAGCCAATAAAGTATAGTTAGAACTGGTGCAATGCAGAACACCGTCTATAGCCCCTGCATGTATTTTTTGGTGGTTCTCTGCCCCCGAGACTAGATTGGAGCCCCTCAGACACTCTCCGTGCCCTGCACAGTATGCATTGGATACATTAGAGTCACAAGACCCATATTATAGCGCTAGACAATCATGAACAGTACAAAACAGTAGGAGCCACACAGCTCAAAGAGTACCAAGAGAGTACTAGATGAATAGATGAGAGAGACGAGATAGTAGAGTGAACGTGAATAGATGAGCGAGTAGAGTATAGATGAGATCCTATGGTCATTGCACAAGAAACGTCGAGTAACGAGCGATAGTAACAGTTGCACAACACACGCGTACGACGTTGGCAGTCAGGTGGAATACACAACCCTTCCGCTGGCCTCGTTATGCAGAGGTCCAGAGGTCCGGCGTGATTAAAGATAAGAGCGAGAGAAACTAAGGCTGTTTGGATCTTGTCGATCCCTAAATGGTATCATAGGTGTTAGGGTACAACCAGCTCATCGACCATGTGGGAATCCATGGACAGAGGAGACTTACGGAGGCCTTGGTCAAGGGGTCACTAGTCTGGCGAAAGGAAAATCCGACAGAGAGTTCACCACAAGCCAAAAAGGGGCTTTTCTATCGTGCTAGAGTGTATGCGCATGCTGCGCGTGAGAATCGCTCAAGTGCGTATGTGAATCCGATTATGGAAACTCTAGTTATAAAAACTCTGTTTATGGAAACTTTATTTTCGGAAACTCTATATATGGCAAGTATAATGAGTACTAAAACATGCATGACCAATTTTAGAAAGTAACTATGCGTTTTTAGCAAGTTCGTTAACAAGGCAAGAAAGTGAATAATCGTTTGGTAGAGAGCATGATCATGAACTTAAGATCAATTAAAAATCATGTGAACATGTTTTAACTTTCATATGGGTTGTTAATTGCATGATAATACTTTCTAGAACCTTCCTAGAATAGATCAAACTCACACATGCAAGGAACGACACAAAACGATGGAAACCAAGACGTATGCCTTTTAGAAGGCCAATGCAGTCCCATCCCTTCACTTCCTTAGGTCATAACTCATTTATTTTTTATTCAAATCTCATACATGAATATACCATATTGAATCCCTATGAATGAAGAAACTAGCAAAGAAAACGGCTCGTCAATCTGAGGTCTATATAAAAAGTTATGGCCGATTAAGTGGACATAGGCAGAACGCGACACATTGCCTGTCGCCTTTTGAAAGTGAAGGCAACCATCATCTTGTCGCCTTCTAAAGAAGACCACAAAACTGTCTGATTTTTGGTATGGGTCACGACCATGATGTTGTCGCTTTATGGTAACGACGTGTCGACCTGTCGCTACCTGAAAATGACGTTTGGGTTGTTTTTTCTACATATTTCCAATTCCGACTTGGATTAAGTTTGACACCTGTGCATTTGAAAAATCAAAACAAATGCTAGGGTTATCCAAATCGGGTGAAACCACCTTTGTTAGTTAGAGTACTTCCAATACTTTGTACAATAGCAAATAATCGAGAAACAAATGTCGTTTATATATGTAATAAGACGTATTGGGACTGATTATGTGAATCTGACACAGTGTTCCTATTTGGATTAATACTCTCAGCACAGTCAACAAAAATTGGAGAAACCAATGCCAAATGAAAGTAGACTTATAGAGTAACAAGTTCTATGTTGAACACTTGGTCTCAAAACGACTCCACAAAGAGGTATGAAACTTGTAACACAAGTCAAGGTTAAATCACGACAGTACATCGTCAAGATGATGCAATATTTAATTCATGATGAAGGATGGATGCAAATTAGGGCTTCTAGGGGTAAAAGATGCCTAACATCCATCAGTAACTCCAGTTAAAATTTGAGAGCACGAGGTTGAGTATACATGGAGATCAAGAATAAAGAAGAAGGGTCGGGTTCATGGTGTTTTTAGAACTTCAAAAATCAACCATAAAAGATTGGCTTGATGGAAAAATATGAAACCTGAGGGTTTTGTTCCTAGTACAAGGAACAATCTACAGATGAAACTAATTAGGTTTTGCTCGTGAGAATACCTACCTTTAGTCGTTTTACTCTTCTAGGGCTAGAACTTGAAGAACTTGGGATAAAGCTTGATGAAGCCTTCTCCCCACGAATTCCTCCTCTCCTTGGCTTCTTCTCCACCTTCAGCAAGTCCCAGCAATAAGTTAGGGCCGGCCTTGGGCGATTAAGAGAGTATTTATGCTTCTTTGCTTTCTATTTCCTAATAGGACTCTAACTCCTATTTAATTCTGAATTTCATATTTCCTCTTCCCTTTCTAAGTATTAGAACTTCTATTTGGGTTGGGAAAGGAGCTAAATTCGTGGCCAAGCAACGAGGGTAGGTTTAGGAATCCAATTCCAACCCAGATTGCTTATTTAATGCATTAAATGCCTCTTTTCTATTTAAGTAATATTTAAGTTGCGAATTTAGGGTATTTTCCAATTATTATTCTTTTTAAAATCCTTATTTTGGCCCACTAATATCTAATGGGTCCATTTAACCAACCCCATTATTTATTGGAATTTATCTTATAGGTTTTCCCTTTTGAATTAGGGAATAATAGAGTTATGAATTTTATTGCATTTTCTTATTTGAATTTATTCATGGGCTATGAGAGGTCCATTGGTCCAAACCCGATAATGGTTAATCATCACATGATGTTGGAAGTCTCTCCGACATGTTCATTTAATTTATGGGCACGTTATCTTTCCGTGTTAACGGTTTTCCAACTTAGTTTCCTAATTTGGATAATTCGTCACATTGCAACGTACACTGGGCCAGTCGGATTTTCCGTTGCATGAATTTTTTCATGGAACACGTAGAAATAATGTTCGGGGTTGATTTATCATTTTTAAGAAATTTTTTGATGTATTCTTGCACATATGATAGTGATACGTATGTTTATATTATTTCATTTTAAAGAAATTATTATTTTGGATTTATTTTAAGTATTAAATTTTTCCGAGTTGCTACATCCTCCCCCACTTAAAAGAATTTGGTCCCCAAATTCATATGATATAATACGACTACCAATTTACTATGGATATTTCATTCCATCACCTCCCTCACTTAGGGCTTTGTTATCGCGAAAATAAGATGAAAACAAACTAAGGGTTTAGTGATGGTACCTTGTCTGCCTTCATTGGCATGATTCCTATCTACGAGGGCTTGTAATCGTCCTTGGCGTGGAGTTTGATAATTCTTTGTTGGACAATCGATGACTCGATGTTGTTGACTTCCACATCGCAAGTGTAGACACCGTTTTTCGCTCAGGGTATATGTGTGTGTGTGATATGGAGTGGAAAAGCGGAAAAGACAATAAAAGTTAAAGACCGTGATCGCCTGGTACACGAGGGTACCGAAGGATGACGGGCGAGAAAAGGAATCCTAACCTTTTTCCCGTAGAAAGCGCGAGATACAGTATGGTGCGTGGGTCCTCCTTCCTCCTTCCACCGGCCGGCCGGTAAAGGAGATTTGGCTCGTACGGTTTCCTTGCAAAAGAAAAGACAACAGGAAAACAGACGAAAGATGGATTAGACCACGCGGTGTAGTAAATGTAAACACAAAGGACTACGAAAGGACATTAAAAGGGCGTTAACACACCTTTTGGGGATGACATTAAACCCCTAAAGATAGGTAGAATAATAAATGATGTGCGTGTGGTACAGTACGATGCATGTACTAAATAAAAGACAGAATGAAAGGGAGAGAGAAAAGAGGGGGGGGGGGGGGCGGCGGTGTCCGCTGCTCTTGGATTGGCACGACGGTAGCGCTACTTCGCGTGGCTCCCGGTGGAGGATCCTTCTCAGCTCAGGAACTTGCGCCTGGTACTGTAGAGGCTCCCAGGAATTGAGATCTGAAAGTCCGGAGGTCGAGGCGTCGATTCTGCAGGGCTTCGCCGCTCTGGGGATTTTTATCTCTTTTTTCTCTTGAAACCGTAGGTCTGTATTTATAGACTTCTCTGGCTAAAATCGCGTCCATTGAAGCGGACGTTTTTTAAGACCTAATCGCGTCGGCTCTAGTTGCCGCAATTCATAAGTCGGCCTAATGTTCCGTCAACCTGACGAAATCATGATTACTATGGTGCACGATCATATTAATAATCACATCCACTATAACCACCGCAATTTAAACGATCGAATTGATTTGACATATGACCGCATCTACGCTCCAAAATGCGTCTAAGCGTAACGCCGCATTTATCAACCGCCTTTTTCCTTCTGGTAGGATGGAGGGCATTTAGATGGTGGTTTAAAAAACATGGCGTACTGCTCGGGCGCGATTATCTTTCTGACACGTTTCTGACACCTGACGCCTATGAATCGCGTCGTACGAAGGCGATGAGTATCTATTTGCTTGCGTGGCCTCTGCCAAGTGTCAGACCGTGCGTGGCTTGGCGTAGCTGTAAATGTTGACTTATAAATTGCGGCGTACAGGCTGGACGCAGTTAAACGTCGGTTACTTAGTGCACTTAATGAGGCGGTTCAAATAAGCGACGCACTAAACAACTGCGTATTTAAGCCTTTTAAAGGCATCCTCTTCTTTGGACGCGATTTAAGCCAGCGCAACAGACCCTCACACAAATTTTCTAAAAAATCCTAAAAAGTAGGAAAATTAGGAAAATTACCCAAAAGGTTAATTTAAGAAAGTCACTTCTGAGGCATTGCGGTGCAACCCGAAATTTGTCCTTTTAAGGGAAAATTGGCGTGTCTACAGCTGCCTCGCCTTGGCGTTTGCTTTGTAAGGGAGTGAAGTGAAAAATGGGGCAAAATTGAAGGAGCGAAGTGGCGTGAATGAAGCGAAATGAAGCGGAACAACTGAAAAGTGAGCGCCAAGGTGTGATGGGACATGCCCTTTGTGACATAAAGAGGAGCTGTTCGTTGGCTCTAAACAAAGTTGCTTTTCAAAAAATCTCAGGAGTGAAAACTCAACAGTTAGAAACATAAATGAAAAAGAAAGAAAGATCAACTTCCAGCGTCGGGGAAGTACCTAAGGACACAATCAGTTAGGTTTCACCATTGGGGGCATCTGCCACTGCCTCAGGTGGATCTAGGAGGAAATGAAAAGACAAAGGTTCAAGACTGATGAGTTTTGCTCCAAAAGGAATATCTTCAAACAACAATACAATGAACTGAGTACTGAACTCGGAGTGGAATTTCTTTTCAGGTTGCTTAGCATTTTGAGAATCAAGTGACTTTCCTTAATTAACTTTTGGGTGATTTTACTCTTCCTCCTATCTTTTAGGATTTTGATGCAAAAATTCTATATGCGTGTATGCTGGGCTTAAAGGGAAAATTTAAAACAAAATAAAATATAGGATAATCAAGGATAATATTGTTGCGTTGGTGTGGGGTCAGGATACCGTAAGGAACCGTCGTCCCCTCGCCCGCTGTAACGGTCTATCCTCAAGAGCAAGAATTCTCTAGAATTATCACTGTTTTTGTTGGTGGAGGGGAACTCAAACTCAAGATTCATCAGAGCCTCAAGGTCCTTGATGTGCTCTAGTAAAGTATACAATAGTAAGATGCAATAAACTGTACCGAGAATGGCGGCTGTCGAGGATATTCGTGTTTTTGTACATAGCAAAAGGAGGCATCTATCATTCTGCACTCAAAGACTGGTTAGCACTGACAAGCAACAAATAATAGATGAAAATCATGTTGCTGAAAATCGCGGTAGGGGTTGTTGACGCTTTTTACAAATTACGTCCCGATTGTTGGACGCCTTTTAAAAGAGATTGAAAAGTGGATCTAATCACCGGAGACCCCTATTATGGTATGATATGTACTTTGCAGAAGGTAGAGGTTCGTAAAAAGCCAGGCGGCCCACGCTCTTGAATACCAACAAGTCTCCAGAGCTTAAATTGCGGGCGGCTGCCAAATCTCTCCCAACTTTCTGCAAAGTGCAACCTTCTGCTTCTAACTTCGTTATGAAGAGGACGAAATGACCTTTCATATGAAATGAAAATTATCTGAAAAGGAGCACCACATAGCTTGATGAAGCAACTTATGTGGCATGAAAGGGTCATTTTGGGTAATAGAGACTTCTCTTTGATTTTCTTGTCTTTTGGGACGGTGAAGACCTAGAAGTCCTTCTTATCGATTGCGGAGGAGGAGTGCCTTTTTGACGTTGAAGGGTGCCGGCGTACTTTTGGCATCCCTTAAAAAAAGCGTCCAGTCTGGGTGTCGCCATTTTGATTATCATTTCATTTTTTTTTTTTGAATCGCGTCCTGTTGAGAGGTCGCGATTAGAATTAAAAAAATGCGTCCACTGCTGTGGACGTGAATTAAAGCGCCAGGAAAGAACCAGACAATTTGCTTTCCCTTTCTTCAATGCAAGGGGGGGGGGGGGAAGGCTCTAGATGTGATGATTCATGCAGAAATTCACCCATTCTCCCCCCTTTTAACCCTTACACTCCTTTTTTACCCATTCCCCTCACTCTCTTTCTAACCCAATGGTTCTTTTAGGTCCTTGGAGAGTAAGAGGAAGGAGGGGGAAGCTTGGAGATGGAGCAAGGTGGTTCTTCTTCCACAGGATTAAGGAGAGGTAAGCTTCAAAGGTTGAGCAACATAGAAGGACACATAAGTAAGTTGATTCATGCCAATTTGGTGAGTAGATCTAATTATTTAGGCTTGATTTGGATGCTCTTGATGCTTTTGATCTCTCCCTTTTCTTGACTATCAATTGTTATGATCATGCAGGATTATCCTCTCTTTTCGGGGAACCGGTGCTTTATGCGCCTTCCATGGCTTCAACAACTTACTTCAAATATCACCTTAGATATGACCAATGTCCTCAAAAGATGGGGGATCAACAACCTTACTATACATTCCAAGAGATATCATGAAGTTCATCTTGATTGGGCGGCTATGGGGGCATTGGTAGAGTTGTGGCATCCCCAAACCCAAACATTTTTGTTCAAGTGTTTCGAAGCAACCATTCTCCTGGAAGAAATTGAAGTCTTGCTGGGCTTGCAGCGCATGAAGCAAGGCTATGAAGAGGAGATGGCAATCATGCCAAGATGCTATACCAGCAAAGCAGTGCTTCAGAGTTTCATGGATGCGAGAGAAGCTTATGAAGCTCGAGTTGAAAAGGGCATCCACTTACAAAAGCTGGCGAATTGGACAATGAGGGAGCTGTCGGAGGCTGATGATGGTGAGGCACTGGAGCGAGCGATGAAAGGTTTTGCCATGTGCGTGGCGGGGGCTCTCCTTTTCCCTTCCATAGATAGTATTTTGGAAACTGATCAACTAGGTGCGGTGTGCGCCATCTGGGAAGGTGAGCGACTGGGACCGGCAGTGCTAGCCTTCCTCTACAGTGGGTTGACGGCGGCGAGCTTAGGTAGGCCTCCTTATGGTTCCATGCTTTTGTTTACTTGCTGGGCTGACCTACACTTAAAGTTTCAATTGGTCACCGAAGTTTTCACTCCGTCTCGCATCTTGCTGAAAAGCCCACTCAAGCACCTGGACAACATTGTTGGCTTGGAAGGTCGGGTGGCCAATCGAGCTCCTCAACTCAAAACACAGGTGGATTGGCGCTACCATCTCCTAAGCATGGATGAGGATGAATTCAACCTATTTCCGAGGCCATTTCCAAATCGGGATTTGCGGACTAGGCTGGCACCTGGTGTGGATCTTCGATTGATCGGGGCATCTGAATTTGTACTGTATAATCCACACCATTGTCTTCTCCAACTTGGGCTTGCCCGCCGCGCTTTAGAAGAGCCATCCCACATTCCACCAATTAAGCACCGTGATCTTGGTACCAACAATGATGGTGAAGAAGCGAATACGATCAAGGCATTATGGAAGGTGTGTACTTTTAGGAGGCCGATCCCGACCGAGAACGAAATTGATAGTGAAAGAGCGAAATATGTAAGGGGGCTTGAGAAACTCCGATGTTAGGGAGGAGTTTATAAGAGGTTGTGAAAGTTAATAAAGATCATGTTGGGCTTGATGGAAATTGATTGGTCTTAAATGTTCAAATCCTAGACAACATGGATTTTGGTTGATTTCACAAAGGGCCGGCCTTCAAAGAATGCCCTGGGGTACTGGTAAAAAAGGCGGCCAAAGCAGCCACCGTTGATTATTTTGAAACCGCGTCCGCCGAGAGAGCCGCGCTTATCATAAAACGCGACCGCTCATACAGACGCGCATAAAAGATTTATCAAATTCTGTGCGCGCGCTGACAAGACTGCTTCTGAATCGCGACATCCGGCTCAGGCGCGTTTCAAATTTTGAATTTCGCGCGCCTCACAATTTGTCCAGGCGTCATAATGACTCCTCTATTTGCGGCACACAGGATCGACGCCTTTATGAATGGCGGTTCAAGATGTGCATCGATGCCTGCAGAAGCGGTTTGAAATGTTTTTAAATTGCGGTGCAAGTGGCTGATGCAGATAAAAATGATGGTTGAAAAAAGCGCGTTGGCTTCAGTGGACGCGTTTTTTCGAAACGCCGCAACGGTTAGAAAACTCACACGACCCATCTTCCCCGGTGCTTCCACTATCTTTTGCTCAGCCTCCACGTCTCTTACTCCTTCTCATCTCCCCCTCTTCTCACACTCTCCCACTCTCTCCATGGAAAAACGATCGATGACCAAGCGGCGGCGGGGTTCGATGGCGGAGGGAAGCGGTGCGGCGGCGGAAGGTGCACCGGTGATGGAGGAGGTGGGCTCGATGATGGCGGGGGAGGCGCTTGCCACTCCCGGCGAGCTCGCGCTCATCCTGGTGTAGGAGGGCAGCGGTATGGCGGTGGAAGGGGCCAGTGCGGCGGCGGAGGAGGAAGGGGTCGACGCGGAAATGGAGGAGGAGGCCCCGGCGATGGAGGAGGAAGACGTCGCGGCGACTTGGGCGGCGCGATGGTGAGGGCGGCAAGGACGTGACCTCCCGGCCCGGCCGGACATGGTATGTGGACCCCTCCCTCTTGCATATGGTTTGGAGAGAGGAGGAGAGCGGGAGGTGAGCACCGGGCGCCGGGAAGGAGAGGACAAGAATCGCGACCAACGCAGAGGTCGCGGTTCTTGTTAGTAAATCGTGGCATGGAGAGGGGTCGCGATTTACAAGAGAAATGCGACCGCTCAAACGGACGCGATTCAAAAGGTGAATGGCGTCCACTGCTTTGGACGCGATTCAATCCAGAGAGCGAATTTTTGATCTGCTTGGCTGATTTAATTGTGCTGTGACTTTTGGGATTTTCATGCCTTGTAGGGTGTAATGATGCCGGGCACGATGTGGCCCCTGGTGGTGGCTGCCTACAGAGGCCTCCCGGATTTCCAGAGAGAGAAAGTCCGGGAGATGAGATTTGGACCGATCTTGGAGATTGAGCCATTCTTTGTGGATCCGCCGCTGATCCAGGTACTGCGCGACAGATGGGACAAGGTCAGTAGGACCTTCTTGTTCCCGTGGGGGCATATGGTGCCCAGTTTGGAGGACATAGCTCGGATCACGGGGCTACGGATTGATGGGGAGGCGGTGACCGGGATCACCTACTGCGACTATACGGAGCATACGCAGAGCCTCCTGGGCTTGGACCCCCACGGAGATGATCTTGGTGACCGGAGGATGGTTGGCCGGGTCACGATTTTGGAGGCGCTGGGTCTCAGGGGAGTGAGACAGTGCGCAGACGAGATGCTACCGGCCTTTGTAGAGCGGGCATCCGGACTAGCGAGACAGTCGTACTGTCGGGACCCGGCGGAAGTAGAGAGAGTAGACAGGGACCTGCGTCGGTTCCTCATATTCTTCTTCGGCAAGATGCTGTTCACCATGAAGGGTGACAACATTCATTGCCGATTCTTGGAGCTCTTGGAGGACCTAGAGAGGGTTGTGCGTTTTGCTTGGGGTGCGGCCCTTCTGGCGCACACCTTTGCTGACCTCTCCACCGGCACAGGGAGAGAGACTACAGTGGGTGGATTTGCCCCACTCCTGCAGGTATGGCTTTAAAAAAACTCCATTTTTATTTTGAATTTGGAAATTAAAATTTTTCTGCAACTTTAAATTGTGTTTGACATTGGATCGGTTGTGTGCAGGTTTGGAGTTATTATTACATTTGTAACGACCCAGAACCCGCATTACCAGTAACAACTAGTAACCCGAATTCTGACCCGCTAACCCACGAGACAAGCTCGGAAGGGTAGGAAGTGAAAGTCCGAGGAGACTATATGTAAGAAGATACACACCATGCAAAGCTGTAAAATTCCACTATGAACATATCATATAGAACTCATAGTCTGAGCAAAGTACAGAGTACAGAAGTACAACAAAAAGGTACTACTCACTGCAGCTAGGGAGCACCAACACCGGAGTGGCTAGACTCGCCTGGAACGGGAGTCGACGAAGACCCACCTGAAAGGGAAGGGAGTGAGTCTCAAGAAAAGAGACCTAGTAGGGAAAAGTAACCCCACCGGCTACAGAACTAAAGTGCGGAAAGTAAAAACTGAAAGTAAGTACACGTCGCACCACAACACAAAACTGTAAACCACGCGGCTCAGTAACACACACTCACACACACAGCAAGTAGGACTCAGCTAGGGTCTGTGGCTCGGCGTCCTGTCACCACAGAGGCTCTCAACCCCAGCCACGTGTGCACACTACAGATGCTCTCTCTCGCATCTGGTCCACGACCGGTTTTTCCCCTACGCTTGACCCTAGCGGTAGAGAAGGGGCTCCACGGAGACCGGCTCAAAACCACCAAAAAGGAGTACGCACAGGACAGAGTCGCACTCGATATCCCGGCTCACTAGCGGAGGATAACCACAAACTAGTCGTCTAGACGGAGTCGCACCCACGCCTAGGTAACACAACAGAAACGGGTACACGGTAACGCAACGCGCGTACAACAGACGGAACACACTCAACGTCTGAAACCCCGTACTGTAGTAAACACCTCAAGTCACAAACAACTACTCCTATGCACAGGCGGAGTCACACTCTAAGCCTGGCCCACTTGTGTTATTAGGGCGGACATCACATGTCAATCGCCTCTAAACACACAACTTAAGTCTGCTGGGATACAGGAGATTAACGGCCTGATCGATTGCCGCCAATATGAGGTAAACGACACTCCCCATGTCGTTTATCATAATTAAACGGCAGTCGACCTTGTCGTTTAAATCACCCCTGAAGATCTCAACGTCCAGGGATGTGGACGTTTAGGTCTTCAGTCCCCCAAACCCAGAACTGAACCGAATCAGTTCAAATGAGCAGAAAAACTAAATAACATTCTGACTGATGGAGGGAAACACATCCTCTCATCAATCTACACTACCAAAACATCTAAACTAAACAGTCTAACACTTAGATTATCTAATTCACCCAAAGTCCCAGCATGATACAACCCAAACCCTAAACCATAAATTGCATTCTAATTCACTTAATTGGGCATGCTAGTTTGCTGGGGAGGGTTATAGGGGTTAAGTCCCTACCTCAGAAAGCTTAAACAGTCCCCAAACAGCCACTACTCGCGCCGGATTCCCTCGAAGACTCCGCGCGAATCACACCAAAATCTCGCGTTTCCCGCCCGATCAAGCAACGCCACACGATCCAGGGGCTTCCCACGAGCTCAAATCAACCAACAGAAGCTGCGGAAATCAAGAAAAGCAAAGGTGGAGGGAAGGAGAGGAAAGGAGAAAGATGGGTTCTGCTCTCGGGCTGCCCTATTTCAACAGGCCCGACCAGTCGACATCAACATCACTGGTCGCCTACTGAACCGCCTACAGACTAACGTCCAGATCCCATGTCGTTGAGTTCAATCTCAAACGTCCACATCGTTGGACGCTGACTCTGACTCAACGGCAAGCCCTGGCCGTCAACCCCAAGTCAATGACAATGGTCTTGTCGTCGACCACACAGAACCACTATAGACCCAATAAGGATCCACTAAATACCCGAGACCTTACAACATTCCCCTGGGTAGGGCTACCCAAGTGCGGCTAGATGCGGTACCCCTCGCCCGGAGGTGGATACCAGTGGTGAGCATAGCCACTTACTCTTTCCAGCTAGATGTTCTCCGTCAGAACATCCGAGATTTTCCAGCGCTCCTGGTATGCTTCCTCTTTTAATTCTTTCTTTAATCCAAGCATTTAGAAATGAATGAATGTGACTAAACAATGCTTGTGCATGTGGTGTGGGAGCCCTACGCAGACCAGGGTGATGCTGACCAGCCTTGGGTGGTCAGTGGCCGACGCTTGTTCAGGCGAGACATCTGGGTCCATTGTCTGAATGAGATCGAGCCGCTACATCTACGGCTAGCAGCATGCACCCTGGGACTGCACCAGAGGTGGATTCACGAGGTGAAGCCTCGAGGTATTGGAAAGAAGACCTGCGGGAAGGCAAAGATGGTGGACTGGAAGACGCGCTTCCCAGAGCAGTATGTAGACTGGCAGCGTGGCGGCCAGTTGGTACAATCCGACGCTACGGACAGCTCTGCATACCTCCGACGGTTCCAGGAGGAGAACGGCGCTCGCGACTTCATGAGGCCAGAGAGGGTATGCACTTCTAAACTTGAATTGCTTTTTAAACATGATTCGCATAATATTCTAACAAATTGTGCATGTAGGATGGACGAGATACCCTCATCGACCAGTTGCAGGGGCAGCTGGCGAGCACAGAGGTGCGGCTGGCCGAGGCGCGGGCGGCCCTTGAGACTCTGGTAAGTTTTAAGGGAACACTCACCTTTGCGTTATTTTACTCACCATACGCTGACTTGTATTTCTTGTTCATTGCAGCATGCTGCTCAGGCGACTGCGGAGCACACGGATGCTAGAAGTGCCTCGGCTAGCAGGGGGGTTCCGGCTCCGGAGTAGCCTCCCTCAAGGAGCAGTTGTCTGCTGCAGTGGCACGTGCCGAGCGCGCGGAGCGAGGCCTGCTGGCACGAGTAAGTATTTTAATTTAGATACATGCTTGAATTGCTTTTATACTTACCTGTGGTCGTTCCTTATGCAGACTGATGAGCTCGAGAGTGCTGATTTGACGGAGCAGTCTGGCTAGCTGTCCGAGCTGCGGTCTCAGTTGACCCAGTTGGACTCAGACCTTCCTCGCGATGTTCTCGAGCTACGGGCGACACTCACTCTGGAGCGTCACGACTTGGAGAGACAACAGGCTCGCTGGGAGCAGGAGCGGGAGCGCTGGGAGCTGGACCGGGAGCGGCTGATCCAGTAGTCAGTAGAGGCACGCACGAGCCAAGGAGTTGTAGAGTGCCTATTGAAGGCAGCCGAGGAGCGGTACCAACGTGGGCGGGATCGTGCCTTGCAGTAGGGGCGTGCCAGTGCCTATTCTGAGAGCATTCTTGCGACGTCCTCTCAGCACGAGAGGAATGTCCAGGATGCTGCTGCGGCTTAGCAGTCGATTGGTTCACCGGCACCGATGAGGCCCCCTGCCTTGCCTACTGTTGCGGACCAGGGCGAGGCAGAGAGTAGCCGTCGTGCGGGACCTGCAGAGGGAGGTGACGAGACTCAGGCTGCTTCACCATGATATGTACTTTCTATTTACCTTTCGATGATGTAGTGCCTAGTGAGGCAGTTTTATGATGTACTCAGGACCGGCTCCCACTTTTGCCGCATATATATACATGAGCATGTATGTACACTTTCTGTCCTTCGCCTTGCTATATCTAAAATGCACTGAACAAACAAATTAATTATCTGTTCTGACTCAGCCCCTTGCACATAGATACTGTCTAGCTTTATGAATTTGTCAAGGGGCTGAGCCTTTATCTTAATAAGGCAGAAGATAGAAAAAAAAAAGTAATTAACATATGATGGATGTTAAAAAGGAACAACGAAGTGTTATTTTGCAAGATGTACATATAGAGGAGGATATAAAGGTGTGTTTTGAAAACTCTGTTTGGATTATGAAAAAATTTGTTTTGGATTTGAAATATTCATTATTTTTTATTTTTGGAATATTCAATATTTTGGATTTGGAATATTAGATTTTTTTTGGAATTTAGAATATTCGATTTTTTTTTATTTTTGAATATTTGATTTCTTTGGATTTGGAATATTCGATTTTTTTGGAGTTTTGGAATACTCGATTTTTTTGGAGTTTTGGAATACTCAATTTTTTGGAGTTTTGGAATATTCGATTTTTTTTGGAGTTTTGAATATTTGATTTTTTGGAGTTTTAAATATTCGATTTTTTTTGGAGTTTTGGAATATTCGATTTTTTTGGAGTTTTGAATATTCGATTTTTTTTGAGTTTTGGAATATTCAATTTTTTTTTTTTTGGGTTTGGAATATTCGATTTTAACGTAGAACATTGACCCTCCGATGACTTAGTTGCCATTGAGAATTTATTGACTGTTCTTGGGTGTTTCAGGCATGGATCAGACGTGCTTTTAAAAGGTGCCTTGACTTGAGATGACTTTTGGCGACATTTTCTTTAGTTGATCATTGCCTTGCCTAGATGCTAAGATATATCATGGGGAGAAGGGAAGAATTTTTTAGAAAGTCTACCAGTAGTCCGAGTCCATTTGGTTTTTAGAAACTCAATCCATTGTTCTCATCCTAAGTAAGGCTTGACTTTGCTTTTGGCATTTTGGGGTTTCTAGCATGCTTACGGCCGGGTCCATTTGGATCTCCGCGGGGACTTTGCCACTCTTGACATGCTTTTTATTTGATTTGGCCAGTTTTGGCTCTTGTGAGTTTGGATTTGGATTTTCATTGATCCTTTTCTCTTCTCTCCTTTTGCCTTGTCATATCTCTTTGAGTTTTGGACAACTTCATAATGTCAATCCCTCAGGTCTTTCTTTCTACTGACAGACCGAATAGGAAAGAAAATGGATATCATCTTAGGTTATAGGTTTGGCATTGACTTTCCTTAGATTCTGTGCTTCTAGCTTCCACAAGTAGGCGTGTAAGTGTGTGGATGTCGTTTCCTCTGACTAATCCACCAAGAACAAGAAAACAAATTAAGAATGGCACTTTTTCATTTCAGGGTTTGTGTTCCACATAAAGTCTGAATAAACAACTAAGGGTAGTATCTTTTAAGATGAAGCCCATTCCAAGGATAGGAAAGTTCTTCACCTTCTGCATTTACAAGCCTATATGCGTTACCTGGGTATGCTTCTTTTACAACATATGGCCCTTCCCAATTTGGTTGGAATTTTGATCTGGGACCACCGAGTTTTATGAAAATCCTTTTGACGACCATTTCACCGACTTTAAATTTTCTCTCAATGACTCTTTTTTGGTAAAAACGTGTGAGTTTATTTCGATACGCTCTTGTGTGCTCGGCGGCAAGCAATATCCTCTCATCTAAGAGTTCTAGTTGTGCTAGGAGCGATTGGCGCCGCTCGTCAACCGACAATTCCTTGTCAAGCTGGATTCTTAGCGAGGGGATGAGAATCTCATATGGTACTACTGCCTCCATTTTGTAAGTAAGAGCAAGCGGTGTCTGCCCTGTAGGGGTACAGATTGAAGTGCGATAGGCCCATAGAGCTTCCACAAGTTTTTATGGCCAATCCGAGAATTTATTAACCACACACGTTTTCTTGATGATTTTAATTAAAGTCTTGTTTGTGGCCTCTGCCTGGCCATTGCCTTGCGGATAATAAGGAGATTAATGATGCAATGCAATTTTATACCTGTTGCAGAGATCACGGAGCTCTTGAGAGATGAACTGGGGCCCATTGTCTGTGACCATGGCGTCTGGAATGCCGAATTTAGTGATGATGTTTTTCATGACAAACTTGCAAATGGTTGATGCTTTGATTTCTGCATAAGCTTCAGCTTCTGCCCACTTGGTGAAGTATTTTGTTGCTGTAAGAATAAAAGACTTGGTTTTGTTTTGGGAATTAGGATCACCAAGGGGGCCAATGATATTGAAATCCCACATAGCAAAAGGCCATGGCGAGGATATTGGGTGGAGTGAAGAGGGTGGAGCATGAATTTTATCGACGTGTAATTGACGCTTGCCACACCGGCGAACAAAGATAGAACAGTCCTCTTCCAAAGTGGGCCAGTAAAAGCCTTGCCTAAGAATCTTCTTAGCAAGCATTTGGCTATTTACATGGCCTCCACAAATACCCGAATGGGCTTCTCTAACAACCTTTGGAGCTTCATCTTCATCTAGACATCTGAGCAAAATATCGGAGAACCCTCTTTTATAGAGGGAATTTCCAACCATCGTGTATTTCTGAGATAGCCTCCTTATATTTTTCTTCTCTTCAGATGTGGCTTCTGAAGGATATGATTGATCTTTGCAGTATTTGGCTATCTCATAATACCACGACTTCTCCTTGTCTTCCAATTCTTCTTCTAGCTCTAACAACATGTTCTCCTTTTTGTTCCTCCTTTCAGCAATATGGGATACCTTTTCTTTAATCCAGAGGAACATAGGATCTAAGATAAAGGGAATGTGACGACATTCGATTTGAATGCTTTCATGATCCCCAGGATAGCACATATTCATGGTTGCGCCAACTATGGCGAGGGCATCGGCTAGGAGATTCTGATGACGAGGAACATGGATAAAAGTTAGCTCGGAGAATAGCTTGGCATAAGCTGAGGCAAATTCTTAATACGGCTTGAGCTTAGGATCATAAGTGTGATACTTGGTAAGCACCTGGCGAAGAATCAGTTGGCTATCACCTACAATCCGCAGGTGTGTCACATCATAGAAGTGGGCGAGCTCCAAACCAGCTAACAAAGCTTCATACTCAGTGATGTTGTTGGTAGCAGGAAAGTTTAATTTGCAAGCTCGCGAGATGGTGACACCTTCTGGTGACATCAGGACCACCCCAATACCTTTTCCAAAGGAATTCAAAGCCCTGTCGAAATATAATGTCCATACAGGATGGGATTGATTGAGGGACATTAACTCTTCATCCGGGAACTCTGAACGAACATGATGAACTTGGGGAATGGGGTGGTGTGCAAGATGTTCCGCTATTGCGTAGCCTTTGATGGATTTCTGCTGAATGTAAATGATTTCGAACTGGGAGAGAAAGCTTTGCCATCATGCTAACCTGTCAGTAAGGACAGATTATTCAAGCAGGAATTTGATGGGGTTCATTCGAGCAGTGAGGTGGACTGTATGTGCAAGAAAATAGTGCTTTAATTTCTGCACTACCCATACGAGCACTGCACAGGTCTTTTCCATTGTATTGTACTTCTACTCGCATGGGTTGAGAAGTTTAGACAAGTAGTAAGCTGCTCTTTCTTTACCTTCTTCATTGACCTGTGCTAGAACAGCTCCCACTGAATCTTCTAGAACAGAAACATAGAGAATGAGTGGCTTGCCTGGTGTTGGTGGCCTCAGGACAGGAGGATTAGTTAAATAATCCTTAAGCTCATTGAAAGCTGCCTGACACCTCTCATCCCAACAAAAATCAACTCTCGGTTTGGTGTGGTCATAAAAGGGCCTACACCTTTGTGAATGTTGGGAGATGAATCGATGGATAAACTGCAACCTCCCGATTAATCCTCGAACCTCTTTTAGATTCTTGGGAGGAAGCATTGCTTTTATTGCCTTTGCTTTGTTGGGACCGATTTCTATGCCTCTTTTGCTCACAATAAACCCTAACAGTTTCCCTACTGACACACTAAATACACACTTCTTGGGGTTCATTCTTAAATGATATTTTCTGGCCCTTTGCAAAACTTTAAGCATGCTCAGCTGTTGACCTTGACTTCACCACCAAATCATCAACATATACCTCAACAAAGATGTGGATCATGTCATGAAAAATGGCCATCATAGCTCTCTGGTTAGTGGCACCAGCATTCTTAAGCCCGAATGGCATGACCACAAAACAATAAGTTCCCCAAGGCGTGGTGAAAGAAGTCTTGTCCTGATCTTCCTCAGCCAACTTGATCTGGTTGTATCCTGAAAAGCCATCCATAAAAGAAAGAGTCTCATACCCAGCTGTGTTATCCACAAGTACATCAAGGTGAGGCAATGAGAAATCATCTTTAGGACATGCATGATTGAGGTCCCGGAAATCAATGCAAATTCTGACCTTTCCATCCTTCTTAATAACCGGGACAATGTTTGCCACCCAATTTGGATAAAGTATGGCTTTAATGAACTTGACTTTATGGAGTCTATCACTTTCATCATTCATTCTTAAAGCCATTTGAGGGTGAAAACGTCTCAACCGCTGCTTAATTGCGATGGACCCTGGCTTGAGTGTGAGATGATGCTCCACTAATGTAGGATCCAAGCCAGGCATATCCTCATAGCTCCGTGCAAATATGTCCTTATATTCCCTGAGAACCTCTACAATCGCCTCTTGTTCAGCAGATGATAGATTACTGCTGATGAGGACAGCCTTGGGAACTTCTTCGGTTCCCAGATTGATTTCTTTAGTGATTTCCTGCACAACTGCTGACGGTTCATCAAACCTTCTCAACCCACTTGCGAACGCGTCAGCTTCATCCTCGAATTCTTCATCGCCTTCTTTGACTAGGTCATTATCATCAATTATTTCATAGACCCCAAACCCAACATTGACGAAGCATGCTGATTGATCATATTCCCAGTCCGGTAATTGCATTGGGTTCTCCATGAATTTTGGGATGACTAAACATGCTTGGCACTTATGGGCTAGGCTGGCTAGATAACGGTGAGGAATCCTTCTCCCTTTAGGCTTCTTCTCGGAACCTACCCTTAGCTTATCATGTACCTGATCTAAACTATTTACAGCAGAAGGAAAAGATGAATTCTGTAAAGGAGAAACTGGAGGAGAATTCACAGAAAGCGGGACAAAACAAGCAGAACTTTGCAAAAAATATTTATTAAAAAGACTGGAAGAAGTCCCTGAGTCACGGGTGAGCGGAGGAGACTGTACAGGGAAAGAAGAAGTAGAAGTAGCATCCCGCGAATGGGAATTAGGGAAAGCAGTAAAGGAGTCATTCTCTGAGGGAGAATTCACAACGACATTCCCCTTGGAGGGAAATGGATTATGGAAAGTAGTAAATACCCCTTCTGTAGAAGGGAGCGATGGCCTGGTCTGATGACCCGGGAAATGCGATTGACTGGTCGAAGCACAGTCGAGATTGAGGAAAGAAGTTTCCTCGAAAGAGATGGCAGGGTCATCCATCGTAAGATTCCCCCCCCCCCCCTCCCCCCCTGAAAATACCCCTTCTCCCTGTGTCGGAGGGAAGAAAAGGAATGAGAACACTTGAGCAGTTTAGAAAATGAGAGGTGAAAGCGGAAGCAATGCTCTGAAAGGAAAGGAAATGAGAGAGTTTCTCAAAGGAGGCAGAATGTGCTAAACGAAATCATGGTGGGTGTAGTGCCCATGAGAAAGGAAGAGGATGCATTGTTGATGGAGTAGAGATGTGGCGTAAATGAAACGACCAACCCAAAAAAGGTCAACTACATTCAAGGAGGTCTGAACGAGATCGTCATATGGGAGATCTGAGAGGAGATGGTAGATTCAGAAGACTCCGAGAGTGAGGAAGTGGTTACCTGCTCCTGGGCCTATAAGGAAATTGAAAAGTGGGGCATCAGTGCCCGCAGAATGCTTAAGGAAGACAAAAAGGGTCTTGCTATGGCTTGCAGGAGGGAAGGCGCAACACTCGGAGAAAAAATAAAAAGTGTATGTACAATGGCTGGGAGAGGAGTGGGGGTAGATATTATGACACCTGGAATCGAAGATAGGGCGGGCATGATACCTGAAATGGGATGTACAGTAGGTACTATAACTGAAATAGAGGTAAAAACGAGCGCGATGCCCTAGGCAGAATTAAAAGCGGATGCCTTATCCGAAGCAGGAGATAAAGTGGGTGCGGAGCCCAAAGCAGAATTTAAAGTGGGCGGAACGCCCAAAGCAGAAAGTAAAATAGGCGCGATGCCTAGAGAAGAATCAAAAGCGGGTGCAATATCTAAAGCAGAAGATAAAGTGGGCGCGAGGCCCGAAGTAGAATTAAAAGGAGCTGAAATATTTAAGACGGGAAATAGGATGGGCGCGACGCCCGGAGCAAATATAGAATCGGGCGCGATGCCCGGGTTTGCAATGGGTATCGCAGAAATTGAATTTGAAATGGTGCCTGAGCCTGTCTTGGCTATTCGCGGGCCGATACGAGAAACAGACAGCTGACATGTATCTGATAATTCAAACAAATGGCACAAGGAATCAGTGAGATCACTCATGTCAAACCATCTGTTCCATTATGATTCAGACTCACCAAGCTTGGCCTGCTTGGATGATTTATGATTATCGACTGCCCAAAAAACATCTCGGGATGAACAACATAATGGCTTAGTTGTGACAGCTGGTGCTTGCCCATCGCCTGGCTGTAATGGGCCTTTCTTGAAATGATTATATAAAGTCCAAGTAAGATAAGGCATCGGCTGCTTCTTGGTCTTTCCCGGCTGATAGCCCAATCCTACCCTGGCTCTTCTTTTGAAGGCTTTCACAAAGTCTGTTCTGCCTTGCTGCTGTGCACCCAAACCTTTGCCCGGCTGGTACCCCATCTGCTTCATCATGTGCAAACCCTTCTTCGTGATAATCTTGCTTCCATCGGCAGTCTCAATAGGCAGACTGCTAGGGCCTGGATATTTGCCTAATATGCCTTGAACTGACATTAGTGGTTGGTTATTGGGCCAGATGGCAGGGACTGAATTGCTTGGCATAGCCTCTATCTCTGCAGTCGTGGGTTTGTTGATGACTTTAATAACACGGCCCTTGTATGGGAATTTTAAACATTGGTGAACTGTTTATATGACAACACCAAGGGCCTGAACAAATGGTCTGCCCAAAATGACACAGAAACTTGGGTCCATATCTAGAACATGGAAGTCCATCTCTGTAGCAGACGGGCCTAATTCAATCCTTAATGTGACGACCCCTTTTGGTGTCCTACTGGAGTTGTCGTAGGCCGTGACTGTAATGACGGCGGGTCGGATTGCTTGAACTGGAATCCCACAAAGATCTAATGTGTTGGGTGACACAACATTAATGGATGCTCCAGAATCTACCAAGCATCGAGCCACACAGACGCCATTGATTTTCACTGTAAGGCACAGGGCATACTGTTGTGACTCGACTGGTGCTAGTTCACTCTCATGAAACATGATTTCCGGATGCAAGCTTGCTGGAGTTAGCACTGTACTGATCTGGTTGACCGGAAAATCTTCATTAACCATCACCTTCTGCAGATACTGCATGAGAGCTTCTTGATGACTTGACGATCTCTTGATTAACTCCAAGATGGATATCCTGGCTGGAGTTCTATCTAAATGCTTTAGCAAGTCATACTGGGTCCCTGGAAACGATTCTTCTGGCAGCACTTCTTCTTCTTCTTGGGACGGCAACATCTGCTCTTGCTGCTAGGGAAAAACTCTGTTAAACATACGCCCACTGCGGAGCACCATGGCAGGCTTTGAATGGTTTGTCGATGTAGATGCCACAGCTGGCTGAGTGGAAGTAGACTGTGAGGTGGAAGGTTGGTTGCTAAGTATCTGGTGCAGCAGTTGAAAGTTTGTCGCACTCTGGGAGGTGGTAGGAGTGGTAGCGGTAGTAGTGCGGAGAAAAGGGGCTCGATGATTGGGATTGATAAAGGGTATAGTGGAAGGCATATGGGGAGGTGGAGAGCTTGGTAAGGTTGATTGTGTAGCGGAATAAACAGGAGAGGGATTATTTGGCCGTGGTGGTACAGGTGCGTGTAAAAATGGAGCTGATGGGTTTGTAGTTGGAACAGGTGTAGTAGTGGAAGGCTGGGATGCGAGCGGAGGGTTAGTGGTGCGAGTGGAAGAAACATAATGAGCGGGGATACGTAGGAAGGAGGGTAATGGGTTGTCGGGGGTAGGTGCGCAGATAAAAGGTGGTAAAATAAAAGATGGTTGGGTGGATGGAGTAGATGTAGAGGCTACTTCCGCGGGCCGGGGATGACCCCTAAAGGCACTGACTTGTGCATTCGGGGCTTGATGCTCCGGCAGTGGGTTTTGTACAATTCCTATGCTTGGCTGCTGCTGCTGCTGAGGTTGCTGTTGTTGTTGCTGCTGTTGTGGGCCTTGCTGTTTCTGGCCTTGTCTAGCTGGCCTCCTTGTCTTCATGTTAGCGATGTATTTCCTCATTTCTACCAAATCAATGCCTCCACCTTCACTTAATTTATGAATATAGTCCTTGAAGTGGAAGCATTCTTCCAGTGTATGGCCTGGCCCTCGGTGGAATTCACAGTACCGAGTGGTATCAATATTGGGAGGCCATTGTTGCCTTTCCCTTGGCAATGTAAGTGCACTGGTAGCCATAAGTGCATTAAAAACATCGGGTAGAGTCTCTGGCAATTGAGGGTAGTGAGTTCTTCTCGGGCCAGGTGGAGGTCGAGGCTGTGAAGGATCGTAAGTGCACGGGGGAGGTACCTGGTTGAACTGGGGAGGTGGTTGAGGAGGCTGCTGAGGCTGGTAGTGAGAAGGTGCGGGCTGATATTGTGGTTACTGAAATTGTGGACGCCGAGGTGCCTGAAACTGGGGTTGCTGGGGCGGTTGGTAATAAAACTGTTACGGTGGCTGTTGTGGAGGTGGCGATGGCCCTCTAAACATAAATTGGTTGTTTGGCCTGAAAGTTGGTGCTTGAGGTTGTTGTGCTCTGGGGTTATAGGGTGAACGATGAAAGGGAGGGTTTGGACCGCCAAACGCACTCACTTGTTCATTATGAATAATGCCCTCAGTAGTAGGACCCCCTGTGGGGGCACCAGCAGCCTTCTTGACCACCCGGGCCTTGGGCTCAAACATGGCCACTATGGGAGAGTCTTTCAGCTGAGTCTGGATGTATCTGGCTGTTTCATAGAACTCTTCCATGGTGGTCAACTTGTTCATAGCCAAAATGTGTCTGAATTGCGGAGTGGCATTTGCTGTGATCATTTTTACTTGCTCCGATTCAGACAGGGGATCCTTTAATTTTTCGGCCAAGAGCCTCCATTTATCAGCAAAATGGACAAAATCTTCATCTGCCTTCATTTTCTCGGCCATCAAGTCGGTGATCGAGAGCACTAGACCCACTCTATCTCTGTACCTCCTCAAAATTTCCTCTCTACAGCCTCAAAATTCACGACATCCGTAGGATCCAGAGAGTAAAACCAGTCTAAGGCAGGCCGTCCAGGGATCGATGGAAAAGAAAAGCAAGGGCACGGTTATCATCCTGCCAAAAGGAAGACTCGTACATGAATTCTTTAATATGTACAAATGGATTGCCGGTGCCATTGTAGCGACGGTATACCGGCATCTCCGAAGGAGGAAGATGAAAGATTGCCATAGAAGGGAATGCCAGTTCAAATGAATCGTTGGGGACAGATGCCCTTCTAAAATCTCTTTCCAGCCTGTTGACCTTAGCTAGAAGAGTTAGGGCAATTTGATTAGCAGAGGGTTGAGGTGCACCCGAAGGAATATTCGCCTGAGAGGGATACTGGAGAGGAGCATCGGCGTACCAGGACCATGGGTCGGAACCTAAAGTAGATATGTAGCCCGTGCCATGTCAGGAGTTGTGTGACGCCTCTCTTCAGGGCTATGACAACGGGAATGAATAACAAAGTGTGCTCGAGAGGGGGCGGGTGAAATCCATCCCATCGGGTCACGAACAGGTTCAATTCAGACTCCCGTGTTTGGGTGGTTGAACGGATCTGGATTGGTGAGAGACTTCCCCTTGAGGGCAGTCTGAACCTCCTAAAGCTGAGGAGCTTGAAGGTTCTGTAGCATATCCACCATCTGAGACAAATTGATTAAAGCAGAGGGATCGTCAAGATCACGCCTCTGGGAAACTTGGGGAAGCTGAGGAGCTTGGTTGTCCACCAAATGAACATGTGGGTTGGACGGATCAACTTGGAGGTGCTGACCGGAGCCATACACTTCCTCATACAGACCATCATCATGACCACATTTTCGTATTCGGCCATTGAGAGAGATCGACCGGAACGAAGTTGCATACGGGATGATTTAGGGGAAATATAGCAAACAACTACTCAGAGCAATTTGAGAGAAAAGATTGACCATTTTTAATTCACACACTTGATGATTATGTCCACTTGAATATTCAGTAAAGCTTAGTGGGGATTTAATTATCAATGTGTGTCACTCAAAAGGGAGAGCCTTAGTAGTAGGTGAGATGATAGCTTCGGGATCTTCTAAAACAGTTTACTTTCCATGCAAAAGGAAAATCTAACCCGGGTCACCGGAGATAGGTACAACCGGCTTGGTCCACCGTGAGGGAATCCACGGGGTACGGAGACCTATGGAGGTCTCAATGAGAATTCTCTAGCCAGATGGGACGGAATGCCCAAAAGGGAGATCTCACCGAAAGAGGTGTATGGAATCCTAGAGTAGGGAGGGAAGGAGGTCCCTCAACTGATGGTATGCCCTGTAAATGCGAGAAAAGAGAACAAGGCAGATAGTTGAGCCTTCTGTGATAGGTTTAAAATCGCGTCCACTACAGTGGTCGCCGATTCAAAATCACGTTCGTTCTGTCAACCGCGGATCTGATAGCTCGCAGAAGCTGTAAGAGCCGAGGCGAGTCCCTTTGGACTCTGTCATAAAAAGGCGTCAGCAATGTCCGCCGCACAACAAACACAATATCGTGTCGACTGCTATGGACGCGAATCTAAACAGTGCTCAGCAGAACGAAAAAATTGCAAGCCATGAGCGGGTAAGGAAGGTTTGCTTCAGTTGAGAAGTGGGTGATATGAGGATTGAAAGCTTTCTCAAATAAACTGAAATAGATAAGGTGAAACTATAGCATGCATTTTTTTATTTAATTTTTATTTATGAGTTTAAAACTATGTATTTAAACTAAGCTAAATTTCTATACCAGAAGGGCAAATAATGTTGAACCACTCTATGGCTGTCCTTGTATTTGGTGATAACAAAACTTATGATGATAACATAATGAATATTTTTGTTTCATCTTGTCGCATCAATCTCATAACAAAAGCTAAGTCTTTCATTGATGCAATATTTGGCGCACTAAAATGATAAAATCGATGTTTAATCAATATACATCGATTTCTGTTTAAAGTGCCAAAGTATCACGCGCGCAACGATTTGTTAAGAATCGATGCCATACGTTTCTTCTGTAAGCGCAACGATTTGCTAAGAAGTCGATGCCATACGATTTGATAAGTGGCCATAACGATTTCTTCTTTGCGAGAGTATTATGTATAAGAAGTCGTTCCCTAACGAGTCCTTAAGTGACCGAAATGATTTCTAAGAAGTCGATCTCATAACGATTCTATAAGTGAGCGCAACGACTTGCTCTCACAACGATTGGTTCACATCGATTTCGCTCTCATAACGATTTCATAAATGTTCACACGATTTGTTTTAAATGAGCAACGACTCTTCACATAACGATTTCATAAGTCATGCTCATAACGATTTCTTCATGGATTCTGTTGAAACACAGATTGCCTTATATTTCAAATATGCTTGGCGCTTAAATAAAAAGTCAAATATTTTCTGACAAAAAGCTGCATGCATATTTCAGAATCTTGTCAAAAAGATATGACCTACTATTTTCAGTATGTCAGCAGAAGCACAGTACCATGCATCGTTTATCATAAACACTCGTTTATGCTAAACACTCTCTTCTATGCTGACAGATCTCGAAGACCACCAGAGTCTGATTAAGACAAATGAAGAGAAAGATCAGCAACGACTAGAAGAGCTCCAACGGATCTCTTCAACGGATCTATTCTAAAGCTGCTCAATATAAAGATGGAGCATTGCTGAAGAACATTCGAGCCTTTTTTCCTGAATATCTTTGTAGGAGTGTACAACTGTGAGAGACACCTCAACTCCACACACACTCAAGAAAGAGAGAAAGAGCCTGAGCCAAGAAGAAGCATTCAAAGCATTTCAAGCTCTCAAGCTTCCAAGCTTTCAAGCATTCGAGCCTTCTTTTCTCTCTTCTGTTTTCTCTCCGAGCTCATTGTATATCTGGGAGAGTTTGTGACTGTGAGCTTTGCACAAGTGTTAATCTTGTAAAGCCTCTCAGTCTGATCTTTCTAAGAAAGATCTGTGTCCAGCTGTAGGACTGTATACAGTTGATAACCCAGCTAGGGGTTTGTGTCTAGCAGAACCGCCCTGGGGTTTGTTCCAGGAGGTTGGCTTCTTGACCTGTAAGAGAAGTGGGCTGCCTCTTGCCCGGGAAAGAGAAGAAGACCTGGTGGGTGATCCAGGGTGTTGTAAGGTCCATAAGGGGGACTGTACCCTTGGTTAGTGAAATCCCAAGAGTTTGCTTGGGGACTGGACGTAGGACTTCCATGTGGGAAGGGCCGAACCAGGATAAATCTCCTGTGTCCTTGTGTGATTGTTTATTTGCTTCCGCACTGCACTCTCTATCACACTGAACTAACCAAGCTTTCAAGTGTTATTTTCTGTGTTTAAGATTCTATTTCAGATTTCAGAAAAACCTATTCACCCCCCCTCTAGGTTTGCTTGCTGCCGTACCAAAAGGGCCAACAAGTGGTATCAGAGAGGGTCTCTGATCATTCGAAGATCCAACGATCTTAGAGTAAAGATCCATGGCAGCTCAAGGATATGCTGAAGGCCAATCAGTCACCAGACCTCCATTCTTTGATGGAGAAGACTACCAATATTGGAAGATGAGGATGGAATGCTTCATTCGAGGCACAGACTTTGATCTGTGGCAGGTAATTGAGGTAGGTGATTATGTTATTACTCCTATTCCAGGTACTTCAGCTATTACAGCAACAGACAAGGTTAAGCTATCCTTAAACTTTAAAGCTAAAAACTATCTTTGTTGCGCTTTATCAAAAAAGAATTCAGTAGAGTATCTGCATGTAAATCTGCAAAAGAAATATGGGATAAACTGCAGGTAACTTATGAAGGAACAGATAGAGTAAAACAAACTAGGATAGATATTCTTGTTTCACAATACGAATAATTTAAAATGCTTTCAAGCGAAAACATTACTACTATGTATAATCGTTTTTCAACTATAGTAGCAGGATTAAACTCCTTAGGAAAAATTCTTTCTAATGAAGAAACCGTCAGAAAAATACTTAGGTCCTTAACTATTTCATGGACACCTAAAGTAACTGCTATTGAAGAGGCCCATGATTTAACTAAATTATCAATTGATAATTTAATAGGTTCTCTCATGGCACATGAAATAAATATGGAGCGATTATCTGAAAGCTCATCTAAGAAGAAATGTACTAATGCTCTCAAAGTTGTAGCTGCCCTTCCACCTCTTCTTCTAGCTCCCAGGATGCAGATTCTGAAGACTGTAATATGGATGAAGTATTGTCCAAGCTTCAGAAAATTTTGAAGAAGAAGAAAAATGGATCGAAAAGGATTCAAAAGAAAGACAGAAAAGAAAAAGAACCAGTATGCTATGAATGCAGAAAACCTGGACATCTAAGACCAGATTGTCCAAGACTCAAGAAGACTGGTCAACCAGAAAAGCACAAAAAGAAGCACAAG
The DNA here is from genome assembly GCA_014218235.1 of Colocasia esculenta. Taxonomy (NCBI): domain Eukaryota; kingdom Viridiplantae; phylum Streptophyta; class Magnoliopsida; order Alismatales; family Araceae; genus Colocasia; species Colocasia esculenta. The sequence continues at coordinate 21,443,457 of CM024765.1, read as the reverse complement.
AAATTCAAAAGAAGAGCCATGGCGGCTGCTTGGGAAAATGATGAGGTCACAAACTCAGAATCATCAAGCTCAGATTCCGAAAAGGAGCAGGTAAATCTAGCCCTCATGGTGGGACTAAATGAGGTACTCCCTGAACCTTCTTTTGACTCTTGCACAAATTCAGGGTCAGAATCCGAAGACTTAGAAGAAGTCTTTAATGAACTGTATGATAAGCATAAGGTTGTTGTAAAAGAACTAAAAAATCTCAAGAGCAACCTTACTTGTTTGGAAAACACTAATTCTGATCTTAAATCAGAATTGGAGCAACTAGAAAAACAATTAAAGGATAGTAAAGATAAATTCTCTTTTGAATGAAAATTTAAGGAGCACGGATAATGAAAAAGTAGAGTTGGAAGAAAAGTGAAAACTCTAACTGAAAAAAATTTTTATTTAAAAGAATCAGTTAGGAAATTAACTAAAGGAAAAACATCTCTAGCCCTATGCTTAAAAGGATCAAAATCTGGAAATGACAAACAAGGGCTTGGTTATACACCTCCAGAAAAAGGAAAACAAGTAATAAACTCAGGAAATATCCTTTACCAAAATTTGTAAAAGAAACCAAAATGCCTCAGAAAAAGGAACCTGAAACAACCAAGCTTTATCAAAAGAAAAAGGTTTCTAAAAATTATGTTCAAATCATGCATCACAAAGGCAATAAGAACTGCAAAACAAATTATATTCATTGCTGCTCTCATTGCAATAAACTAGGACACACTGTGAACACCTGCACAACTAAGCACCTAGTTTGGATACCTAAAGGCTATTTTTATGCATCTAATCATCAAGGACCCAAAAAGATTTGGGTACCTACTTCTGAGTAGTTTATTTGCAGGTTAGCCTTGGAGCATCAAAAACCAAGGATGCTCAAGGCAGGAGTGACTGCAGACTCTTCATTCAAATCACATCTGAAGAAAGAGTAGTCACAAAAATTGAATTGGTCTTCATTACTAATAATTATTTACAAGTTTCATTCAGGTGGAGTCTCTCACTCAGGGGGAGCACAGACTAAGGGGGAGTTATTCATTTATGTCAATCATTGTTGAACCCCTCTATGGTAAGAAGTTCTCTCTAAGGGGGAGAGAAATGCATGGTAAGATCCTTCCTTTTTGGTTAGTGACAAAAAGGGGGAGAGTATGTATGCACTATGAATTTTCTGTATGTCTCTGCATGTTTCAAGATTTAATTCTGCATGTTTTCATGATTTAAAGCGTTTCATGATTATCCCTATCAGAAAATTCGCATAAATTTTGTCATCACCAAAAAGGGGGAGATTGTTGAACCACTCTATGGCTGTCCTTGTATTTGGTGATAACAAAACTTATGATGATAACATAATGAATATTTTTGTTTCATCTGTGTCGCATCAATCTCATAACAAAAGCTAAGTCTTTCATTGATGCAATATTTGGCGCACTAAAATGATAAAATCGATGTTTAATCAATATACATCGATTTCTGTTTAAAGTGCCAAAGTATCAAGCGCCGCAACGATTTGTTAAGAAATCGATGCCATAACGATTTCTTCTGTAAGCGCAACGATTTGCTAAGAAGTCGATGCCATAACGATTTGATAAGTGGCCATAACGATTTCTTCTTTGAGCGTATTGATTTGATAAGAAGTCGTTCCCATAACGATTCCTTAAGTGACCGAAATGATTTTCTAAGAAGTCGATCTCATAACGATTCTATAAGTGAGCGCAACGACTTGCTCTCACAACGATTTGTTCACATCGATTCGCTCTCATAACGATTTCATAAATGTTCACATCGATTTGTTTTTAAATGAGCAACGACTCTTCACAATAACGATTTCATAAGTCATGCTCATAACGATTTCTTCATGGATTCTGTTGAAACACAGATTGCCTTTATATTTCAAATATGCTTGGCGCTTAAATAAAAAGTCAAATATCTTCTGACAAAAAGCTGCATGCATATTTCAGAATCTTGTCAAAAAGATATGACCTACTATTTTCAGTATGTCAGCAGAAGCACAGTACCATGCATCGTTTATCATAAACACTCGTTTATGCTAAACACTCTCTTCTATGCTGACAGATCTCGAAGACCACCAGAGTCTGATTAAGACAAATGAAGAGAAAGATCAGCAACGACTAGAAGAGCTCCAACGGATCTCTTCAACGGATCTATTCTAAAGCTGCTCAATATAAAAGATGGAGCATTGCTGAAGAACATTCGAGCCTTTTTTCCTGAATATCTTTGTAGGAGTGTACAACTGTGAGAGACACCTCAACTCCACACACACTCAAGAAAGAGAGAAAGAGCCTGAGCCAAGAAGAAGCATTCAAAGCATTTCAAGCTCTCAAGCTTCCAAGCTTTCAAGCATTCGAGCCTTCTTTTCTCTCTTCTGTTTTCTCTCCGAGCTCATTGTATATCTGGGGAGAGTTTGTGACTGTGAGCTTTGCACAAGTGTTAATCTTGTAAAGCCTCTCAGTCTGATCTTTCTAAGAAAGATCTGTGTCCAGCTGTAGGACTGTATACAGTTGATAACCCAGCTAGGGGTTTGTGTCTAGCAGAACCGCCCTGGGGTTTGTTCCAGGAGGTTGGCTTCTTGACCTGTAAGAGAAGTGGGCTGCCTCCTTGCCCGGGAAAGAGAAGAAGACCTGGTGGGTGATCCAGGGTGTTGTAAGGTCCATAAGGGGGACTGTACCCTTGGTTAGTGAAATCCCAAGAGTTTGCTTGGGGACTGGACGTAGGACTTCCATGTGGGAAGGGCCGAACCAGGATAAATCTCCTGTGTCCTTGTGTGATTGTTTATTTGCTTCCGCACTGCACTCTCTATCACACTGAACTAACCAAGCTTTCAAGTGTTTTTCTATGTTTAAGATTCTATTTCAGATTTCAGAAAAACCTATTCACCCCCCCTCTAGGTTTGCTTGCTGCCGTACCAAAAGGGCCAACAAATAAGACATAAAGATAACTAAGGAAGAAAATGGCAACAAACTAAAGGAACACCACGTGGGGTGTCAAAAGAGGCACACACGGGCGCCAGGTGTGGCAACCGAGCCAAAATGAAGAATGGTCCCACCGTGATCGCCAATTCTCAGGGTATATGTGTGTGTGTGATATGGAGTGGAAAAGCGGAAAAGACAATAAAAGTTAAAGACCGTGATCGCCAGGTACACGAGGGTACCGAAGGATGACGGGCGAGAAAAGGAATCCTAACCTTTTGCTCGTAGAAAAGCACGGGATATAGTGTGGTGCGTGGGTACTCCTTCCACCGGCCGGCCGGTAAAGGAGATTTGGCTCGTACGGTTACCTTGCAAAAGAAAAGACAACAGGCAAACAGATGAAAGATGGATTAGACCACGCGGTGTAGTAAATGTAAACACAAAGGAATACGAAGGACATTAAAAGGACGTTAACACACCTTTTGGGGGTGACGTTAAACCCTAAGAGATAGGTAGAATAAACAAATGATGTGCGTGTGTGGTACAGTACGATGCATGCACTAAATAAAAGAAAGAATGAAAGGGAGAGAGAGAAGAGGGGGGGGGGGGGGGGGCGGTGGCCGTTGCTCCTGGATTGGCACGACGGTAGCGCTACTTCGCGTGGCTCTCGGTGGAGGATCCTTCTCAGCTCAGGAACTCGCGCTTGGTACTGTAGAGGCTCCCAGGAATTGAGATCTGAAAGTCCGGAGGTCGAGGCGTCGATTCGGCAGGGCTTCGCCGCTCTAGGGATTTTTCTCTCTTTTTTCTATTGAAACCGCAAGTCTGTATTTATAGACTTCTCTGGCTAAAATCGCGTCCATTAAAGCGGACGTTTTTTAAGACCTAATCACGTCGGGTCTGGTTGCCGCAATTCATAAGTCGGCCTAATGTCCCACCAACCCGACAAAATCATGATTACTATGTGCACGATCATATTAATAATCGCGCCCACTATAACCACCGCGATTTAAACGATCGAATTGATTTGACATATGACTGCATCTATGCTCCAAAACGCGTCCAAGCATAACTCCGCATTTATCAACCACCTTTTTCCTTCTGGTAGGATGGAGGGCATTTAGATGGCGGTTTAAAAAACGCGGCGTACTTCTCGGGCGCGATTATCTTTCCGACACGTTTCTGACACCTGACGCCTATGAATCGCGTCGTACGAAGGCGACGTGTATCTATTTGCTTGCGTGGCCTCTGCCAAGTGTCAGACCGTGCGTGCCCTGGCGTAGCCGTAAATGTTGACTTACAAATTGCGGCGTACAGGCTGGACGCGGTTAAACATCGGTTACTTAGTGCGCTTAATGAGGTGGTTCAAATAAGCGACGCACTAAACAACCGCGTATTTGAGCCTTTTAAAGGCGTCCTCTTCTTTGGACGCGATTTAAGCCAGCGCAACAGACCCTCCTCACACAAATTTTCTAAAAAATCCTAAAAAGCAGGAAAATTAGAAAAATTAGCCAAAAGGTTAATTTAAGAAAGTCACTTCTGAGGCGTTGCAGTGCAACCCAAAATTTGTCCTTTTAAGGGAATATTGGCGTGTCTACAGCAAGCATCTGACCAATTTCTTCCAACAGTTATCAATCTGATGCCCTGGTTTCTTACAAAATTTACAGAATTCCTTCTGCTTCACTTCCTCTTTCATTCTCCTGCTATCTATGGTATTTCATCCTTTATTATCATTGGAATGAGTAGGACGTTCCCTTTTCAACACCTTCTTCTTATGAATCTTTTCAAGAAGTTCCATGGTGTCTTCTACTAATTGAGCTCTCAATACCATGACTGAATATACTTCAATGTCTAGTGGAGCCAATTTTTCCCAGAACACAGGTCTCAACCCTTCTAGGAATCTCTTCGCCTTCATCTTCTCCATACTCACCAAATGTGGTCCGTACTGTGCTAGTCTTTCAAATTGCACTTCATCTTCTGCTACAGACATCATTTGTTGTTTTAAATTGGCAAATTCATTTGCCTTCTTCTCACGAATCCTCTCGAAAAAGTATTTGGTGTTGAAGAGTTCTAAAAATTTATCCCACTCTATGTTGATGCTGGGTAATTGTCGACTAACAGCTTCCCACCATGTTCTAGCATCGCGGTCCAACTGGAAGGTTTCCAGAAGGACTTTCTCTTGCTCTGAACATTGCATAACCCTAAAGATCCGTTCCATTGCCTTCACCCAATTTTCAGCTTCATCGGGATCCGGAGTTCCATTAAACCTAGGGGGATTTATTGCATGCAGGGCTTTTGTAGTAAAGCAGGTATGGCTTTTGTAGTAAAGCACGTCAAAGATGGATCTGTCAACTTGTCAAAAGGAGAGAAGATTCAGAAAATCTTTTTCTGAAGGTGTAAAGATCTATCCAAGCATTTATGGCTGCAGGCTCACCTACTCCATGCTTCGGACCAGTCTCTCTAACATGCATGAAGCTGTGAAACAACGGACATTTCAACTGCTACTACAACGATCAAAATATATTTCAAGGGAGATAAATAGAATACTGGTGACTCCAAGAACCATAACAAGAACCAGTGTATTCAAATCTTTCAAACCTTGGAGAAGCTTGAAACTTCAGTCATCTGAAGAAAAAGAAGAGCCAGTTCATCCAATCCAATCTTTTTGTAGCTCTTAGCTCTCTATGAGAATAGTGTACTATTTTTTGAGAGCTTGCGTAGATTTGATTGGAAATTCCTTGTAATCATCTTGTGCCTCTCAGACCTTGCCTCAGATCAAGCAAGTGCTAATAAGCTTGGTCTTGGGGCCTCCCTCCTTCAACTCGCTCTTGTGGTGGATCCTCTTCAGTTGTGAATAGAAGACCTGTTGTTGAATAGGTTGTTGTTTCCCTTTGGTAAGAAGGAAGACCTGTTGGTACAAGTGTTGTTCTTCCTTTTCTGGTTGAGAAGAGAAGGCCAGCTACGGCTGGATGTGTAAGTGTCCATAAGGGGGACTGTACTCTTGTATAGTGAAATCCCAAGTGATTGCTTGGGGACTAGACGTAGGACTCCTTGGGATAGGAGATCCGAACCAGGATAATTCCGTGTGTCCATGTGTGATTGCTTGACTTTCTTTTTCTGCACTAACTGTCCAATGTAGTGGTTGTTGTCAAGCATTTTTATTTACATGTATTTCTCGAAGAAGAATTTTTAGCAATCCATTCACCCCCCCTCTGGGCTTGATATCTGGGCAACAAGTGGTATCAGAGCTAAGTCTCTTGATGAAGAAGATCTCACGATCTCAAGAGCAAAGATAAATGGCAGCTCAAGGATATGCAGAAGGTCAGTCCGTCAACAGACCTCCTCTATTCGATGGTGAATATTACAACTACTGGAAGACTCAAATGGAATTCTTCCTTCAAGGTCTCGATTTCCAACTATGGTCAATCATTGAAGAAGGAGACCTCTTGGTAACCAACAAAAGAGACAAATGGATAGATGAAGACAAGAAGAAGATATCCCTAAACAGCAAAGCAAAGAGCATACTGTGTTGTGCTCTTAGTAAGAAAGAGTTCAACAGAATTTTCGCCTGCAAATTAGCCATGGAAATGTGGGAAAAGCTAAGGCTCACATATGAAGGAACATACAAGGTAAAGGAGACAAGAATAGACATTCTAGTTACACAATATGAAAGATTTCAAATGCAAGCAGGAGAGTCCATCACTCAAATGTACAGCAGATTCACAGACATCACCAATGGTTTGGTGGGGCATGGAAAAACTTATGATGTAGGAGACATGGTGAAAAAGATATTAAGATCCCTGCCAGCCTCATAGACTGCAAAAGTGACATCCATAGAAGAAGCCAACGACTTTAGAAGAATGTCACTTGAGAAACTAATTGGGTCTTTATGGCTCATGAAATAAATATGGAAAGGCTGGGAGAATCCTCCAGCAAGAAGAAGCACAACAATGCTCTCAAAGCCACAAAAAATGCATTTGATGGAGAATCAGACAATGAGAAAAGCAATGGGAGCAGTGAAGATGAAGAGGCTATTTTCTCTAGAAGACTACAATGAATACTAGTTAAGAAGAAATACCAGTCAGGAAGAAGATACTTCAAGAAAGGTAAAAACTTCAAAAGACCAGAAGGGAAAGAGGTCAAGAAAGCTGAACCCATATGCTACGAATGCAAGAAGCCAGGACACATCAAAGCTGAGCGTCCACAGTTAAAGAAAACTGAATTTAAGAAGAAGGATAGCTCAAAGAAGTTTAAAAGGTACAAAAATAAAGCCATGGCGGCTGCATGGAGCAATGAAAGCGACTCAAATAGTGAGTCAAGCTCCAGCGAAGAAGAAGATGAAACGGCCAACCTGGCTGTCATGGCAAACACTGATGATAAGGTAACTTCTGATTCTTCATTTACTTCTTGCAATGAATCAGATTTTGATAGCTTAGAAGATGCCTTTAACGAACTTTACAGTAAATATAAAGATGTATGTAAACTGTTAAAAGCAACTAAGAAAAACTATACATGTCTTGAAATAACCAATTCAGATCTAAAATCTGAAACTGAACGGTTAGAAAAATAAATTACGGAATTAAAAAGAAGAAATGAACTGCTATGTGAAGATGTAAAAAATAAGAATGAAAAGATACTAAATTTAGAAAATCAGGAAACCACAATCAAACTTAAAAATGAAGTTAACACACTAACGAAAGGTAATGAATATCTAATGGCCACAATTGAAAATTTTACTAATGGTAAATCCTCTCTAATATTTAAAGGAGCAAGAAGATCATGTAAGAAAAAAATATGGGTTAGGATACACTCCACCAGACAACGAAGAAACTGTAATTCATCCTAAAATTTATCCAACTCCAAATTCGTAGATGAACAAAATCCTAACCATAAAATAAATGAAAATAAAAATAAATCATAAGGCAAATGGAATAATAAACACCATTCCTTGTTTCACACACTATAACAAACTAGGACACACTAAAATAACATGCACCACTAAACACCTAAAATAGATTCCCAAAGGAAAATGTGAAGAAACTAACCAACCAGGACCCAAAAGAACTTGGGTACCTAAATCTTATTGATTTATTACAGGGAAACCTGAGAGCATTAAAGTGGTACCTTGACAACGGGTGCTCAAGGCATATGATAGGTAACAAGAAATTGTTCTCTCACATTAAAGATGAAGAAGGCACAATTACCTATGGTGATAATGGAAAAGGGTCAGTAATTGGATGTGGATTTATTGGAAGTCAAGATAGAATCCTCATAGAAGATGTTCTGTGTGTCAAAGGACTCAAGCATAATTTAATAAGTATTAGTCAACTATGTGACAAGGGTCATCAAATCAAGTTTTAAGAATCCAAGTGTCTGATTATCAAAGGTGATACAATTGACTTCGAAGCCAGCAGAGAAAAGAATTTATATGTACTACATCTAGAAGAACTCAAGGATCAAGATGTGTGTCTAGCAGCAAGCAAAGATCAGAATGCAGAATTATGGCATAGAAGGTTAGGTCACTGTAGTTTAGATGGATTAAGAAAGCTTATCAAACATGATCTAGTAGAGGGACTACCAACGATAAATACAAGATTGGATAGTATTTGTAAACCATGTGCAAAAGGAAAGCATGCGAAATCCTCCTCCAAATCAAAGACAGTGGTCACCACTTCCAAACCACTAGAGTTATTGCATATGGATTTGTTTGGACCATTGAGAACCACTAGCTTGGGAGGAAAGAATTTTGGATTTGTAATAGTTGATGATTTTTCAAGATTCACATGGGTATCATTTCTGGAGCACAAAGATGACATATTTGAAAGTTTCGTAAAGTTCTGTAAAGTAGTTCAAAAGGACAAGAAGTTCAGCATCATAAGTATTCGTTCAGATCATGGAGGAGAATTCCAAAATGATAAATTTGTAGAATTTTGTGATGATCAAGGAATAGAACACAACTTCTCAGCTCCAAGGACACCTCAGCAAAATGGAGTAGCTGAGAGGAAGAATAGAACATTGTTAGATATGGCTAGGACCATGCTATCAGAATACAACCTACCAAGATATTTTTGGGCAGAAGCCATAAATACAGCGTGCTACATTATAAATAGGGTCATGATCAGGCCAATTCTGAAGAAGACTACTTATGAACTGTACAAGCAAAGAAAGCCCAAGATCAGCCATCTCAGAACATTCAGTTGTCCATGCTTCATTCACAACAATGGTAAGAAAGACTTAGGTAAGTTGGATTCCAAATCTGATGAAGGAATCATTATGGGGTACACTTCTAAACCTAAAGGCTATAGACTTTTTAATAAAAGCACTTTATTAATTGAACAAATTGTTCATGTTATCTTTGATGAAACTAGCCCTTCCTTGAGAAAGGAAGTAGATAGTGATGATAAAAATGCAGAAAATCTATCCAAGAAACTGAAAGATACATCTATCAAGGATAATGAAGATCCACCCTTAGAAGAATTACAACAAAAGGAAATTATACATGATGATCTTCCAAAGGAATGGAGATACATGAAGGATCATCCAAAAGACAACATCATTGGAGATCCATCAGTTGGGGTAAGAACAAGGGGTAATGTCATTCCTTGCGATTACTTAGCATTTGTATTTCAAATAGAGCCTAAGACAGTCAATGAAGCACTGTCTGATGAATCTTGGATTCTAGCCATGCAAGATGAACTTAATCAGTTCAGAAGAAATCAAGTTTGGTCCCTTGTTCTGAGACCATCAGATCATCCTGTGATTGGCACCAAATGGGTGTTCAGGAACAAATTGGACGAAGCTAGTGTTATCACTAGAAACAAGGCTAGACTGGTTGCTCAAGACTATTCCTAGGAGGAAGGCATAGATTTTGATGAAACCTATGCACCAGTGGCTAGACTAGAAGCTATTATAATATTACTTGCTTATGCATGTGCATTGGATTTAAAACTTTTTCAAATGGATGTAAAATCTGCATTCGTAAATGGTTATATAAAGGAGGAAGTCAATGTAGAACAGTCTCTTGGTTTTGATGATCTAGATTTTCCAAACCATGTTTTTAAATTGCATAAAGCTTTGTTTGGATTAAAACAAGCACCTAGAGCATGGTATGAAAGACTTAGTGCATTCTTATTAAATCATGGTTTTATCCGAGGACAGGTAGATAACACATTATTCATTAAATCAAAAGCCAAGAACATATTACTTGTGCAAATTTATGTAGATGATATTATATTTGGATCTATTGATGAATCTTTGTGCAAGTACTTTGAGAAGCTCATGCAGGGAGAGTATGAAATGAGCATGATGGGAGATCTCAACTATTTCCTCGAATTACAAATAAAGTAAGGCAATGAAGGAACACATATTTGTCAAGCAAAGTACATCAAGGAATTATTAAAGAAATTTAGATTCGACAATGCCAAACCACTGTCCACTCCAATGAGCACATCTACAAGGTTAGACAGTGACAACGAAGGTAAGAAAGTTGATCAGAGACTTTATAGAGGCATGATAGGTTCATTACTGTATTTAACTGCTAGTAGACCTGATATTTTGTTCAGCGTATGTATGTGTGCAAGATACCAGTCTGATCCCAAAGAATCCCATCTAATATCTATTAAAAGAATATTTAGATATTTAGCTAAAACTCATGATGTAGGTCTATGGTATCCAAAATCATGCAAAATTAGTTTAGTTGGATATTCTGATGCTGACTATGCTAGATGCAAAGTAGGTAGAAAGAGCACCAGTGGTGGTTGTCAATTTCTTGCAGGATGCTTGATTTTGTGGTCCTCAAAGAAGCAAAATTCAGTAGCACTATCAACAGTTGAAGCTGAATACGTAGTTGCTGGAAGTTGTTGCACTCAACTCTTATGGATCAAACAATAGCTTGAGGATTATGGATTGCACATCAAGACCATCACATTGCTGTGCGACAACAGAAGTGCGATAAATCTCATGAAAAATCCAGTACAGCACTCCAAGATGAAACACATAGATGTCAGATATCATTTCATTAGAGATCATGTAACTAATGGTAATATAAATATTTCTTTTATAGATACTCTGAATCAGTTACCAGATATCTGTACAAAGGCCTTACCTGAAGAGAGATTTACGTCTCTTAGAAGGGAATTAGGCATGTGTAATTTGTGATAGATATATTTGCATGTAATTGAAATAAACAATTTTAGAATAACACTTGCTCTTCCAGCTAAAATTTAAGCAAAAACCTTTAATTGCGTGCGTCATAAATTGCCATGGCGTTTCAGATATAATTCTTTATCACTTGCGTAACCCTCTCCTCTTTTGTCGTATCTGCATTTAATGCTCTGGTGTTTTAAAAAGCAACTTTATGACATGCCGTTAAATCCGTAATCCATGCCGCATCAATTTCCTCTCTCTCTTTCTCTTATCTCCTTCGACTTGCCTGTTCGCGAAACCCTTATCGATTCCAGACTTTCCTTTGTGTTATTTCGAAGGATCTCTCTATTCCCGCTAAAATCTCTTGAGGGCTTCTGTTCCTTTCTTCCCCACGATCCTCCACAAACTTTCCTTGTTCAATTTCGTGGCCACTTCTGGGAGTTCCGGCACCGTAGGTGGTTACTGTGTCGCCTTCCTCACGACGGAGCAGTAGGAATGGTTTACAGCAGTCAAGGTCAAGCTATGTAGTAACAAGGCTGTGGATATTGTAGATTTTGAGAAGAATGGGATGCACAGTATTGTAGAAGCCATAGAAAGGATGAAGTGGACGAAGATGGTGACTGTTTCTGAAGTTAGTTATCCAGACCTAGCCAAGGCATTCGACACCTGCCTGAAGACAGAAGAAGATAGGTCTCTCTCCTCCTTAATGAAAGGTACCTGCATTCATATCACTTATAATCTATTAGAGAGACTGTTTGGTGTGTCTGCCGTCGGTCACAATGGGGTAGACACTGTGGATATTCATGCTAAGGGTTTGTGAATCATTGGAACATAATACAAGTTGAAAGATGGAAAAATAGATATCAACCAGTTGAATGCGTTCAATAGAATTCTTCATTTTATAGTCTGCCAGATTCTAGTGCTGAGGAGCGCCACATTCTCAACCTGCCCAAAAGCAGACTCAGACATGGTGTTTTGGGCCATCCAGAATCAGGATATCAACATGGTTCGGGTAATTATTGAAAGGACGAAATTTGTTGTAGAGATGACATGGGACAAGAAGAACAAATTGAATGTATCTCTACCATATGCCCATTTGCTGACCAGGATTTTCAAGGACTATGGCATTGATTTGAAGGGAGAGGTGATGGAGAAAATGGCTTGTTGGGTTTTTCATATATCATGTTTTTGATGATCACATTAACACCCTTGAACATTGATTTAATGCAAAATTGATGTGCTAACTAACATGAAAAACACCATGAAAGTGATTGAGTTAAACATTGCTAAATCATACAATGTATATCACTAACAATGTATTTGCATGTAGGTGCACAAGCATGAAACATGGAGCATTGAAGAGATGAGCACAAAGCACAAAAATCTGTCAAAAAGGTGTATCTGTCGACAGATGAACTCTACCTGTCGACAGATGCATACAGTCATTCCAAGACAGAACTCAGGTTTGCATCTCTGAGTGTATCTGTCGACAGATGCAATGTACCTGTCGACAGATACACACAGACAACCCAGGACAGAGCTCAGGTTTTCAATTCCTGAGTGCATCTGTCGACAGATGCAAACTGCCTGTCGACAGATACACTCAGAAACTCATTTTCCTGAAACCCAGTTCTCAGCCTGAGTCTGCCTGTCGACAGATGCAAGTGCACCTGTCGACAGCCGACGAAACTTCAGATTTTGGGTTTCCAAATCCGGCCCCACTTGGGTGTTTCCTTCCTCCACGACCCCCACCTTTACCTAACACTATATAAGCATCCTTTTGGAGCCAATTTCGCAGAGAGCAGCCTCCCATCCAAGAGCCTCCAAGGGACCAAGAGGAAAAGCCCCAAATTGCTGCTCTGCTTCAACTTTCCGCCCAGATCGACGTGGAATCACCATCTATGCGGAGCTGAAGCCGGATCGTCATCAATTCAACCTTCTACATCGATCAATCTACATCCAATCGAAGTTTGAAGAGTGTTTGGACGATCCACGAGAAGAATTCCAACCGGATTTGTTCCCTAATTCCCAATTCTTCTCCATTTCATAATTTCCATTCCATCGTGTGTGTGTGTGGTTGTGTTTCGAGCATCCCTTGTGCTTGATTCACGTATTTGTGGTTGTTCTGATCGTGGTTCATCAGACAACGTGTGTGTGGTTGAGTTGTAGTGTTGAACTCGCTCATAAGCAGTCGTTTCTGCGTGTGTGTGTGGACGGTGGATGTAGGATACACGAGTTGTGTACTCCGAACCACCTTAAATCATCGTGTTCTGTGGTTTGTTCGCGTTTTGCGATAGATGATTGGTAGGCACGGTGTTCATACGCACGTTTGATTTTCTGTTCTCACTTAAATCAACTCAAGCGGTCTCACACTTAATTGAATTTGAATCAAATTTCATTAAGATCGCTGTAGCATCTAAAAGAAGCCATCGATAGTTTAAAATTGCCGTAATCTATTCAACCCCCCCCTTCTAGATTACCGTATTGTGTACTTCCGCATAACTCTTCAATTGGTATCAGAGCGGGTTTCTCCGATTTACAGCTTTTCGTAATTTGATCTAGCGATCAGGAGATTTTCGATCTTATGGATTCTAGCAAAGGGTATATGGCCGAGGGACATTCAGTAACCAGGCCACCCTATTTTGATGGCACTGACTATTCCTATTGGAAAAATCGTATGCAGGTATTTTTGAGAGCTCAAAACTACGAGCTGTGGAAGATAGTCAGCAAAGGACCATATGTATTGCCCGAGGACGAAGACACCTGGACGAAAGACCAAATAGCCAAGGGAACTCTCAACTGGAGTGCACTAAACATGATGCAATGTGCGGTGCATCCAAAGGAGTTCTCAAGAGTCTCCACATGCTCAACAGCAAAAGAGATGTGGGACAAGCTTGAACTTATCTACGAAGGTACGTCCGAGGTAAGGGAAACTAAAGTTAGCATGTTAGTGTCTGAATATGAAATGTTCAAGATGAAAACTGATGAAACCATATCAGACATGTTTGCAAGATTCATGCTAATAGTTAACGGGCTAAAAGGTCTTAAGAAGGAATACTCTGAAAGTGACTTAGTGAGAAAGATCCTTCGATCTCTTACTTCATCTTGGAATACTAAGGCCACTGTCATTGAGGATTCCAAAGACCTTTCCAAAATGAAATTGGATGAACTAATTGGCTCTCTAATGACATATGAAATCAACATCAAAAGAAAAGAATTAGAAGAAAATCCTAGAAAGTCAATTGCTTTAAAAGCATCCAATAAAACATCAACAAGCTCCAAGAAATCTATTCAACAAGATAGTGATGAGCAAGAAACATCTAGTGAGAGTGATGATGGTGAAATGGCAATGCTCACTAGACAATTCAAGAAATTTTTGAAGTTCAAGAGGAGAGAAACAGGTAATTCCAAATCCTTTCCTAAGAAAAATTTTTCACAGAAATATGAGTCAAACAAAAAATCTGACATTGTTTGTTATGAATGCAAGAAACAGGGGCATATGAGAGGAGAATGCCCGGAACTCAAGAAGAAGCTGAAGAAAGACAAATTCACCTCCAAAAAGGCCAAAGCAATGTTGGCCACCTGGAGTGATGAAGATGAAGATGAAGATGCACAAGAAACATCCGATGATGAAGAAGTGAAATGCTTGATGGCCAGGAGTGATGACTCCAGCGAGGTAAATTTCTCATTTGATGATTTCACTGCAAGTGAATGGGAGGAAGCATACACTACTTTATTTGAAAAATTTCGTGAATATAGATCTGAGAATAGAGCATTAAAAAAGAAATGCAACTCCCTTGTGCATGATAAGAACAATGATGAACGAATTGCATTCCTGACAAAAGAATTAGAAATGATGAAAGTTGATGAAAAGACTCATAATGAAGAAATGGATTGCTTGAAAATGAAATTGCAAGAAACACAAAAGAAAAAGACTGTTTAAGACATTCTATTGAATTCCTTCAAGAAGAACCATTGGAAACCAAGAAAAAGTTGGAACAAACTGAAAAGGAATTGAAAGAAAAATCTGAGGACTTAATGAAATTTGTAAAAGGGAAGCAAAATCTAGATGCGGTTTTGGGCGCCAAAATACATGTAACCAAGCATGGATTAGGATATCAACCTGTCAAACAAAAGAAAATAGGAGAGTCATTGATAACTTCATTTGTTGATCCTAGCCCAAGCACAACCAAGCATGCTCCCACAAAGCATAATTCAAGAAAGTCTCAGACCAAGCCACTACTACACAAACAAAATGTTCCCAACAAACAAAAGAAAAAGCCACCTGTCGACAGATACAACGGTGCCTGTCGACAGACAAGAACAATTTCAATGAATAAACAGTCTATCAAGCAACAGAAAATTGAAAAGAAAATTCCTTCATGCAATGTGTGTAAAAAGATTGGTCATCATGAAAAACAATGTTGGAATAATCCAAAGAAACAAAAAGTCAAACAAGTTTGGATTCCTAAACATCTACTTTGTTGCATGAATGAAATTTTGGGACCCAAAGTAATTTGGGTACCAAAACCTCTTGTCTGATCCACATTTGCAGGAATGCCTAGCAGCCCAACATCAAAACAAATGGTACTTGGATAGCGGCTGTTCGAGGCACATGACGGGCGACAAAGGTAAATTCTGTTTCCTAGTGGAGAAAGACGGAGGACAAGTCATTTTTGGAGGTAACAACAAAGGCCAAATCATTGGCACAGGTAATGTTGGTAAGTGTTCCTCCAATTCAATTGAAAATGTACTGTTGGTTGATGGCCTTAATCACAATTTGCTTAGCATAAGTCAATTATGTGATAGAGGTCACAACGTCATTTTTGAATCAAATTCATGTCAAATTGTTGATAAAGAAACAGGAAGTGTAAAATTTTCTGGAAAAAGAGTGAATAACATTTACTTAGTTGATTTAGATGATCCAGAAAATGACAACTTGTGTCTTGTTGCAAATAGACAGGATGAATTGACCTTGTGGCATCGTAGGCTTGGCCATGCGAGCTACAACGTGTTGCACAAGATCATGAAGCTCAAATTGGTAAGTGGACTTCCTGACATCTCTTTTAGCAACAACGAAAGTTTTTGTGATGCATGTGCACAAGGAAAACAAACCCGGAAGTCTTTCAAATCTAAAGCACCGGTAAGCACATCTAAACCATTTGAACTGTTGCACATGGACCTGTTTGGACCAACTAGAACTCTAAGTCTCAATGGCAAACGTTTTGGTTTTGTCATTGTAGATGATTTCTCTAGGTTCACATGGGTCAAATTCTTGGCACACAAAAGTGAAACACTCACAATCTTTCAAGAATTCTTTAACAAGATTGAGCATGGCAATGTGAATAAAATATGCTCAATCCGCACCGATCACGGGGGAGAATTTGATAACAATGCATTTTCTGATTTTTGCAGGCACCAAGGGATTGAACATCTGTTCTCTTCCCCAAGGACTCCAGAACAAAACGGAGTAGTGGAGAGGAAAAACAGAACATTGGTGGAAATGGCTCGCACTCTTCTGGTTGAAGGCCAACTCTCCAAAAGATTTTGGGCAGAAGCAGTGAACACTTCGTGCTACATTCTAAACAGAGCCATGGTAAGACCTGTGATAAAGAAAACCCCCTACCAGTTATTGAAAGGTAAGAAACCCAACCTTGGGTACTTCCGAGTTTTTGGCTCAAAGGTATTTATTCACAACAATGATAAATCTGATTTAGATAAATTTGAAGCCAAAAGTGATCAAGGTGTTTTTCTAGGCTACTCAGAACACTCTAGGGCATATAGGGTGTTTAACAATAAAACACGAACTGTGGAAGAAACTCCACATGTCATTTTTGATGAGACTTATGCCAAGTCTAACAGATTGAATGTTAACAGGATTGAAGAAGAGGATGAAGGAACATCGCTTAAGGATCTACAAGTCAAAGCAAAAGACAAATCTGAAGTAGACTCCAAGACCAAAGGTGGATATCTTCACCGGGACTACGATGAAGATGATGAAATAGCATTCAGAAAACAAGATGAAACACTTGAAGAGAATCCACCAGAAAGTGATCCTCCTGAAGAACAACATTCACAAGATCAAATTCCTCAAGGACAAGATACTCCCGGCCCTTCAACAATCACAAATGTGAGGTATTCCAAAGATCACCCACTTGATGATGTGATAGGTAGTTTAAATGATTCTGTTCAAACGAGGTCTCAAGTAAGAAAAATAATTGAACATGATCTTTTTGCCTTTGTCTCTCAAGTGGAACCCAAAAATGTTGAAGAAGCCTTAAAAGACAACTCATGGATTGATGCTATGCATGAGGAACTTGGTCAATTTCAAAGAAATAATGTATGGAGTTTAGTTCCTAAAACCCCTGAAATCTCTATCATAGGAACTAGATGGGTGTTTAGGAATAAACTTAATGAAGAAGGAAAAGTGATAAGAAATAAAGCAAGACTCGTAGCAAAAGGATATAGTCAAGAATTTGGTGTAGACTTTGAAGAGTCCTTTGCTCCTGTAGCCAGGTTAGAAGCAGTCAGAATTTTATTGGCATATGCATGCTCCCATAAGTTTAAACTCTATCAAATGGATGTTAAAACTGCTTTCTTAAATGGCTATATCAAAGAAGAAGTCTATGTCTCTCAACCACCAGGTTTTGAAAATTCTGAAATGCCTAACCATGTGTATAAATTGCACAAAGCTCTTTATGGTTTGAAACAGGCACCTCGAGCTTGGTATGATAGACTAAGCAATTATCTGGTAAGCAAGAGCTACTCAAGAGGTAAAGTAGACCAAACACTCTTCACTAAGAAAGTTCGCAATCACATAATTGTTGTTCAAGTTTATGTGGACGATATCATATTTGGTTCTACTAACCCTTCACTGTGTGAAGAATTTTCTAAACACATGCACAGTGAATTTGAGATGAGTCTAATGGGGGAGCTTCAATTCTTTCTTGGTTTGCAGGTGAAACAACATAAAGACGGATTCTTCATAAATCAAGAAAAGTTGTCAAAGAGCTTCTCAAACGATTTCAATTTGAGCAAGCTAAACCGGCCTCCACCCCAATGAGCACAAGCATCAAATTGGAAAATGATGAGAAAGGTAAACCGGTAGATGCAAAGCACTTCCGAGGTATGATTGGCTCACTCCTTTATCTTACTGCAAGTAGACCGGATATTCAATTAGTGTTTGCCTTTGTGCTAGATATCAATCTAGTCCAAAGGAAAGCCATTTAATTGCAGTCAAGAGAATTTTCCGATATCTCTCCGGAACATGCAATTTGGGTTTTTGGTACCCAGCAGGCAGTAGCTTTGATTTGATTTCATATTCTGATGCTGACTATGCTGGATGTAAAATCGATAGAAAAAGCACTAGTGGATATTGCCAATTCCTTGGCGGTTGCATGGTTTCGTGGGCATCCAAGAAACAACACTCGGTTGCACTCTCCACTGCAGAGGCAGAATATGTCGCTGCAGGAAGTTGTGCAGCTCAAGTGTTGTGGATCAAAAGTCAGTTAGCTGACTATAATGTTCAAATTGGATGCACACCTATCCTATGTGACAACACAAGTGCTATCAATCTTTCAAAAAACCCTGTCCAACACTCACGGACTAAACACATAGAAATCCGTCATCATTTCTTGAGAGATGAAGTTGCCAATAAAACCTTGGAACTCATTTTCATTCCCACAGAAAAACAATTGGCTGATATTTTCACCAAACCCTTGTCTGAAGATAGATTCACATCCTTAAGAAGAGAATTGGGTTTGTGTAAAATGCAATGAAACTGACTATCCATTTTGGAATACATGCTCTTTATGTGTGAATGACTATGTGGTATATCAAATGGTGAACTGTGGAAGAACAAGTTCGGCTTGTTTGGAAACTATCATCATGCGTGAGAAAACATTCTCCGCCAAGTATCCATAGTCCCATTACATATAAAGGTCCTGTACTTCACATAGGATTTTTAGTTTCCTTACATTTTATCATGTTAACTCCATGAGACAATGTTTTTTCTGTAACCATGTGCTTGTGTATGACCTTCCTTTCATGATCATGTTTGTTTTGTATCAAATGCTTGTGTGAATCCTTGCTTAGAACATCTCCTCACCTGAAATCTTCAAACAACCACTTCCAAAGCACATCTCCTCACCTACACCTTTTCCTACTCCCTCCTCTTCCTCACCTATTTCTTCTCCTATTATTCCTCCTCCTCCCACTTTTGAGGAACCTCCAGCATCATCTTCAGCTGGACCGTAATCTGCTGGTCCATCATCTGCTGGATCATCTGCACCACCTCCTCCTACTTCTTTCTATTCTCTTCATCCACCCACTCCCCCATCATTCATAACTATCATTCCGGAGAGTGCTCGTATTCAGGGCGAGGTCATTCAGGACATTAAAGATGAGTTTAAAGAAGCAATTCTTCACTCAGTCCTATCCGTTTCCTCTCATGTTCAAAGGACATGCTCTTCTAGTCCTGCCCCTAAAAAGAGGAAAGTTTCAAAGGACCTTGCTCTCTCCTCTGAACCTTGCCTCTTTGGTTCTCTCTTTCTGTTGAAAATAGAAGGAGATCTTTTTACTGTGAATTCCTAGAAAAATGTACATTTGCTACCATTTTTGGCCTCCCTCACCTTAACCTCACTGAACACCTCCATATTGTTCTTCCTCTCTCCCACATATCAAAATCAGATCAGTCCAAAATCTTTTCCATTGCTGAGTCTAAGACTGAAGACTAGTGGGCTAGGGGCCATCAGTCTCTCTACAGACAGTTTCTACTTGCAAGATCTGAATGGTTCCCACCTTCAGACCATCGTCTCACACTATCAGAGTGGTTTGTCATCCACAACAGATGTCTTGGGGCCCTTTCATCTAATAGGAAATCAAATTGATCCGGCACTTCCAGATGTTCCAAGACTATAGATTTGTCAACAAATTGCCAGAAGTTCAGATTGGTCAGTTCAGGGGAGCCATCACACAGTTGAGAACTGAAAACCCTGTCAATACTTCCCTTCAGGTAGATTTTGCTACCCTCAAGCTACCAGAGGTTGTCTTCCTTTCCAAGCTTCATTCCTTGCTCATGGACTCTGCCGTGGGAACCAATATCTTTGAACGATTTGCTAGAGTAATGGCCAGAATCACAGTCTGTCAGGGTGCTCCTCTTGCCTTCCACAGGTTTATTTTCCGTGAATATCATAGAGGAAATATCAAGTCTAAAGTTGTAGCTCCTCTTCTATCTGAATGTGAAAGGTTCTCGCCATCTGATTGGGAGAAGCACTATAATCAAGCTGCACAGTAGTTGCTCAATCTCAATCTCTCCTAAGCAAGATTAAACAAACCCACCCTGTCTGCTGATGAATTTTTGGATCTCAACTCCATCAATTTGGCTCAAGATCCTTTTGCCATTTGGGTCGAAAGGTACAAAGTTTATATACACTTGAAGAAGGATTTGCAACAACAACAGATTTTCTACCCAATATCCATTGACAAATTCTTGCAGCATGCTAGTTTTGGAACCATCAGTCACTATCAGACATCTCTTGGGAAAAAGGAGTATGCCAATTTCATTGAAGCTCAGAGGCAACTCCACATCCAGAGAATGCTTCTTGATATGGGGCCTTCTTACTCCATGTCTTGGGGTGCTTTTAAAAACTATTTTGAAGAACAAGAACTCCAACCTTTGCCCATAATTACTCACCATGCCTCTCTTTTGTCTCTTGTCTTCTACATTTCTGATCCCCATTAAGTAATGAAATTTATTCTCCTTTGCTCCATTTATCTTAGTGTCTTCTTTCCTTAAATCCTTATCTTTCTTTTTGCTTAATGACAAAAAGGGGGAGAAATTATTCTGAAAGACATACCCTAAAATTAAATTGATGTTACTTAATTTTCAGTACTTTCAATGCATGCAATGTTCTATGTTTTGTCATCACCAAAAATGGGGGAGATTGATGACCAGTCCATCTCCATATAATTTTATTTATTTTATGTAATTTTTGGTGATTAACAAAATCTCAATAAATATTTCGTAAAAAATTCTTTTTAAGTTTATCCACAGGAAATAATTCAAGCAAAATCTGTAAGTTACTCTCACACACTGTCATTCAAAGTTTAGAGCATGTATTTCTTCTAAGTACACATCAACATCCTTTATGAAACAACGATTTCATAAGTAAAACAACGATTTCCATTGCTACAATGATTTCATAAGTAAAACAACGATTTCCATCGCTACAACGATTTCATATGTAAAACAACGATTTCCATCGCTACAACGATTTCATAAGTGAAACAAGGATTTCCATCGCTACAACGATTTCATTAATGAAACAATGATTTCCATCACCACAACGATTTCATAAGTGAAAGAACGATTTGCTAGAAAAACAACGATTTGATCATGAACAACGATTCACTTGTACTTAAACAACGATTCTCTTGAAAATAATGATTTGCTCGAAAACAACGATTCGCTTTAACTTAAACAACGATTTGATCAAAAATAACGATTCACTTGTACTTAAACAACGATTTGCTCGAAAACAACGATCCGCTTGAACTTAAACAACGATTTGATCGAAAATAACGATTCACTCGAAAACAACGATTTGCTCGAAAGCAACGATTTTCTTTAACTTAAACAACGATTTGATCGAAAACAACGATTCGCTTGTACTTAAACAACGATTTGATCGAAAACAATGATTCACTTATACTTAAACAACGATTTGATTGAAAACAACAATTTATCTTCACTTGAATAATGATTTAGGTCTGACAACGATTTCATTATTGAAACAATGATTTCATCTACTCATCGATTTCTGTTAAGTAATAACTTTGTATAGAACATCGATTTCATTATATTAATACATGGACTATATTCACATCGACTTGTCTTCAACATGGATTACATTCTTACATGATTATATCATCAATTTGATATCAATATCATTTCCATACATAATGCTCTTTATATAGCTCTTGTACAGTCTTGCTTTATCTTCCTAGAATACTTAAATATGCATATACTTAAGACTCTGTGGATTTCAAAGACCTTCCCGCACATCATGCTATATCCTATGATCTTGATCATTTATTTTGGTAGTATAATATTTCCACACGAAATATTCTTGCTTACTTCATATATCGCATAGAGTCTTGATTTGTGTGATGTCAGAATATCCTTTCCTGTTTAGCATACCTTCATACTGCACGACTACCAATGTTGACTGACAACGTAGACAAAAAGAAGTTTTCTAGGTATCAGCGTTTATAGCATGTAGGGCTTTTGTAGTAAAGCAAGTCAAAGATGGATTTGTCAACTTGTCAAAAGGACAAAAGATTCAGAAAATCTTTTTCTGAAGGAGTAAAGATCCAAGCATTTATGGCTGCAGGCTCGCCTACGCCATGCTTCGGACCAGTCTCTCTAACGTGCATGAAGCTGTAAAACAACGGACATTTCAACTGCTACTATAATGGTCAAAATATATTTCAAGAGAGATAAATAGAAGACTGGTGACTCCAAGAACCATAACAAGAACCAGAGTATTCAAATCTTTAAAACCTTGAAGAAGCTTGAAACTTCAGTCATCTGAAGAAAAAGAAGAGCCAGTTCATCTAATCCAATCTTTCTGTAGCTCTTAGCTCTCTGTGAGAATAGTGTATTATTTTTTGAGAGCTTGCGTAGATTTGAGAGGAAATTCCTTGTAATCATCTTGTGCCTCTCAGACCTCGCCTCAGATCAAGCAAGTGCTAATAAGCTTGGTCTTGGGGCCTCCCTTCTTCAACTCGCTCTTGTGGTAGATCCTCTTCAGTTGTGAAGAGAAGACTTGTTATTGAACAGGTGGTTGTTTTCCTTTGGTAAGAAGGAAAACCTATTGGTACAGGTGTTGTTCTTTCTCTTCTGGTTGAGAAGAGAAGGCCAACTATGGCTGGATGTGTAAGTGTCCTTAAGGGGGACTGTACCCTTGTATAGTGAAATCCCAAGTGATTGCTTGGGGACTGGACGTAGGACTCCTTGGGATAGGAGATCAGAACTAGGATAATTCCCTGTGTCCATGTGTGATTGCTTGTCTTTCTTTATTCCGCACTAACTTTCCAACATAGTGGTTGTTGTCAAGCATTTTTATTTATAGGTATTTTTTGAAGATGATTTTTTTAGCAATCCATTCACCCCCCCCTCTGGGCTTGCTATCCGGGCAACAAACTCCTCACGCTCGCCCAGCACCATGTAGCCTGCGACGACACTCTCACTGCTAACCATGGAGACCCGAGTGAAGCATCAGAAAAAAGGCAGCAATCCAATCTCATTTCCGACTGTGATCGCAAGGGGTGCTGGAACGTCGACGCACTACGATACCCATACCACATCTCCTGAACAAATCCTCATTGAGATCGGGGACAAGGAATATTTGTGGTGGCCCTCGAAGATGTGCTTGGACCCCTGGAAGTGCAACTCCCACACGATTGAGGAATGGCGATAGCTCAAGGATGCGATCGAGTCCTTGATCAAGCTTAGCTGCCTTGAAAATTTTATACACCAAGAGGACCGCCCTCGTCACCATGAAAGAACCCTAAAGCAGTTCGTGGATAAGGAGCCAAACAACCAGAAAATCCACGTCAACATCAGAGGATCTGTCGCGGGCAGCAAGAGTAGCAGCAGCTGGCAAGAGTATGCTCTATAGGTTCATCAAGTCAAATGGCTCTTGGCACATAAACCTACTACATATCCACCACATTCATCTCGCGAACATTCTATGGAGGTTGTCACCTTCTCGATCGATGATGTTGTAGGGGTTATGAACCACCATGCTAGCACACTGGTAGTTTCTGCTACCATGAACCATTGTACTGTTCGTCGGGTCATAGTGGATAATAGGAGTGCCACCGATGTTTGTCATATGAATGCTATCTTTTGTTGGGATTGACACACAACCAGTTGTTGCCTATCCGAGCGCCACTCTTCAGGTTCTCTGGTGTCTCTGTTCAACGGATGGGCTACATCAACTGCCTATCACCTTGGGTACAGCTCCCCAGCATGTGACAAAGATGGCAGATTTCCTAATGATCAAGCACATGCCAAGTTATAGTGCCATCCTTCACCGAAGTCTAATCGGATGATCTTGATCTGTTCCATCCTTTCTCCATCAGAAAATGAAGTTTCCGACTCTGCATGGCACAAGCAAGGTCCTCAGGAACCAGCAGGAGTCTAGATGCTACTATGTCATCTTGGTGAAAGGGAAATAGCTAATCATCAAGGATGCACCCACCTTACCTCAAGAGAATGAAAGTCGAGAACTCCCACCGAGGATTTGTCTATCATCTCGGTGGACGGAGATCCTGGGAACATCCTTTGCATCAACTCTCTCCTCTCCGAAGGAGAAAAGGTGTGTTACCGAGTATATCTCCTTGCCAAGCTGGATGTCTTCATGTGGTCGGATGACAACTCGCCCGACATTCTTCCCAAGGTGATTGTACACCGCCACAATTTGGACCTAACCTTTCCACCCGTGCAGGAAAGGCGACGACCCATCAACCACGAATGGAAGGAGGCTATCTGAGATGATGTCACAAGAAATCTGGGGACAAATCTTCTCAGCCATACTCAGTGTCCCCGATGGGTGATTAATGTGGTCCTTGTCCGGATACCCAGTGGCCAATGGATGGTTAGCATGGACTACAAAGATCTCAACAAGGCACATCCATAGGACAATTTTCCTCTACCAAGGTTGATCAACTGGTGGATCTAACTTCGGGACACGAGGTGCTCAGTTTCCTGGATAACTACTTGGTGTACCATCAAGTCAGCATGAATCAACCTAACTGATGCACAACCTTCATCACCGACTTCGGCCTTTATTCCTACACCCAAATGCCTTTCGGGTTGAAGAACATTGACACTACCTGTTAGCGCCTTGTCAATATGATGTTCGAATAGAAGATCAAGTGCAACTTGGAGGTCTTCATTGATGACAAGTTGGGTAAAACACGTTCGGACACATACCACATTGCTAACCTGATGGAAACCTTCATGACCTTGCGAAGGTACAACATGAAGCTCAATCCTACCAAGTGTGCTTTTGGGGTCCATTCTGAGAAACTCCTTGGATTCCTTGTTTCAAATTAGGGGATTAAGGCTATCTCAAATAAAATTCTGGCCATCTTGGAGATGGGTAGTCCAAGAACCCTCCATGATGTCTAACACCTTACAGGGTGACTTTCAACTCTCAAAAGATTCCTCTCCAGAGCTATAGAATGATGCCTGCTCTGAGTTCCCAAGGACTCCGTGCCCCTAAGCTGTCAAGTCAACTAGATAGAGGAGTGCAACAATACTTTTACCGAGCTCAAGAGGTACCTCAGAAACCCCCCCCCCCCCCCGTGTGCTCAAACCAGTACATGGGGAACCACTATTTTTATACGTTTCGATCACCGAGTGATCCATCAACGCGGTGATGGTCCATGAAGAAAATGGGATGCAGCCACCTGTGTATTACATAAGTAGGGTCGTGTAGGATCCCGAATGAAGGTACCCCCGAGGTGAGAAGTTGGCCCTAGTGCTCATTATGGTAGCACGAAAGTTAAGACCTTACTTTTAGGCTCACAGTATCGCGGTTCGCACCGATCAACCATTGAAGGTCATTCTTCCTTCATCGGAGGCTTCCAAAAGACTTACGAAGCGGGCCGTCAAGTTAGGTGAGTTTGACATTGATTTCAGGCACTGGACGGTCATCATGGTGCAAGCCTTGGCTGACTTGATAACAAAATATACTCTACCACCTGAGCCAGAAGTCACTTGTGTGGATTGTTGACTCATTTATCTACATGATTATATATTTTGGTGATAACAAAACTTGTCAGAATATTTTTATATTTATCTAAATTATGAGTATTTACCTTAAAATTATTTTGGTTAAGTCTATCAATAGGAAACTCAAAATAAATAAAAATTACATCAAGGATCACCATTGTAAGTATTCCATAATTTTTCTTAGTCCATTAGAGAAGTCGAAGTTATAAATATCCTTGTGGGCCTCACTCTGACTCTTCAGAAGTCGAAGTGTGATACTCCGAATTTTCTCTAGTTGAAGTTTCACATCGATTACCTTTCTCTTAAAACATTGATTACCTTGCACTAAAACATCGATTGCCATCTCATATCAATTGTCTTCATAAACATCGATTGTCTTGCATAAACATCGATTTTCTTATCTTTGAAACATCAATTACCATTTTAAATCACATTGATTGCTTTGTACCAAATATCGATTACCCTTAGACATCGACTGTCTTAAACATTGACTATCCTACTTAAATATCGATTACAGTTACATGGATTGTTCTTGAACATCGATTTCTCCTGGACATCGATTACTCTTTGAACATCGACTATGTCAAGCCCCCAAAATTTAGGTACCATAATTGCAGCGGGAATAAAAAATCTGAAATAATCCTACATCAACATAAATCCTTACCAAACACCTTAAGTTACATCGGGGCGTGACAATCTAATCAAATCTTATGTAATGAAAAAGAGAAAGGTCAATCCTTTCCCACAATTAGGGCCCCAAAAAGGAATTGTTTTTTTTTCTTTTCTCGGATGAAAAAACTCCTTAACATGAAAGGCTCAATCCCATGCAATCATAAAAGCTCTTTCATCACAAAATTCATACAAGGAATTACCAAAACATGATTCTTCCATAAAATTTCAGAATTTACACATCCTATTGCAATCAAATTTTCTACAAAAATCATACAATCCCAACACATAAAACACAACATGATGAATATGTCATTCCTACATCCGATGCACACTTGGACAAATCATCAATTATTTCTTTTATTCATTGCATGGTTTCTACAAGCACTAGTTTCTAAAAAAAACACTCCTCACAGATCTGACCACAGTGGTCTACAAGTATATTACATGATTGACTCATACATACATCAATTCAAAAATTTAGACTCCTCCAAGGTGCTCCAGGTTCTCCAACAGTGGGTCGGCTACATGCTAATTATCCTCCAAAATTTACCTAAAATGTTAATAGGTTATGAGCCAACTAGCCCAGTAGGATTTATATCTCATGGTGCGGGCAAGGTATACTTAATTAACATTTTAATAAACCAAATTTCAAAGATGACAAGCAGGAGATCAAAGTAAACATGAAGCATGATTATATCAGATCAAGTGTTGCATATTGCAAGAATTCAAGGCGAATCATGTTGTTTAACATATCATGAGAACGATACACAAGTCAAGCTATGATCCAAATCAAACATGTAACAGATGAACAAATATTGGCCCTTTCAAATGAATCAAGCTTATCAAGTCAAACGAACGAATCAAACATATAATATCAAATAGCACATTGTGCTTCATTTATATCATATAACAAAAAAGGCACTTTCCAATCTTGCATACATATGGATGCCAAACTGCTTAAATTTGGTTGATCTATACTACTACATCAGGGTGCTCCTCCCTAGGACCAGATCATGCCCCTATTGCATAGGCATTTGATCAGGGATATCATCCCAATAGTAGTTCCGAATTCAAATCATTATGGCCATTCAGAGTAAAAAAGGACAGACCTGTAAGATATCATAGAGGCCAATGGCATAAGTTCAAATCAAGGAACTTCGAGAGTATAGAATGCCAAGAAGTCAAACATGCATGTTGGATCAAGTAATGTCACCAAGCTCGAGGGAGTTTCCTATACATTTCTTTTGCTTTCATATTCAAGACGAGCAGACTCAATGGTGGATTTTTAGTTGAATCACAGAGGTGACAAAAATCAATAATTTAGGAATTATTAGAATAATCTTCACATTCTTACCACTTTTAGCAGGGATAAGGAATTTAGGTTACTATAATGCTGGTTGCTCTTCTATAGGACAGATCACAGTGGCCGGAAGAGCCAATCAAATCGACAATCGAAATGTACATGAAGGAACAGTCGAGGTGGCCATAAGGGCCAGTCAGAGTTGCCATAAAGGGCCAGTCATAATTGCCTCAAGGCCAGTCACAATTTGTCAAAGAGAACAGTCGAAGTTGACAGTCGAAGTGGCAAAAAGGGCCATTCGAAGCTTATCATGAAAGAACAGTGGATGTTCTCAAGAGGCTTAGACAAGGATTCCAACAAGGAGGTTGATGGAACCAGCATAAGATCAATCTTGAAGTTAGCATTTCTAGTCTAATGGTTCTAGAAATGCATGGTGACCTGGACAAATCAGATGGGTTCCAATCTGGGAAGGTCAAGGAAAAACTGGCCATGTTTCCTAGGAACAAGGGTTAGGTTCCTCAGGATCAAGCTGAAACAAAAAGAGTCTTGCAAAGGTGTAAGGGTTAGGAAAATCCTACCATTCTACTGATCACACATTTAGGTAAATCAGAGGTGTTCCACTAGGTTCTTAACTTAAACATATCAAAGGATGCTATGAACAAGAGCAAGCAGTTTAACTTGTGCCCAAGAAAACCTACTTTAATGGGTTGCTCCTTCAAATTCCACTCCTATTGTTTGATGCAAGACTTAGAGGAAGAAGAACTCCTTGAAGTCTAGCTCCAGAAAGTTGAGGTAGTGGTCCAAGGAATGAAGAACTTCCAGGCTCTCCAAGCTTCAAGCTGCAGGATCATCCCTTCAGCTCCAGATGGCTCCACACCATCAGATCTCCAAGCTTTTCCAGCAAGTTATGCCAACAGTTGAGCAGAAGAGGAACCCTCAAGCTCCAAGATCTCCTTAGCTCCACTCAGGTTAAGCTAGATGAGGTGCAGAGGGAAAGGTTCCAAACTGCCTTCGGGTACAAGAAAAAGGCATAAGGTTTAGCCAAGAAGGGTCAGATGGCTTATTTAAGGGGTCTTCGGTTCCATTTAGGACCCATTCTTTATTCTTGTAGAAGGGACAAAAGGTCCAATCTGTCATACACAGGCCATACTCAAGCCATACTCTACCATACCTACCCTTGACTTTGGCTGAAGAAAGGACAGACCCCATACCAGGGCCATGTCTATGTTGACTCATTTCCGGGGAAAGGATAGGGGTTGGTAAGGACCACCCAGGCCCATTTCATAATATTATTGTTATATATTTTCACTTTATCCCTTTATTTCCATTGATTGGAGAACAAAATTCCCCATCGATTGGTGTTTAATGGGCTAGTAAAAGGGTTAATCGGTTGGTAAATAAGGCCAATAGATGCACAGACTCCTATCGATTGCTTCTTTAAACATCGATTATGTTGAAACATTGATTATGTCCTTAAACATCTATTACCTTTCACTTAAACATCGATTGTCTCCAACATCGATTACCTTTCACTTAAACATTGATTGTCTCAAACATCGATTACCTTTCACTTAAACATCGATTGTCTCCAACATCGATTACCTTTCACTTAAACATCGATTGTCTCAAACATCAATTACCTTTCACTTAAATATTGATTATCTCAAACATCGATTACCTTTCACTTAAACATCAATTACCTTTCACTTAAACATCGATTATATAACATCGATTACATAGAATTAATCGATGTTGAAAGGAACATCGATTACTACTTAAACATTGGTTATCCCTTTTATGAATTTCCTATGCATCCCAAGACTTCCATTATTGGCTCATTTACTTTAATTATCCTGATTGAATCCATAATCAATCTGGTCCATTAATTTATCCCCATTTATTTGGGATTTAAAAAATTGGGGTTGTTACACTATGCCTTAACATCGATTACTCTTTGAACATGGATTGTGTCTTAACATCGATTACTCTTTAAACATCGACTATGTCTTAACATAGATTACTCTTTGAACATCGATTGTGTCTTAATATCAATTACTCTTTGAACATCGACTGTGTCTTAACATCAATTGGCATTATATTTTCCATTGCTACTTCAGGTATATTAGTTTCAAATACGATGATAATTACTATGCAATAACCTTACTGATTGTGGTTGAAATTATAATGATTGCCCTTATGATTAATCTTTGTTATGAACATAACTTGGCACGTAGTATTTTCAAATCAATTTTAAAGATGCACATTTCAAATTTGCCCCTAACTGTTACATATCCTTCTTAAAGCTTCCATGGATATCTTCTTACAAAATGACTTTTTGACTGGCTACTATTTTCATGGTATGTCTTCTAATACTATACATGTGAACAGAAAGGACTGTGGCTTATTTAGTCAAGGGACACAGTTCCCTTGAAGAAAGCAGTTTACGATTTTTCATTCTTATAACAAGTCTTCTTATGATTTATATGGTGATAGAATGGACATATGTATTTCTGTATAACACCTTTTTGCTCGTTGACTGAAGATCTCTCTCTTAGCATTTAATGCCTGCATGTTTTCGATAGTCACATGTTTCTACAACATAAAGAGTCTTGCCAGCTCTTCTCGAGCTACATAGCTCCTCCTAACTGTGTGGCCTTTTGACGTGTTCTTGGGCAAGGTAACAACTTACAATACATCACTATTCACGCCCTCTGAAGGTGCATAACTCTTCATAAGTGAGGAGTTGGTAGAGTTACTCCTTATGAAATTAACATGCGATTTATGTTGACCAGGTTGCAAGCCGAGAGGGTGTAATCACAGGGATTGTACCCCCCTCAACACAGACATGAATATCAAATATGATAGCATGGAAAATAGGATGTGATCGCCACCTAGAGCATTGCCAAATAAAGATAATAATGCGGGCTAAGTACTCTAGGAAAGGGGGGAAGAGAACAGAGGAATACCTGATGTCGCGGTCGTTAAGACGGACACGGGTAGCCTGATGACGCGTCCGCCATAATGGACGCGTCTCTTGTCGCATCGTCTACCGCCGTCGCGTTCTCTTCTTGTGTGGGGGATAGTGAGTGGGACCTCCTTCCCGTCCTCTGGCCGGCCAGAGGATGAGAGCTCCTCGTAGAATGCCTGTCAATCAAAGGGATAAACAACAAAAGCCCTGTTAGAACATGATTTGTGTAGTATTTTCTCTAAAAATGAAAGGAAATGAAAACAACATGAAGGGAATGAACCTGGGGGTGGTTTTAAACCCCTAGGATAAGGAAAAAACGTGGGAAGGAAGTGGAGTGCAATCTATCTAGGAAACAAAATAACAATGCATGAGGAAATAAGGAAAAGGAGAGAAGAGAGGGTGAGCCCCATTGGGGCGACTCCTGGCTTGATGGATGTCCCAAATATCGTCCAAAAGCTTCAGGGAGATGTTGGAGTCGCCGTTCGTGCGTTCCTTGCTCCGTTCATGAAGAAACCAATGAATTTTGTAGAACAAGATGTGAAAGGAAGTGGTGATGTGAGGGCTGCGAGTCTAAGCATGGACCAGAGAAAATTTTGGCAGCCCTTCGGGGTGAAAAACAGGGTCCCCCATCCTTCAATAGAGGCCTTGCTTTTATAGAGCCTTTAAGAGATAATATCTCCTTTGAATGAGAATTAATTAAAATGGGAGATAAACCTCACCCAAGATCGGATGGAGAGTCCTTGGGAGCCTCAAGGAGAGTCCCTAGGACCCAAATCCCGCCTAAGGGGTTGAGATATTCCCTAGGGATAAAGATAGACCCATAGGAGGATAAATAGGAGGTGGTTGCGGAGGCCTGCATGCGCAGCTGCTGTCGCGGCGTATCGTACGTCCGCGACACGGCGGAGCGTCGCGACAGAATTGTCCACGTGCATGGATAATGCATGGGCTGTCGCGGAAGTCTAGACCGTCGCGACTCAGAGACGCGGCGCCACGATGCGTCGCGACTATAAAATCGAAATTTACGTGAATTATTAGCCAACCGCATGAATGGATAAGAGTTATTGATGCTTAAGGACTCTCTCAAAGTGATATGGGCGGGATTTCAAGGTAATTTAAATCGATAATGGGCTCAAATCACGGCTAATGATGGGCTCAAGGTGAGTGACCAATTAGGGGCCCTTTAAAGTGACAAGAAATGTGGTTTAACCCATTAGTCGCAATCGGGTGTCTATAGATTGCCCCTCCTTGGCTTCCACTTTGTAAGGAAGCGAAGCGATAGTGTAGTGGAGGTGTCACAAAGTGATGGCGGAGCGGAAGTGATGCGGAGTGAACTGAAAAATGGGAGCCAAGGTAAAGAGACACCCGATCTGACTAACGAGCAATTGGAATCCTCGTGAAAGCCCGAGTTAGCTGCTTGAGTAGAATGCAAAGAAAAACACAAGTCTGTATGAGAAAGGGAGAAGGGACGATCAACCCCTCGACTGAGAGGTACCCTAGCTGATTGGCCTACAGGTTTCATTTTGGAGGGACATGTGCGTGCCAGGCAGGTAACTCATGACTCTGTCCTGGGAGCGGTTCGCAACCAAAACGGATCAAAGAAAAAGGAAAATTTGGATAGGTAATCCAGACAAGGAAAATCGTGTCAAACTGACGGAAACAACTTATTCGGAGGCAAACCTTCTGATTTGGAGTGGAATTGGATTTCTTGTTTGGAAATTGGAGGATGATCGGGAACTCAACAAGGGCTCATCAAAAGTCAGGAATGAGCAGGAAAGTTCAAAATCCTACATGATGCATGTTGGGCTAAAATAAAAGAAATCATCAAAACGAATGCAAAGAAAAGGAGAGAATAGAAAATACATCAAGGATAATATTGCTAAGCCAGATAAGGATGGGTCAAGAGACTACCAACAACTGTAGTGCAGGTCTGAATCCATCGTTCCCGAATTTAAACAACTCAACGGCCCATCCAACGATTAGCAATGTGCACCTAGATTATCACTGTTTTTTGATAAAGGGGAACTCAAATCCCAAAGCACATTGAAAACCAGCAAGTCCTTGAAATGATATAATAAGTAGAATATCATATAATAATGCAGGAAGTAAGAGAAGAAATACTTACCTGACTTACCTATGGCAACCTCTTTTTTGTGATTTTCTGGTTTTGTGATATTTTTTTATATTTTTGTTGTTGACAAGAAACAAACATAGTAAGCACAAACTGACAATATAAATTCACAATTATAAACAAATAAACGCACATACAAAGCATAGACATGAAAACAACCCTTCAGGTAGAGAGGCGACGCTCTGAATGACCGCTACATAGTCGCGGCACACCGCCCTGTCGCGACCTGTTCGCGTCAGCTCGCGGCGTCGCGACCCGGACCGAACCCAGAAAAAACCAGGAAACCGAAGTTTATCTTTATCCCAAGACATCTAGACTAACACTAGGACTCCTAAACCTCTTCTAATCTTATCCTAACACCTAGTTACGGGATTAGAGTGGGAGTGCACCCCTTAAGACTCTATAAATAGGAGGGTTTAAGGGCTAATCCCACAGCTAACCTTTTGCTTCCTTTCTTCTTCAATTTTCTTCAAGTTTCTCCCTCTTTGCCATCATGAAGAGGAACTATTCTGCTTTCCAGGAAGAGATCCCCCCTTACTCTGGTCCAAAGGAAGCAAGAGAGTCCTATGCCAAGCTCCAGCCGCCGTCTTCCATCCCGGGACACATATGCATGCACCCGGAGCTCCAAGTAAGTGTCTTTCTCCTCAATTTCTGCTCTGTTTTCCCCTGTTTCTCTGCTCTTCTTCCTCTCTATTCTTAGACTCCCTTCTTCTATCTCTCCTCAGATCTTACCCGACCATAGGCGGTTCTCCCAGGTGCCATGGCTAGCGCCCATACTCGAGCTATTGCCACCCACGTCCATTAGCCATTTGAATGAGTGGGGGCTGTCCACGGTGCTTTTGCTGGCCAAGAAATATGACAAAATGGTGCATATGTGGGACAGCATTACCGTGCTAACGGAGCTGTGGCACACCCAGACACATACGTTCATCTTCCCCGGCTTTGAACACACGATCCCACTGGAAGAATTAGAGATAATGCTCGGCCTTCCACGATACCAAAGGGGCGAAGAGTATGCCCTCTCCTACACCACAGCGCCCATCAACTCCTGGAGCATCTTGGCGGACATCACTACAAAGAAGAGTGACTTATACTCTATGACGAGCGGGATGCAGGTCCATCTTCTTCCAATTACACAGTGGATCACCTCACAATTCAAGTGCAAGACCAAGAACTACACGGCTATCGCCGAAGCAGCCGTTATTTGCATCTGCGGCGTCATACTCTTCCCATCCGAGGATGGAGCTATCTCTTTTGCCAACTTGAGCATCATTGACTCTATTTCTGAAGGTATGAGCATTGGCCAGGCGGTCTTGGGATATCTATATGCTGGATTGTCTTCCGCAGCAACTGGGGGACCTTTCTTCAGCTCTGTCATCGCCCTTGAACTATGGATGGGCATGCATATCCAGTTTCGAGCAATGGAGAACTTGGCCACGGAGTGTAAGACAATGCTCAATCATCCATTGGCAGTCATGGGAGGGCCTCTCCACATGAGCACCAAGGCGTGGTGCAAAACTACGCATGTAAAAGGGCTGAAGGCATGGCGTGCATTTTTTAAGCAACTGACCGTGACGACATTTGACATGCGCCCACACTTTCTGCACAACCGGGTGATTCATCTTCCAAAGTGCACTGGACTGGCCTTGCGACTGCTGGGCAATGAAGCGTTGGTTCTCTACAACCCCGACCGTTGCTATCTACAATGCGGCGGGGCTCGCACGGTTCTCCCCATCCTATCACATTACCCGCCCATTCAGAAACGGAAGATGGACGACGAGCAGGACGAGCACGACGTGCGTAGAGCCATCGTCCATTGGGAAGGATGTGCGATGAGCATTTTCCAAGCTGAAGTAGTAGAAGACAAAGACGTGATCAAGGAGTACCTCGAAGCATTGAAGAAGATCCAACCGACAGTGGGGATTATTTGAGCATAATGAGATTGATTGTAAGAAAGATGTCAGATGGTAGCTAGGAAAGGAATTTTAGCATTTCTTTGAATGTTGAAAGAATTATAAAAATGTAGCGACTTGATTTGAAATGAATAAACTGAATTTCCTGCAAGCGCAATGGGCTCTGTTGATGACGCGACAAGCAGGGACGCCACCTCAGTGTCGTGTCTAAATGGGGCGTCGCGACATGGTCGCGACTGCCCAGACAGGCGCGACATGAACGTGACAGGCCGCTGCGTCGCGTCAAGAACCGACTTGTTCAAAATGCAAACGGCCCTTCTTCTTCCCCCTTCCTTGCTTTTCAAACTTACCAAACTCCGAGCTCGAACCTCTCAAGTCTCCTTGCGATCCTTGCACTCTTCTACTATCCTCGCTCTCTAATCACCTCGGCATCGTCATGGAAGGAGGGAAGGATGCCGACGAGGGTTCATCCCGGAGGAAACGCCAAGCGGAGCGGAGGAGCTCCCGGCGCTGGGCGTAGGCGCCTCCGGTCGAGGAGGAGATAGCCAACGTCGAGATGGAAGAGGAGGAGGAGGTGGAGGCCCCGATGATGAACGTGAAAGAAGAGAGGAAGAAGAGGGCCAAAGCGATGAAATCGGTGAGTAAATCGCCCCCAAATCCTTGAATGAATGTGTAGGAATAGTAAACGGAGCCCCTAGAGGGCAGATGTAGGGCGTGATGCCCAAGGGAAAGAATATCGGACAATGAAGGCTCCAGCCGGTCCGGTCCTGAGAACGCGTCGGCCCGACCCGTCGTGACAGGATGTCGCGGCGGTCCTGGGCGACGCGACCATGTCGCGACGATGCTGGTGGACGTGACCTTATTGCGGCCTAGGAAGGGGACGTGGTAAAGTCGCGGTGCACCGCACCGTCGCGACAAGGTCGCGGCCTCCATGGCTGTCGCGACTCCGACCGAACACTAAAAAATTGACTGATTTAACAAATTCCATTGCACCTGTAGGGTGAGATGAGGGCCCGAGTGTCGTGGACGGTGGTATTGGCTGTTTTCCTGGCGTTCCCCCCTTTCCAGAGAGAGAGAGTAGAGGAGATGGGTTTTGGGGAAGTGTTTAGAGTGAAGAGGATGAGGGCGGATCCGGCTCTCACTCAGGCTCTACGGAGCAGGTGGGATGCGTAGGCGACCGCCTTCGTATTTCCATGGGGACATATGATCCCCATCCTCGAGGATGTGATCCGAATCATAGGGCTCAGAGTTTATGGGAGACCGGTGAGCGGATACACCTACCCCTGCTACCATGACCTAGCCCAGCGACTTCTAGAGCTACCCGTAGAGCGTAGGTCTTCCCTAGTTCCTAGGGTACCCCTCCAGAAGAGCCTAGAGTTGTTTGATGTGGGGAAGGGAGCAGGAGAGAGTGAGGATGAGCACTTGGATAGGTTGGTTCGGGTTAGCCATAGGGAGCTAGCGAGCGAGCCCGGGGCGCAGGCGGACTTAGACCTGTGTCGCTTCCTCGTCCTTTTCCTTAGTAGACTTTTGTTTGCCACGAGAGGCGACGCAGTCCACTACCGTTTCCTGCCCCTGCTGGAGGACTTGAGTGAGGTAGGGGGTACGCCTGGGGAGCAGCCTTTCTAGCACACTAGTTCGACAGGTTGGGTGCCTGCGAGCGGCAGACGTCGACCAGCAGATTCTTCCCCTTTCTCTAGGTACTTTTCTTCCCTCTAATCCTTGAAACAAATTGCATTTTCTTTAAAACTGCCACCTAATCCACTTCTCATCTTGCAGGTCTGGTCTTACCTACATCTTCCAGCCCTGGGGAGAGGGATCCTTGAGCGGCCGGGCCTTGTGCCCATTGCTCGCCACTGGGATTCGCGCGGGACACGCGCAACCTTGGCGACTAGTTGGAGCGCCTACAGGAGGTGATAGACAGCTACCCTCACTTGGATGTAAGTACCCTAACCTTTCCCTCTTGGTTAATTTCTTCGTTTCACTTCTTGATGACTGACTGACTTGTTTTGCAGTTGGTTTGGCAGCCATACCTGGGGGAGAGTGATGAGGGACAGCCCTGGTTGGTGCAGGCCCGCCCCTACTTCGGTAGGTTGGTGTGGGTGCATGCACTCAACTTGGTGCTACCTCTTCACCTATTCCTTAGCCAGCGCTCACTCGGCCTTCGGTAGAGTGCCGTGGAGTTCCCCGTCTGAGATCGGTTTCACAGACCAAGTCTGAGTTTCCGGGGGCTTCATGACACTACCGATTGGCACGAGTGGGCGAAGGAGCAGATCAACAACTGGGAGCACCGAGGAAAGGCCGTGAAGTCAGATGCTACCACCGATGACGCGTACCTCCAGGCATATGCCTTGAAGTATAGAGGGAAAGTGTACAAGAGCGCCTGACACCAGGCAACGACCCTAAAACCACAACCCTGTGAATTTGATTTTATAGAATTGAGTTAATGATTTGAAATGTGTTGCAGGTAGATGTAGCTGGTGAGATTGCATCACTCCGAGCCTTACTCTACTCGGCGATGCAGGATCCGGAGGCGGCGCAGAGGCTGACCACGGAGCTGGTAAGTGCTTATTCCAACTTCAACACTTAACAATTTTAAAGCTGATTTTTGGAAACTGACATGCACTTTTGCACGCAGTGGAGGGAGCTGGAGAGAGTGAGGAGCACTAGAGCAGGTGGTGCTTCCTCTTCACGAGGGGCAGGGGGGTCTCCATCGCTTCCGGAGGCTCAGCTGGCAGGAGCGGTGCTGAGGGCCGAGGAGGCTCAGAGGCACCTGGAGGAGCGGGTAAGTACAATAGCACATCTAAATTGAAAGCTGTTTAATAGTTGATACTGACCAGATTGTTCTTTTGCAGGAGAGGGATTTGCGGCTCACCACCGAGCACGCGATGGACCTGCAGGGGCAGAGGGACCAGCTACAGGGGTAGAGGGACCAGGTCCAGGTCCAGAGAGATGAGCTCCAGAGTTAGAGGGACGAGCTCCAGAGGGAGGTCCAGACCACTAGAGGGGAGCGAGACCAGCTGCGCATCCGGGCGGAGGCAGCTGAGGCGTAGGTCGCGGAGGCGATGAGGGAGCTGGCGGCGCTGCGGGTGTAGAGGTCACCAGGGGACCAGGAGGAGGTCACCCGACTACGCACAGAGCTACTGGCGCAGCAGGCGGTGGCGCGGAGTCTTCAGGAGATTATGACAGCGATAGGCCGTTCACATAGTAGGAGCAAGAGCGGGGCGAGTGCCAGTAGGGCGACGGGCGCCTCGGTAGGGCAGTATCTGGCGGGTTCCTCCAGTCGTCGGAGGAATGAGGAGGAGGAGAGGCGTCGCCGGGGCGAGACGAGTGCCCAGAGCGGTAGGGGTGGCGGCGAGATGCCGCCACCACCGGACCGGCAGGAGGGATCCGGGGAGAGTGGTGGTGGTCAATGAGGAGACTTCTGAGCCACCTCCCCATCTTTTGTACATATTGTTCATATCTTAGTGAAAAATTCTACTTTTATGTCAATGAATGAATGTATGAATGAAATTTCAATTGACACGAGTGTGAGATGAGTTTCAAACACGCGGGATAGAGAGAGAGTACCGGGTACAACGTTGCGTGTCCCTTAGAAACACCTGTTCCTGTACGCTTAGAAAAAAAACAGGTTAGATCTGTTCTTTGACTCAGCCCATTGCACTTAAATAAACATGAATCTGACTTTGTAATTATCAAAGGGCTGAGCCTTATTAAATAGGCGGAACAGAAAATAAACAATGCATGATAAAGGAAAGCGATATGTACACACTTTTTTTGGGACTTTTAAAGATTTTTGTTTTTTTTTATTTATGGGATTTCTAATTTTTTGCATTTTTGAGATTTCTGATTTTTTTTTATTTTTTCTTGATTTTCTGATTTTTTTTGGATTTTTGAGATTTTTTTTTTGAAATTTTCTCATTTTTTTTTTTGATTTTTGAGATTTTCTGATAACAACACCTCTTGCTTTTTGAGTAATTAGTCATGGACCTCATTCCCATCTCTTGTTTGGCGAATAATATCCATTTGCAGCGTGCATTTATCCTTGGCTTACTAAGGCTTCTTGCCCCTTGAACGTTGATGTTCCAACACAGACCAGGTGTGGGGGTCCTTCGGTTTTTCAGGGAGAATAGGAAGATTAGCAATGAGACAAGACTTGGTCCTGGGGTCGGGGTTTACTGGCTTGTAAGATTTGCAATGGGTATGTTATATGTGCAATCCGACTGTTGTCCAGGGACTTTAAGGTCATTGCTCTTTTCAAATTGGGGGCATGCGTACGACCGGGCTCCAGGGTGTCCCACGGGGAACTGTTCTGCCACTCTTTGACATGCCCCTATTTTCTTATCATTTTTCTTTCACTTTTTCATCATTTCCTTTTGCTTTTCTTTTGAACTGACCGTCCCTCTATGAGACTTCATACACATGATCCGTACCGCCTGCTGGTCTACATGCTAGCTTTCCCTTTGCCCCTGGACCTTGTCCGAGTGAGAAGAGAATTGACCCCAGGTTCTCTACACGAGGGCTGAGCGAAAACACCATAAACAAAGGGGAATTGGCTTTAGGTCACCGTGTTGTGTGTGTGTGGCCGGACATAGAGATCATTTACCACAATGAGGGGGGGTGAGGCATACGGCCAACAACATTCTTTCTTTGCAAATTGGTGTTGTTATCAATATTAGGGGTAGAATCTTTTAAGGTACAATCCATTCCATGGGTGAGAGAGCTCCTCACCTTCAGCATTAACTAGCCTATACGTGTTTCCGGGGTACACTTCCTTAACGACGTACGGCCCTTCCCAGTTTGCTGACAATTTGGACCTCGGACCTCCAGGTTTTATAAAAATGCGCTTCAAAACCATATCTCCTTCTTAGAATTTACGCTTGATCACTTTCTTTTGAAAAGATCTTGAGAGTCTGTTTTGATATGCAAGCACATGATCGGCCGCGGCCAGATGCCGTTCGTCTAAGAGTTCTAGTTGCACAAGTAACACCTCCCGACGTTCATCGAGTTTGAGTTCTTTGTTCAGCTGGACCCTTAGCGAAGGAATGAGGATCTCGTGTGGACATACCGCCTCCATCCCGTATGTAAGTGAGAATGGAGTTTGCCCAGTGGGCGCGCGGACGGAGGTGCGTTAGGTCCACAGAGCCTCAACTAATTTTTCAGGCCAATCAGCAAATTTTTTAGACTCACAAGTTTTCTTTAGAATTTTCAAAAGCATTTTTTTTGTGGCTTCGGCCTGACCGTTGCCCTGCGGATAATACGGAGACAAATGATGCAAGGAAATGTTGAATTTCTTACATAGGTCCTGAAGCTCTTGAGATATGAACTGTGGCCCATTGTCGGTGACGAGGCTACTTGGCACTCCGAACCGCACGATGACGTTCCTCATGATGAATTTGCACATGGTTGAACCTTTGATTTCTGCGAATGCTTCAGCTTCTGGCCCACTTGGTGAAGTACTCGGTAGCTGTGAGAATGAAGGACTTTTGTTTTATCTGAGCATTAGGATCACCAAGAGGCCCGATGATATCAAAGGCCCACATGGAGAAAGGCCAAGGGGAAGATAGTGGATGTAAAGAGGAGGACAGAGCATGGATTTTGTCGGCATAGATCTGGCATTTGACACACCTACGAACCTAGGTCGCACAGTCTTCTTCTAGGGTTGGCCAGTAGTAGCCCTGCCTAAGAATTTTCTTAGCCAACATTTGGCTATTGACATGCCCTCCGCACTCACTGGAATGGGATCCTTCTACTACCTTCCAGGCTTCTTCGTCCGACAAACATCAGAGGAGCATTCCATTTAGAGCGCGTCTATAGAGCACTTCACCAATAAGGGTATATCTCAACGCCGCTCTATATGGATGGCTCGCTTGTCCTCTGCTTCTGCTTCTTCTGGGAAGGTACTGTCTCTGCAATATTGCTCGATTTCATGGTACCACGGCCTTTCTTCTTCCATCATTTCTCCTAGCTCTACAAGCAATAACTCCTTCGCTTCTTTTCTTTCTGCCTTCAAAACTAGAGAACTCCTAAGGTTAACGAACCAAGGATCCTGAGTGGAGGGAGCCTATAACCTTTGAACGGTGATTGTCTCAGCGCTGCGGCTGAGAGGGAAGGAGAGAGAGGAGGCCAGGGATGCAAGGGCATCGGCCATGATATTTTGAGAGTGAGGAGTATGAATGTAGATGAGTTGACGGAATTACTTGGCTAGGAGTGTGACCAGATCTTGATAGGCCTTGAGTTTAGGGTCACGCGTGCGGTAAGTAGAAAGGACTTACCGAAGGACGAGTTGAGAGTCTCCTATGATCTTGAGATGACGCGCGCCTAAGAGATAGGCAAGGTTAAGACCAGCAAGGAGAGCCTCATACTCGGAGATGTTATTGGTGGCATAGAATTGGAGCTGATAGGCTAGAGGAATGGTCATCCCTTCTGGGGTGAGTAGAATAGCACCTATGCCCCGTCCCCTAGAATTGAGAGCTCCATCAAAGTTGAGCGACCATAAGGGATCGCGAGAGACGAGTGACAGGTTTTCATCGGGGAATTCCTCATGAACTGTGTCACTGTGAGGGAGAGGGAGGTGAGCAAGGTGCTCAGCAATGGCATACCCCTTGATTGCTTTCTGAACTATAAAGGTGATATCGAATTGAGAGAGGAAACTTTGCCAGCGTGCCAATATGTCGGCAAGGACTGGCTTCTCCAGGAGATACCTAATAGGATCAATTCTAGAAATCAAACTCACCTTATGAGCTAGGAAGTAATGCTTCAATTTCTGCACTACCCAAACTAGCGCTGCACAAGTTTTCTCCATTGTGGTGAGTTTGAGCTCGGAAGGGTTAAAGAGCCTAGATAGGTAGTAGACTGCCCTTTCTTTGCCAGATTCATCATGTTGAGCTAGGACAGCTCCTAGGGAGTCCTCGATAGTCGACAAATACAGGATTAGGGGTTTCCCAGGGATAGGAGCCTGAAGCATGGGCAGATTCATGAGATAACTCTTGAGTTCATCAAAGGCCTCTTGGCACTTGGAATTCCATTCAAAATTGACTCCTCCTTTCAACAGTTCATAGAGGGGACGGCATCTTTGGGAGTGCTGAGATATAAATCTCCTTATGAACTGGAGCCGACCAATCAAACCTCGAAGTTCAGATATGTTCTTAGGAGGAGGCTTCTCATTGATCGCCTTGGCCTTGTGTGGGTCTATTTGAATCCCCCGTTTGCTAACTATAAACCCTAGCAATTTTCCTGAGGATACCCCAAACACGCACTTCTTCGGATTCATCTTCAACTGATACTCTTGTGCGCGACAAAATACTTTGGCAAGGATGGAGGAATGTTCTCTTCGAGTCCGAGACTTCACCACAATATCATCCACGTAAACCTCAACATCAATATGTAACATATCGTGGAAGATAGCTAACATTGCCCTTTGATAAGTGGCGCCGGCATTCTTTAATCCAAACGGCATGACCACATAGCAATATGTTCCCCATGGAGTGGTGAAGGAGGTCTTCTCTTGATCCTCCGGGGCTAGGCGAATCTGATTATAGCCAGAGTACCCATCCATGAATGATAGAGTCTTGAACCCTGCAGTGTTATCGATCAAAACGTCCAAATGAGGTAACGGGAAATCATCCTTTGGACATGCCCTATTTAAGTCCCGAAAGTCTATGGAGATGCGCACCCTTCCATCTTTCTTCATCACCGGGACTATATTTGCCACCCACAATGGATAGAGGACTACACGGCTGAACTTGACCTTGTGTAGTTTATCGATTTCCTCTTTCATTTTTAACGCGATGTGGGGGAGGAATCTCCTTAACTTTTGCTTAATGGAAACTGCCCCTGGCTTTAAAATTAACCTATGTTCTACCAATTCGGGGTCAATGCTGAGCATGTCGTCATAAGACTAGGCAAAGGAATCCTTAAACTCCCTCAACATTTCTACGAGCGCTTCTTCTTATTCAGGAGGGAGACTGGAAGCTATG
Source organism: Colocasia esculenta (assembly GCA_014218235.1). Taxonomy (NCBI): domain Eukaryota; kingdom Viridiplantae; phylum Streptophyta; class Magnoliopsida; order Alismatales; family Araceae; genus Colocasia; species Colocasia esculenta. The sequence goes on along the minus strand of CM024765.1, from coordinate 21,400,601 downwards.
GTTAAAAGCCTGGCATCCTCTTCAGTTCCCAAGTTTACCTCTTTGGTGGGTTCGTCGACTGCCGAGGTGGGTTCATCAAATCTCCTCATTCCGCTTGCATACATCTCGGCAGCATCCTCTATCTCACCATCATTTTCATTCGATGGGTCATCTTCGGCTAAGATCTCATACACTCCGAACCCTTCGTCTAGCCCTTCCTCTTTGCGTAGGTCCTCTAAATTCAGAATTACAACTTCTTGGACGAACTCTTCGACAGTTAGAAGAGCGCCACACCTTTGCACCAGGTCTTGGAGATACCTACGGGGTATGCCACTACCCTTCTTCTTCCTAGGCGGGGATGGGGACTTGATAGATTCTACCCCTGAACCTACACCAGATTTGATATTTACACAAGGCTCTGGAGGAGTGCCCAGAGGCTTATTGGAAAGGAAAGGAAAAGGTGTGGCAGGGCCGCAAAGATCCTCCGATGGGACTAGAGGAAGAGGTGGGCCACCCGAGCTCAGGGTGCCGGCAGAAGAGTTGGGGTGTATGGGAACAGAAGATCCCTCACCCAGATTGCCAATGGCAACCATGTCGGTTGACAGGCGAAAGCACAGCTTGAGCAGAAGGAGGAGAAGGGTGGGGATCTCCACCCAGGAGAAGCGGGAGTGACGGGGATCGCTGTCAGCAGGAGAGAAAGAGTGCGGGGATGATGGGGATCGCCGTCGAGAGAGAAGGAGTGCAGGGGTGACGGGGATCGCCGTCGAAAGAGAAGAGGTGCAGGGGTGACGGGGATTGCCGTCGAAAGAGAAGGAGTGCAGGGGTGACAAGGATCGCCGTCGAAAGAGAAGGAGCGCTGGGGTGACGGGGATCGCCATCGAGGGAGAGCAGGGGTGACGGGGATCGCTGTCGAGGGAAAGCTAAACAGCTGAAGGTAGAAAGCGGGAAGGGTGAGTTAGAAAAGAAAAGGAGGACGGGGATCGTCGTGCGACGAAAAAGAGAAGAGAAGAAGACGGGGATCGCCGTCCGAAGAAAAAAAAAGGGGGAAGGAGGAGACGGGGATCGCCGTTCAAAGGAAAGGGAAAAAAATGAATAGGGAATGCACACACATTTTTTTTATTTTGATTTTCCCTCACTTTTTTTTTTTTTTAAGCTAAGAAAATAACTACATTACATCGGGCAACTTCGGGAGAAGGACAGAACCGAGCCGTTAAGGAAGATGGTGAAGATAGGTGAAGGGTGGATTAACGCCTCAACAACGTCGGGGGAGAATTAGAGAATGAGGGGTGGAGATAAGGGAATAAAATCAAAATTATAGACAAAGATGGATGAAATGAAATGACTGGGAGGCAGGGAAAACCCTGGCCAGAGCTCCTTTGTTAGTATGGCTGAACTTACTATCTCAATCTCCTCACCAAATCCAAGCAACTGTCGCTTGGTGGTGGCTGATGATGCTGATGGCGGTGCTACCTGAGACTGCAATGTGTCATCTTCGCAGAACAAGTGGTTGACCACTGAGATGAGATCCTCTAATTCTGGTTCCTCCGTCTCGGCTTCTGGTTCACTGAACAACAAACTAACTGCTGAAATTAAATCTTCAAGATCTACTGCTTCTGCATCTGCCCCGGCCCTCTTCTTCTTGTTGGGTCGCTGAGCTTCTAAAGCTTGATATGCCGACCTTGGCGCTGCTTCCGCTGTAATGTTGTACCCAGGCTGTATAGGTCCTCCGACAAAATGGTCGTACAATGTCCAAGTGAGTGGGCCGTGGTCTGACTACGAAGAGGATGAGAACACGGCCCATTCTGAATATCCCAAACCATATTTTGTGAATTTCTTTGTGCTAGGCACTGTCTTGGTCCTCCCTTGGAGATGAGCACCCAAATCTTTTCCTGTTTGATAGCCTAGTCTAAACATGATATCCCAACCTTTTGCGTTTGCAGGCATATCCTTCTTGGCGGCCGCCACTGATGGGGATCCAATCGGGCGGTTAGAAGAGAAAGTATAAGCCCAAGGGTAGTTCACATCTAGTACTGAGATGACGGGCTTATTTGACGGCCAGACTGATGGCAATAGCCTCTCGACAGCTTCCACTGTGTAAGTCGTTGCTATGCTCTTAACTTTGACTATTCGCCCTTGGAAGGGGAACTTCAAACATTGATGTGCCGTGGAAGGTACTGCCCCTAGTGATTCGATCCACGGGCGCCCCAGGATGGCCTTGTACGTGTGATCGATGTTCAATACATAAAATTCAATCGACATGACAAGTGGCCCCAGCTCTGCTTGCAATGTGACAATCCCATGACAGGCACATCGTGAATTGTCGTAGGCAGCTATAGTGGTGGGGGTAGGCTACAATTGGTGCTCTGAGATGTTGCAGGCTCTTAGAGTGCTCAACGGGCATACATTAATGGAAGCCCCCGTATCTACTAGCGCTGCGTCAATGGCCACCTTGTTTATAGTCAGTGTTACACACAAAGGCATCTTCCTGGCCTCAGGGACGGCTAATTCGCCGTCAGAAAAGGTAATGGTGGGCCCCCTATTCACAATAGAAAGTACAAATGGTAGATTGTCGGGATTCATGTCCTCACTGACCATGACCCTTTGCAGGAAGGCCCTTAGGGCATCTTGGTGAGTTTGTGACCTTTTGATTAGTTCTAATATGGAGATTTTGGCGGGAGTTTGATCCAAATGTCTCAGAATGCCATATTGGGTTCCCGGGACCGGATCTATCTCTTCCATGTCTTGCTGCTGCTGGGTGCTGGACGGCTATGCTGGTTGACCTGGCATGGGTACGAACGCATTAGGATACATCCGATGGATCATCCGCCTGCTCCGCAGGGTGAGGTTATGGTGGAGTGGAGGGAGTGAGGTGTCAAGGATAGAGGGGTTGGCTAACAATGGCTCTGGAGTTGGGGAGAGAGAGATGTTGCTGAAGGAAGGTATAATGGGTGATATGACTAGGGAGTTATATGACGGTGAGGTGATGGTGGCAATAGAGGGTGCGAAGGAGGGAGTCCCAGTGGATGTAGGCGTGGTGGCAGGGGGTGTGATATGGGAGATAACCAGAAGCTGGCCCACTTCATGCTCATCGTCGAAGGCCCATTGAGCTTCTGGGGGCGGATGGTGGATGACTGGGTTAACATGCGCGGGTGGAGGAGGTGGTGGAGCAGGTTGAGGGTTTGGAGCGGGCTGGTGTTGTGGCATGGGGTTGCGGATTATGCCAAGGTCGTTTGCCGGCTGCTGCGGCTGCTGTTGTTGTTGCTGTTACTGATACTGTGGTTGGAAGGGCTGGAACTGCTATTGTTGTTGTTGTTGCTGTGGTTGTTGTTGTCGCTGTTGTCGCCTCTGCTGTTGTTGTTGTTGCCTCTGACCATGTTGGTCTCTTAACGTCTGAATTAACCTCTTCATTTCTGCCCAATCAATTTGGTTCTGCTCATGAAGGTCATATATCATGCCCCGGAACTGAAAACAATCCGACACATTGTGGCCTGGATGGCGATGGTAGACACAATACTTTGTTTGGTCTGCTGCCATATTCCAATTTGCCTTCTCAGGAGGGAGTCTAAGAGCATTGAGGGACATGAGGGCTGCAAAGACATCGGCTAATGACTCGGGTAGAGGTGGATATTGGGCTCTTTTGGGTCCATTGGGCTTTCTAGGGGCAAAGCCATTTTGAGGTGGAGGGACCTGAGAGTATTGGCGCTGGTCTTGGGGAGGGTTCTGACCTTGAGGAGGTTGTTGTATGTTGCTGTTCCATGGCTGCTGAGGTTGCTGGGTATACGGAGACCTGCCTACCGGGCCTTGGGGGTTACTGACTGCACCGACTTGCTCATTGGTTTGGATCCCCTCGGTAACTGGGCCTTGAGGCTTCTTGGCATAACGGGCTTTTGGGGTCTCAAACATGGAGTGTATAGGTGAGTCTTTAAGATGAGTCTGAATGAAACGGGCTCAGCTATAAAGCTGGTGCATGGTAGAAATGTCATTCATGGCCAATATGGCCCGGTAGGTCGGGGTAGCATTGGAGATCAACAATTTTACTTTCTCCTCTTCTGGCATAGGGCAACGAACCTTGGCAGCCAATGAACGCCACCGGTCAGCATATGTTGAGAACTCTTCCTCAGGCTTCATTTTTTCGGCGACTAGATCAACAAAGGAATATTCGGGTCTGACCCGATCTTGGAATTGCTGCAAGAACCTCTATTGGACAATCTGGAAATCTTCGGCTTCTTCAGGTGGTAGGGAATAAAACCATTCCAGAGCTGGACCATCTAAGGATTTTGGAACAAGTATGCCATGAGATGGCGGTCATACTTGTGCGGTGCTGACTCATAAACAAAATCCTTTAAATGAACATATGGGTCTCCTACCCCAGAGTATCGCCGGTAAATAGGAAGCTCTGACTGGGGTGGTACCCGGAGGTACTGGAATGATGGGAGGGCGATGTCGGCCACCTTCCGAGGGTCAATCTGTCTTCTGAGATCGTGAAGCTCCTTTTTCATGACAGCCCACTCCGCAAGGAAGTCGGAGGGGGCTTGGGCATGGTGTGTAGAGACAATGGAGCGGGGTTGCTCGAAGGTGTGAGACCTCTCACGGGCAAGGGAGGCAGGCTCGGCTGTATAATATATCGAGGTTGGAGGGGATCGAGGCCGAGCCTCTCGCATCAGAAGGTAACTCGGTTCCGAGAAATGGATGGCCCAAGGACGGAGGGGTGTGGGGTCTGCCCCTGAAGAAGAGAGGTGGGGTGCTGAGGCAATATGGGCGGCGGAGACCGCCGGCTGAGCTGAGTTACGAGTAGAGGGAGACAAGGGTTGTTTGCCCTTGGTGGTAGCAATGAACTCTCGGACTTGATCCGGAGTTAGATGAGGAAGTAGCTGACTAAATTGGGAATGGGGGTCATCTTCCATTGGAGGAGAAGGAGGATGGGAATGACCCCCAATGACAAGAGGAGCCTGAACATGCCCTGGGGGTATGGCCGTTGAGGGTTGGGCCACATCCTCGAGGAGTCCAAGGGACAAGGCATCATCAGCAAGGACACGAAACTGTTCCATGTCGAACAAAGGGTTATGATAGAGTACAAGGAAAGGAGGGGAATGACTCGATCTCCCTAGGCAATGACGCATGCACCCCCCCAACTGGCAAGGGGGGATACTGACAACACCTAGACTTCAACACAAATAAGAAAGATTGAGAGAAGAAGAGACGAACCGAAGCTGTGGCGGAACACCTCGGCCAAGCCCGTTAAACCAATAACGTACTTGATCCAAGTCCGCCTCTCGTGAAACGGGCCGAAGCCTCGCAAGGGATACCAAAACCACAGTCCGTGTAAACACAAGGAACACACTACATTTTATATATAACTCACAAGTTTACATAGCCAAATTTCCACAAAACTGAAAAGAAGTACAAGAGCCTGGGGCATACCCGAGGTACAACTGAAGAAAGTAAAACAACTAACTAAACTACACTGCTGGAGCTGCCACTACACAGCTAGAGGTACCGACCCTACACCGCTATGGCGCGGCCCTGAACTGGACGACGGTCGTGAAACGTCCTCCTCCTCTCACCTGTGGGGGTAGGGGTGAGCCTCTCTAGTCACTGGCTCAGTAGGGAACTCCCCAACACGAGTAAACCAAAAGCACAAGTACGAAAACAGTAAACAATAACAACAATTTATAGAACAGCTAAGCAGGATATTAAAGCTGTAAAAGTACTCACCGTCTGCCGACTACGAGAAACAACTTTAATAATTAAACAGTAAACCAGTACAGGTGTACAAGCTAAAGTAGAGACTGCCAAACACGAGCCACGTGAACTGGTTCGCGACACCAGTAACTAACTCGGACAAGCTAACACAGGTCTACCTCTCAGTCTCGCAACCACGGACGAAAGGTCCAGCTGCCGCTCCACGTGAAAAAAGTCAAGCAACTGTGGAGACCAACTAAAAACCACCACCTGTGGACCACACGGTCGCAGGCCTATGCCTGGCACCTCTAGAGATCCTGGCCCGGAACACTCTAGAGTGAGGCACTGGAAAAAGGACTAGCTGGGGTGCAGTACGTCTACTGGTGTCCGTACCCCAACTACGAGCGCGCTACAAATGACTAAAGACAAACACAAGTGTCACTGTCCCACTGTCGTCTTTCCCTCAGCCGGACGTGCAACGCAAACACAAGAGTGAGGGTGTCCAGGTCAGACGACACATACCTCGACGGTACAACACAAGTACCGGGACAAAGCCCAGAGCTAACAGCCTGGCTCACAAAGAACCTGGGGCACCCAACTGGACAGGTAACCACGGTAGGCGTCGTACTACTCGCCACGTACACAGAACCACGTGCACGACACACACAAACCACGTGAAACCTCAAGTAAACCACAAGTAACAGCGGTCCACTACACGTGAACTCAACTGACTCGCATAAACAACGCGCAGCCACGAAAGTAGGTAACTAACTGCATACCTTGTATGCTAAACACGAGAACTCTGTGCACTTAGTGCACCTCAGGTACCAACGCACAAGCATTATCAAGAAATACCATAATTAGTCATTTCTGTTTACAACCAGTAGGCGGCAACATCGACTGCCGCTAACAAGAAGTCAACGGCAAGGGATCTGGCCGTCTACATCCTGGCTGAGGAGCTTGGCGACAAACGATGTTGACGCCATGTTCCTCGGCCTCAAACCCTGCAGAAACCCTAATCCGAATCTATGGGTTTTCCAACCATTTTAACTACAGAAAAACATGCATAAGCAATTCCTTCAACATGCCAGAACCCAAAACAACCCATTACAACCTGCTTTGCTTGCTAAATTACTCAAACCACCCATTATCCCCGTATGGTGCAACTTTATCAAAAAATGCATTATCATGCTAATTCAGGTGGTTACGTCGTGTTTTAATGTTTCTACGGAGTTAACCGGGTTCGTCCCCTACCTCAGAACATGCTAGAACCTCCCGCAATCTCCCGGTTCACGCGAACCCTCCGCGAGCTCCCACGGGAATTGCACCACGCCACGACGATTCCTCGCGCAATTCAGCAACGCCACGCATTCTACAATCGTCCAACCACCCTTGGTACCTGTTGGAAGCTTTAGGAATACTGGGGCAACAAGCTGGGGCAAGGGGGATTGAGAACAGGGTAGGAAACCTGCCCTCGGGTGAGCCTATAACCTGCATCATTCTCAGGTTGGCGTCAACCCCTCTGCCGCCAATGGCATCCGCCATCATCAACGTTCCACATCTTGAGCCGCCAAGATCATGCAGTAAACGACCACATACCTGGACGCCAACAGGTCAACGGCCATACCTGGCCGCCAACTCCAACTGAACTACAGCAGGTCCTATTTCATTTCAGGACCAAACCTGCACTTCACCTGCTCAAGCCAACATTCACACCAAACATTCCACACAACCAACTCACATTGGCCTCACATGGCCACCACAACTAACACACACATGATCCGCATGGATCCGAAAAGCACGCGACGTTACATTACTATCATCTAAAAAGAAAATTCGACCTCGAAATTCATAATACAATTCAAAGTTAAACAACTTAAACATACACACCTTTACAAGCACTATCATCTAAAAAGAAAATACAAAAGCTTATGCAAACAGATAGGGATACCCTTAGCCATTTCCTCGGCTAACTCCCAGGTATCGTCACCACCCAACCTATTTTCCCATCTCACTTTAACCAACTCAATTTCTTTATTCCTCAGCTTCTTTATCTTTCGATCTATGATCTTCACCGGATACTCTGGCATAGTCATGCCGGCCTCAGGTCACCACCTTGATATCTAATTATTTGAGCTGGATCTTCAATACACTTTCTCAACATGGAGACATGGAAAATATCATGCACATCTGCAAAATCAGCTGGTAAATTCAGCCTATAAGCTACTTCCCCAATTCTTTCGATCACCTGGAAAGGTCCCACATACCTTGGACTCAACTTTCCAGATTTGCCAAACCTCGTAATACCTTTACTCGGGGAAACTCTCAAGAAAACAAGATCTCCCACCTCAAACTGAAGTGGTCTTCTCCGAACATCTGCATAACTCCTTTGCCTACTTTGAGCTGCTTGCAATTTTCTTTAATAAGCTTTACTACTTCAGTGTTTGCTGAATCATTCAGGACCCACTAATTGCCTTTCTCCCACTTCATGCCAGTTTAATGGGGTTCTACATGCCTTCCATATAAAGCTTCATATGGTGCCATCCCAAGACTGGTATGATAGCTATTATTGTAGGTAAATTCAATCATTCCCAAATGATGCTCCCAGCTACCTCCCCAAACTAAACAACAAGCTCGCAACATATCTTCAATCGTTTGGATAGTCCTCTCTGTCTGACCATCTGTCTGGGGATGATAAGCGGAGCTATACCTCAGCTCAGAACCAATTACTCTTTGCAGACTTCTCTAAAAACCAGAAGTAAATCTTGGATCTCTATCAGACACAATAGTCTTTGGAATACCATGCAGTGGAACAATTCTTCAACATAAATATTTCTAATCTATCCACTGTCCAAGACCTACTTACTGCCACTAATCTGCACACTTTAGTCAATCTGTCAACAATAACCCATATTCCATTATGCCCGGAACTCGACCTTGGTAAACCTGGCACAAAGTCCATGGCAATATCATCCCATTTCCACTGTGGAATGGGTAACGGTTGCAACAAACCTCCAGGCTTCTGATGTTCCGCTTAATCTGCTGACAGATAACACATCTCGCAATAAATTCTGCTATTTCTTTCATATGAGGCAACCAGAATGCTTTCTCAAATCGTGGTACATTTAGTACTACCCGGATGGATAGTGTACCTGGATTTATGAGCTTCTTCCAACACTCGCTGCTTTACCTCTCTTTCAGATGGAACAAACAACCTGCCTCTGAGCCTGACCACACAATTATCATGAATGGAACTCCTTCCATTTTCACAATTTCAGCTAACCTGCATCTGCTTTCTGAGCTTCAATGATCTGCCAAATATAAAGATGGCTCTACAGCCAAGCTAGTACTGCCCGTCGCTGACTACTGGGCACATACAAGGAACTCTGCTACTTCTTCATACAACTTCCACTCCTTAATCATCATCAAGCTTACAATGCCTTTCTGCTCAAGGATCAGCTACAATATGGCCTTACCCGGATGGTAAGCCAAAATGAAATCCTAATCCTTCAAATACTCAATCCATTGCGCTGGCGAAGATTCAATCTTTATGCGAGAAGATATATTTCAAACTTTTATGATCTGTTAAAGATCTCAAATCTCTCGCCATACAAATAATGCCTCCACATTTTCAAGGCAAACACAACTGCTGCCAATTCCAAATCATGAGTGGGGTAATTCTCCTCTGCTGGCTTCAATTGCCTGGACACATAAGCTATCACTTTACCATGCTGCATAAGCACTGCGCCAAGTCCTCTCCTTGAAGCATCTGCATATACCACAAAACCACCACTTCCTGCCGGTAATGTCAATATAGGTGCGGATGTAAGTCTCTTCTTTAATTCCATAAAACTTTTCTGACATTCACCGGACCATACAAACGGCACACCTTTTCTGGTCAACTTGGTCATAGGTGCCGCAATCTTAGAAAAATCTTGAATAAAGCGCCTATAATAACCTGCTAATCCCAGAAAACTTCTAATCTCGGTTATTGTCATAGGCACTTCCCATCTCATCACTGCTTCCACTTTACTTGGGTCAACTACTACTCCTTTAGTTGAGATAACATGACCCAAAAATTGAATTTCTTTTAACCAAAATTCACACTTACTGAATTTAGCAAACAACTGGTTATCCCTTAACAACTGCAGGGTAAACCTCAAATGAGCTGCATGCTCCTCTTCAGATGCTGAATAAAGCAGAATATCATCTAAAAAGACCACAATGAATTGATCTAAATATGGATGAAAAATTCTATTCATCAGATCCATAAAACCTGCAGGAGCATTAGTCAACCCAAATGGCATAACCACAAACTCTAGTAACCATATTGGTTCTGAAGGCTGTCTTATCTATATCCTCCTCTTTAATTCTCAACTGATGGTACCCGGTCCTCAAATCAATTTTAGAAAACACTTTTGCTGATTGCAACTGAATCAAATAGATCATCTATCCTCGGCAATGGGTACTTATTCTTAATGGTCACATCATTCAACTTTCTATAATCAATACACATCTGAAAACTTCCATCTTTCATTTTCACAAATAAAACCGGCGCTCCCCACGGGGAATGACTCGGTCTAATAAAACCTTTCTGCAACAATTCTTCTAACTGCTTTTTCAATTCCTTAAGTTCTGCTGGTGCCATCCGATATGGAGCTTTAGAAATCGGCATGGTACCTGGCAGCAACTCAATAGTAAAGTCCACCTCTCTATGTGGAGCTAAACCAGGCAAATCCTCAGGAAAAACATCAGCAAATTCCCTAACCACGGGAACTGCTTCTACTGGCTGACTGGCTTCTACCAGACTTACCGAGGCTAAATAAGCTACACACCCATCATTTATCAACTTTCTAGCTTTAATTGCAGAAATTAGAAACATAGAGGTATAAAAAGGCATACCTTGATATTCAAATACTGCACCATTAGGATGACAAAATCTGATCATTTTCTTTCTGCAATCTAACATTGCTCCATACATTTCAAGCCAATCCATACCCAAAATAATATCATAATCTGACAACCGCAGGGCATACAACCGACCCGGCATTTGGTTCCCTTCAATCATAATAGGAGCTTCATCTATATAGCTCGAAGTGAGTAGCAACTCACCCGAAGGAACCTCCACTACTAACTCACAAGACTTCTCCTCTAAAGGATGAGCTATACAATCCAGAAATTCTTCGGAAATAAAAGAATGAGAGGCACCCGAATCAAATAAAACTCTTGCTGAATATTCATAAAGAGGTAATGTACCTTCTATCATATTCGATGCCTCTGCCTGGGCTCGGGTGATAGCCATAACCCGGCCTCTTCCTCGCTGCTGTGGTACTCCTCTGCCACGACCTGACTGTGGCTGCTGAAACTGCTGCTGCTGCACACCTCTTCCATATCCATATTCTCTCGGATAGGGAGAATTGCGGATCAAATGTCCCGGCTGATTACAATTATAACACCGATACCCTGGTGGAGTAATAGGCTGCCTAGCAGTACTCTGCTGCGACTCCTCCACCTCAGGTCTACCTCGGCCCTGCTGGAACTGTGGACGACCTCCCCATCCTCTTCCTTTTCCTTTAAATGCTTGCTTTAATTTCTGGCCCCATTTACCAAAGCCTGATGAAGAAGGTTGTAAGGCCCTCGAATTTCCGTCGCTTTATTTGTATTTATGTGTGTATGTTTGTGCTTGTTATGTATGTACATATGTACGTACGTATTAATTAGTACGAGTACGTGTGATGTGTTTATATTAATATAAATAATGTATGTATTGCATGGTGATAGTATGGATATAATACTGTATACATATTGCATGTATATATGCATGGTATGCTGGTTTTCTGCATAATTTAGAGTTCTGGCCGAAGGCCACCTTGGCGTCAAGCCCAGGCCGTTTAGGTGGTGTCAGCGTCCAGACATGGACGCCAACACTAATCCTGGCGTCCAGCGATATGGACGCCAATCTCTCTGGCCTGCATGCGCAGCAGAGCTGCAAGCTTCTGAAACAAGGTAAGCCAACCATTGGGGGACTGTCCCCAATGGCTCTGAAGGCTGTCAAATCAGCATGGTGAGTGGGAGAGAGACCCTCCTTATGTCTGAACCCGAAATGGCTCTCCCCACTCCTCCCTTCACCTTGCAAGAGGAGAAAAAGTGAGAAGAAAACCCTAAAAAGAAAAACTGAGAGAGAACCCACTTTGGAACCCAAGAATCCATCAACCTCAGGATCTGCTCCGGAGATCTACTGCTTCAAGAAGGTAGCTGGATCAAATGAGGAGGCTTCCCCGACATCCCCTTGGCGTGGAGATCATCCAGGAGCCCGGAGGAGAGACCTTTTGGAGGGATTTCTGCACTTCTTGGGACAACCCAAGGAGAGCTTCATCGAGCCCTAGACCCTTTGGAAGAATTTTTAAAAGGCAAGTGACCTATCCATGATGTCCCCGTATAAGTCTAGGTCGGTTTTGCTATTTTTATGGATTTTTCCTCGAGTCCTAGACCCTCCCATTCACCCAAGTTTGAGAGCTCGGGTCTGTGTTTCTGCACAGACCTGATTCGACAGCAAGGTCCCTGGACGCCCAGATCATGCTTGGCGTCCATCGGCCATGCCGCTGACCCTGAGTCAGCGGCCAGAGACTGCCGCCAAGTTCCTCTGGACAGAACAGTGAACTGTTCTGCCCTTCCTTTACATTAATTTTGGTATGGTTTCCATGATGAGGATATATGGTAATCGTATACTCTATGTATATAGTTGATTGTGGTGTGTGGATGAATGTGGTGTGTGATGGTGAATGTAGGAAATTGCATCCCTTAAACTTTTAAGCATGACTTGTTAATGATCTTGTCAAATTATGTTTCATGATTAGGATTAGTATTAATGCCTTGGTTTTGGTCTGATCATGAAAGTTAGTGGTTCAGTATATGTGTTTGCAATTTTGGTAAATTATCCATGCTTGTGTAATTTGCTAATAAATCCGGTTCGGTAAAATAAAAGCATACAAGAAAGATTGTGATGATTAATCTATAGAGGTATGATTTAGGGTAATCTTGTATTCTCAAATCATGGATATGTTAGTAGCCTCTGTTTAAAACAGTAAGTGGCAAATTGCAAGACGTGTTAAACCCCATGTTAGCTTAAGTTATGAATAGTATGCTAATTAGGTGTTTTATTTTTTGTAAATTCTATTTAGCTCAGAAAAATCTGAAAATTTGAGTGTATGATCTTGAACCCGAAAACAGCATGTGGTTAAAATTTCAGGTCATTTGGATCAGTAAATAAAAAGTCATGTATTTTCATGTGAAATGTGATAATCTACGTGTATTATCGTAATGCGATTAGTTATTGTCTAAAACCAACTTGATCGGTGAAATTACTGTGTGCTAAGCTCTTGAAATTCTGTAGTACCATGTTAGGAAAAACAGAGATATTAATGTGAGTGAGAAAGTGAATGTGATGAAAAGTGTGAAGTGTAAAACCATGTGTAAAACGGTAAATGTGTAAATGTGTAACTGTTCCAATGTGACACTGCTTCCGTAGAGGACAGTGGAGCTGTATCAGGGAAAAGTCCCCCTGAGAAAGTTCATTGTGTAAGTGACCCTAAGGGCATTAGGGGGAAATCCTGGAGGTGGACAAGTACCACTGGTTAGGGTGGAGACTTGTTCTCCCGGTCTGCGCAGTCCAAGAGTCGCCATTGGAATGCCTAGATGGCGTATATGTGTAATGTGATGTGTATATGTCCTTCTTTGGTGGTTTGGACTATGTGTCACAGCACCTAAAATGTGTAATGTGAAATGAGTAATGTGTATGTGTCCATGTATAAATGTGTAAGTGACAATGTGAATGTGTATGTGTAAAGTGAACCATGTGAAAGAGGAAATTCGTGTAAAGAAAATGTGAAACTAAAGATGTGAAAATGTGTTATTGAAAACCATGTGAGACAAATCTGAAATCATGTGAAATCAGTGAATTTATGTTATTATCATCATGTTATTATGTGCAAAGATGTTTAGAATCCATGTTAGGGATAATTGGTGAAAACGGGCAAAAGATAGCATGATTGTTTGAACACATGATATGTCTTATGCAATATTGTAGCTTTCATGTATAGGTTTACAGCCGTTAAACCATGTGAAATCAGCAACCTAAAGCATGTGAAAAGGTTATGTATGTACTTAAGGACATGTGAAATCCATGCTAGTTGTGCTCCCCTTTCATGTATGTAAAATGTTCATGTTGGTAGCTCTCATGTTTTAGCTCTTTAAAGATTAAAGTTTCATGAGTAAATTGAATAGAGAGCATGTGATAGGTGAATTTTATTTTTAGAAATCTGAAAGCATGATTCATGTATAAAATTGTAAAACTTTCATGATAGGTTGAGACTTGAATTGACTAGCATGCTATGTGTTGTAAATTGTAAATGTGCATGTAGAAACCACTAGGACTTGTACGTGTATATCATGAGTAGTGTTGCTTGCTGAGTCCTTGGACTCACTCCTTGCTTCGACGTACAGGTGTAGTTGGTGACGTGGCACCTTTGGAGGAGGCAGCAGAGACAGACTCTGAGCGCGGAGACTAGCTTTGGAGTTTCTTTGAGATTGTTTATTTCATAAGTATGAAATTTGAACATTGTATTAGAGTACTAGGAAAAGGATGTATAATTGTGGAAAATTTGTAGTTCTATTTCTGCAATCTAAATTTTGTGGACCTTTAGTTCTCTTATCTTAATTGCGAATGGCATGTATGTTTAATGTGGATGATGAATGAAAGGAGACAGTTGTCTTTTACTTCCGCTACTCTATTATATATTCGCGTGTATCTCAGCTGTATGTATCATTTGGGTAAATGTCCCACTGTGGCAGCGCTCGCTATACCGTCGTGGGTTGGTATAACCGTACTGGTATAATGAGGGCCGTCACAAAGGTCCTGCTGGTGCTTTACCTTTACTTGCACCCACTGACTGCTGCGGTAGCCGGAAACTACCTGAACCTGACTCGCCCACCTAACGAGTCTGAATAGACCTCTCTAAAGTAGCTGCTCTCTGAGCTGCCTCTTCCACTGTCTTGCACATAAGAGGTACTATCGCATCCTGCAATTCCACTCTCAAGCCTCTGATAAAATACTCAACCATCATATTATTATCTGAAACCACATATGGCGCATAACGGCTAAGTGCCATAAATCTCATCTGGTATTCCAAAACTGAAGAATTACCTTGCTGGAGAGTCCGAAACTGCTCTCTTTTTACTTGCTGCACTTGGATCGGAAAGAATGTATCATTAAATACATCGAGAAATTCTGACCAAGTGATGGCTTCCTCCGTCCTACCTGCAAAGGTGGTCTGCATCTTCAGTCGCCACCATTCCAATGCAAAACCCCTCAACTGATAAGCAGCTAACACAACTCTATCTGCTGCCGGACACCTCATAGTCGCAAAAACTCTTTCAATTTCATGAACCCAATGCTCTGCTGCATCTGGATTCGGCCCTCCTGAATAAGTAGGCGGCTGCAATCTCAGAAACTTCTCCACCTGCATCACTGGTTCTTCTGCTATCAACACTGGCGGTGGTGGTGGCACAGGTGCTACAAAAGGCACCTCTACTCTTGGCGGAACTGGAGCTACAGGTACAGCCTCTCCATCTCCAGGTGGTACTGCAACCGGTGGTACCGACGCTTGCTGATCCATTCTTGCCCGGATATCCGTAAGGCTTTCCCAGATTCTTTCAATCATACGCTGGGTACTCTCCTCCGGATCATTTCCTCCACCACCCCAATCTCTTCTATCAGTCATACCAGAGATTTCTACATAAACAAATCACCAAACAAAAATCAAAACAACAAATTATCAAAAACCAGGGTCCCTACCAACAATGTATAAAGACCGAAATAAGGCTATGTATCCTTCTAATTCCCTTATATTAACACGGACCTTGCTCTGATACCAACTGTGGCGGAACACCTCGGCCAAGCCTGTTAAACAAATAACGTACTTGATCCGAGTCCGCCTCCCGCGAACGGGCCGAAGCCTCGCAAGGGATACCAAACCACAGTCCGTGTAAACACAAAGGAACACACTACATTTTATACATAACTCACAAGTTTACATAGCCAAATTTCCACAAAACTGAAAAGAAGTACAAGAGCCTGGGGCATACCCCGAGGTACAACTGAAGAAAGTAAACAACTAACTAAACTACACTGCTGGAGCTGCCACTACATAGCTGGAGGTACCGACCCTGCACCGCTACGGCGCGGCCCTGAACTGGACGACGGTCGTGAAACGTCCTCCTCGCTCTCACCTCTAGGGGTAGGGGTGAGCCTCTCTAGTCACTGGCTCAGTAGGGAACTCCCCCAACACCGAGCAAACCAAAACCACAGGTACGAAAGCAGTAAACAATAACAACAATTTATAGAACAGCTAAGCAGGATATTAAAGCTGTAAAAGTACTCACCATCTGTCGACTACGAGAAACAACTTTAATAATTAAATAGCAAACCAGTACAGGTGTACAAGCTAAAGTAGAGACTGCCAAACACGAGCCACGTGAACTGGTTCGCGACACCAGTAACTGACTCGGACAAGCTAACACAGGTCTACCTCTCAGTCTCGCAGCCACGGACGAAAGGTCCAGCTGCCGCTCCACGTGAAAAAAGTCAAGCAACTGTGGAGACCAACTAAACACCACCACCTGCGGACCACACGGTCGCAGGCCCATGCCTGGCACCTCTAGATATCTTGGCCCGGAACACTCTAGAGTGAGGCACTGGAAAAGGACTAGCTGGGGTCCAGTACGTCTACTGGTGTCCGTACCCCCAACTACGAGCGCGCTACAAGTGACTAAAGACAAACACAAGTGTCACTGTCCCACTGTCGTCTTTCCCTCAGCCGGACGTGCAACTCAAACACAAGAGTGAGGGTGTCCAGGTCAGACGACACAGACCTCGACGGTACAACACAAGTACCGGACAAAGCCCCGAGCTAACAGCCTGGCTCACAAAGAACCTAGGGCACCCAACTGGAGAGGTAACCACGGTAAGCGTCGTACTACTCGCCACAAACACAGAACCACGTGTACGACACACACAAACCACGTGAAACCTCAAGTAAACCACAAGTAACAACGGTCCACTACACGTGAACTCAACTGACTCGCGTAAACAACGCGCAGCCACGAAAGTAGGTAACTAACTACATACCTTGTATGCTAAACACGAGAACTCTGTGCACTTAGTGCACCTCAGGTACCAACGCACAAGCATTATCGATAAATACCGTAATTAGTCATTTCTGTTTACAACCAGTAGGCGGCAACATCGACTGCCGCTAACAAGAAGTCAACGGCAAGGGATCTGGCCGTCTACATCCTGGCTGAGGAGCTTGGCGGCAAACGATGTTGACGCCAAGTTCTTCGGCCTCAAACCCTGCAGAAACCCTAATCCGAATCTATGGGTTTTCCAACCATTTTAACTACAAAAAAACATGCATAAGCAATTCCTTTAACATGCCAGAACCCAAAACAACCCATTACAACCTGCTTTGCTTGCTAAATTACTCAAACCACCCATTATCCCCGTATGGTGCAACTTTATCCGAAAATGCATTATCATGCTAATTCAGGTGGTTATGTCGTGTTTTAATGTTTCTACGGAGTTAACTGGGTTCGTCCCCTACCTCAGAACACGCTAGAACCTCCCGTAATCTCTCGGTTCACGCCGAACCCTCCGCGAGCTCCCACGGGAATTGCACCACGCCACCACGATTCCTCGCGCAATTCAGCAACGCCACGCGTTCTACAATCGTCCAACCACCCTTTGGTACCTGTTGGAAGCTTTAGGAATACTGGGGCAACAAGCTGGGGCAAGGGGGATTGAGAACAGGGTAGGAAACCTGCCCTCGGGTGAGCCTATAACCTGCATCATTCTCAGGTTGGCGTCAACCCCTCTGCCGCCAATGGCAACCGCCATCATCAACGTCCACATCTTGAGCCGCCAAGATCATGCAGTAAACGACCACATACCTGGACGCCAACAGGTCAACGGCCATACCTGGCCGCCAACTCCAACTGAACTACAGCAGGTCCTATTTCATTTCAGGACCAAACCTGCACTTCACCTGCTCAAGCCACACATTCACACCAAACATTCCACACAACCAACTCACATTGGCCTCACAATGGCCACCACAACTAACACACACATGATCCGCATGGATCCGAAAAGCTCGCGACGTTACAGAAGCACTCAAATTATCATGATTAATGCGCAAATTTGTTAAAGTTCACACTTGACCTTTAGAATGAATTGATAAAGGGGGTTATCGCTCGGTCAAATGGACCCTAACAAGTGTGAACTCAAGTCCTTTAGTGTAACTAAGGATGGAACACTCACAAGCGAGGGTGGCTCAGACTAAGGGTGCAACGGGTACAACCAGCCCAGTGAGCCGGAACGTGCATACGGTCACGAGGACTTACGGAGGTCCTCGGAAGGTGGGCCCGAGTCAGCCTACGAGTGCTCGTAGGTGAGAGGACTCACTCATCCAAGGGGGAACCTGACCAATGGGATAAATAGCGTATGCAAGGGGCCTTAACGCCCTAAATGTATGCAAGAGTAGTAAGTAAAAGGCAAACAAAATGACAAAACAGCTTTCGGGTCAAGTCGTGGCGACCGTGTACACCACGACCTTATTACGACAGTGCGGGCTGCCGCGATAGGAACAGAAACCCGAGGAAACAGTAAGTCACACCCACAGACTCAAACAAACTACCTGAACAAATGATAAGGGTACAAAATCACCAAAATAGTACAAAATGGATCATGGAGCACTCAGGAACCGATCCATGAATGAAAACAGTAACATACAAAGCGTACCTGTAGACGCGACGCTTAACTCCGACGCGAGCCTGTTGCATCCCAGCGCACTGCCGCGACTGAACCCGAAAACTTACGATGAAAATTAAACAGAAAACCCGGATCCTAATAGGATTTTAACAACCAGGAGCACGATAACAGATGGCAGATAAACATGGAACATACGTGCATGGACTCGTAGAAACCAGGCAAAGCAGATAGGGGAAAGATTGCACTAACCTTCTATCGCGTCCCTCTATGCTGTCGTGATATATTCGCGTCCCTACGATATGCCGCGACAAGAACAGAATACAGAAAAAAAAAACAAAACCTAACAGGGCACTAAGAGGACGAATAAGGAGGAAAACATGGCAAGCAGGCAAGCTAGATCTACGAGGGTAGCAGTGAAGGTCCCACCGTGATCGCCAAAAGGTGTAATCACAGGGATTGTACCCCCCTCAACACACACATGAATATCAAATATGATAGGATGGAAAATAGGATGTGATCGCCACCTAGAGCATTGCCAAATAAAGATAATAATGCGGGCTAACTACTCTAGGGAAGGGGGGAAGAGAACAGAGGAATACCTGATGTCGCGGTCGTTAAGACGGACACGGGCAGCCTGATCACGCGTCCGCCATGATGGACACGTCTCTTGTCACGTCGTCTACCGCCGTCGCATTCTCTTCTTGTGCGGGAGATAGTGAGTGGGACCTCCTTCCCGTCCTCCAGTCGGCCAGAGGATGAGAGCTCTTCGTAGAACTTCACTTGAATGCCTGCCAATCAAAGGGAGAAACAACAAAAGCCATGTTAGAACATGATTTGTGTAGTATTTGCTCTAAAAATGAAAGGAAATGAAAACAACATGAAGGGAATGAACCTGGGGGTGGTTTTAAACCCCTAGGATAAGGAAAAAATGTGGGAAGGAAGTGGAGTGCAATCTATCTAGGAAACAAAATAACAATGCATGAGGAAATAAGGAAAAGGAGAGAAGAGAGGGTGAGCCCCATTGGGGCGACTCCTGGCTTGATGGATGTCCCAAATATCGTCTAAAAGCTTTAGGGAGGTGTTGAAGTCGCCGTTCGTGCATTCCTTGCTCCGTTCATGAAGAAAACAATGAATTTTGTAGAACAAGATGTGAAAGGAAGTGGTGATGTGAGGGCTACGAGTCTAGGCATGGACCAGAGAAAATTTTGGCAGCCCTTCGGGGTGAAAAACGGGGTCGCCCCATCCTTCAATAGTGGCCTTGCTTTTATAGAGCCTTTAAGAGATAATATCTCCTTTGAATGAGAATGAATTAAAATGGGAGATAAACCTCACCCAAAATCTGATGGAGAGTCCTTAGGAGCCTCAAGGAGAGTCCCTAGGGCCCAAATCCCGCCTAAGGGGTTGAGATACTCCCTAGGGATAAAGATAGACCCATAGGAGGATAAAAAGGAGGTGGTTGCGGAGGCCTGCATGCGCAGCTGCTGTCGCGGCGTACCGTAGGGCCGTGATATGGAGATGCAACAGGGCGGAGCGTCGTGATAGAATTGTCCACGTGCATGGATAATGCATGGGCTGTCGCGGCAGTGTAGACCGTCGTGACTCAGAGACGCGGCGCCATGATGCGTCGCGACTATAAAATCGAAATTTACGTGAATTATTAGCCAACCGCATGAATGGATAAGAGTTATTGATGCTTAAGGACTCTCTCAAAGTGATATGGGCGGGATTTCAAGGTAATTTAAATCGATAATGGGCTCAAATCAAGGCTAATGATGGGCTCAAGGTGAGTGACCAATTAGGGGCCCACTAAAGTGACAATAAATGTGGTTCAACCCATTAGTCGCAATCGGGTGTCTACAGAGGGAAGGGTGAATAGATTTCTAAATTTTCATTTAAGAGAATTCATGTTAATAAAAATGCTTTGATAGAAGACACTAAACTCGATGGTTAGAGTTAGTATAAGTCGAAGACAGATTAAGATCAATCACACGAACGACAAAGATTTTATTTTGGTTCAGATCTCCTATCACAAGGAGTCCTACGTCCAGTCCCCAAGCAAAGTCTTGGGATTCCACTAACCAAGGGTATAGTCCCCCATAAGGACACTTACACATCCAGCCGCAGCTGGCCTTCTCTTCACTACACGAAGAGGCACTACACCACCTGATATAACAGGTCTTCCTTCTTACCAAAGGGAACAACCACCCACTCTACAGCAGGTCTTCTCTTCACAACCGAAGAGGATCCCTTAATAAGAGTAAAAGAGATGATGGCCCCTAGACCACGCTTATAGAGATTGCTTGATCTAAGGCGGAATCTGAGAGACAAAAAGATCCACACAGAAGGAAGGACTCTCAGATTTACAACAAGCTCTCAAAGACTAGAAAATAGTTGTTGTGGAGAGCTAAGGGCAAAAAACGATTTGTGAATGAAGGAATGAGCTCTTCTATGTTTTTCTTTGAGGTGTCAAGGATATTCTTCGTGTAGTCCTTAGTCTTCTATATATCTTCCATTTGAAGAGGTATCCATTGAAGTATCTGTTGTCTCTAATCTTCAAGCACGTTTGATGTGTCTGGTCCGATGTAGGAATCACGAAAACCTGCAGCCATTAAATGTTGAGATAGACACATACAGAGAGAAAAATTATCTGAATCTCTTCTTGCTTCTATCAAGGTGACAGGTCCAACGTTGTAATGTGTGTGACCACCGGAAACCTGCACACAATAAATGTTGAAGCATAGACAACTTAAATGTGTCTAAACTGTCAGTCAACGTTAGTAGTCGTGCTTTAGGAAGATATACCAAAGAGGAAGTTCCATTCTGTCATCCTTTAAAGTTCTACTTTATGTGACAAGAATATGGTAACCTGAAGATATGTTGTGCAGAGATATTGTACTAATCATAATAAATGTTTGGCTGCACAGGATACAACATGGTTCGCGGGAAAGTTTGAAATCGACAGAAATTTGAATATATTGAATATTATGAAGGTAAGATATATTCAAGACTATCTAGAATGATTATAATAATATCCATCAACTGTCTAAAACATAATCATTGTAAGAAGAAATTCGATGTTTAGAGATAGCCTATGCAAAAAGGCAATCGATGTCCAAACACAACTGATGTTCAAGAGAAGTCGTTGTGAGTGTAATCATTGTTTGAATAAAGTTGATGTTAATATATAATCATAGTCTATGTGGAGTTGTAATCCAGGTTGACATGAAGTCGATTTGAGCATAATCTATGTAAAAATGTAATTGATGTTAAAGCAAAATCGATGTTGTAGTGAAATCGATGTTCTGGATGAAATCATTGTTGAACTGAAATCGACGTTTAACTGAAGTCGATGTTCAAGTGAAATCAATGTTCTAAGTGAAGTCGTTGTTGTACTGAAATTGATGTTCAAGTAAAATCGTTGTTTGTACTGAAATCGATGTTTGATCGAAGTCGATGTTTTAAGATGAAATCAATGTTTAAGTAAAGTTGATGTTCTAAATGAAATCGATGTTTAAGTGAAATCGATGCAGAAACGAAATCAATGTTTGAACTGAAATCGATGTTTAAGTAAAATCGATGTTCTATATGAAATCAATGTTTAAATAAAATTGATGCAGAAACGAAATCGATGTTTGAACCGAAATCAATGTTTAAGTGAAACCGATTTAGAAATGAAATCGATGTTTGAATCGAAATCGATGTTTAAGTGAAGTCGATATAGAACTGAAATCGATGTACTTACATGAAGTCGATGTTCTTGAATGAAGACGATACTTAAGTAAAATCGATGTTATTTCAGAAAATTGATGTTTTAATACAGAAGTCGTTGTTTAAGTGAAATCAATGTAGAAACAAGATAGTAATCGTTGTGATCTTTTAATAGAAGTCGATGTATACTTAGACAAATCATATGCAATAGACTTCAAAGAACATGAGTGTAGATAACTTACTGAGTTTGTTTTATTTGAGACTTGTTGACAAACCTTAGAAAATAATCTTAGTCAATAATTTCTAGAGTTTTGTTAATCACCAAAAATACATATAATGAATAACAAATTATATGGAGATGGACTAATCACCAATCTCCCCCTTTTTGGTGATGACAAAACATTAAAGGTTACATATATGAAAGAGCTGAAATAATTTTTCTGAAAGTTTCTAAAGAATGTATTTCAGAATGTTTTCTCCCCTTTTTGTCATTAGGCAAAAAGAATAAATAAGTAGAGGATAAAATAGGAAGAAAGAGACAAAGATAAATGGGAGCCAAGAGTGCAAATCTTATTAATTAGTGAGTGTTAGAAATATAGAAGGTAGAAGACAGAAGGGAAGCAAGGCGAGTAATAATCTGCCAGGCTTGGACTTCCTACTCTTCAAAAAAGTTCTTAAAGACACCCCAACTAATGGTATAGGAAGGCCCCATTTCTAGACTGAGTCTCTTGATGTGAAGTTGTCGCTGATCTTCAATAAACTGGGTGTATTCATCAGCACTAAGAGACAATCTGTAGAATCCAACAGTTCCAAAACTAGCATGCTGAAGGAACTTGTCTATGGAGATAGGATAGTCCAACTTGTGAGCTTTCAGTTCCTTCATCAAGGCTTCAAAAATCTTGAATCTTTCAACCATAATAGAATAGGGATCTAACACTAGATTAATGGAGTTGAGATCCATGAGCTGCTCAGAAGTAAGGATAGGTTGACCCGACTTGGCCAAGGAGAAATTAAGCTATTCCAACTGGAGAGCAGCCTGATGATATACCTTGCACCACTCAGAGGAGAAGAATCTCTCTGACTCAGCCAGCAGAGGAGCTAAAACATAAGACTTAATGTATCCCCTATGATATTCTTTGAAGAGAAAACGATGGAAAGCTAGGGAGACTCATTTCTTAACAGATATTCTGGCCTTGACTCTGACATACCTTTCAAAAATGATGGGACCTACATCAGAGTCCATCAGCAAGAAATGCAGCTGAGGAAGAAGCTTGAAGGCTGGCATCTTCAGGGTAGCAAAATCAACCTAAAGAGGTACATTGAGTGGGCCTTCACTACGGAGATCAGAGATAGCAGACCTGAACAGACCAAGCTGGACTTCAGGAAGGCCATTGACATGGCAGTACTCATTGTACATTTGAAATTGCCTGATAAGCTTGATCTCCTTCTGAATAAGGGGACCCCAAGAGTGTGTGTGCTGGCTGACAAACCATTCAGATAGAGTAAGAGGATGATCTGAAGGAGGAAATAAGTTAGCCCTGGAAACCTCAAATTTCCTGTAGGGGGCTTTATTTGACCTAGCCCACTAATCCTCAGTCTTGGATTCAGCTGAAGAAAAGATTTTGGATTGTTCAGGCTTGGGCACAAGAGAGATGGGAAGAATGAGAGTGAGATATTCTGAGAGATTTAGATAAGGGAGGCCAAAAACTACAGCAAATGTACATTTTTGAATGTATTCAGCATAAAGGGATTTGCATCTGTGGATAACTGAAAGAGAGTACCATAGATTCTGTAAAACTGCGCATTTCTTGCGTATGAAGAAGAAGTAGTCTGTTGAGAGTTTGGCTAGGTTGTATGTTAGTAGCATTGATAGGTTGCATGGTGTGCCGAAGTCGATCATTTTGGATCAAGATCCGAGATTTACTTCGAGGTTGTGGAAGGGTCTTCAGGATGCATTAGGTTCTGAGTTGAAGCTTAGTTCGGCGTTCCATCCCCAGACAAATGGACAGTCCGAGAGGACTATCCAGATGCTCGAGGATATGTTGAGAGCGTGTGTGCTGGATTGGAAGGGTGATTGGGAGCATCATTTACCTCTTGTGGAGTTCGCATATAACAACAGTTTTCATGCGAGTATTGGTATGGCTCCATTTGAGGCGTTGTATGGAAGGCCTTGTAGATCTCCTTTATGTTGGGAGGAGACCGGTGATAGGCAGTTGATCGGTCCGGAGTTAGTGCAGGAGACTTCGGATAAGATCCAGCTTATCAGAAAGAGGCTTGTTGTGGCGCAGGATAGGCAGAAGAGTTATGCCGACAACAGAAGAAAGGATTTGGAGTTCGAGGTTGGCGAGCATGTCTTTCTAAATATTTCGCCTACTCGAAATGTTGTTAGATTTGGCAGGCATAGTAAGCTAAGTCCTAGATTCATTGGCCCGTATGAGAGTCTCAGGCATTTGGGCAGCATGGCATATGAGCTAGCTTTACCCCCGGCATTGGCTAGTGTTCATCATGTATTCCAAGTATCTATGCTCAGGAGATATGTCCGAGATACCTCTCATGTTATTAGTCATGAGCCATTGGAGATCCAGCTAGATCTATCTTATGTTGAGCAACCAGTAGCTATTCTTGATCAGAAGGTTCAGCATCTTCGGATCAAGAGGATTGCATCCGTGAAGGTGTTATGGCGGAACTTCTCGCGAGAGGAGGCTACATGAGAGCTTGAGGATGCTATGATGAAGAAGTATCCCCAATTGTTTGAGTAGTGTCGCTCTAATTTCGAAGACGAAGTTTTCTTTAAGGGGGAGAGGGTGTAAGGCCCTCGAATTTTGCTCCTTATTTAGACTGTGTCATGTAGTGATGAATTACTTTGGGTAAATAGTTATGTGCATGTGTATATAGAGGTATATGTATATATATATATATATATATATATATATATATATGTGTTTAATTCTGTATAATTTATATTAAATAATATTGTACATATGTATATGATTGTCAATCATGTATTTGTTGCTTTATTTACATTGCATATATGATGTTTAAGATATACATTACATATTGCATGTATAGATATATGGTGTATGTAAGTTATGGTCATTTCTGAGTTTAGGCCGAAGTGTATGTTAACGTCAACATGCATAGACGTTAGAGGTGAGTCGACGTCCAGATCGATGGACGCCAAGTCCTCGTAGACGGCCAAGCATGTGGACGTCTATTTCCCCAGATTTTTGCGGGTTCAGATCCGGAAACGTCTGCGATTTCTTCGCCCTCTGTTTAGGAAACCTCTGCCCAACGGTAGGATATCCTATCTACGCGTACCCCAAACCCATGACTCTATAAAAACACCTTCATTTGCTCGGATGAGGTATTTTTGGCTTTTGTCAAAACCCTAGAAAGCTTGTTGCGAACTTGAAACTTTGAGAACTTGGATATGGCGATTGGAAGCTCCTTTCGGCGATCTACATCAACTAGAAAGGACTTGGTTCATCTGTAAAGCTTCCCCGACTCCGGTGTGCAGCATCTATCATCACAGAAGTCGGATCGAGGGGAGTTTTGGAGCACCTCTTGGCTTGGATGAGGAGGGCATCTTCGACCACTAAATGTCACCTAGCAATTTTTCAGAGGCAAGTAACCTTTGTACACTATCCCTACACATGTCTTCTAGGTCCCAGGAATTTTTACAGATTTTTCCTCGTGTCCTGGAACCCCCATTCACCGTTGCTTTGTGTGTTCGGTCTGCATTTCTGTAGACAGGAACTTAACAGAAACATCTAGTGCCGTTGAGATCCAGAGTCAACGGCAACAGATTGTGCCATTAACCCATGTTGGCGGAAACATTTGTGCCGTCAAGTTCAACAGGTTTTGACAGAATGTTTGTTTGATCTTTGGGACACATTTTTCCATACTTCTGAATATAAGTACATGCTATAAATTTTATATGTGGTCAAGTACATGCAGTAGGTCACATCATGAGCCTAGGACGAATTTCTGTTTACTGTGTAAATTATTAGAATTTTTGGAAATAGAACAATGAGCATGAATTACCTGTTTTAATTCCAAATAAAATGATTCGTTACATGTTAGAGTACCCAAAATTTTGTATGAATATATGACTGCTAAATACAGGTTCTGGAACTGCTAAGTACACTGTGATACTGTAAACCATGTTAATTGGATTTCTTGATAAATCGATAGGAAGATCGTTTTAATTATTATAATTTGTATATTATTCTGAAAAATCTGAAATATTTTGAATATGATGAGTAACTGTGAATAGACTGTAGTAAAAATTTGGTACTGTTTGGGTAACAGTAGGTGCTATTTGGATTTAATGTAGAAAAACGACCATGTTGAGTATATTTAATGTGATTGTTTATAATTTAGTAAATTGCAGCATGATTAGACCCTTGCTATGATCATTTGTCAATTGGAACAGTAAGGTTGAAATCAGTAAATGAGAACCTGTGTGTATTTAAAATGCATGAGCATGAAATAATTAGTACATGTAAGTAATGTAACTAAGTATAATGAAGTGTAAATGTGTAATTGTGCCGTTAGTGACACTACTACCATAGAGGGCTGTGGAACTATACCGTAGTAAAGGCCCTACGGGAAGGTTCAATGTGTGTGAAATCCTATGGGCAATTAGGATGAAATCCTAGAGGTGGACAAGTACCACTGGTTAGGGTGGAGAGTGCTTCTCTCGGTTCTGCGCAGTTAACCAAGGTCTATCACTGTGTTGCCTAGGTGATGGATATGTGAATGTGAATGTGTGTCCTTCTAATGGTGGTTAGGACTATGTGTCACGGCAATCAAGTGAAAAATGTGAATATGTGCATATGATATCATGTTAATTGTGTAAATGTGAAAGTGACCATGTGATAATGAAAAATGTGACTGGTAATATGAGAAAATGTGACACCATGTGAACTTGTGATTTATTTATATTAAAACAGCAAGTGAAATATGTAATTAAATGTGAAAAGTGCATGTGAAACATGAATAGAGATCATGCTAGGTTGCTATTTATTTTATGCTTAGTTCCATGTTCTAGATTGGTGAAATTGTACCATAATGTGAATAAGGTTGAATTGTTAAATCATGTTACAAGCATGTGAAGGATTATTATATTAAATTGGCTAATGTTATAAACATATATCATGTATTCCTTGCTATATGTTTTCCATGCATAGTAATTTGGATTGAATGAAGCATGCAACATGTATTAGTTCTTATTTTGAAAAGTCAGCATGTGTATATGATATGTGTAAGGATGTTGGGCATAGATTGCTTGCTGGGTCTATTTAGACTCATTCTTGCTTCGGCGTACAAGTGTAGCAGGTGACTCCACTTCTTTGGAGGAGATTGTTAGGAGCGACTCCGAGCGAGAGGAGTAGCTAGCTGTGGAGATCTCTACGTTGTGTCTTTCATTCCATAGTATGTAATTTCAAATTATGTAATTGAGGATGGACAATGTATTTCATTTGAAAGTTGTATTAATGTGGACTTTAGATTTTCTTTCTTCATTATCTAGACTGTGGATATAATGTGGATGATGGAATAAGATTGAATGCCTATTTTACTTTCTGCTGTTCTATTCCAATATTTGTGTGCATCTCAATCTAGTGTCAGTGTTGGTAAATGTCCCACTGTAGCGACGTTCATTATACCGACGTGGATTGATATAATTGTACCGGTATAAGGAGGGTCGTTACAAGATTGATATCCTATTTCTATACAGCCTAAAACATAATATCTGAATCTCCTTTTGTGCATGAAGAGAATTTGGCACTGCGAGGAACTATGATTTGGCAAACAATAAAATGTAGTAGCCTATTAAACGCATTGAACTGATTTATGTCAATCTTGCCATCCTTTAGCTTATACTCAGTTTCGATTTTTCCAAGTCTCTTGACATGAGTGTCTATAGTGTTGATTAAACTGTGCCCTAATATATAAATGCCAAACATCCTCTCCAACAAGTCATGAGTAATGCGAGTGGGTTTACCTTTGACAAGGGAGGTGAGATACCGATCTTCTTCAGATTTCAGACAAGTATAGAATGCCTTGGGCAGATGAGGGTAACTGGGTTCAAAAACCATACATACCCCTGTCCATTTCATCCTCTGAAGGGCTTCAATCACATAGTTCATCCTGTGCTTCTCAAAATCATCTAAATCCACTGCCTTATTTCCACAAATCTTGGTCTTTACATTCTGGAATCGCTCGAGCTGATCTGCCATGAGGAAGGCAGCACTGTAGCCACCCACACTGCTGGAACTCCAAGAAGCGGCCATGGAAATTTTCAAGGAAAAGCTCAAGAGGATTGTGGAAGAGAGTGGAGTGAAACCCCTCGAGAAGTTTTAGCGGGAAGAATCATATCCTTAAAGAATGGGAAGAAGGATTCTTGCGACGACCCTCCTTATACCAGTACGATTATACCAATCCACGTCGGTATAGTGAGTCTCGTCACAGTGGGACATTTACCCAATCACTAACACATGTGATTGTGATGTACACAAATATAAATACAGGGTAGCGGAAGAAAAAGAACCAATGTCTTTCATTTCATCATCCACATTTAAACATACATGATCAATATAGCAATTTTAAGAACTACAGTCCACAAAATGAACTACAAATTTCAAATTACATTGTTTGTCCACAATTACATAAGTTCCAAATACATAAATTTCAATTACATACTATGAAAGTAAGTACAATTATGGTGATTCCACAAAGCTACTCTCCTCGCTCGGAGTCGCTCTCCGCAGTCTCCTCCAAGGGAGTGGGGTCACCTGCTAAACATGTACGCCGAAGCAAGGATTGAGTCTAAAAGACTCAGCAAGTAAACTCCATTCACATCATACATGCATGCATCACAAGTAAGTCCTACATTCAATTTCATTACATCAAAACATATAGCATGGTTGAAACAATGATAAGAAACAACCTGTCATGATATTTCTACATAATTCACAACACATGATACGTGGTTTATGTCATTCCAAAATAAAATACCTACCACATGCTTTCTACTTATCTATCCACATGAGAGCTACATTCACAATTTAAGCTACAACATGATAGCAATTTAGCATGGGATTTTCACACACATAAAAGGAAATGCTCCTAACATGGATTCTACATATTTTTGCACATGTAAAACATTGTTATAAACACATTAAGGTTGCTGTTTTGACGTGAATCTAACATTTTCATATCATACATCACAATTTCACATTCTAACACATGGGGTTCACATGTTTACACATTTACACATTCACATTGTTTACCTTTACACATTTCACATATACACATGTTCACACTACACAATTTGCACATATACACATTCACATTTACACATTTAGATGCCGTCACACATAGTCCAAACCACCACTAGAAGGACACATTCAAATAACACATAACACATAGACGCCACCTAGGCAACACAGTGACGGCTCTTGGTACTGCGCAGACCGGGAGAAGTAATCTCCACCCTAACCAGTGGTACTTGTCCACCTCCAGGATTTCATCCTAATGCCCATAGGATTCTAAACACATTGAACTTTCCCGTGGGGACTTTTCCACGGTATGGTTCCACAGCTGTCACGCCCCGCCAATTTAGCAGCGGAATAAATCGGCGAGAACGTGAACCAAGTACATAGTCGAGAAAAATGTACAACAGTTGAATAATTCAGAGCATCTATTGAACAATAATTGAAATAACTCTTGATTTCATTATAAAATCACTAAGACTATTACAACCACTAATTCGGAGCCAATATATAGGGCTCAATGACATCATTACGTTGAAAAGAAATCTAAAGCAATAACTACTAGACTCCATGGTACTAAGGTAACTTCATGAGTTGACTTCGGGTCGCTCATCACTCTAGTCTTGTCCCATTGGTACGTATAACGTCATCGTCCAACTTAGCTAAGACACAATAACAAATAACGAAGGTGAGCGATAATGCCCAGTAGGACTTAAATCTCAGGCTCAAGCAGGCTTTAAATAATTAATGCATTAATTGGCAGAGCAACTAAAGATAGAGAGAGTTATGTAAAGTCGAGAAAGTAAGAGCACAAGTAACATGGTTCAAATAGCAGATGAATCAAGTATAGCACAATTAATAAGATCAAGTCACGATAGAAAGCAACAACGACACGATAGAAAATAACGTCAACGTCAAGCAATAGCACGACACATGTATAGCAAGGAGAGAAATAGTAGTTGTCCATATAGAGAGTAATTGGCGTTTTGGTTATCCGTAGATAGCCGCAAGAGAATATAGCACTTTTGTTGTCGAAGACAACGAGGGAACATGGCACTTTGTTGTCAGAGACAACGAGAGAATATAACACTTATTTTTAAATGGCACTTTGTTGTCGTAGACAACGAGAGAATATAGCACTTGTTTTTAAATGGCACTTTGTTGTCGTAGACAACGAGAGAATCTAGCACTTGTTTTTAAATGGCACTTGGATATAATGCCAGCATCCTGATCATGTTAACTCCCACGGGCAAATGGCACTTTCGGGTGTTCTCCCCAGGACCAGATCGGTTCCTATTGCACTGGCATTATTTATGTTGTTTAATGGCACTTGGATGTAATGCCGACATCCTGATCATTTAACTCCCGCGGGAAAATGGCACTTTTCAGGTGCTCCTCCCAGGACCAGATCAGGGCCCTATTGCGCAGGCATTAGTTAGTTTTTGTTTATTTGGCAACAAGTAATTGATGGCCAATAGAGAGTACCAAGAAGTAGATAAGAGCACTAGATGAATAGACGAGATAGTAGAGTGAACGTGAATGGATGAGCGAATAGAGTATAGACGAGAACTAATGGACATTTCACGTAACACGTCGAGCAAACAGGCGATAGTAACAGTTGCACAAAACTCGCACATGGTGTTGGCAGTGAGGTGGAACTCACGATCCTACCACTGGCCATGTTAAGCATAGGTCCAGAGGTCCGGTGTGATTCAAGACGAGAGTGAACTTCTAATAGCCGTTTGGATCCTATCGATCCCTAAAGATGTAATGGGTGTTAGGGTACAACCGGCTCGTCGACCATGTGGGAATCCATGATCAGAGGAGACTTATGGAGGCCTTGTGCAAGGGTGCACTAGTCCGGCGAAAGGAATATCCGATGGAGAGTTCACCACAAGCCAAGTAAAGTGTGTATATAAAACAGGTACTCGACGTTCTAGAGGAATTCTAGAACAGTGGAGCGTCGATATCGGCATATAAACAACGCAAGAAATGAATACAAGTCCTTTAAAATAGGGCAATTAATATACTTTATTGCAATAAATTACCAGATACATTAAAAGATATTTTATGCCAGATTTCAGCCATCTATGGATGGTTCATGTGTGTGCATGTGTAAGAGAAATTGTAGATAGCAAAGAAGTCGTGAATATGTATTTTAAAGCATTCAATGTAGCTCCATTTTTAAAACAAGTTTTTACTGGGGTTATAACTGTAAAAAGGCGTGAAGGCGACATAGGCCAATGAGGATTGCGACAGAAATAATTTTTATGGGTTTTCATCAAAAACCTGTGAAGGTGACATAGGCCAATGAGGATTGCGACAGGGGTAGGCAGATCGCGACATGGGTACTGTCGTGACGGCCTGGTGAACACTACAGAGGCGGGAAAGGGTCGTGACAGGACTTGCGAATCAGGTACTGGAAACGCGACGGCTTACCTGTCGCCTTCTTGGTCGCGACGGGTAGGCTGTCGCAATCGGACCCCAGAAGGCGACATATCGGGCAGTCACGATCTGGTGGTCTGCGCCTGACTCTGACAGGAGTCAGACCAGACATTGGATTGCAGACCAGAACATTCAAAATTTGATATAGGGTTGTTTAGAAAATCATAACTAATTATATACATGATGAAAAATCACGAAATCAGTGGCAAATGGAACTAGACATGTGAGAGTACTTTCAGTAATTAGGAATTCGAGAGAGAGCATGGTTTGAACATAGTTTGAGAATGAACAAGAACGAGTAACATAGAACATGATACAGGGAGCAAGATGGATTTAATTCGAGTAACATGCTCAACAGAAATTAGGGCTTTTAGGGGTAAAAGATGCCTATCATGCATCAGTATCTCCCATTAAAGTTTGGAGGCATGAGATAGAGTATTCAAAGAGATATGAATTAAGCATGAAGGTTCGGGGTCATAAGAGTTGCAGAACTTCTAAATTCAAGAAGAAAATACTGGCTCGATGGAAAATTATAAAACTTGAGGGTTTTGTTCTTGATGTATGGAACAATCTACAGACGAAAAATTAGGATTTTAGCTTGTGAGAATGCCTACCTTAACTCGATTTCCTCTTCTAGGGCTTATAACTCCAAGAACGAGGAAGAAGCTCCTAGAACTCCTTCTCCCCACGAGATCCTCTCCTCCTTGGCCTCTTCTCCACGTCCAACAACCTTTGGCAACGAGCTAGGGTCGGCCAAGAGGGTTTTAAGAGGTGTATTTATGCTAGTTATGTTTCTAATTCCTAATAGTACTCTAACTTCTATTAAATTCTGAATTTCCTCCTTTCCTAACCTCCTCCCAAGCTTTCCACTTCCTATTTGGGTTAGGATGGGAGCCAAATTCGTGCCCAACCTATTAGGGTAGGTTTAGGAATCCAATTCTAACTCAAACTTCCTTTTTAATGTATTAAATACCCCTTTTCTATTTAGTTACGAATTTAGGGTATTTTCCTATTATTCTTCTTTTAAAATCCTTATTTTGGCCCACTAATTTTAATGGGTCCATTTAACCAAACCCATTATTTACTAGAATTTGTCTTATAGGTTTTCTCTTTTTAATTAGCGAATAATAGAGTTATGAAATTTATTGTATTTTCTTATTTGAATTTATTCATGGGCTATGAGAGGTCCATTGGTCCAAACCTGATAATGGTTAATCATCACATGATGTTGGAAGTCTCTCCAACATGATCGTTTGATTTATGAGCGCGTTATTTTTCCGTGTTAACGGTTTTCCGACTTAGTTTCCTAATTTGGATAATTAGTCACATTGTGACGTACACTTAGTCAATCGGATTTTTCATTACACGAATTTCTTCGTGGAACACTTAGGGATATTATTTGGGGTTGATTTATAATTTTTACTGAATTTTCCGGTGTATTCTTGCACCTACAATAGTGGTACGTATGTTTCTATTATTTCGTTTTTATAGAAATTTATTATTTCAAATTTTTAAATACTGAATTTTCTGGGTTGCTACAACAGCCCTCTATGGAAGCAGTGTCACACACGGCACATTTTACACTTTGTTTTTTCGATTTATTATACACATAGTTCTCACACAATTGGACACATAACTTACATATCACCATTTGGCATATGGTTCAGTTTTCCCTAACATGATGCTACTGTTAACAGAGTTTAAACACTCAGGAATCTACACTAATCATGTTGGAAACTCATTAACAATCCATAACCATAATAAGCATGTTTTAATCACTCACTTTTACATGAAAATTTCACAATGTCATCTACTGTTGCCCAAATCACACGAAATTTTAACCACATGCTGTTTGCAAGTTTCAGATCACACATACACATTCTCATATTTTTCTGAGCTACATTGATTTTACAGAAATTAAAATACTCATTCCTATGCCATTCATAAATCAGGTTATCATAGAAGCACAGTGTCAAGGTCAGATTTAACAGTTCACTAACCTGCATCTAACATTCATCTTATCACAAGAATTTTCCCCAAATTTATCAAGCATCATACAATTTACTGAAATTTAAAAAACAACCTACACATGCTCCCTATTTTCCAATACAAAAATTATAACAAATTTCATAATCATGGGAAAATTTCCAAATTTTCAGGACAAGGACTGACATACATACACATCGTCTGGAAATTTTATGGAAATCCAATTACACATGGATCATGTGAACAGTAAGCTACCATATCCAAGATCTTTATCTCACATGCATTTCACATAATTCTAGAAATTTATACAAATTACAAAAATGCATAGAAATCTCACAACACATTCCTTTATCTATTTTACATAACATATAACATTTACAGTATATCCTCATGTGAAGGAATCCGAAAAATAATCATATATAAGGAAGAACAGCTCACTATTTTGTCCTGAACAACTAAACGGCAAAGTCTGGCCGTTCAAGGAGGTTAACGGCAGCATCGTCTGCCGCCAACTCAAGATCTTAACGGCAAGAGATCTTGCCGTTAAGTTCCTGTCTGTGCAAAACACAGACCGAACTCCAAAGATTGGTGAATGTAGGGGTTCCAGGACACGAAATAAATCCCATAAAATGCCTAAGACCTACTAGACATACACATGGACGACGGGGATGAGTTACTTGCCTCAGTAAAATTCTCCAAAGGGATCTAAATGGCCGGAGAAGCTCTCCTTAGGCAGTGCCAAGAAGCCTCCAAAATCCTCTTGCTCTGGGTTCTCTGTGGATGTAGACAATAGCCCGGTGTTGGAGAAGCCTTCCCCAACGTGTAGACTTCCTCCTAGTCGGTGTAGATCGCCGAGAGAAGCCTCAAATCGCCAGATCAAAGCCTCCAAAGGTTCAGGCTTTCACTTGTTCTCACAGCTAGGGTTTCCCTTTTGCAATGAGCCAAGAGAGCTCTTTCAGGTCACAAGGAGGGCTATTTTATAAGCCTTGGCCTTGGAGTCCCACGCACAGGTGATGGGAAGGATGGATAGCCGTTGGGGACATCTCCCCAATCGGTGAGCAAGGCAAACCCAAAATTTTTGAGTCTGCTGCGCACATAAATTTAGAGAAGTAGACATCCACATAGATGGCCGTCTACTTTAGTGTTGGCGTCCATCGACATGGATGTTTACTCATCATAAACGTCCACTGATGTTGCCACCAATTTGCTCTTCGGCCAAACTTAAAAACCATGCAATCAACCAATATTTACAGCTAATTTACACATGCATACGTAAGTACACCTAGTTAATATGTACGTAGATATCTACATATGCATATATGATATTTACACACAAGCACAAATCCACACATACAATCAAAATAAAAGGACAAAATTCGAGGGCCTTACAATTCTGGAGTCGATGGTGGGTTTTGCAGACCTCGGAGTCGAAGGGGTGTGAAGAGAGAGAGAGAGAGAATCGGTGAGGGATAAGTTTCCTTCGTAGTAGAGAGAAATAAAGTGACATTCGAAAAGGCGGGGTAGTAAATGCATAAAATGACAAAATAGGCGATGACGATAGTGTAAAAGTGAATAGATTTACTTAAATTGAGAGGGGAGAGATAAGACTTATTCTGAAATAGATTATTATATTCCAGTTATATGTAGATAAATCTATTACAAATTGCACATGTCTAGTTCCCGTCTCAGAGAGGTAAATCTCTCTTCTGGTAAGGCTTTTGTAAGGATATCTTCTAACTGATTTTGTGTATCTACAAATGAAATATTAATATTACCATTTGCTACATGATCTCGAATAAAATGATATCTACCATCAATATGTTTTGTCCTCGAGTGATGCACATGATTTTTAGTGAGATTTATAGCACTGGTGTTGTCACATAGCAATGGAATAGTCTTGATGTGTAGTCCATATATTTCAAGCTATTGTTTGATCCAAAGGAGTTGAGTGCAACAGCTCCCAGTAGCAACATATTCAGCTTTAGCTGTTGATAGAGCTAATGAGTTTTGTTTCTTTGAAGACTATGAAATCAAGCATCCTACAAGAAATTGACAACAACCACTTGTGCTTTTTCTATCCACTTTGCATCCAGCATAGTCAGCATAGCTAGATATCTAAAGATTCTTTTTACTAAAATTAGATGAGATTCCTTAGGATCAGATTGATATCTTGCACACATGCATACACTGAATAGAATATCAGGTCTACTTGTAGTTAAATAGAGTAATGAACCAATCATACCTCTATAGAGTTCCTAATTCACTTTCTTACCTTCCAGATCACTATCTAACCTAGTTGATGTGCTCATGGGAGTGGACAGTGGTTTGGCATTTTCAAACCCAAATTTCTTCGACAGTTCCTTAGTGTATTTGATTTCACTGATATGCGTTCCTTCTTTGCTTTGTTTAATTTGAAGTCTAAGGAAGTAGTTGAATTATCCCATCATGCTCATTTAAAATTCTCCCTACATTAGCTTTTCAAATACTTGCACAGAGATTCATCAGTGGATCCAAAGATAATGGCATCTACATAGATTTGTACAATTAATATATTTTTGACATTTGATTTAATGAATAGTGTGCTATCTATTTTTCCTATAATAAAACCATGATTTAATAAGAATGCACTAAGTCTTTCATACCATGCTCTGGGTGCGTGTTTTAAACCATATAGAGCTTTATGTAATTTAAAAACATGATTAGGATAATCTAAGTCATGAAAACCAGGAGGCTGTTCTACATAGACATCCTCCTTTATAACACCATTCAAAAAAACTAATTTGACATCCATTTTGAAAAAGTTTTAAATCTAATACAGATGCATAAGCAAGCAAAATTCTAATAGCCTCTAGTCTAGCAACTAGAGCATAGGTTTCATCAAAGTCTATGCATTTCTCTTGGAAATAGCCTTGAGCAACTAGTCAAGCCTTTTTTCTAGTGATAACACCAGCTTCATCCAATTTGTTCCTGAACACCCATTTGGTGCTAATCATAGGATGATCTGATAGTCTAGAAACAAGAGACTAGACCTAATTTCTCTTGAATTGATTTAGTTCATCTTACATGGCTAAAATCCAAGATTCATCAGTTAGTGCTTCATTGACTATCTTCGTCTCTATTTTAGAGACAAATGCTAAGTAATACCAAGGAATGATGTTACCTCTAGTTCTTACCCCAACAGATGGATCTCCAATGATATTATCTTTTGGGTGATCTTTTTTATATCTCCATTCCTTTGGAAGGTCATCATGTATGATGTCTTTTTGTCGCAGTTCTTCTAAGGGTAGATCTTCATCATCTATCATGGTTGCTTCATTCAGTTTCTTGGAAAGATTTTCAGTATTTTCATCATCACTAACAATTTCCTTTCTCAAGGAATGGTTAAATTCATCAAAAATAACATGTACAGTTTGCTCATTAATTAACTTCTTTTATTCAAGACTCTATAACCTTTGGGTTTAGAAGTGTAACCCATAAAGATACCTTCATCTGATTTGGGATCCAATTTTCCAATATCTGTCTTACCATTGTTGTGAATGAAGCATGGGCATCCAAATGTCCTAAGATGGCTGATCTTGGGCTTCTTTTGCTTGTATAGTTCATATGCTATCTTCTTCAGGATGGGCCTGATTATGGCTCTATTGATTATGTAGTAAGCTATATTGATTGCTTCTGCCAAGAAATATCTTGGAAGATTGTACTCAGATAGCATTGTTCTTGCCATGTCTAGAAGTATTCTATTCTTTCTCTCAGCTACTCCATTTTGCTGTGGTGTTCTTGTTGCTGAGAAGTTGTGTTCAATGCCGAGATCATCACCGAATTCAGTAAACCTATCATTCTGAAATTCTCCTCCATGATCTGATCGAATACTTATGATGCTGAACTTTTTATCTTTCTGAACTAACTTGCTGAACTTCGCAAAGCTGTCAAAGGTGTCATCTTTGTGCTCAAGAAATGATACTCATGTATATCTGAAATAATCATCAACAATAACAAATCCAAAATTCTTTCCT
Source organism: Colocasia esculenta (assembly GCA_014218235.1). NCBI lineage: Eukaryota > Viridiplantae > Streptophyta > Magnoliopsida > Alismatales > Araceae > Colocasia > Colocasia esculenta. Next base: position 21,362,685 of record CM024765.1, on the reverse strand, counting down.
CCCAGACTTGTAGTTCTCATCGGTCCAAACAAGTCCATATGAAGCAGTTCTAGTGGTTTGGAGGTAGTAACAATTGTCTTGGATTTGAAGGAGGATTTTGCATGTTTTCTTTTTGCACATAGTTCACAGATGTTGTCAAGTCTTGAATTCATCTTGGGTAGACCTTCCACTAGATCAAGCTTGATAAGTTTTCCGATTCCGTCAAAGCTGGCATGTCCTAGTCTTCTGTGTCATAGTGTAGCATTCTGTTCTTTGCTAACTGCCAAACAAATGTCTTGATTCTTCAACTCTTTTAGATGTAGTACATACAAATTTCTTTCTCTGCATGCTTCAAAGATCGTCGTTCCATCCTTGATGATTAGGCATTTAGATTCCTGAAACTTGATCTGATGACCCTTGTCGCATAGCTGACTGATGCTGATTAAGTTGTGCTTGAGTCCTTCGATGCAGAGAACATCTTCTATCAGGGTCTTGTCTTTGCTTCCAATTGATCCGCAACCAATGACTAATCCTTTACCTTTGTCTCCATAAGTTACTATCCCTTCTTCATTTTTGAAATATGAGAATAGCTTTTTATTACAAGTGATATGCCTTGAGCACCTGTTGTCTAGGTACCACTTAAATGCTCTAAGGCTTCCCTACAATAAATCAATGAAATTTAGGTACTCGAGTTCTCTTGGGTCCTGCTTGGTTAGCTTCTACAGAGTTTCTTTTCAGAATCCATTTTAGATGTTTGGTTGTATAGGTAATTTTTGTATGACCTAATTTGTTAGAATGAATGCAACAAGAAATATCATTTATTGTTTTGTTTGGCTTATTGTTTTTATTAATGTTTGATTTATAATTAGGATTTTGTTCAGCTATAAATTTTAGCATTAGATATATTTTGGGATAAACAACTGTTTCTTCATTATCTGGTAGAGTATACCCGATTCCATACTTTTTCTTACCTGATCTTCTTGTTCCTTTTAGTATTAAAAAGGATCTTCCATTTGTTAATTTTTCAATTTGTGACTGTTAAATATTCGTTATCTTTTGTTAATACATTAATTTCAAGTTAAAATTTACTTATGGTTTCCTGACTTTCTAGACTTGATATCTTTTCATTTTTAATTTTTACGTCTTCACATAGCAACTCGTTTCTCCTTTTTAGTTCTGAGATCTATTTTTCTAATTGTTCAGTTTCTGATTTTAAATCTAAGTTGGTTATTTCGAGGCATGCATAATTTTTCTTGACTGATTTTAATTGTTTGCAAACTTCTTTATATTTACTGTATAGTTTATTGAAACCGTCTTCTAAACTATCAGAATCAGACTCATTGCATGAAGTAAAAGAAGAGTCTAAGGTTACCTTGTCGTCGACATTTGCCATAAATGACAAGTTGGCCTTTTCTTCTTCTTATTCGCTGGAGCTTGACTCACTGTCGGAGTCACTTTCGTTGTTCCAAGCAGCAGCCATAGGTTTCTTCTTGCATTTCTTGAATTTCTTCACGTTGTCCTTTTTCTTGAATTCAACCTTCTTCAGTTTTGGACACTCAGGCTTGAGATGTCTAGGCTTCTTACATTCATAACATATAGGCTCAGATCTTTTAACTTCCTTGCCTTCAGGTCTCTTGAACTCTTTGCCTTTCTTGAAGTATCTTCTTCCTGACTGATATTTCTTCTTGGCTAAGATTCGTTGTAGTCATCTGGAGAGAAAGGCTTCTTCATCTTCACTGTTTTCTTCACTCCTTTCACTTTCTGATTTGCCTTCAGATGTGTTTTCTATAGCTTTGAGGGCATTGTTATGCTTTTTTCTACTGGATGATTTTCCCAGCCTTTCCATGTTTATCTCATGAGCCATTAGAGACCCAATGAGTTTCTCGAGGGACATTTTCATGAGATCATTAGCTTCCACTATGGTGGTTACCTTTGGAGTCCATGAAGTTGGCAAAGATCTTAATATTTTTCTTACCATGTCTCCTATCTCATATGTTTTTCCTAGCCCAGCCAGGCCATTTGTAATGTCTGTAAAGTGACTATACATCTGGGAGATGAATTCTCTAGAGTGTATTTGGAACCTCTCATATTGAGCTACCAATATATCGATTCTTGTTTCTTTTACCTTGTTAGTTTCTTCATGAGTGAGCTTCAGCTTATTCCACATCTCGTTGGCTGACTTGCTTGCATATATTCTGTTGAATTCTTTCTTGCTTAGAGAACAACATAGTATACTCTTGGCTTTGCTATTATGAGATAGTTTTTTCTTGTCATCATCTGTCCATTTGTCTTTGGTGTTGGTGACTTTCAGATCTCCATCTTCTATTATTGTCCATAATTGGAAATCAAGTCCTTGAAGGAAGAACACCATCCTCGTCTTCCAGTAGTTGTAATCTTCACCATCGAACGGATTGTCCTTCTGCATGACCTTGGCTGCCATTTATCTTTGCTCTTCAGATCGTGAGATCTTATTACTCGAAGAGACTTGGCTCTGATACCACTTGTTGTCCAGGTTGCAAGCCCAGAGGGGGGGGGGGGTTGAATGGATTGCTAAAATTTCTTTTAAGAGAATTCCTGTAAATAAAAATGCTTTGACAGAAGACACTAAACTCGATGGTTAGAGTTAGTATAAATCGAAGACAGAATAACATCAATCACGCGAACAACAGAGATTTTATCCTAGTTCAGATCTCCTATCACAAGGAGTCCTAGATAGTGTGGTGGAAGGTCAGAGGGATGACCCTAGATTGCAAGAAATGATGGGGAAGGTAGGCATTGCTCGTGATGAGGAAGGTGTTATCTGATTTCATAATAGAGTATGTGTGCCAGACATTGCTGATGTTAGGAAGCAAATTTTGGAAGAGGCTCACAAGTCCATGTTCACAATACATCCAGGTAGTGGCGAAATGTATCAAGATCTAAAGTAACTTTTTGGTGGCAAGGCATGAAAAGAGATGTGGCTAATTTTATGGCTAGATGTTTGACATGTCAACAAGTGAAGGCAGAACGACGGATGCCATCAGGTTTGATGTAGAGGATTGACATTCCATTATGGAAATGGGAAGAAGTTACCATGGATTTTGTCTCTGGTTTGCCCAGGTCTTTTAGGGGCAATGACTCTATTCGAGTAATTGTGGATAGATTCTCTAAGACCACACATTTCTTACATATGAAAAAGAAGTAGTCTGTTGAGAGTTTAGCCAAGATTTATGTGGATAATATTGTTAGATTGCATGGGGTTGTGAAATCCATCATTTCGGATAGAGATCCAAGATTTACTTCAAGATTGTGGCAAGGTTTGCAAGTTGCTCTTGGTTCTCAAGTGATGCTTAGCTCAACATTTCACCCACAAACGGATGGACAGTCCGAAAGGACAATCCAGATTCTTGAAGACATGTTGAGAGCATGTGATCTAGATTGGAAGGGTGATTGGGAGCGGCATTTACCTCTTGTGGAGTTTGCCTATAATAATAGTTTCCATGCAAGCATAGGTATGGCCCCATTTGGGGCTTTGTATGGTAGGCCTTGTAGATCTCCTTTGTGTTGGGAAGAGGCTGGTGATAAACACTTTGTTGGACCTTAAATTGTACAAGAAATTTCTAGAAAAATTCAGCTAATTCAACAAAGGTTAGAGGCAGCTCAAGAACGGCAGAAAAGCTATGCAGATAATACAAGGAATGAATTGGAGTTTGAGGTGGGAGAGCATGCTTTCCTTAAGGTCTCTCCATCTAAAGGGGTGATTAGATTTGGTCGGCGTGGAAAGTTGAATACAAGGTTTATTGGACCATTTGAGATCTTGATGAAGGTTGGAAATGTAGCTTATCAATTGGAATTACCACCATTTATGGCGAACATCCATCCAGTGTTTCACATTTCTATGCTAAGAAGGTATATACAGGATCCATCTCATGTTCTTACTTATGAGCCGGTGGATTTGTAGCAAGATTTATCCTTTGAGGAGCAGCCTATAAAGATTCTGAACCGTAAAGTGCAGCACTTGAGGGCCAAGAGAATTCCCTTAGTGACGGTCTTGTGGAGGAATTTTGCACAAGAAGAAGCAAAATGGGAGTTAGAAGAATGAATGATGATGAAGTACCCACATCTTTTCGGTGAGTTTTCTTAGACTCAATCTTCGAGGATCAAGATTATTTTAAGGGCGAGAGAGTGTGATACCCTGAAATCTTATTCATAGTTTTTAAATTCAATTGATGTTTATTCTATTGTGTATTTAGAAATTTATGTGTATATATGTGTGTAATATAGTATGTTGTAGACTGGTATGGTCTGTTCTCGGGTTGGATGCAAAGTCGACTTGTGTTTCTGACGGCAACATCGACTGTCGTCAACAGCAGGTTAACGATAACATCGACTGCCGTCAACAGCAAGTTAACGGAAACATCCCTTGCCGTCAACTGCAGGTAAACGTCCATATCGATTGACGTCTACTCTGTATAAACGGTAGTAAACCTTGACGTCTACTTCTTCCGGAACAGACAACGAAAATTTCACAGTCCAACTCTTGTAGAGTTATAGTAAGGGCTAGAATTTAGGAAATGCCTGGGGAACCATTTATAAAAAGGGTGGGTTAGCCTTCTTGGAACCGTTTTGGGGAGTTTCTCCAAGTCTCAAGAAAGGGTTGGAAGAGATTCGGTGTTTTGATCTTCGTGGAGGCAAAGACCAAGCAACAACAAGTTGAAAGGGTGTACCTTTGAAGCCTGAAGGCGTCTCCAAGGTGCTCATACCATCGGAGACCTGCTGATCAAGGATTTTAAACTGGAGGGAGGACTATCTTGGTTGGCCAAGGCGGGCTTCATCGACTAAATCCGTTGATTTCTTGGTGTTTTAGAGGTAGGTAACCTAGGGATCAGGTTCCCAACCTTATATTTTACCTTTTTATGACTTCTCTAGAATTTTAAGAATTTACAAAACAATCGGATTTGAGGTTTATATGAGTCTCGAAAGAGTTCTGGTTTTGTGTCCGGTCAACGTCAACCTTGACTGCTGTCAAGGATGAACTTAACGTCAACCTTCTTACCGTCAATTGAGGATAACGACAATAGGGTTGTCGTCAAGTTCTTCTGTTCATTATTTTTTATCTATTTTTACATTTGGATTTATATTTTGTGTTCAAACTTTGAATGGACTTTCTGTGAAATGTGTAGGGTTAAGTAGGTTAACTCCTTATCATACTATAAATTGGGTTAATTTCTGTAGCCACCATGATTTTAGGAAAATTTTCTGAATTTTGAAATTAAGCATAGATGTAATAGAAAGTTTTATATTTGATGCATGCTAGTGATAAAATTGTGATTTCTATGTCAAAGTACATGTCAGGCATATATTCATACTGTGTTAGATCTAAAATTTGAATTTGACTATTTTATGTAATTTCCATGACTGAAATACAAAAATCAATAGTACTATTTAAATTTGATAAATAGTTTCTGAATTCCAAAAATCATGAGATCTTGAACAGTGGTTTGTATGATTATGATATACAGTTAGTAAAATTATTAAATTAGGTTGATAGATGGTTTCATTGTAGTGAATATTTCTCTATTCATATCACTGATTTGATTACTACGGAAATTAGAATATATGCCATAAAATCATGAAAAATTCCTGATTTGATTCATGACAACAGAGACACGTTTTGACAAAATCTTGTGAAATGGTGATGTCTGTAACTGTTTTAGTCCTATTATCATTATGAGAAATGTGTTCTAGTGAAATGACTTGTGGGAAAATGTTTAGAAAATACAGCATGTGATCAATTAGAAATATGTCTCTGTCAACATCTAAATATATGTATATGATTTGGCAGCATGCTATGTTGCATTTGAATTTGGAGAAATTTGTATATGAATTTGTATATGGCCAATATGACACTACCACCATAGAAGTAATCTGGAACATGACCTTAGTAGTGCCCCTATGGAAATGTTGAATATGTTATATGTTCCCGAGGGCATGGGAAGAAATTCTGAAGGTGGACAAGTACCACTAGTTAAGGTGGGGAGAGCTTCCCCCGGTATTGCGCAATGACCAAGACTATATCACTATCTGCCTAGGTGATGAGAATATGTTCATATTTCTATCTGACTTCTAAGGGGTGGTTTGGGCTGTGTCTTGGAAAAAATTGTACATATATATATGTTTTGTAAAAAGTTTGTTTTCAGATTTATAATGATTTCATGTAATCCTTGTCTTATCTCCATTCGGGTGTGAATGTTTTGTAACCATGCTTAATATGCAAACTCTTGAAACTATGTATGACAATTGTACCATGTTAATACTTGAATTTATGTCATCATGATTAGAGCTGAAATCTCTTTGCAAAGTTAAACATTATGAAGTTGGGTTTATGTCTTAAACTCATGCTTTATTCAAGTAACAATTGTACTCACTTTTGACTTAATATGTATTTGATAAATGATTATATTGCAAGTAGTATGGTTGCTGAAATCTATATGCAATAACATGTTTTGAAACCATTATATATATGTTAGATTGGTAATCCATTTTTGGTTTGCTTGCTAAGTCATTGTTACAGACTCATACTTGCTTAACATTTCAGGTGAGACGGCAAATCCTAAGTCTTTAGTAGGGGGATTGGATTCGGAGCAAGAGGATTGATTGTGTGATTGAGTGATAATTGTATGTGAGGATTTGATTATATTATGAACATTGTAATTGAACTATATAGCATTGTGGGCTTATTTGATGGACTATGGACCTGATTATTAAAGTTGATAAATTGTGCTTTATTTCTGCTGCATTATTATTTATTTGTGAATAAATCAACCTACATTTGATATAGGTTGGGGTGTGTTCCCCATGTAGCACGTCCCTTAGACTTGATGAGAGTTGGTATAACTGGACGGGGTCTAAGTGGGGTGTTACAGAGATGTTATCTGAGCCATCTATAGCTTGTACAATGGATATCTCAAGATGAATTCTTTAGAATTCTAGTGGACAACGACGTATTAGATTCAATAACAATGACATGTACAATCGATTTGACCATTTCACATACAACAGTTCAATCAATCAATCAATCATTCAATAACAATATGGAAATTACCTAGATCTATCTTGCATTCAATTAGGTGATTGCCAGACGCCTCAATGGATCATATACTCTCACGATTTTACGCATTTCGGGTTCTCCTTCTAGGACAAGACTAGGCTCTTATATGGACAGGTATAGTTATGAACCGAAGTTCCAGTAGATTCTAGTAATTACATTCATTCATTTATGGCCAATATGATTTTCAACAATGGACAATTATGAACTAAAGATCATGTCGGTGATAATAAGAATAACAAGGCAAGTGGACATGATCCAAAGTAAAATTCGACAGCATAACAGCTTAATTACTTTAGTTCAATCATTATACTTAGTGGCTTGGTTTCAATGTATCAAATCACTCTCACGAGAAGTAGATAAGAACAGAGGTGCTTTCTATCTTCTGGGAACTTCAATGGTACAACCAACTCAGTCTCCATGAGGGAATCCATGGAGTACGGAAAATTACGGAGGCCTTAGAGAAAAGGTCACTAGTCTGCCGATACGGAATGACCGGCCGAGAGATTCCAATTCCCCAAGAGAGGGCTCCCTATATGTGCAACGTGTTGTGTAGAACGTTTCTCAATCCACAATCCATCGGTTTAAAACAAGACAGAAAGCAATTAACATGAACGTATGACATGATTTGTGATTCAGTCTATCACATGATTTTCTATATTTTTAACATGTAGCACTTTCATTTATCTTCAAGATAGAGTAAGAACATAGCACATAGCATTCTCATGGTAGCTAGAATCAAGCAATCATTAAGATCAATTAGAATAGAATTTAATGTTCTTATAGATTTCATGTAGGTTGACAACTTTTAGGCTTTAGAGTGACTAAATGACATGATATAGCAATAGGGCATGCATATGGTTAACTATACAACTAAATAAAATAGTCTCGGATTGGTCTTTAAATCACGACGGATTAAGTCATCACATTTAAGAAGACCGTACATGGTTCAGAAAGAAAGCACTATGCGAAACATCAAATCGCGATGGTCCAGTCCATCGCCTTCATGTCCCGACAAGCCGATATGTCACGATGGCTTTTAAAACGCGACGGCCATGTCAGTTGCCTTCATGATGCCACAGACCATGGGTTGCTACAACCTTGAATTGTGACGGTTCGACACGTCACATTCATGAGATGTTTTCAAAATTCTGATATAAAAATTGTTTGAAATACATGAGTGGAAAAAATTGGTCAAATCGCGACGACATGTGCCGTCACGTTCAAGACCGGCACTGAAATCCACGTAACACAGTTTTATGTGTCAGAACGGTCAAGTGAAAGTCAAAATCATGACGGAGGGTTCGGTCGCCTTTCATGTGAATGAGACGGTTTAGTACGTCGCGTTCATGCAATGAAGAACGTGACGTCTGGAATGGTTGCGTTTTAGGGTTTCAATCGAAAATAGTAAAAAATTGGGTAGTCATGCATGCAACGCTTATATCTCAAAATCTAGGGCTCCTAGAACAAAAGTATGAACATGAAAGTTGTTGGGTACGATGAGTAGAAGAGAACTATGGCTTTGGTTTCTCGTGATTTGGCCTCGGGATGTGTTAAAATTGACCTAAACGCTAAAAGCCCATAACATGCGCGATGCTTGGAAAACGCTTAATACACATAGCACGGTAGATAAAAATTAGGGAAAACAAGTGCATATTAAACCAGACTCGATGCTCTTTCTATTAGTATGTACCACATTTAGATTAAGCCCAAGAACACCTACCTTTAGTTTGATCTGGGAGAGGTTCTGTCACGCCCCGATGTGGAATATCGGAACGCGAGGCAGTTGCAAATAAACGGGTACAGAGCGAGTACTATACATCATACCATTGAACAAGAAATAAACACTAAAGCATATTTTTCTCATTAATAATTTCCAATGTCTAGTTACAACCACTAATATCAGAGCTATTCTATAAGGCCCAATTACATTGAATAAATGCAAAAGACTAAACTAAGACTCTATCCTAATACTAAGACGCTAGGGTACTCTTGACTTCACTCTTGGTCATTCCCGTACTCTTGAGTGTCAAGTTCATCCTCCGTCTCACTAGAGAACACAACGACAAATAACGCAGGGTGAGCGATAATGCCTAGTAGGACTTAAATCTCAGGATCAAGCAGGCTTTAAATGATTAATATTTTAAAAAGGCAGAGTAACTAATGATAGAGCGAGAGAGTCATGTAATGTAAGAGATAGCATGATAGCATGTGATTGAAATAGCACAAGTTTCCAAATATAGCACAAGCGTCGAGTTTAGGACAAATAGCAAGATGGTCATAGCACAAGGTATAGCAATAGCACAACGTATATGGTATACCACTTTGTTGTCAATAGACAACGAGAGAACATAGCACTTTTGATTGTCATTTAGATAGTCTAGATAGATAGTACTCGAGTGTAATGCCAAACACTCTAGTCATTTAACTCCCGCGGGCACTAGCACTTTTGGGCGCACATCCCAGGACCAGACTAGGCCCTTTATATATTGCCAGGCATTGGTTATATTGTTTATCTTTAGACAATCAGTCAATGGCCAATAGAGAGTACCAAGAAATAGATGAGGGTACTAGATGAATAGATGAGATAGTAGAGAGAGTGTGAACAGATGAGCGAATCGAGTATAGATGAGAGCTACAGGTCATAACACACGTAACGTCGAGTAACGGGCGATAGTAACAGTTGCACAACACGCGTGATTGGTTTTGGCAGTCAGGTGGAATTCACTACCTTCCACTGGCCATGCTAAGCACAGGTCCAGAGGTTCGACGTGATTTAAGATAAGAGCAAATTTCTAATAGCCATTTGTATCATATTGATGCCTAAAGGGTATCATAGGTGTTAGGGTACAACCAGCTCATCGACCATGTGGGAACCCATGGACAGAGGAGACTTACGGAGGCCTTGAACAAAGATTCACTAGTCCGACAGAAGGAGTATCTGACGAAGAGTTCGTCCAAGTCAAGAGAAAGTGTGTATATAGAAACAAGTGCCCGACGTTCTAGAGGAATTCTAGAACAGTGGAGCATCGGTAACTGTATTCCAAACATCGCATGAAACGAAGACAAGTTTTTTTAAAAATATGGCAATTTAAATATATTATTGAAGTAAATTACCAGATTTATTATGAGATATTTTCATGCCAAGTTAAGCCATATCAGATGGTTCTAAGTGTGTGCACATATGACAAGAGAATCATGGAGATGTAATTATCACGTAGATGACTTTTAATTAACTTAATAATTTATTCAAATTTAACCACTTCGTTTACTGGTCTTTAAGACAATTAACAAGGGTAAGAGATTACTGTGGAAGGTCAAGACATGCAAAATTTCAGGATTTTGATGCAAAAAGCCAGAACGCTACGTACTCTTGTAAGGGTCGCGACAGGTCAAGTACAGAACGCGACATGGTCGTTCATGGGTCGTGACAAGGCTGTCAGGTCAGGAATCCAGATCACGACAGTACTGCCTGTCGCTTTTAGAACACGACAGAGACTGTGTCGCGACGGGCCCTGAGAACGTGACCCATCGGGCCGTCGCGTTCTCAGGTCCTGCGCCTGAGACCGAGCGGGAAAAGGATAGGTCTTGGATTGCGGTCCAAACCTTCCTTGTTTTGACACAAGGTGCTTCAAAAATTCATAACTAATTGCACAAGCAATGAAATTTCTTAAAACTAGTTCTAAACGAATCTAGACATGCAAGAATACTTCAAGTAAATAGGAATTTGAAAACTATCATGGTCTCAACATGGTTCTAACAAGTTAAACATGAAGTAACATGAATCTATGCACAGTAGAGATGAACGATTTAATTCACGAAGTAGGGTGGATGAAAATTAGGGCTTTTAGGGGCAAAAGACTCCTAACAATCATCAGTATCCCTAGTAAAAATTTTGTGGCATGGGGATGAGTATGCATGAAGATCTAGAATTAATAAGAAGGGTCAGGTTCATGAAAGTTATAGAACTTCAAAAATCAAGAACAAAAGATTGGCTCGATGGAAAATTATGAAACGAGAGGGGTTTTGTTCCTGATGGTTGGAACAATGTACATACGAGTTTAATTGGATTTTCCTTGTGAGATCACCTACCTTTGGCTCGTTTCCCTCTTCTAGGGCTAGAACTTGAAGAACGGGGTTGATGGCTTGAGAGGTCCTTCTCCCCACGAGATCTCCCCTTCCTTGGCCTCTCCTACAAGTCCAGCAAGCCCCAACAATGTGTTAGGGCCAGCCATTGAGAGATTGGAGAGTAATTATGTCTCATTTGTTTCTATTTCCTAATAGGACTCTAACCCCTATTAAATTCCGAGTTTTCTTTATTTAAGTCCATCTTCCAAGCTTTCCACTTCCTATTTGGGTTATGATGGGAGCTAAATTGGTGGTCAAGCCATTAGGGTACAGTTAGGAATCCAATTCCAACTCAAACTACTTATTTTAATACTTTATTACCCCTTTTATATTTTTGTAATATTTAAGTTAAATTTAGCGTATTTCACAAATTTTCCACCTTTAAAAATTCCTAATTTGGCTCAATAAATTTTAGAGGGTCCATTTAATAAAGCCCATTACTTCTTTTCATTTAGTGGGTTTTAATTAATTATCTTTTCTTTGATTTTCCAATTGACTTAATTTTTTTTTAACATTATTAATTTTGTTTTTATTTTTGAAAAATCCAGGTTGCTACAGGTCTCCTTCCAGGTCGCAGTAGTGAAAGATTGGAGAAGAAGCTTGGTTCATGGTTGTCCTCCTCCTCTCCTGGTGCCCTAGCTCGCCTCCTCTCGACCCCAGCCTCAAGAGTAGTATGATGATTATTTATAGAATTAGGGTTGATTCAAGTCCTAATGTGACTAAGAAAGGTTGGGTTGCAGTTTTAGCTTGGCCCCTTCCAAGATTTGATGATTCCACTTCCAATGGGAGTAGTAATGCTATTAGGAAACATCCTAACATGGCTGGGTACAAATTTGGTTGCTAAGTATGGCTAATTATCATTGCTTTGTGCCCTAATTGCCCCTTTCTATTTTCTGCTCAATTAGGGTTACGAATTTTGGGATTTAATATCCTTGGGTTTTGTTCTTTGGTCCAAAATGAGTTGTTTTGGCCGAGTATAATTTAAATGGTTGATTCCACTTCTTGTGAATTTAGCTATGACTTTTATTTTTATCTAACATTTTTATTTATTTATAGAGCGGAAGGGGGATTAGGATCAGAGGACTGAAGGTTGAGTGGAAGGAAAGAAAATAAATTTGGATTTGACTAACTTCCTCCTAACTCTTCTCTTGAAGGTCTGAACCCTTGGCTGAGCCTCTTCTTCCTGTGAGGACTGCTCTGCTAGCTACACTTCTGGTTAAACCGTTGCTTTTCTAACTGCTCAGAAAGCTGCTCTGCTTGAGGTTGCTGCTGCTTTACTGTTCAACAGGTTAATCTGAAGATTTCTCTGGCTGTTTTCCTGGCTGTTCGAGCTGCTACTCTTCTTGCTGAGGTTTTGAGGTAGGTGATGGAGAGCTGCCCTTGCTCTGTTGGCAAACAAACTGAAAGAGCAAATCCTTCATCTGCCAAACTTCTTCTGACAAAAAATCAATCTTAATATCAAATTGGTGTATCTGCATCTAAAGTACACCAAGCATGTCTTGTTGCTTGAGGACCACAGTCAGGACATCATCAATAGTCCTTCTAGTCTCCACCTGAGACCTTGGCTGGGTCTCAACTGGAGGTGGAGAGACATGGTGAAACTCTTCATGCATAGTAGGCTCAAAAGGAGTATGGCTTGGAATTTCTTCTTTATGAGTAACTGCTTTTGTAATGCCCCTCTTAGACCCAGTACCGTTATTCCAACTCTCATTGGATCTAATAAAGGTATTACAGTGGAATACATCCAATGATAGACGGTACAGATTGAGATATACATAAATGACAATTCAATTCCAATAATATGCAATGGAATATGGAACCAAATACTTGTAATCAACATCATATTCAAATATGCAGTCTAAACATAAGAGAAAGATAACAATAGTCCAACTTTATTATAAGCCATAAGTTCAAGTGCATAAAATAAAGTACATCATTTTCCTCACATACATAATGATCACTCCAAATCTCCCAAGTAAAACTACGCCTCCACATCCTCACGCTAAGAGTCAGTGTGCACTAACTCCTGAGTATCCTCTGGCTCTCTTGAAACGTTACACGAAAGATAGTTCAAGACATTATGTATATAATAGATTTAAAACATGGTATACATATATCATTCACAACTTTGATAGCATATAACTTTTCCTACTAACATGATTTCTAAGTCATTTAGCAATCAATCTTTGCATAGTATGTTCAATTCTCTAGGAAGTAAAACATTTCATGTGATGCATATAATTCACATCTTGTATTCTAACAATTGAGCTAACATGTTCCTATACATGACATGCGATCAATTTTCATGGCATATGCTTTTTATCATGCAACATGAAACTAGTTTTCATGTAGCCAATAATCATTTAAACATGTAGCAAATAGTCAAGTAGCATGTAAAACAATTGACATATAAATCATATAGCATATATCATGCAGACATTATTCATGTGGACATTTATCATGTAGTCATTTAACATATAGACGTGTAGCATGTAGTCATGTAGTTCATTTTTCATGTAGACATTTATTATTTAGTTGCCAAGACATAGCTCGCACTATTAATAGAGATCAGTAGTCATATAGCATTCACTTATCACCTAGGCAAAACAATGATGAAGTCATGGCCATTGCACAATACTGGGGAAAGCCCTTCCCACCTTAACCAGTAGAACTTGTCTACCTCTAGGATTTCAGTCCGTTGCCCACAGATTCAATAGGTCATTTACATGTAGGTGAACTATTACCATAGGGGCATCCATGGTGTAGTTCCTTGTAGGAAATCTCTATCATAGCAATGTCTTTATTGGCCATTTCAATTTAGAATATGCATTACCATGTATGCAATCATATAATCTACGTGTTCATGCAATTCTATCATAAGTCAATGCGATAATATATAGCATGTTTCTTTTCAGTTCTGAAATTCAACTTTACTGTATAACAGAACCCTATCATGGTACTAATTATATCACATGTATTCATGCACATATTCTCATGTTTATTAAATTTCTATATGCAATTTACTAATCAGAAATCCATAATAGTATGCACCGAAGTCTAAAACCCCAAAATTTTTACAGTAATTCAGAGTCAGAATAAACCACGCACATGTAAAATTTTACATTTTTCTGAGCTCTGTAACCATTTTTCATAACTAATTCCATCAATTTAAGCTAACTAATCATGATACAATAGTGAGGAATTCATGCAATTTTTATACAGGTACTAGGTACAACATGTATGCAATATATCTCACAATAATACAGTCTTCAAACATTAACATTCCAACATGAATCGTGCTCACCTCTTTTTACTTTTCTTTTATCATTTCCATTAACATCAGAGAATAACTACTTATATGCACATATAGTCTATACATCATTACAACGACAAACTCATGGTATAACAGTGATAAAACACACAATTCATTACTGTTGGGTTCACATTCTAAATCATAAATACAACATGTTTTTGTTGATGATCAATGATGAACAATGTAAACAAGTGAACAATGTGAGTTGAGTTTAAAATTGCAATGCAATGACTTGTTCCAATGTGTTAGTATAATGTTTAGCTTCAAATGACTACAATGTCTCACTAACTATGTTCATTATTTTAGGTGAGATGTTGAGCAAGACATGTACGAAGAACAAGGTCAAAATGATGAAGATTTACATGTAAAGCAAGCACCTGTCGACAGCAGGAAGGATCCCTGTCGACAGTTGTACTAAAGCCAGAAGGCAAAACTTCAATACAGATGTGCTTGTCGACAGCACCCTAGCCACCTGTCGATAGGAAGAGGTTCCCAGAACCATGAAGACTTCTGTCTACCTGTGCCTGTCGACAGCACCCAGTCACCTGTTGACAGCACCTGCCTTCCAGAAACTGTGACACTTCTGCTTGCTTGCGCCTGTCGACAGGAGCACCCAGTGCTGTCGACAGACGGAGAGAGTCCTCAAATACGGAAAGTCTTTGAGTTGCCATATATGGTGTTTCCACATACCACGACTCTCCATATGTAAACACCTCTATTTAAGCATCTTTTTGAAGACAATCACGTACACAAGCAGCCTCCAAGCAAGAACCTTAAAAGCTTCTCAAGAAAAGTCTTGCCCTGCTGCTCTGCTTCTACCTGCTACTCTGCTTCTACCTGCTACCCAGATTCAACAAGAGAAGTCTTCCGTGCAACGGTGAAGTCTGAACGTCGTGAATTCAAGCCTCTCCATCAACTTCTGGTCATCAAGACGAAGCTTGAAGTCTACCCAGACGTTCATCAGAAGGGTTTTTCAATTGGATTTGATTCTCAACTCTCAAACTCTTCTTTGTTTCACTGCCATCCTAACTTGTGTGTGTGTAGTGTGTTTCAAGCAATCCTTGTGCTTGATACACGTGTGTGTGTTGCTCTGATCGTGGCTATACATCAGAGAACACTTGTGTGTGTGAGTTGTAGTTCTTGAACTAGCTCATAAGCAGATTGTTCTGCGTGTGTGTGTGGCCCGTGGATGTAGGATACACGAGTTGTGTACTCCGAACCACGTAAATCGTTGTGTCTCGTGGTTTGAACGATTCTACGTTAGATGCTTGATAGGCACGGCGCATTTACACACGACTAAACATCTGTTTGATATCTATCATCGAATCACACACATCCACACAAAGTTTAGTCCTTGCCATAACTTCTAGTAATTTGTGATTCTATCGAAAAGAAGGCAACAAGTGTTCTTAATAGACAGTAATCTATTCAACCCCCCCTTCTAGATTACCATATAGGGAATTCCGCTACACTTCAATTGGTATCAGAGCAAGGTTTCTTCGTTTACTGTCACATTTATTTGGTCTTACAATCAGGAGATCCTTGATCTTATGGATTCTAGTAAGGAGTATATGGCCGAGGGACATTCAGTCACTAGGCCACCCTTCTTTGATGGCACTGACTATCTCTATTGGAAAAACCGCATACAGGTATTTCTACGTGCACAGAACTTTGAATTGTGGAAGATAGTCAGAACAGGACCATATGAATTGCCTCAAGATGAAGATACATGGACTAAAGACCAGATTGCCAAAGAGACTCTCAACTGGAGCGCCCTCAACATGATGCAGTGCGCGGTCCATCCAAAGGAATACTCGAGGGTCTCCACATGTACCTCAGCTAAGGAGATGTGGGACAAGCTCGAGTTAATATATGAAGGTACGTCTGAGGTGAGAGAATCTAAGGTAAGCATGCTAGTCTCAGAATATGAAATGTTCAAGATGAATCATGATGAGACAATATCTGATATGTTTGCTAGATTCATGGTTCTGATAAATGGACTAAAAGGTCTTAAAAAGGAATACTCAGAGAGTGATTTGGTGAGGAAGATACTTCGGTCTCTTCCATCCTCATGGAACACCAAAGTCACTGTCATTGAGGATTCCAAGAATCTTTCAACCATGAAGGTGGATGAATTGATCGGTTCTCTCATGACCTATGAATTGAATGTGAAAAGGAAGGAAACTGAAGAGAACCCAAGGAAGTCCATTGCTTTGAAAGCTTCCAAGAAAGCCTCTTCAGATTCCAAAAGGAGTACTCAACAGGAAAGTATTGAGTCTGAATCCTCTAGTGATAGTGAGAATGACGAGATGGCCATGCTCACTAGACAATTCAAGAAGTTCCTTAAATTCAAGAAAAGAGGTTCAGGAAACTCAAAACCGTTCCAAAAGAGTACGAACAGATTTGATTCACTTAACAAAAAATCTGATGTGGTTTGTTATGAGTGCAAGAAGCAGGGGCACATGAGAGGAGAATGCCCCGAGCTCAAGAAAAAATTGCAGAAAGACAAATTCACGTTCAAGAAAGCCAAAGCAATGTTGGCTTCATGGAGCGATGAAGATGAGGACAGTCAAGCCACCTCGGAAGATGAAGAAATTCAGTGTCTCATGGCAAAGAGTGACGATTCAACCGAGGTAAACTCTTCCTTCGAGAATTTTTCTATTGATGAATGGGAAGAGGCTTATACTGTGCTATTTGAAAAATTTTGTGAATTTAAGTCTGAAAACAAAGCACTTAAGAAGAAAATGAATTTCCTTGTTCATGAATCAAACAACAATGAAGAAATTGAGTCTCTAAACAAGGTAATCGATTTGATGAAAATTGATGAACAAACCCACATGGATGAATTGGATAGCATGAAACTTAAGTATCAAGAAGTTCAAAAGGAAAGAGATGATCTAATAAACTCTCTTGAAATACTTAAAGGTGAGCTTGCTAATCTGAAAGAGAAATTTGAAAAAGCTGAAACAGATCTAAAAGGCAAATCAAAAGATCTATCACGTTTTGTAAAAAGCAAATAGAACTTGGATGCAATCTTAGGTTCAAATGTCTTTGTTGCAAGACATGGGATTGGATTTCAAAATCCAAAGCCAAAGGTAATTGGCAAAAATCTGATGACTGATTTCATTGATCCAACCCCAAGCTCTAGCAAACCAAACCCTTCAAAGAAAAGGAAGAATCAACACAAGGGTAAGAAACAGGAACCTAAAGTCACCAAAGTTGTTCCTAGTCAACATGAGGAATTTGCTACAAGCTCTAAAAAGGGCCGTCAACAAGACAAACAGCAAGTTCCCAAAGCTAGACTTACAAGGGAACAAAAGGGTAAGATGCCTATGAATGCTTCTAAAAATGCCAAACCCAATGTTGTTTCTAAATCATGCAAAATCTGTAAAAAGTTTGGGCACACTGAAAAACAATGCTGGAACAGCCAAAATCAAATGAAAATCAAACAAGTTTGGATTCCTAAGCACTTATTACTTGGCATGAATGATATAAAGGGACCCAAAGTAATTTGGGTACCAAAACCTCTTGCTTGATCCACCATGCAGGAATGCCTAGCAGCCCACAATCAAAACAAATGGTACTGGACAGTGGCTGCTCGAGGCATATGACGACAAAGCTAAATTCAGTTTGCTTGTGGAAAAAGACGGAGGTCAAGTGATCTTTGGAGGTAACAACAAAGGCCAGATCATCGGCTCAGGTAAAGTTGGTAAGTTTGCCTCTAACTCAATAGACAATGTGCTACTAGTTGATGGCCTTCATCACAATTTGCTCAGCATAAGTCAATTGTGTGATAAGGGTCATAAAATTGTCTTTGAATCTAATTCATGTCAGATTCTTAATAAGGAAACAGGAAGCCTAAAATTTTCTAGAAAAAGAATGAACAACATCTATATGGTTGACTTAGATGATCCAGAAAATAACAATTTGTGTCTTGTAGCAAACAAACAGGATGAGCTTACATTGTGGCATCGTAGGCTCGGTCATGCTAGTTACAATGTTTTGCACAAGATCATGAGGCTCAAGTTGGTAAGTGGTCTTCCTGAAATTTCCTTTAACAAGAATGAAAATTTCTGTGATGCATGTGCACAGGGAAAACAAACCCGGAAATCCTTCAAATCAAAGGCACCGGTAAGTACTTCCAAAGCCTATGAATTCTTACACATAGACTTATTTGGACCTACGAGAACACTCAGTCTCAATGGCAAGCGTTATGGTTTTGTCATTGTGGATGATTTCTCTAGGTTTACTTGGGTAAAATTCCTGGCTCACAAGAATGAAGTATTAACTGTTTTTGAAGAATTCTTCAACAAAATTGAGCATGGGAATGTCAATAAAATCTGCTCCATCCGCACTGATCACGGGGGAGAATTTGACAACAATTCCTTCTCCGAATTTTACAGGAACCAAGGTATAGACCACCTGTTTTTCTCCTCGAGAACTCCCGAGCAAAATGGAGTTGTGGAGAGAAAAAATAGAACCTTGGTGGAGATGGGTCGTACGCTTCTGGTCGAGAATCACTTAGCACGAACCTTCTGGGCAGAAGCGGTAAACACATCTTGTTACATCCTTAATCGAGCCATGGTAAGACCCGTATTAAAGAAAACTCCTTATGAACTTCTGAAAGGTAAGAAACCCACTGTTGGGTACTTTAAAGTTTTTGGTTCAAAGGTGTTTATTCACAACAATGATAAAAATGACTTGGACAAGTTTGAAGCCAAAAGCGATCAAGGTATTTTTCTTGGATACTCTGAACATTCTAGAGCTTATAGAGTGTTTAATCTGAAAACCAGAAAGGTGGAAGAAACTCCACACATTTTTTTTAATGAATCTCAAATCACGACTAACAATTCTATTCCTTACAGATTTGATGATGAATCTGATGAAACAACTCTTGGAGATCTACAAAGAAAAACAAATGCAATCTCTAAGTCAGTTCCTAAAGCTAAACGTGGATATCTTCGCAGGTACGATGATGAAGATGACGGTCATCTACCTAAAAATCAAGAAGAAATACCTGCACAAGATCCACAACAAGAGGATGAACCTCAACATGAAACTCCTCCAGCCACCCCTCCTCCGGAACAACTTCCTCAAATGCAAGATCAACCAGGTCCTTCAACAATCACCAATGTCAGGTACTCTAAAGCTCATCCACTTGAGAATGTCATAGGTGACATAAATGATTCAGTTCAAACTAGGTCTCAAGTTAATCAAATAGTTGAATAGGATCATTTAGCCTTTGTCTCTCAAGTGGAGCCTAAAAATGTTCAAGAAGCATTAAAAGAAAGTTCATGGATTGATGCTATGCATGAGGAGTTAGGCCAATTTCAAAGAAATAATGTCTGGAGTTTGGTTCCTAAAACCCCAGAAATTTCTGTTATAGGAACAAGATGGGTCTTTAGGAATAAACTTAATGAAGAAGGTAAAGCGGTGAGAAACAAGGCAAGAGTGGTTGCAAAGGGTTACAATCAAGAATTTGGTGTGGACTTTGAGGAATCCTTTGCACCTGTAGCTAGACTAGAAGCAGTTAGGATCTTGCTAGCATATGCATGTTCTAACAAGTTCAAACTATATCAAATGGATGTTAAGACTGCTTTCTTAAATGGCTACATAAAAGAGGAAGTCTATGTTTCTCAACCACCCGGCTTTGAGGATCATGATAAACCAAACCATGTATTTAAATTGCACAAAGCTCTCTATGGTTTGAAACAGGCACCCCGTGCTTGGTACGACAGGCTGAGCACCTACTTGGTAAGTAAAAACTACTCAAGAGGTAAGGTGGACCAAACTCTCTTTACAAAGAAAATTCGCAATCACATAATTGTTGCTCAAGTTTATGTGGACGATATTATCTTTGGTTCCACTAATCCCACACTGTGTGAAGAATTCTCACAACACATGCACAGTGAATTTGAGATGAGCTTAATGGGGGAGCTTCAATTTTTTCTTGGTTTGCAGGTCAAGCAGCTTGAAGATGGATTCTTTATAAACCAAGAAAAATATGTAAAAGAACTGCTCAAAAGGTTTCAGTTCGAACAAGCCAAGCCCGCTTCAACACCGATGAGCACAAGCATTAAGCTAGAAACAGATGAGAAAGGTAACCCGGTAGATGCCAAACAATTTCGAGGTATGATTGGCTCACTCCTTTATCTTACTGGAAGTAGACCGGACATACAATTCAGTGTTTGCCTTTGTGCTAGATACCAATCTAGTCCAAAGGAAAGCCATTTAATTGCAGTCAAGAGAATCTTCAGATATCTCTCAGGTACGCATGCCTTGGGTCTTTGGTATCCAGCTGGTAGTAGTTTTGAATTGATTTCTTATTCTGATGCAGACTACGCTGGTTGTAAAATAGACAGGAAAAGCACTAGTGGCTATTGTCAAATGCTTGGTGGTTGTATGGTTTCGTGGGCATCCAAGAAGCAACACTCGGTTGCACTCTCTACTGCAGAAGCAGAATATGTTGCTGCAGGGAGTTGTGCAACACAAGTGTTGTGGATAAAAAGTCAGTTGTGTGACTATAACATCGATATTGGATGCACACCTATCCTGTGTGACAACACTAGTGCAATCAATCTGTCAAAGAATCCCATTCAACATTCCAGGACAAAACACATAGAAATTCGTCATCATTTCTTGAGAGATGAAGTGGCCAATAGATCATTCGAAATCAGTTTCATACCCACTGAGAAACAGTTGGTAGACATCTTTACCAAACCTCTAGCTGAAGATAGATTCACCACATTACGAAGAGAGTTGGGGTTGTGCAAATTGCAATGAAACTTAACTCAAATATTCAGGATATGCTCCTTGTGTCCACTAACCATGCGGTATATCAAATAGTGATGTGTGGAAGAACAAGTCATGCTTGTTTGGAACTCTCATTATGCGTGAGAAACATTCTCCGCCAAGTATCCATAGTTATGTGACATACAAGGGACATGTACTCTAGATTTGGAATTAGTTTCTTTATAATTTGCCTATTCAAAACTCTCTTTAAAAATTTTTGAAACATCTTGTTGGTTTGTCTCTCTACATGCTTGGTGTTACTAAGTGCATGTTCTTTGTCTGCAAATTTGTCTTCATGAACTTGAGTCCTTTTGTTTCAAATGGCACACATTATGGGGGAGCAACTTAAGTTCTTATGAATTCAAAATGTGGAGGGAATCAATCAAACTTTGTCTCTCTAAATTCCCTCACATTAATTGTTCAAATCTGCTCTTCATTCTACCATTAAAACTGATCTGAACATGTCCCTGTCGACAGGCTACAAGGGCCCTGTCGACAGCTCAGCCCAGACAACACACTGATTCATCTGTCTATCTCTTCCTGTCGACAGGCCTTCCTTCCCTGTCGACAGATGCTCTGAATTATGGTTGTTCATGCTCATTTCTTCACCCATTCACTGAGCATCTTCATGATTAGCATATAAGGTGTCTATGAGGTGTTAATGCCTGTTTGACCACACTACATACAACTGATATTTAAGCTGTTCTTTATTCCTCTATGATTTTCACATACTATTCATGTTTGGGTTTAGGTTCTATCATTTAGGAAACATTTCATAATTATAAAGGACATCAACCTCACCTCTCTACATTAATTCTTTGTAGGCAAACATCGCCTCAATTTACTTGATAAGCTACTTGGTCATGAAAGTGCATGTCTACTATTGATAAATAATCATATGACCTGCTTGATATTGGCTTTTACAACAATACTTGGAGAAAAGCTACCTATTTCTGAAAAAATCTTTCACAAGGAAAACAAAAAATAAATGAATAAGTTTGTAATGAAAATCAACTTTACATGGGAAAGAATATAGAGCAATGTTGGGTCATGCTGAGTAACCGGGGAGATGGGCATCATAAATGTCTGCCCTCGAGTCAAAAGGCAAACTCATCATCTCTGTACAACGGTATGATGGAAACTTCCACTAATTCACTGGGGGTATGGGCATGTGTAATGTCTATCCTCACGTCAAAAGGTGTGAAGTCTTCTTAAGTACGATTTACTCCCATTGTTTTTCTCAATTTACAACAAAAAGGGAAATACTGTGAAGCCTCCACTGAGTCATAATTTCCAAGGTCGTTGGTCTAGTGATTGTGTTGACATATAGATATCATTTCATGCATCATTTGCCTATCCACAAAATGGGGATTGTGTTGTCTTACATTGTATTTATACGACGACGGGTAAGTGTGCAATGTTCTTTATTTAAGTGGGTGTTTTCTTAATGCTTTAACCTTAAATTCCTTGGGAATTATGTTAAAACCATTGTGGACATTGGTATGGTTTATTATATCTTCGTATATGGTACGTTAACATACATGATTCATCTCTTATACACCTTCATTTATCACATGGAAGACCTTGCTCAGAGCTTCAGTTCCAAAATTTCAAAAAAATCACAAAACTGGCCCTTTTCTGCAGGCGCCTGTCGACAGGCACCAGGGGCCCTGTCGACAGCCGGCGGCCAACCTTTTTTGGAAGTCCAACGGGCTAAATCCGAAAAAGGAAATTGTGGGATCCAACTCTTCAAATACCCTTAACCCTTCCATAAAAGGACCCCACACCCCTTTCTTTCTTCTTCCACTTCCAAAAACCCCTTCTTTCCCTCCCTCTCCTCAAATCCTCTCTCCAGGCCACCAGTGGAGCACCTCTGCAACCTTGGTGCTTTCGCTTCTCTTCTCCGTCTCCTCTCCTTCTACCACCAGTCTCTACTTCGAGTAGCACGAGATCATGGCTCCTCCTTCCAAGAAGCTGGCTTCTCGTCGCCGTCCTCGGTCTCCTCGTGTTGGACAAGGTTCCAGAGCTTCCCCCGAACATCGCACAAAGCATCGGGAGGATCGTCTGCCAGAGCTGCTCATCCCTCCTAATCTCCAGTTCAAAGTCACCCATGCCACTTTCACGAAGGTCACGCAGCCTCGCTACGTTGACTTCATCTCCTTGCAGGATCTCTTCCCAGGTCTTCTGCCTCTCTTTGATACACAGGGTTGGTCACCTTTTTGCTATAGCCACAAGCAATACTCCTCCTCTGCTGTCACGGAGTTTTACCATAATCTCCGGGAGTCTACCACAGGTGATCTTTACACCCGAGTCAAGGGGAACTCTTTTCGCATTTCCCCTAATCTACTTTCAGTTTTCCTTTAAATCCCAAACACAGGGGTTGACATTTTTGCACATCATCCTACCCCCAAGGAGTACTATGCCCTAATTACTTCAAAGCCTTACGACCCCACAGATTGTAAGCAACTGAATGCTAACTCCTTCCCTCCACTTCATCGCCCTTATTGTCCCAAAAGATGGAAGTAGGGAACTCGTCACCTCAGTTCACAAGTCCCTCCTCCATAAGTTTTTACGGTGTGAACTCATTAATCTCCCACAACTAATGTGTTCCGTCCTTCGCCTATGCCTTGGTAATGCAAAGCGGTCCATGCCTTACGCATGTCAGCTCACCTCCCTCTTCCTATTTCTTGGCATCATAATTCCAGAAGGGGAGATGTCTGTCTTGCCGGCCCGTAGCTCATATGATCTGACTGATGCACAGCGGATGGGCTACAAGTTTGTGGATGGCATAGTCACAAGGGATCTCAAGGGAAAGGGCCAAGCTATCCCTGTGGATGATGAAGAAGCTGATGAGGCAGCTGATGAAGAGGATGATGAAAATGAGGTCGATGACGAATACTCCCAGTATGCGCCATTACATGCTCCGGGAGATGATGTTCCTGATGTGGCAGTTGAGCCTTCCATTCGCGAATTACTCGCTCAACTACAACTGCAGATGTCAACCGGGTTTGAAAGGCTTAATCACAGGATGGATTGACTTGAAGCTCGCTTGGATAGCATTGCACCTTTGTGTCTGCCTCCTACACCGCCAGCTGATGAGGATGCATAGCTAGCTTAGGTGTTTAGGAGAGTGTCATGTCTTCTTATCCAGTATCTTCAGTCTTATGATGTTGCAATATCTTTCCCTTTCAAGTTATGTCTTCCTGAGCAAGTTATGTATGGCTCAATGAAAAATCAATGAACATTTTTTTGTCTTTGTGCCTCGTACATGTGTCTATGTGTATGCTTTTGGATGTTGACAAAAGGGGGAGAAAACTCAATTGTGCACTTGCTTACACTTGCTCAATTGATTAATTTTGTCATCATCAAAAAGGGGGAGAATGTTGGGTTCACATTCTAAATCATAAATACAACAAGTTTTTGTTGATGATCAATCATGAACAATGTAAACAAGTGAACAATGTGAGTTGAGTTTAAAATTGCAATGCAATGACTTGTTCCAATGTGTTAGTATAATGTTTAGCTTCAAATGACTACAATGTCTCACTAACTATGTTCATTATTTTAGGTGAGATGTTGAGCAAGACATGTACGAAGAACAAGGTCAAAATGATGAAGATTTACATGTAAAGCAAGCACCTGTCGACAGCAGGAAGGATCCCTGTCGACAGCTGTACTAAAGCCAGAAGGTAAAACTTCAATACAGATGTGCCTGTCGACAGCACCCCAACCACCTGTCGACAGGAAGAGGTTCCCAGAACCATGAAGACTTCTGTCTGCCTGTGCCTGTTGACAGCACCCAGTCGCCAGTCGACAGCACCTACCTTCCAGAAACTGTGAAACTTCTATTTGCTTGCGCCTGTCGACAGGAGTACCCAGTGCTGTCGACAAACAGAGAGAGTCCTCAAATACGGAAAGTCTTTGAGTTTCCATAGATGGTGTTTCCACATACCACGACTCTCCATATGTAAACACCTCTATTTAAGCATCTTTTTTAAGACAATCACGTACACAAGCAACCTCCAAGCAAGAACCCTAAAAGCTTCTCAAGAAAAGTCTCTGCTGCTCTGCTTCTACCTGCTACCCAGATTCAACAAGAGAAGTCTTCCGTGCAGGGGTGAAGTCTGAACGTTGTGAATTCAAGCCTCTCCATCAACTTCTGGTCATCAAGACGAAGCTTAAAGTCTACCCAGACGTTCATCAGAAGAGTTTTTCAATTGGATTTGATTCTCAACTCTCAAACTCTTCTTTGTTTCACTTCCATCCTAACTTGTGTGTGTGTAGTGTGTTTCAAGCAATCCTTCTGCTTGATACACGTGTGTGTGTTGCTCTGATCGTGGCTATACATCAGAGAACACTTGTGTGTGTGAGTTGTAGTTCTTGAACTAGCTCATAAGCAGATTGTTCTGCATGTGTGTGTGGCCCGTGGATGTAGGATACACGAGTTGTGTACTCCGAACCACGTAAATCGTTGTGTCTCGTGGTTTGAACGATTCTACGTTAGATGCTTGATAGGCACGGCGCATTTACACACGTCTAATCATCTGTTTGATATCTATCATCGAATCACACACATCCACACTAAGTTTAGTCCTTGCCATAACTTCTAGTAATTTGTGATTCTATCGAAACGAAGGCAACAAGTGTTCTTAATAGACAGTAATCTATTCAACCCCCCTTCTAGATTACCATATAGGGAATTCCGCTACACTTCAATCACCTGGCCGAAACCTCATACAAGCATGGATCACAACTAAGCCATGAAAATCAAATTATCTGAAATTCACTGCACTGATAAACTTAACGGCAACATATGTGTAGTTTACTTGCAGTAGACGTCCACATATCATGTTGTTAACAACCAATAGATGGCGGCACATAGCACCGTTAAGATATAGTATAGGTCGGAAAACAAGTAACGTTTACATGAAATAGACGGCGGTCGATTGTGTCTTTTATAAAATCTAAACGGCACACGATCTGGACGTCAAGTTATTTTGCCCAGAAAACACAACATGAAATAACGAGACTTCTACCCTTTCCCACGCATCAATTTCATGCTTTAAAAATCTGTAAAAATGATAAATATACAGTCTTATATGTCCTAAACTAATCCCCCATGTTACTTGCCTCTTTCCCTCCTTCTGGAGTGGCGAATCAAAGCCCGAAGAAGCCCGCCTTGGCAGCAAGGCAGTCCCCTTCATCGACTTCAACCGCTCCAAATCCGCCTCCAACGTAGCTCTCCTGCTTGGAGAAGCTTCAGATCTCGCTGCTAGATGTTCCACCTTGGTCCCGGAACCTTCAGATCGCATGCATGAGCTCTGCAAAACCCTTCCTCGGCCCTCCTTTCTCTCTTCCAAAACTAGGGCAAAAAATCTCCTTATCTGCGAAATCTAGGTCTTATAAAGATCTCCCACGCGTTAGCCAACCCTAATCCTGACCCTTGGATCCTAAACTCTCGGATCTGCCCATTAATACCTCTTAGAAACGGCTGATTTCTGTCCCTCATAACGGTAATATAAAAAACAGGCAAGTCAGGTTAACGTCAACAGAAATTGCCGCCAGCCATGATGTAGACGTCCATCGACTGTGTCGTCTACATTCTTGCCCGAAAAACCAAATATTTTAGAAAATAATAAACGACACTATATGCTGTCGTTAATAAAGGATAAACGGCAGACGATCATGCTGCTAACAGGTCTTAATGACAACAGATTTGGACGCCAAGTTCGATACAGAACAACATTCAAATACATGCAGAAATAAACATACGATTGCAATATAAATTTGAGAAAAATTCTAGGGCACTACATCCTCTCCCCCTTAAAATAATCTTCGTCCTCGAAGATTGAGTTAGAACACTCACCAAACAAGGATGGATAAAGCATCTTCAGTCTTTCTTCAAGCTCCCACGTCGCTTCTTCATGCGAGAAATTCCTTCATAAGACCTTCACAAAGGGAATAGACTTTGATCTCAATTCTCGCACCTTCCGATCTAGAATCTCTATAGGCTACTCCTCATAGGACAAATTTGGGTGAAACTGCACTGGCTCGAAACTAATCACATGAACCGAATCTCTCACATACCTCCTCAACAAGGATACATGGAAAACCGGGTACACTGTTGCCAAAGATGGTGGCAAAGCTAGCTGATATGCCACATTCCTGATCTTCTTCAAGATCTCAAAGGGACCAATGAACCTCGGATTTAGCTTACCTCTCTTTCCAAACCTCACTACACCCCTGGGTGGCAAAACCTTAAGAAAAACATTGTCTCCAACCTCAAAAGCCAAATCCTTCCTCCTTGTATCTGCATAACTCTTCTGACGATCTTGAGCTGCCTTTAATCTTTGCACAATCAACTGGATCTTCGTTGAAGTTTCTTGCACCACTTCTAGTCCAACTAGATGCCGATCTCCTACTTCTTCCCAACACAACGGGGATCTACAAGGTCTCCCGTACAAAGCCTCAAAAGGTGTCATACCTATGCTCGAATGGAAACTGTTATTATATGCAAATTCCACAAGAGCTAGGTGACGCTCCCAATCTCCTTTCCACTCTAGAACACAAGCCCTAAGCATATCCTCCAATGTCTGAATAGTCCTCTCGGACTGTCCATCCATTTGTGGATGAAATGCCGAACTCAATTTCAACTGACTGCCAAAAGCCTGCTGCAAACTCTGCCAAACTCTTGATGTAAATCTCGGATCACGATCTGAGATAATTGACTTCAGAATCCCATGCAGCTTCATAACGCCATCAATATATAGTCTAGCCAAGCTCTCTACGGACTGCTTCTTCTTCATGGCAAGGAAATAAGCCCTCTTCGAAAATCTTTCCACAATCACCCAGATGGAATCATTCCCTCTAGCCGATCTAGGTAATCCAGACACAAAATCCATGGTAACTTGTTCCCACTTCCACTGAGGAATATCCAGCTTCTGCATCAAACCTGAAGGTCGCTGACATTCTGCCTTCACTTGCTGACAAATCGAGCACTTCGCCACAACATTAGCAACATCTCGCTTCATGCCAGACCACCAGAAAGAACGCTTCAGATCCTTATACATCTTCCCACTGCCCAGGTGAATAGAGAACTGTGATCTGTGTGCTTCCTCCAAAATCTCCTTCTTTAGATTTGCATCATTAGGGATGTACACTCTATGATTCAAGCGAATCACACCATCCTCATCTCTGATAATGCCGGCCTTTCCAACCAACTCCTACAATAGAGGGTCATCTTTTTGCAAAGCAATAACCCGATCATGAATAGAAGAACTAAGTGACAACTGAGCCATGAACATGTTGCACAACTGAGGTTCTAAAATAGCCAAAGAACCCGAACCATCTTCTAACATCTTCCAATCTTGCCTCATCAATTGCCTCTTTCTGCTCAACGCATCTGCCACTACATTGGCCTTCCTAGGGAGGTAAAAAAGCTCAAAATCATAGTCTTTTAGAAACTCAATCCACCTTCGCTGCCTCAGATTTAACTCCTTTTTGGAAAACAGATATTTGAGACTATTGTGGTTTGAGAAGAGCTCAAATCTAACTCCATATAGATAGTGCCTCCAAATTTTCAAAGCATAGACCACTGCCACCAATTCCAAGTCACGATTTGGGTAATTACGCTCATGCTCCTTAAGCTGCCTAGAAGCATACGCCACAACTCTACCTCCCTGCATAAGAACACAGCCAAGCCCAATCTTCGAAGCATCCGTGTAGATAGAGAAAGAATCTACACCATTGGGCAAAACAAGCACTGGCGTTGAGGTCAAATGAGTCTTCAACTCCTGGAAACTCTTTTCACAAGCCTCTGACCATTCAAACTTGACTCCCTTTCTAGTCAGCCTCGTCAAAGATGCTGCAATAGAAGAGAACCCTCGATGAATCTTCTATAATAGCCAGCCAAGCCAAGGAAACTCCTGATGTTAGCAGATGATCTCGGTGTCTCCCAGTCAAGGACAACTTCCACTTTAGCTGGATCCACAGATACACCTTCTCCATAGATGACATGCCCCAAGAAATGGACCTCCTTCATCAAAACCTTGGCAAATCCCTCTGAAATAAAACTATGCGTAGCACCAGTATCAAACAAAACTCTAGCATGCATTCCCATAATAAAAACCGTACCTTCTGTGACATGCTCCTCCAACTCTGCCTCGTCTCTCGCCAAAGCGAACACTCGAGCCTGAGCCCTCGGTCTCACTGCTACTCTTGGTGTCGGTCTCGTTGCTGCTGGTGCTGCTGCCGCTGCAGTCTACTGCTCCATCTTCGGACAATCTCTGATCTTGTTGTTCTTGTCACCAAACCTCAATCACCTCTCGGAAATCACCCAACAGACATCACCTCCATAATGCTTCCCACACTGAGTACATAAGGGCATTTCTACAACTTTGTCTCCGCCTGGTGTCGGTGCAGCCACTCTCGTTGGTACCACTGCTCTCTGCTGAAAAACTGAGGCCTTCTTCTTCCTGTCCTGATGCTGGAATGCTGATGCTGGCCTTTTCAAAGAAGCCCTCTTCTCTTCCAGGTACACCTCCATCTCTACCTCTTGCATGCAAGCCGCTGACAAAGCCTCCTCCATAGATCAATTCCCTAAAGCCACCAGTCTCATCCTCAAGGACAACTTCAACCCCATGATGAACTTCATTGCTTTCCTCCGCTCATCTGCCACAATGTGGGGCACATACTTGGACAGCTCCGCGAACCTCGCCTCGTACTTAAGTACGCTCATTAACCGTTGGAACAATGTCAAAAACTCCTACTCTATACGGTCCTGCACATGCTCCGGAATGTACTTCACCCTGAACAGACGGACAAACTCAGCCCAAGCAACCTCGATAGCTCCATCTCCAAACTGTGTGCGTAGCACTGAAGACCACCACACATCGGCACACTCTTGAAAAAGAATGCAAATACAGCTAAGGGTACACCCCAAACAACACACATAAACCTTCTTAAACCATTCTTTACCTGCAGCATATATGTAGCCAGAGTCACCCTCTCCTCTTCCATGCACCGGATAGCACGAAAGATCTTCTCCATCTCCCGGAGCCAGCTCTCTGCTAAGATAGGATCACTATCCCCCTAAAAGAAGGGTGGGGTCATCCTCCTGAATCTCTCCATCATAGATACTCCTCCGAAGCCTGCCTCGTGATAAGGTGCCTGAGCCTACATCCAAGTCAAGTTATTAGATGAAATCTTCTATTTAACACCTTGAATAACACTTCTTATCTACCAACCTGAACCTGCACTTGCGCCTGCAATGCCGCTGTCGTCTGAGCCTGAGTCTGCATCGCATGCACCAATCCTTGCATTAAAGCTGCATAATCCACAGGTGGTGGTGGGGGTGGCAAAGGTACACCAGTCTGGTTCTGCACCTGCTAAGCTAGAGCCTGCGAACCTCCCGCTAACTCATCTCCCCAGGTCGAACCAGCTCCTCTACGTCCACGAGTCGCCATAGTCTGCAAACCAAGCATTTATTATCATAACCTATTATTCTACATAAACCTTGGACTAATTCTTTATGCAGACTTAAGATATGAACACAATGTTGATATTTCATTTATGTACATGCTCAACCTAGAACGCTCTGATACCAATCTCTGTAACGCCCCTCTTAGACACAATACAGTTATCCCAACTCTCATTGGATCTAATAAAGGTATTACAGTGGAATACATCCAACAATAGATGGTACAGATTGAGATACACATAAATGACAATTCAATTCCAATAATATGCAACAAAATATGGAACCAAATACTTGTAATCAAATATTCAAATATCCACTCTCAACATAAGAGAAAGATAACAATAGTCCAACTTTATTACAAGCTATAAGTTCAAGTGCATAAAATAAAGTACATCATTTTCCTCACATACATAATGATCACTCCAAATCTCTTAAGTAAAACTACGCCTCCACATCCTCACGCTCAGAGTCAGTGTGCACTAAATCCTGAATATCCTCTGGCTCTCCTAAAATGTTAAACAAGTATGAGTCTACAAGACTCAGCAAGTCACATGAAAGATAGTTCAAGACATTATGTATATAATAGATTAAAACATGGTATACATATATCATTCAAGACTTCGATATCATATAACTTTTCCTACTAACATGATTTCTAAGTCATTTAGCAATCAATCTTTGCATAGTATGTTCAATTCTCTTGGAAGTAAAAAATTTCTTGTGATGCATATAATTCACATCTTGTATTCTAACAATTGAGCTAACATGTTCCTATACAAGACATGTGATCAATTTTCATGGCATATGCTTATTTTCATGCAACATGCAACTAGTTTTCATGTAGGAAATAATCATTTAAACATGTAGCAAATGGTCATGTAGCATGTAAAACAATTGACATGTAAATCATATAGCATATATCATGCAGACATTATTCATGTAGTCATTTAACATATAGACATGTAGCATGTAGTCATGTAGTCCATTTTTCATGTAGACATTTATCATTTAGTTGCGAAGACATAGCCCGCACTATTAATAGAGATCAGTAGTCATATAGAATCACTTATCACCAAGGCAAAATAGTGATGAAGTCATGGCCATTGCGCAATACCGGGGAAAGCCCTTCCCACCTTAACCAGTAGAATTTGTCTACCTTTAGGATTTCAATCCGTTGCCCACGGATTCAATCGGTCATTTACATGTAGGTGAACCATTACCATAGGGGCATCCATGGTGCAGTTCCTTGTAGGAAATCTCTATCAAAGCAATGTCTTTATTGGCCATTTCATTTTAGAATATGCATTATCATGTATGCAATCATATAATCTACGTGTAAATGCAATTCTATCATAAGTCAATGCGATAATATATAGCATGTTTCTTTTCAGTTCTGAAATTCAACTTTACTGTATAACAGAACCCTATCATGGTACTAATTATATCACATGTACTCATGCACATATTCTCATGTTTATTAAATTTCTATATGCACTTTACTAATCAGAAATCCATAACAGTATGCACAGAAGTTAAATAATTCATAATAAACATAATCAGAGCTAAACCACACAATTTCCAGCTAACTTCATGATACAATTTCATTTTTAAGCTAACAGGTACTAGGTACAACATGTATGCAGTATATCTCACAGTAATACAGTCTTCAAACATTAACATTCCAACATGAATCGTGCTCACCTCTTTTTACTTTTCTTTTATCATTTCCATTAACATCAAAGAATAACTACTTATATGCACATATAGTCTATACATCAGTACAACGACCTGCTCATGGTATAACAGTGATAAAACACACAATTCATCACCTGGCCGAAACCTCATGCAAGCATGGATCACAACTAAGCCATAAAAATCGAATTTTCTAAAATTCACTGCACTGATAAACTTAACGGCCATATATGTGGCATTTACTTGCAGTAGACATCCACATATCATGTCGTTAACAATCAGTAGATGGTGGCACATAGCGTCGTTAACATATAGTATACGTCGAAAAATAAGTAACGTTTACATGAAATAGACGGCGGTCGATTGTGTCGTTTATAAAATCTAAACGGCACACGATCTGGATGTCAAGTTATTTCGCCCAGAAAACATAGAAAACACAACATGAAATAACGATACTTCTACCCTTTCCCACGCATCAATTTCATGCTTTAAAAATCTGTAAAAATGATAAATATACAGTCTTATATGTCCTAAACTAATCCCCTATGTTACTTGCCTCTTTCCCTCCTTCTGAAGTGATGAATCAAGGTCCGAAGAAGCCCACCTTGGCAGTCAGGCAGTCCCCTTCACCAACTTCAACCGCTCCAAATCCGCCTCCAACGTAGCTCTCCCGCTTGGAGAAGCTTTAGATGTCGCTGTTGGATGTTCCACCTTGGTCCCGGAACCTTCAGATCGCATGCACAAGCGCTGCAAAAACGTTCCTCAGCCCTCCTTTCTCTCTTCCAAAACTAGGGAGAAAAACTTCCTTATCTGCGAAATCTAGGTCTTATAAAGATCTCCCACGCGTTAACCAACCCTAATCCTGACCCTTGGATCCTAAACGCTCAGATCTGCCCATTAATACCTCTTAGAAACGGCTGATTTCTCTCCCCCGGAACGGTAATATCAAAAACAGGCAAGTCAGGTTAACGTCAACAGAAATTGCCACCAGCCATGATGTAGACGTCCATCGACTGTGTCGTCTACATTCTTGCCTGAAAAAACAAATATTTTAGAAAATAATAAATGACACTATATGATGTCATTAACAAAGGATAAACGGCAGACGATCATGCCGCTAACAGGTCTTAATGCCAACAAATGCGGACGACAAGTTCAACACAGAACAACACTCAAATACATGCAGAAATAAACATACAATTGCAATTTAAATTCAAGAAAAAATCTAGGGCACTACAGCTTTACCCTTGAGATCCCTAAGGACTTGATCAATATCTTCAAAAGGGTCATGGTCAAGGGATGGTCCTACTAGCTCTGCTTGCACTGCTTCTTGTGCAACTGTTTCTTCTCTTTCTTGTTCTATTCTAACCGCTGGATGCTGAACTGTTTGAGCAGTGGAGGAGCCTGTGTTGAACCACTCTTATATTTTCCCTTATATTTTGGTGATAACAAAACTCATGATTAATTAAATATTATGAATATATTTAATATCCTATTTTCCTAATAAATATAAATTTATGGCACTATCACTTAGTGTTTTGCACTAAAAAGGCAAATCAATGACTATTCAAAAAACATCAATTACTGACTAAATGCCACAACGATTTCCATACATAAACATCGATTATGGTTCATCTGATGTAAACATCGATTTTGTTGAACATCGATTTCACTTAAACATCGACTCTTTTGAACAACGATTTCATTAGAACATCGATTTTACTTAAACATCGATTTCATCAAACATCGATTTCATTGAAACATCGAGTCCATGTAAACATCGACTCTGTTGAACATCGATTTCAATGAAACATCGACTCTGTTGAACAACAATTTCATTAGAACATAGATTTTGCTTAAACATTGATTTCGATCAAACATCGATTTCATTAAAACATTGACTCCATACAAACATCGATTTCAATCAAACATCGACTTCAGTGAAACATTGATTCACTCTCAACATGGATTATGTTTACATCGACTCTCTTTATACATCAATTATGTTTAAACATCAACTTCAAATATCGATTTCGATTAAACATCGACTCCATTAAAACATCGACTTTAAAACATGGATTACTTTGAAAACGATTATAGTGTAACATCGATTGTCTTTTACATCGACTCTATTTCACTTAAACATCGATTTCCTATATATTTCAAACATTTCAAATCGTCTTTGGCACCCAATGAAAACTCAAATATATTTCATATGTGTAACCTACTATCTCTTTGACAGAAAATCTTTTTGCTTATCTTATAGGATCTCTTCCTTCCTGTCAGACAAAAAGAGTTTACCTACCACTTCTAGGTGTCAGCAAGAAACACAGAGGTATGAGCCTTCTGACAGAAACACTCTTTGGTCTAAACACTTTCTTCTATACTTGTAGACCTCAAAGACCACCAAGTGGCTGAGAGTCAGAAGAAGAAGAATAGAAAGATCAGCAATGACTAGACGAATTCCAATGGATCTATTTAAAGCTGCTCCATATAAAAGATGAAGCATGGCTGAAGAACAATATGGAGCTTTCTTGAAGATCTTTGTATGAGTGTACATCCAGTGAGAAACTTCAACGCCACATACACTCAAAGAAAGAGAGAAAGAGCTCGAGCCTTATTCAAGAGAAGCTTTCATAGCAGAAATCTTCATTGCTATCAAGCCTTCCTCTCTTCACTCTCTCTGTGCTCATTGTATTTCTAGTGGAGAGTCTTTTAATGAGTGTTTCTGGGTTTGAATCCTTTCTTGTAAAACTCTCAGCATGTTCTTTCTTTTCTATGAAAGATCCATGTCCATCTGTAGGACTGTATACAATGAGTCTCTTCCTGCGTGAATAGTTGGCCAGTAAGGTTGCTAGCGATTTCTGTCCAGTTGAGGGACTGTACTCAGTGTAGAACCTAGCTAGGGGTTTAAGTCTAGCAGAACTGCACTAGGGTTTGTTCCGGGAGGTTAGCTTCTTGACCTGTAATAGAAGTGAGTCTCCTTCCTACTCGGAATGGAAGAGGACTAGCGGAGAGCTGGGGGTTGTATATCCTTGGAGGGATTGTACCCTGGTTAGTGAAATCCCAAGATTCTGCTTAGGGACTGGACGAAGGTCTTCCTTTTGTGAAGTACCGAACCAGGATAAAATTCCTTGTGTTCCTTGTGTGATTGTCTATTTGCTTCCGCACTGCTACTCTCTATCACACTCAACTACATTAACTAACCAAATGTTTAAGTGGTAATTTTCTGTGTTTAAGTTTCTATTTTAGATTTCAGAAAACCTATTCACCCCCCCTCCTCTAGGTTACCTTGCT
Source organism: Colocasia esculenta (assembly GCA_014218235.1). Taxonomy (NCBI): domain Eukaryota; kingdom Viridiplantae; phylum Streptophyta; class Magnoliopsida; order Alismatales; family Araceae; genus Colocasia; species Colocasia esculenta. The sequence goes on along the minus strand of CM024765.1, from coordinate 21,326,919 downwards.
GTTGTATCAAGTGGGCCAACAACCTGTACCTCATTAGGATATGTGTCATGTGCACAATCAAGCACAGAGTCCTTAGTCTAAAAATTCTAGGCTTTATCCTCCAAGATGTAGTGACTTCCTTGAATGGTGGATAGGCCAATCTTCTCTTTCACAGACATAAAAATTTCGTCAGATAAGTCCAAAAAAAATCTTCTAAATATAAATGTGAGCAAAAATCCATAGGGAGGGATTCTTGTAAAAACTTGGACCTTGCCATTCTCTTTAGAATAATAGAGGCATGATTGACTTGATGCCTCTGAATAGCCTAAAATAATAGGTTTCCATCTTTGGATGTAATGGAAGAATGAGATCCAGCCCGAGGAGTGATAATGGTGGTGATGATGGCATGGAGGAGCCTCTTCTCTGCAGTGAGCTCATTGACGAGAAGCCATTTTTTAGAAATAGTTCCAAGGCTGCCAACAACTCCTAATTTTTACTTTTCCACAGACAAAGCCTCACTGATCTTGTGTCTGGAAGAGGGGCAATCCATAATTTCTAGCAGAACTTCAGAGATAGAAATTTTAGTACCTTTGACATAACCTACTAGAGACCGATCTGTAGAAACTTGAAGGGTCACATAAAAGGCTTTTACTGCATCTTCATAAGTTATTTCGTTAATCTAGCATATTGCAGTCCATCCCATCACATCTAGGGTTTCTGCCACTGAACTGAGTCTTCTTGTCATTTGGGAAACATCTACAATTTTGCTAGGGAAAATTGAAACTTTGGCAGAGCTGAGTCTCTAGAACTGTTCTAGAGTGAAAAAGGAACTGTCCAGAGCCCTAGAAGAGGCCATCAAGACCAAGACGAGGGAAGAATGATTGTAATGGATATGTAAAATGAGTCCAAAGGTGTCAAGATCCTACCATTCTTCAAAAAGTTTGAAGAAATCAACAGATTCTTGGCAAGGGTTAGAAATTGGATACGGGAACCAGGAAGAAGACAAAGGAGTTGGAGCGGTTTCAAAAGAGGTGATTTGGAAAGAGAGAAGGAAAGGTCTATATAAAGAAAGAAGATTTATAACGGACGAAAGAGGGAGAGATGAATGGCTGAGATTGAAAGAATAAACACATTATTTAATGCTCCCCCAAATAGAATAAATTTGAATTTTAAAGACTAGTGACTTCGACTTTCTAAATTCCGACTATCAGAACTTCGGCTATATAAATTGAGACTTTTAAGGAGTTGAATGTGATGAAGTTAGAAAAAGTTTTGACAAAAGATTGATCATACAATGTAGTCAAATTTTAAGTATTTTATTCACAGTTGCACATTCTGATTTGTCTTCTAATTGATGTAAATCTATCCTTAGGAAGTGGTTTAGTAAAAATATTGGCTAATTGATTATATGTAGAACAAATTCAAGTAAGATATCTCTATTACTTACATGGTCCTTGATGAAATGATGCTTGACCTCAATATGCTTGGTTCTTGAGCACTGGATAGGATTCTTCGTCAAATTGATTGTGCTTGTGTTGACATACAACATTAGTATTTCATGCAATTTGTGACCATAGTCTCTTCTAGTTGATGTTTGATCCACAATAGTTAGGTACAAAAACTTCCATCTACAATGTATTCTGCTTTGGTTGTGGACAATGCTACTAATTTTTTTTTTTTTAATACCAAGAAATTAAGCACCTTGCAAGAAATTGACAAGTACCACTGGTGCCTTTTCTGTCTATTTTGCATCCAGCATAGTCAGTATCACTATATCCAAGTAGTTTAAATTCAGAACATATGGGATACCATAAACCCAATTTTGTATTAAGAAGATACCTAAAATTTTTTTTAACAGTATTTATATGAGATTAATTAGCCTGAAATCTGGCACACAAACATACACTGAACATTATATCTAGTCTACTGGCAGTAAGATAGAGTAATGGCCCCATCATGCCTCTATAGATCTTTTGATCTACTTTCATATCAATTGGATCACTATCTAACTTTATTCCTAAGCTTATGGGTGTTCCTAAAGGCTTACACTTGTCAAAATCATACTTTGAAAGCAAATCTGAGATATACTTGCTTTGACAATGTGAGTACCTTTCTTGGTCTACTTGATTTGCAAGCTAAGAAAGTAATTAAGCTCACCCATCATGCTCATTTCAAACTCACATTGCATGAGATTTTTAAAGAATTTGCAAAGTGATTCATTTGTATAACTAAAGATAATGTCATCAATATATAATTGTACAATTAAGATCCCTTTTGAAATTTTCTTAATAAATAAAGTGTTATCTACTTTACCTCTTGAAAAATTATGTGATAGAAGATTAGCACTTAGTCTTTTATACCAAGTTCTTGGAGCTTGTTTCAATCCATATAGTACCTTCTTTAAACGAAAGACATGATTTGAATATTTAATATCTTCAAAACCAGGTGGTTGCTCAACATAAACTTCTTTTTTAAAACCATTCAGAAAAAACACTTTTAACATCCATTTGATACAAATTGATATTCAAAGAGCATGTGTATGCTAACAAGATTCTAATTGCCTCTAATCTAGCAACTGGAGCATATGTTTCATCAAAATCAATGTCTTCCTATTAGGAATATCCTTGTGCTACCAGTCTGGCCTTGTTTATGGTGATTACTCCTGATTCATCCATTTTGTTTCTGGCCTTATTATTGGTGACCCATTTGGTCCTAATAGCAAGATGGTGAGAAAGTCTAGGTACAAGAGTCCAGACTTGGCTGCATTGGAATTGATTAAGTTCCTCTTGCATAGCTAGGATCCAAGATTCATCTGCTAGTGCATCATTGATTGTCTTGGGATCAATATGAGAAACAAATGCAGTGTAATCACAGGGAATTGTCATAGCTCTTGTTCTTACCGTATCTTACGGATCACCTATGAATTAAGACCACACTGGCAAGAAAAGCATCACAACCCTTGCTCACCATCCTCATAGCTTTCATAGTGGAGATCACATACTTTCCCCCAAGATTCCTAGGCAAAGGATGTGAGAACTCATGCTCTCCAGGAATGCAGAAAATAATTCTCTTCCTCCTGCAATCGACCAAGGCATTGTTCTCCTCAAGCCAATCCAGACCAAGTATAGCATCATAGTCCTTAATCTTGAGCAAGTAGAAGAACCCAAACAAACGCCAGTCTTCAATGCACACCGGTAATGAAGGAATGCACTTCCTGGTCGCTACCGTACCTATTGGGGTAAGTGCCGACAACGAAACCTCTAAATCTTCTGCCTCAACTTCAGATTCCTCTGCTAACTTCCGAGCAAACCGCTTGGAAACAAACGAGTGTGTAGCACCCGTATCAAACAATACTCGAGCCTACAGATCAATAACTAAAACAGTACCTTTCGTGACATTCTTTGCATGCTCTGCATCCTCACGTGCAAGTGCATACACTCGGGCTTGGCTCGAGGCCTTCCCAGCTTCCCAGTCACTGGTGCTGCTGCTACTACTGTTGCCGGGGCTGGAGCTCCTCTCGATGCAAACTATTGAAGTCTCGGATAGTCTCTGATCTGGTGCTCGATACTGCCGCACTTCAAGCATTTCCCTTCTAACTCCCAGCACTCTGAGCCGACATGTGTCCTTCCATAATGAGGACACTCCTTCTTATTACTGGGCCTGAACCTGGTCGTCTGGGGTGCAACCACTGACTGGTTTGGAAATACTGCACGTTGTGGCTGTTGCTGGTACACGGCTTCCCTCTTCATGTCCTGCCTCTGGAACAATGTTGCCAACCTCTTATTGGTCACCCTTTTCTCTTCTAGGTGCTAGTCCATCTCGCTCTCCTGTCTACAAGCCGCGCTGAGACCCTCGTCTAAAGACCGATGGTCAAAGGCCACGAGTGATGGTCTGAGCCCCATCACAAACTTCTTGGCCTTCCTACGCTCATCTGTCACGATATGGGGAGTGTACTTGAAAAGCTCAGAAAATCTAGCCTCGTACTCCAGAACAGTCATGGAACGCTGGGTAAGAGAAAGAAACTCCTATTCCATCTTGTCCTAAATGTGCTCGGAGATGAACTTGGCCTAGAAGCGTCTTGTGAACTCGGCCCAAATCGCCTCCATTGCCCCATCCTCATATCTAATATGGAGCATAGAGGCCCACCAAACATCGGCTCTCTCCTACAACAATCAACTAATAAGCACCAACTAAACCAAAAGCAACCGCATGCAAGCACACATACTCTAAGTACCTGTAGCATGTAGGTCACCAAACTCATTTTATCCTCTTCCAGACACCTAATAGCATGGAAGATCTTCTCTATCTCTCTCAACCAACTCTCTGCTAGAAGGGGCTGGCTCTCCCCCTTAAAAGGAGGCAGAGCCATCCTCTTAAATCGCTCCATGATGGACGGACCACCATGTCCAAACTCCTGAGGAGCTGGAGCCTGAGCTTGAGACAAAATACAACACATGAGCAATCATTCAACCACAAAATAGACTACTCCTACGTGACAACGCCAACCTGTGCCTGCAATTGGGCATGTAATGCTGCCTGAGTCTGTGCCTGCATTTGCATTGCCTGAACTAGGCCTTGCATGAACACGCCATAGTCCACTGGTGGCGGTGGTAGCACCGTGGGATCTTGGTGCGTTGGGGCCTACTGCTCGCCCCTCTCCTCTTGCCTCTTCTCGTCCTCCCGAGCCTGAGCACCACGCATACCATGACTTGCCATTATCCACAAAACTTTTATCTTAATTAAAATCTAGTTCTTAGACCTAACCATTTCCTTAACTATCTTTAATTCATTATTAGATATTTTCCATATATATGGACTGATTCTATAGAGACTTTGAAATAGTGTGTAGATGATGGCTTATTTATGTACAATCTCAACTTGTGCTCTGATACCAATCTCTATAACGACCCCCTTTATACCGGTACAATTATACCAATCCACATCGATATAAAGTGTGTCGTCACAGTGGGACATGTACCCAACACAACTCAGTAGGTAGAGAAGTACATAAATAACAAAGAAAAATACAACGGAAATGAAAATAACTCTTATTCCATCATCACCACACACATCCCACAGTCTATATAGTAGCCAAATAAACATACCAATTCCACAAATAGTCATGTCTATAGGTCCATATCGCAATAACATCGTCTTATGTACTAAGTAAAAGAAAGGTAGAACCTATAAGAATAGCACTCTATGCCTCGGCTACACCTCTCGCTCGGAGTTTCTCCTCGCTATCTCCTCCTCGATCTCTAGAATATCTGTCTCGCTTATATAGTCAAGCAAGGATGAGTCTTCACAAAAGACTCAGCAAGCAACCTATTAGTTACATCCAAAGACTTTCCACATTCATTCTACACGAGTACAATTATTAAGCAAATTATCACATGGTACATGTAACTATTAGCAAGTGCTAAAGGAACAAGTTTAAACAAGCTAACTACACATGGATTTCATATGGCATATAATGATTAACATAACTTATGAATATGACATAATTCCAAGTATTCTTACCATGAAACTAAACACGTCTTTCAGAGATACTAGCATGATACCTAACACATTCAATATGTTCATATGTCACAAATTCTCACCTTTTGCTTGCTATTTAACATAAACATAGCTTAATCACATGGTTTTACATCTTACACATTGGAGCAAATTAACACATCACTTCCTCATGATCACACTACATATTCACACTTAATTCACTTCTTTACACATCTTTTGCCATGACACATAGTCCGAACCATCATAAAGAAGGACACTATCACAAACATATCACATACTCGTCACCTAGGCAATACAGTGATGAATCTTGGTAACTGCGTAGAACCGGGAGAAGCACTCTCCAACCTAACCAATGGTACTTGTCCACCTCCAGAATTTCATCTTGATGCCCATAGGATATCACATACACATTGAGCCTTCCTATAGAGACTTTTCTACGATACGGCTCCATAGCCTTCTATGATAGCAGTGTCAAAATCGCCACATTAACCACTTAATCTCATTACTTATTTTATTCACATGTTTAACACAAAATTATCATGCAATTAGTGGACTATTCACATGCCTGAGATACAACAAATATTTCAAGTTACAGGAGTAATCATTACTATTTAACAATGTGAAAAACATGCTTAACAAAGCCTAATCATGGTACTGATCATTTAAAAAATAATACTTTTAACTAATCATGATTAACATGGTCATTAAAGTCTTATAACTGGAAATAGTGGTTATGAATGTCAGAACATGCTCAAATTTTAATCATAGATCAAATATATGTAACATATCAAATGTATAATTTATTAGAATTTATATGACATTATATCTATTTTTAAGATTTAAAAAATATTTAAAGATATTTAACAAGATAATTTACCAAAAGCAAGTATGACAGGGAACTGACGATTCTATCTACCCAAAACATGTTCACAGGGACCCCAAATCCAAGGAAAATACTGAGGCAAGGATACATAACATACCTAATTTATCACAGATTAAATCTAAGATGGCATACCTATTTACTCATGTCAGAAATTCTAATAATCACAAATACGATGAGAAAAGAAAATATCAAAATTCCAGGATTTAGTCTACCATACGTACTTGACAAGAAAAAAATACTAGAACCCACTCATGCATTCAAAATCCTTGGAAAATCACATTACACATGCTAAACACAGTTCTGAAAAAAAAAAACTGAAGAACTTAACGACAAGGCCATTGTTGTCAAGGGTAGGTAACAGCATGATCGACTCCTGTCAACTCAGGAACTTGACAGGAAGGGTGCTGTCGTCAATTCCTTATAGGCAAAAAGTGTAGACCGAAACCAAAAAAGAAGAGAATTTGGGGGACTAGGACACGAGACAAAAATCCTTAAAAATCAAAAAATCCTAGATGATAGGCATAGGGATGAAACACATAAGTTACTTGCCTCCAAAAATGCCCTGAAGATCGAATTAAGGTGATGAAGCCCTCCTCTGCCAAGCCAATGAGGTGACCTCCTCAAGCTTGATTCATCCTCCACGACCTAGAAGATGATCTCCCAACGGTTGGAGAGAGTCCCCACGTCCTGTAGACCCTTCCTTATGCCCAAGAATGCTGGTGCAGCCTCTAGTTTGCTGGATCTCTCACCTCTAAAAGCCTCTCTTTTCTCTCACCAAACCCCAATAAACCCTAGTTGAGTAAAAGCCCACTTCTCACCAAGATGACCTAGTTTTATAGGGGTTTGGGTTGTGGTCACAGTAGGAAGGAGAATCCTGACCCAATTCGGGGTTTTCATGTTAATCCACGAAGAAATCAGGAAGGATTCAGGGAAAGAAACTAGGACACAGACGGAGGTGTTGACATCAAGGTGATTGTCGTTAATATGAAGTAAACGACAATCGATCTTGTCATTAACACAGAGTAAATGACACACACTGTGACGTCAACAAACGGTCAACATCACAAGGTGTTGACGTTAAGAAGAATTTCGGACAACAATAAAGCATAACAGTAAGTGATAAATGCACAGAAAACCTAGGGCCTTATAGTGACAGTGATTTATGCCAAGTGATGTTGGGGCATGATCCAGTAGATTAGGTGGCACATCATGCCATGATCAATGCAAATGATTTTCCACCACTTCAGCAGATCATCCACCACATCATCACCACAATAATATTTCCAAAATGTCGCAGTCACAATGAAGTTACCCAAGTGCACAAAGGAATATTTCATTGCTTATTTCACAATATGTCTTTGTGCTTGCCTGTAGTGATGACTACACTCATCAAGTTAGTGAAAAACAACCTCGGCGATCTCTCCCTTACGCAGTACAACCTACAGTCATATTTGAACGAGCTCAAATTGATCATACAAATGAAAGAGCTGAGAATATTCTATCATCACTCGTCTATAATCAAACAAATATTCTGTGGTTCATGAATTACAGAATTGTTGATAGACTATTTAAGAGAAATTTGTGTGTTCATTAAATTGAAGATAGTGAAAATAGCTCAGAAAATTTTAAAACAAAAAATGATGAAGATAGTGAAGGTGATACTCATGTTCCTGGAGAAAGATATGAAGATCCAGAGCCTCGCCTCCTCCCGGTCCTGAAGGTGATGCATTCTCACTGTGGTTCCAACATAGCCTGACTAGGCTTGAGGAGAAAATGGTTTCTATGAGAGGGGAAGACCACCAAGTGGGTGAGTCGTTGAGAGATCTCACTAGAGATTTGGCTGAGATGAGGGTTAACCAATAGAGCCTTATGGACTCCCAAGCTCAATTCTTTAGGGAAATCTTGGGTTACCTATGCCCTTTGCACGATCAACCTCCACCTTAGTGATCCCTTGGTTGCCACATTGTCTTGGAGTCTCTTGCTTTTTGCTATTCCACTCCCCCATTTTTGATGTGGCAAAGGGGGAGAAGTTATCTAGATATATGTAGGTTATATTTTCATCGATGTGTGCTTTTCTTCTTCTTTTTTTTCATTTCATTATTGTTGTATGAATGTGTGCTTGCCTGATGCATTTAGGCTATGTGAGGCTAGTTGTGTCTAGGTGAGTGTGCATCAGCCTATCCCATGTAAAAAAAAAAAAAATTGAATGAAAACAAAAAAGGGAATATTTAGAAAATCTATAAATAGTGTTCTTCTTGTGTGATTGATGCCTTTTAAAGTATTTTAATTTCTATATATTTTATTAACATCAAAAAGGGGGAGATTGTTGTCTCCATGTGCCATATGATGTTTTGAGGTTGACAAAATGGGTTTGTGATGAAGCATATGGCTATGAGTTTCATTGTGGATTGTATGTAGATTTATGTAAGATACTCATAATTTGTTTACCTTGGTTTAATTTCATGTGCAAATGAGATCTACAAGGCTTACCCGGTTTTTAGAGTTTACAAATAAGAGGCCAATGTGAGTGTTTAATATTTTCAGGTGTTAGAACTTGAGCTGACTTGATTTCTGCACTTTTGCAAGGAATCGGTCGACCGATCTAGGGGAATCGAATGACTGACCTAGCCAGTATAGCCTTGCACTACAGCAGTAAGCATGTCGGTCAATGGACCCTGTGAAATCGGTCGACCGAGAATGAAAGGCCAATCAATTGAAGGACAACCCATTTGACACCCAATCGACTTTGGAACAAGGGCAATCGATGGACAATCGATTGTGGTACAAGGGCAATCGATGGACAATAGATTGACGACCAAGCATAAGTCGGACAACTGATTTGGTATGTTCAGTCGACCGATCTAGCCAGAAGGTTTGGGATTGAGACAATAAAAAGTCGAATGACCGACTTAATGGAATCGGTCAACTGAGCGTTCAGCCGACTAGTCAGCCGGAGTCTCAGTCAATATTGAGTCCAGAATCGGACAATTAATCTTGGGAAATTAGTCGACTGACTACGGAAAGCCCAATTTCATCTAGGACAGGACTCTTTCCTATTTTGGACTAATGTACGACTAAGAAGGAGTCCTTTGGTCGTTCGTCTTAAGATAGATGTCTATTCTTGTGTGCAGTTTAAATATACATCTTTGGAGAAGAGATTTCTGCATGAGGTTAGGTCAAAGAACGCACAGGTGAACCAGAACTTCTTATAGGTTTACTTCCTCAAGGGTTTCTGATTCAAGTTGAAGCTTTGGACATAGAGTGTGGTTTGAAACTGTAGTGCATCGCCCAAGGAAGCCAGTGTAATTGTTTGACTTTTGCTTCAACGTTTCTCAACAACACAAATAGGAAAAATCTGAACCTCTATTTTTTATTCTATTCACGTGTTATTTGCATTGAGAAACTTCTCACAACATTTACTTTACATATCTTTGTGTGTGAGAGAGTTGTGCTCGTGGTTTGCGAGCGAGTGTGCGTCAGTTTTGACAACGAGGTCTTATCGTTGTTGAGATGTGTGTGTGTGAGTGTTTGTGTGTGTCTGTGGAGGGGTTGTACTTTGTATCTCCAGACAAGTTCAGAGCAGTGTGTTGCCACCTCACGTGTGTGAGGGGTGGACGTAGGCGCACAATCCATGTGTTGCCGAACCACCTAAACAACTGCGCACTGTGTGGTTTGATCCCTTTCTTCTACCTCTTCTACATACGTGGTTGGTTTGTGGTAACATATCTAATGCAATATTTTTGTTTAACATATCAAATTAGTTTAAATTTTAATTTGGTAGTCAACCAATTCACCCCTCCCCTCTTGGTTGTACATTGCATACGTGCACTTTAGTTCAAACGATCGAACTCTGTTTATCGATCGACCGAACCTGCCAGAGCAGCTAGCTTGTGAACGTCTTGAAGAATAGTTGACTGAATGGAGAATATCGGTTTTTTTGTTGGCAAAAGCAAGTGTAACAGGATCAGCGACCGGTCGAGTGCATTCCACCCCAGCAGGGTGAAATGAAGCCACTCCCCCAGGCGATTAACCTGTGACACTGAAAAATTTCATTCATGAAACGTAGATAGCCTACAAATAACGGCGGGGCATACCCTTGAACAAATACAAGGCGAATAAGTGCCATGGTAAAGAATGGGAAGAAACCCCATTCAGACCAGTCTAATATACGCCAGGCCAATTCTATCAAGAACAACGGCACCTTTACAGGAATGTGGGAGGCTATGGGCTCCCCAGAAGACCTGATTACAGCCGGTGTCTACAGCAAGATTAGCTAATTGGTCAGCCACCATGTTCGCCTGACGGTATACGTGGGTGAGGGGGATGTGATTAGCATGCAACATGTTCCTGACCTCACACCACCACCTTAGAGATAGCCAGGATATACATCTGTCTTGATTTAGCGAGTTGACGAGGGAGAGAGAATCCAACTAGATGTGTGATAGCCAAACTCCAATGGATTCAGTAAACCAAAGTCCATCGCACAAAGCACGGGTCTCCGCCTGAAGGCTGTTCCCTATTCCATAATAATGGGCAAAGGCAGCCATCACCTCACCGCATTGTTCCTAATGCAGCCACAACCTCCACAAATTCCTAGGTTCCCTTTAGAAGCCCCATCCACGTTTAAACAAAAACTCTCGTCAGGGGGGATCCAGCGAACTAACTTTATTTATTTTCCGGTGAATAGAGGATTAAAACCATAAGTGTGCAGCACCTGCTGCTCCTCCAGCGTTGGTTCAGATTTGAAGGATGTCTTGCTAAGGTCAAAGGATATATTAAACTTGATACATTTAATAATCTCAGAAGCACAGATCTGTTTATCTTCAAACCTTGCAGCACATATGCCTTTCCATAACTCCCATATCATAATCATAAAACCATAAAGAGAAGAAAATCCCATGGGGGAGTGAATGTTATAGAATTTAATAAAGTTCCATGTCTTGACTGTGATATGATCATGCAGATGAATCTTATTACTCACCAAAGGAAAAAACCAGTGCCACAGCTGTACTGCAATGTCACTTTTAATGAATACGTGATCTAAGTCTTCAAGCTGTGGGGAAGAGCAGCAGTGGCATCTTGAGACCATAGGGACTCCACAATCAGAAATCCTACTATCTACAAGGACAACGCCATGCAACAATCTACAAGTGAACAAGGAAATTCTTGGAGTAAATGTAGATATCCAGATCTTGAGCCATTCAGAGTGGCGGGTTCCCCTGTTTCTAATTAAGTTCTAGGCCGATGAAGCAGTGAACAACCCATTAGAGGAAGGGGTCCAAATACTTCTATCTTCTTCTTCATTAAGTTGCACACCCTCAAAGATGTTACCAGGAAGAACCTCCCGAAGTGGATGAGATGAGCTGTTCACAACCTCCACTAATGTGGATTCATCATTTTCTACATGTGTAGGAGCTAGATGTGACAGAGGAAAGTCGCCCCTCCAGCAGTCATGCAGAACTTTGATTTTGAGAATATTGGTTGACCAATTTGTTGTACCTATAGTTATTAAAATAAGACCATGTGAAGAAAGATCAACTAAATCCCAGAAATCGATCGACCAATTCCATCGATGAAGTCTCTTAAATTGGCAGGACTCTTTCCTCTAGTAGGACTCTAGCCATGGATTCGTCCAAGAATTATTTTTATTTATTGGGCTATAAATACAACATGTTCTGAATCCCTAACAAGTATCCCACTGCCCAAGAGGTTAGAGAGGCTAGAGAGAATGCATAGGAGATGTGGAGGTGTTCTGAGTGCTCTAGTGTACATATGCTGAAGTCTTGTACATGTGCAAGAAAGGTGTTCAAGTTGATATTTGTCTAAAGACTTCTAGGCATCCCAACTTGCTGATATACATCAGAAAGGTGTGATCTTGCTTGTGAAAGATGGATGAACGTTGTTCTACGAGCAGTTGATCTTCAGTAGGGGTGTAAACGATCCGAGTCGAGCCGAATACTACTTTGCTTGAACTCAAACTCGTTTAATTTTATTGAGCTCGAACTCGACTCGATACTCGTCGAGTAGTTATACTACAGTTCGAACTCGACTCGTTTAATTTTCAAGAGGTTTGGACTCGGCTCTATAAGATACTCATTTGTACACAAATACGAGCTCGAACACAAACCGATTCGAAACTCATGAGCTAGAGCACAAAACCAAGTGTGAGCCCGACTCACTAAAATTCAGTTCAATTTTTTTATTTTGATACATTCAAACATTAAAAATAATTGAGCTTGTCAATTGCCAACTTGACTCGTTTATTTAAGCGAGCTCCAAATTGAGCCCAGAAATGAGCCTGAAAGCCACAACATGAAGTGTTATAACCATTGCGCTGGGGTGTCCATTTTATAGAAGGTTAAATGACACAAGTAAAATTCCATATCCGATATGGGACTATGGAAGCAGTGGGTGTTGTTAGATGTGCCGCGGGGGAAGGGGGTGGCGTGGGGTGGGCGGCAGGTGATGTGGCCGGAGAACCACACTGCACGGACCGCGGTTGGCATCCGACATAGCCAGAGTTGCGGCGTGGGCGTCTGGATTGTTGAACCACTCTTATATTTTACCCTTATATTTTGGTGATAACAAAATTTATGATTAATTAAATAGTATTAAATATATTTAATGTCATGTTTTCCTAATAAATATAAATTTATTGTACTATCGCTATGTGAGTTGCACTAAAAAGATAAATCGATGTCTATTCAATATACATCGATTTCTGTTCACAGTGCCACATCGATTTCGGTTTCACATCAATTTTCACTCTCACAATGATTTCGTAAGTGAAACATCGATTTCACTCTCACAATGATTTCGTAAGTGAAACATCGATTTCACACTCATACCGATTTGATCGTGCAACGATTTGATCGTGTAACGATTCGTTAAGTGAAACAACGATTTGATCGCTCAACGACTTCATCTTATAACGATTTGATAAGTGAGCATAATGATTTCGGACTCATATCGATTTCGTTAGTGAAAATAATGATTTGCTCTTAAACAACGATTTGTCTTAGTCAAACAATGATTTGCTCTTAAACAACTATTTACCTAAGTCAAATCTTAAACAACGATTTGCCTTAGTTAAACAACGATTTGCTCTTAAACAACGATTTGCCTTAGTCACACAACGATTTGATTGTGTAATGATTTATTAAGTGAAACAACGATTTGATCATCGTTAAGTGAAACAACGATTGGATCGTTGTAACGATTTCATAAGGCAAACAACGATTTGCTTTCAAATAACGACTTCATCAAACAATGATTTGCCTTTACTTACAGATCGATTTGAGCCCAGCAACGATTTTAACTTAAACATCAATTTCCTTTATACTCTGATGTTTCAAATACTTTGGCGCCTAATGAAAAGTCAAATTTATTTAGTTTACCTAATCTTCGATCTTTCTGACAGAAGATCTTTTTGTCTCATAGGATCTCTTCACTCCTATCAATCAAAAAGGGCTTACCTACCACTTCTGGACGACAACAGGAAACATAGAGGTATGAACCTTTTTGATAGAAACACTCTTTTATCTAAACACTTTCTTCTATGCTTGCAGACCTTGTAGACCACAAAATATCATAAGAAAGAGAAGATGAGCAATGGCTAGAACTCCAACAGATTTGTTCAACATATAAAAGATGAAGCAAGGCTGAAGAAGAAAGCAGAGCTTTCCTGAAGATTTTTAAGAGTGTACATCCAGGAAGAACCTAAAAGCCACAAACACTTAAAGGAAAAGAGAGAAAGAGCCCGAGCCCACGAAGAAGTGTTCAAGCAACTGAAGCACTCAAGCATTCATGCTCCTTCTCCTCTCTTTTCTCTCTCTCTGTGTGCAACTTTGTAATTTTGGGGAGAGAGTCTTTTTGCTAAGAGTTCCTTTTAGTTAGTTTTCATCTGTTCCAACTCTCAGCTTTGTTCTTTCTTTTATATAAAAGACTTCTGTCCAGCTGTAGAACTGTATACAGTGTAGAACCTAGCTAGGGGTTTGTGTCAAGCAGAACCGCACTGGGGTTTGTACCAGGAAGTTGGCTTCTTAACCTGTAATAGAAGTGGGCTGCCTTCTTCCCTGGGAAAGAGAAGAAGACCAGTTGGGGTGCTGGGTGTTGTATTGTCCTTGAGGGGGACTGTACCCTTGGTTAGTAAAATCCCAAGAGGTTGCTTGGGGATTGGACGTAGGACTTCCATTTGGGAAGGGCCGAACCAGGATAAATTCCTTGTGTCCTATGTGTGATTGTTTATTTGCTTCCACACTGCTACTCTATATCACACTTAAGTAACCAAACTTTCAAGTGATAATTTTCTGTGTTTAAGTTTGTTTTTCAGATTTTAGAAAAACCTATTCACCCCCCTCTAGGTTAGCTTGTTGCCGTACCAAAAAAGCCAACAAGTGGTATTTAAGAGAGGTTCTCTGATCAATCATGAAGATCCAACGATCTTAGAGAAGATCCATGGCAGCTCAAGGATTTGCTGAAGGCCAATCAGTCACCAGACCTCCATTCTTCGATGGAGAGGATTACCAATATTGGAAGATGCAAATGGAATGCTTTATTCGAGGCACAGACTTTGATCTGCGGTAGGTAATAGAGATAGGTGATTATGTTATTGTTCCTATTCCAGATACTACTGCTATTACAGTAGCAGATAAAATTAAATTATCTTTAAACTTTAAGGCTAAGAAGTATCTATGTTGCGTTTTATCTAAAAGAGAATTCAGTAGAGTTTCTGCATGTAAATATGCTAAAGAAATATGGGATAAACTACAGATAAATTATGAAGGAATAGATAAAGTGAAACAAACCAGGATAGATATTCTTGTTTCACAATACGAACAATTTAAAATACTTCCAAACGAAAACATTACTACTATGTATAAAAGATTTTCAAGCATAGTAGTTGGTTTAAATTCTCTTGCTAAAACTCTTTTTAATTAAGAAACCATTAGAAATATACTTAGGTCTTTAACTCTTTCATGGACTCCTAAAGTAACTGCTATTGAAGAATCCCATGACTTAACCAAACTTTCTATTGATAACTTAATTGGTTCTCTCATGGCACATGAAATTAATATGGAGCGACTATCTGAAATCTCATCAAAGAAAAAATGGACTAATGCTCTTAAAGCTATAGCTGCTCCTTCCACTTCTTCTTCTTCTTCTAGTTCCAAAAATGTAGATTCTGAAGACAGTGACGTAGATGAAGTACTGTCCAAGCTTCAGAAGATTTTAAAGAAGAAGAAAATTGGATCAAGAAGGATCCAAAGGAAAGAGAAAAAGGAAAAAGAACCAGTCTGCTATGAATGCAGAAAACCTGGACATTTGAGACCAGATTGTCCAAGACTCAAGAAGACTGGTCAAACCGAAAAGTCGAAGAAGCAGCATAAGAAATTCAAAAGAAAAGCCTTGACGGCTGCTTGGGAAAATGATGAAGCCACAACTTCAGAATCATCAATCTCTGATCCCAAAAAGGAGCAGGTAAGTCTAGCTCTCATGGTAGGACTAGATGAGGTACATTCTAACTCATCTTTTGATTCTTGCACAGATTCAGGATCAGAATCTGAAGATTTAGAACAAGTTTTTAATGAACTTTATGATTAACACAAGGTTGTTGTAAAAGAATTGAAAAATATCAAGAACAACCTTACTTGGCTGGAAAACACTAATTCTGATCTTAAATCAGGAATGGAACAATTAAAAAAATGTGAAGATGATAATTATCTTTTAAATGAAGATTTGAAAAGTAAGAATAATGAGAAGTTAGAGTTAGAAGAAAATTTAAAAACTCTAACTGAAGAAAATTTGTATTTAAAAGAATTAGTTAGAAAATTAACTAAAGGGAAAACATCTTTAGCCCTATGCTTAAAAGGATCAAAATCTGGAAATAACAAACAAGGGCTTGGTTACATACCTCCGAAAAAAGGAAAAGTAGCCATAATTCTAGGAAAATATCCATTACCAAAATTTGTAAAAGAAACCAAGTTGCCTCAGAAAAAGGCACCTGTAAAAGAAAAGGTCTCCAAAAATTGTGTTCCAAATAGACATTACAAAGAAAATAAGAACTGTAAATCAAATTATATTCATTGCTACTCTCATTGCAATAAGTTAGGACACATAGTAAATACCTGCACAACAAGGCACTTAGTTTTGATCCTGAAAGGATATTTTTATGCATCTAACCATCAAGGACCCAAAAAGATTTGGGTACCTACTTCTGAATAAGTTGTTTGCAGGATAGCCTTGAAGCATCTAGGATGCTCAAGGCAAGGGTGACTGCCAACTCTTCATCCAACTCTTTTTTGAAGAGGGAATAGTCACAAATATTGAATTTTATATTGCTACTAACAATGTTTGCAAGCTTTTCCTAAGATCTATGCAGATAAAAATCTTAAAAACTTGATAAACAACCAGTCAACAAGATGACTCAAGAGATCAACAGGTCGACACACCAAGAAACACCTATCGACAGACAAGTGAAGAAACCTAAAGAGGACCCTCTTTGTCAGGGGGAGCCTTATGCTCAGGGGTAGCATACACTAAGGGGGAGTTATTCTTTAACGTCTATCATTGTTGAACCCCTCGATGGTAAGCAATTTTTTTTCAAAAGGGAGAGAATGCATGGTAAGGTCCTTCCTTTTTTCATTAATGACAAAAAGGGGGAGAGTATGCTTTGTCTATGAATTTTCTATATTTTCTATGCCATAAGTTTTGTTTTGTCAGAAAATTCTCAAAAATTTTGTCATCACCAAAGAGGGGGAGGTTGTTGAACCACTCTTATACTTTACCCTTATATTTTGGTGATAACAAAATTTATGATTAATTAAATAGTATTAAATATATTTAATATCATGTTTTCCTAATAAATATAAATTTATTGTACTATCGCTATGTCAGTT
Source organism: Colocasia esculenta (assembly GCA_014218235.1). Classification (NCBI taxonomy): domain Eukaryota; kingdom Viridiplantae; phylum Streptophyta; class Magnoliopsida; order Alismatales; family Araceae; genus Colocasia; species Colocasia esculenta. Next base: position 21,309,642 of record CM024765.1, on the reverse strand, counting down.
GCACTAAAAAGATAAATCGATGTTTATTCAATATAGACCGATTTCTGTTCACAGTGCCACATCGATCTCGGTTTCACATCGATTTCACTCTCCCAATGATTTCGTAAGTGAAACATCGATTTCACTCTCACAACAATTTCGTATGTGAAACATCGATTTCACACTCATATCGATTTGATCGTGCAACGATTTAATCGTGTAACGATTCATTAAGTGAAACAACGATTTGATCGCTCAACGACTTCATCTTATAACGATTTGATAAGTGAGCATAACGATTTCAGACTCATATCGATTTCGTAAGTGAAAAGAACAATTTGCTCTTAAACAACGATTTGCCTTAGTCAAACAATGATTTTCTCTTAAACAACGATTTGCCTTAGTCAAACAACGAATTGCTCTTAAATAACAATTTGCTCTTAAACAACGATTTACCTTAGTGACACAACGATTTGATTGTGTAACGATTTGTTAAGTGAAACAACAATTTTATCATCGTTAAGTGAAACAACGATTTGATCCCTGTAACGATTTCATAAGCCAAACAACGATTTGCTTTCAAACAACTACTTGATCAAACAACGATTTGCCTCTACGTAAAGATCCATTTGAGCCCAGCAACGATTTCAACTTAAACATCGATTTCCTTTATACTCTGATGTTTCAAATACTTTGGCGCCTAATGAAAAGTCAAATATATTTAGTTTACATAATCTTCTATCTTTCTGACAGAATATCTTTTTGTCTCATAAGATCTCTTCACTTTTGTCAATCAAAAAGGGCTTACCTACCACTTCTGAACGACAATAGGAAACATAGAGGTATGAACCTTTTTGATAGAAACACTCTTTTATCTAAACACTTTCTTCTATGCTTGCAGACCTCGTAGACCACAAAATATCAGAACAAAGAGAAGAGGAGCAACGGCTAGAACTCCAACAGATTTGTTCAAAGCTGCTCATATAAAAGATGAAGCAAGACAGAAGAAGAAAGCAGAGCTTTCCTAAAGATTTTTAAGAGTGTACATCCAGGAAGAACCTAAACGCTACATACACTCAAAGGAAAAGAGAGAGAGAGCCCGAGCCCATGAAGAAGTGTTCAAGCAACTGAAGCACTCAAGCATTCAAGCTCCTTCTCCTCTCTTCTCTCTCTCTTTGTGTGCGACTTTGTAATTTGGGGGAGAGAGCATTTTTGTTGAGAGTTCCTTTTAGTTGGTTTTCATATGTTCCAACTCTCAACTTTGCTCTTTCTTTTATAATAAAGACTTATGTCCAGCTGTAGAACTATATACAGTGTAGAACCTAGCTAGGGGTTTGTGTCTAGCAGAACTGCACTGGCGTTTGTACCAGGAGGTTGGTTTCTTAACCTGTAATAGAAGTGAGCTGCCTTCTTGCCCAGAAAAGAGAAGAAGACCAGCTGGGGTGCTGGGTGTTGTATTGTCCTTGAGGGGGACTGTACCCTTGGTTAGTAAAATTCCAAGAGGTTGCTTGGGGACTAGAAGTAGGACTTCCATGTGGGAAGGGCCGAACCAGGATAAATTCCTTGTGTCCTCTGTGTGATTATTTATTTGCTTCCGCACTGCTACTCTCTATCACACACAAGTAACCAAACTTTCAAGTGATAATTTTATGTGTTTAAATTTGTTTTTCAGATTTCAGAAAAAGCTATTCACCCCCCCTCTAGGTTAGCTTGCTGCCGTACCAAAAAAGCCAACACGGATGGCAAGGCGGTGCTGCAAGCCGCTAGAATCTATGGAGAACACCACGAGCCGCGGCCGGATGTCTATATCGACAGCGACGGAGGGTCCGCCATGGTCGCCGGAGGATCTAGTGGCCGACGGCGGCGCCTCTTGGCCGCGTCGGACTGGCTTCGGCCAGGCAATGCAAGGGACCATGGGCCATCGTGATGATCTGCTGAAGAAGATGGACTTGTTGGCCAAGGGACCCTGACAAAACCTATTTTGTATATATACCCTTCTTTGTGATTTGATTAAAATCAGGTTTTATATATATAGCTTATTTATGTGATTTATGTATATACCTCTAGTATTTACTCTTATACATTTAAATCTTGATAAATGTTCTATATTTTAATAATAGTTCTATAAAAATCTTAGAGCCTTAAATTTTGTGTACATTTAAATCAAGATAAATGTTCTATCTTTAAATAATAGTTCTATAAAAATCTTAGTGCCTTAAATTTTGTGTAGTGCAGAGTGTATACACCCTATTTATATTATTTGATTAAAAATATATTTGTATACATGCTTCTATTTAAAGAAACTCTTAACGAGTATTTAGACGAGCTTTTAACGAACATTTTATCGAGTTCTAACGAGTACTTAAACGAATTGTTCGCAAGTATAATCGAGTCGAGCTCACATGTGTTCAGACTCGGCTCGTTTGGCTTTTTTTTTTGTTCAAACTCGTCTCATTTATTTAATAAATGAATTGAGTCGAGTTCTTATCAAGTGGACTTTCATGCTACTCGCCAAACGTATCAGTTCGTTTACACCCCTAATCTTTAGTAGCATGTTCGTAGAGCGTTGTTGTGTTGTCATCACCATGTAATGGGTTTGTGCAACTGCTTCACATATTTCAAACAGGGGAATTTCTTATGCTTACTGTCTTAGTACTTTTCCCCTGTGACAGGGCATATTGGGTTTATTCTTTACACTTCAATCTGAATGTTAAGTGTGTGTGTGTGCTCGTGTTGAGAGCACATGGTGTGGGGTTGGTGTTGTCCCTGGAAACAACCATGGTGTGGACTTAGTGTTGTCCCTGGGAAACAACTGTGGTGTGGGGTTAGTGTTGCCTCGATAAACAACCATGGTAAGGGGTTTATCAGCTTGTACCCGGCAAACAGGTTAGGAAGAAATCCTCATGATGGTGTAAGGTAGTGGACATTGACATACATGTGGTGTTACCAAACCACTCTAAAATCCTACGTGCATATGTGGTTTGTTCCATCTTTTTTATATCCATTCTATACAAGCTAGGATAGCCGATTATGTTGGTTTTGTCTAAAGTTTTGGTTATATTCTTTTGTGCTACTCAAGTTGTTTATTCTGCTTAATTGAGTTTTAGTTTGCAATAGGTGAAAATGTTTTTTAATCTCTAATCAACCAATTCACCCTGCCTCTCTTGGTTGAGTATTGCACACAGTTACTTCAATTGGTATTAGAGCAGGTTATCTTGCTCTAAGAGATATGCCTGTGTGCAATGGCCAACAAAGGATTCATGCCCAAGGGACACTCTATCCACCATCCGCCATACTTTCATGGCGATAATTATCCTTATTAGAAGAATTGTATGCACGTCTTTCTTAGAGCCCATGATTATGAAATCTGGAAAGTCATAAATACTGGTCCTTATGAGTTGCCAGAGGATGAAGGAAAGTGGACAGAGGATCACATTAAAAAATCCAAGATTAATTTTAGTATTATGAATGTTCTTCAATGTGTCATTCATCCTGATTCATTTTCTCGTGTTTCCACTTGTAGCTCTGCCAAGGAAATGTGGGACAAACTTAAGTTAATCTATAAAGGCACTTTAGAGGTAAAGGAAAGAAAGGCGAACATCTTAGTCCATGAGTATGAGATGTTCAAGATGAACCCGATGGAGACCATCTTCGAGATGTTTGCCCATCTCACAAAAATCACAATTGGACTGTAGCCACTTGGCAATACCTATATGGACATAGAGATTGTCCGAACAATTTTGAGGTCACTCCCACCAGTGTGGCACCCAAAAGCCACAGTCATCGAAGACTCCAAAAATCTATCAAGCCTCATTGTGGAAGAATTGATTGGGAGTCTCATGGCTTATGAGATCAATTTGAAGACGGAGGACACAGAGCAAGTCAGCACTAAGAAAAACGTTGTGGCTCTCAAAGCTAAGAAACACATGGCACTCAATTCAAAAGAAAGCTCATCAAGTGGAGAAAAAGGAAAATGACACAGTTAACCTGGAGCTTTAGAAAAAGTTTTAGAAATAAAATGCTCCAGTCTCCTATGTTCCCAAAGAATTCAAGGGTAAATCCAAGCAAGGAGAAACCAGCCAGAAGACTGAGATAATCTTCTACGAATGCCAAGGCATTGAACACATGAGATCAATGTGCCTAGTATTTCTATAAAACGTAGAAGAAAAGGAAGGCAAAGAATCTGAAAGCCATGGTCGCCACATGGAGTGACTCCAATGAGTCATCATCCACAGCGAAAGATGTCTAGGAAAAGTAGGACATCTAGTGCTGTCTCATGGCTTCCGAGGATGAAACTCCCGAGGTAAACTCTGACCAAGAATCTTTTACACTTAAGGAGGGAGAAATAATATACATTTTTGCACATGAAAAATATAAGAAAATCAAAAAGGATAATAAGGGAATACACCAAATTGAAGGTATTTTTCGGGATGAAATTCCATGTTTGACATGTCATGAACTTAAGTTAAAGTGTGAAAATCTTCATGATTCCAATGAACCCTTACAAAATAAAATTGAATTCTTTGAAAAAGAATTCGAATGCAAAGCTTATGAGGGTGAATTTTGCATAAAAACTCAGTATGCTTGAAAAAGGAAATAATTCTTTGAAATCTGAAAATGAATGTTTTAAAGCTAAAGTTTTAGGCTTTCAAAAGAATGCCTTGAGTCGTGAATCCCCTATCAAGAAATTGCATGAAACTATAGATGAGTGAAAGTCTACTATTTCTAGGCTCATGAAAGGGAAACAAAAATTGGATGAGGTTCTTAATGTCAAGGATAACACCAATGGACATGGTCTAAGGTGTTCACCTAATAAGGCTAAGTCCATTAACTTTAAAATGAAAACCTCTTTTGTTCATGCTTCCAATACTCCAAGTGCATCTCATGCTAAACCAAGAGAGAAAAAGTCCCAATTGAATCCTCATGCTAAGACAAATGTGCAAGCTAAGAAACCAGCTCAATTGAAAGGAATGAAACTTGTTTCTCATAATGTCATTCACATGCCACATTTCACACCTCATGTTTCTAATGTTAAATATTATTTTTATGGTAGGAGTGGTCATGCAAACTCTATATGTTTGTTAAGAAGAAAATGGAAAAACTAAATTTAGTGTAGATTAGGAAAGATCTCTTATCATCTACCACTAACCATGATGGACACAAGACCATTTGGGTACTGTAGATGGTGTTTTGTTTTCAAAACACCTCCCACAAAGAGATGATTTAAAAGGAAATAGGCGAAAAGGAGATGACAAAGAAGAGAATAAGAGTGCGTGTGTGCACGAGGATGGAGTATGTGATCGCCAGGTACTCGTAGGTTCCAAAGGAGATGGGCGAAGGGGAGAAGTGTGGTACTTACGTCCACCCGAAGATCACGGGAGTGTTGATTGTGTGGGCTCTTCTTTCTCCTTCCACCGGACGGCCGGTGAAGAAGATTTAGCTCCAACAGTTACCTTGCAAGAAAAAGACAACAAGAAAACAAGTGAAAGATGATTAGACTATGGAGGTGCAGTAAAAAGCTCAAAAGAGATGGAAATAAAAGCATTAAGTGGGCGTTAACACACCTCGTGGGGTGGTGTTAAACCCCTAAAAAGTTGGAATGGAGTAAATGATGTTGTGTGCGTTTGTGAAAACGTTGTTAGAGGTATGCACTAAATGTAAAAAGGGAAAAAGGGTAAAAGTGAAGGGAAAGGAGAAAGAATGGCGATGATGGACGCTGCTTGGAGACGATTGGAAGAAGCGGACGACGTGGAAGAGGTGCTCTTCCCACCCTGCTGCAATGGAATGAGGAAGACGAGCGTTCCAAACTCCAAGAAGGAAGGCGTGGAATGGCTTGAATTGAAGTCACTTCTCCTTAGCCTCGGAATATGGGTCTCCAATTCAACAGGGCCTTCCCGTAGTGTGTCTGTGTGGTGCTCAAAATAGTGGCCTCGGGGGTCTATTTATAGAAAAAAATCTTTGAATCACGTCGGGTACATTGGACGCCTACATGGTGAATCGTGTCTGACTAAAGCGCCACTATTTAAGAGATCCACTTGATTTGCCAATCATAGCCTATAGCTATGATTGAGAATCGCATCTGGTATAACTGTCGCATTCTCTAATAGAATCGATCTTCTGGCAGAATGGATCTTGATTTGATAGATGGTCTTGAAACGCGGCGACTTAAGTGGATGCAATTCCATTTCGTCATGATTCGAGACGTGGGATCTCTTAAATGCGGCACCTTAATGTTGTAGGCTTTGGGGTTTGACTTTGAATCGTGGCGGCTTAATCAGACGTGAATCAAAATAGAACATGTGATGAAAGCAAGTATGATTCGCATCGGCTTTACCTGCCGCGGATCAAAACCCTAAAAGGCGTCTACTGTATCGGATGCAAATCACAGACCCTTTTAGACCTCTTTAGAAAATTTCCCAAAAAATCCTAGAAAAATCTGAAAAAATAGGAAATCACTCAAGAGGTTAATTGAAGAGAGCCACATTGAGACATTGTAGTGTAACATGAAATTTGCTCGATATGTTGCCAAAATGGCATGTCTGTAGCTGCCTCTCCTTGGCATCTGCTTTGCAAGGAAGTGGAGCGAAGTGACACGAAATGAAAGCAATGGAATGGTGTGAATTGAGTGGAATAAAGTGGAGTGATTGAAAAGTAGGCACCAAGGTGTGATGAGACACGCCTCAACAACACATGACTGGAGCTATTCGTCAATTCAGATTGAAGCAGCCTGCAGAAAACCTCAAGAGAAAACTTGATGCTAGGATGAAAGGAGAAGGGTGTGCACATGGGCACGGGGGGGAGAAAGATCAACTTCCAGCATCAGGGAAGTACCTAAGGACACAATCTGTTAGGTTTCACCTTTGGGGGCGTCTGCCACTGCCTCTGGTAAATCATAGGGAAAATAAGGATGAATTTGATAAAGGAATCCAAAGCAATGAGTTTCCCGAGAGATGATCTTCAAACATCAACAAAGTGAACTGGGTACTTGACTCGGAGTGGAATATTTCATGTTAATTGGAATTGAGGAATAAGTGGTTCTCTTTAATTAAAGTCCTACATGATGCATGCTGGGCTAAAAGAAAAAGATTAAAACAAAAGAGAATATAAAATAATCAAGGATAATATTGTTACGATGCCGAAGTCAAGATACCGGATGGAACCATCATCCTTCAGCAAAGCAACGGCCTATCCTCGAGTCATAAGACTCCTCTGGAATCATCATTATTTTTGGCGGAGGAGGGGAACTCAAATTCTAGATTTATCAGAGCCTCGAGGTCCTTGATGTGTTCTAATAGGGTATAACATATAGTAAAATGTAATATATACAATACTAAAGATGGCGATTGTCGAAGATGATCATGAATTATGCGGCGAGAAAGATATCTAGACCCTGCGCTCAATGATTCATTAGCATTGACAAGTAACAAATAATATGGTGAAACATGAAAATAATACTACTTGAAATCGCGGTGGAAATACTGGATGCCTTTCATCTCAAGAATCGCGTTCACTACATCGGATGCGATTTAGGCCTTCCATCCAAGACTTGATTTCCTACATTGTTCTTGTCTTTTCTCCCTCTATTGTATGAATGAGAGCTTGCCTCCGGGTTTGTAGGATTGGGGAAGGTTATAAAACACCCCCCTCATCCCTTCTTCATGCCCTTTCCCTCCCCAAGTGTAGAAATCGACCATTGAAGCAAGGAAGAAGCTTTGGAGAGGAAGAAGAAGCTTGGAGCAATGGAGCATGGTGATGCATCTCAACCCAAGAGACCAAGAATGGAGGGGTTTCAAAGGTTGAATCAAGTAGAAGGACACATCTGCAAGCTCGTGCAAGCTAAATTGGTGAGTGGAATTGGTTTTTAGCATGGGTTTGGATGTGTTCTTGCATGTTCTTATGTGTTCTTGGTGTTATTTTTTTTTTCTCTCTCTCTCTTCTTCTTCCAATATGGCCGAACCCCTCACTTCCCCATGACCCATGCACACCTCAAACCATGACTATGCACATGACTTATACACCAACCTGTCCATACGTCATATCCGACCACATTTAAATCTATCCATGTCAATGCATGCGCCATCCTTATCATATCCAAATGACCCATGCGCAGGACTACCCACTCTTCCCAGGCAACCGGCATTACATGCATCTCCTGTGGCTTCAACAGCTTACTTCCACCATTAGCCTTGACATGACCAACATTCTTAAGAAATGGGGAATCAACAACCTCACTGTCCATGCCAAGAGGTACCATGAAATCCATCTAGATTGGGCGGCTCTTGGTGCGTTGGTAGAACTCTGACATCCTCAAACCCACACCTTCCTCTTCAAGTCCTTTGAAGCCACTATCCTATTGGAAGAGGTTAAGATTTTGCTAGGTTTGAAGCGGATGAAGCGAGGTGAGGAGGACGAGATGGCACTCATGCCAAGGTGCTACACAAGCAAGACGATGCTGGAAAGCCTTATGGACACAACGGCGGCCGAAGGTCTCAGGACCGAGAAAGGTATAAACTTGCAAAAATTTGTGACCTGGACCATGAAGGAGATATCTAACGCGGAAAATAGCGAGAGGTTGGAGCAAGTGATGAGGGGATTCGCCATCTGCGTGGCGGGCGCACTCCTCTTCCCCTCAATCGACAATGCCTTGGAGGAGGATCAATTGGGTGCGGTATGCAGCATTTGGGAAAGCAAGAGATTGGGACCGGCTGTGCTAGCTTTCCTCTACAGTGGGCTGACGACAGAGAGCTTGGGTAGGCCCCCCTATGGTTCAATGTTACTGCTTACTTGTTGGACTGACCTATGTTTTAAGTTTGATTTAAGCAATGAGGTTCTTAGTAATGAGGTGCCACAACTTAAAATGCGGGCAGATTGGCGTGATCACTTACAAAGCATGCCCAGGAATGCATTTACTTGTACTCCGTCACCACTTCTTACTAGGGACCTACGGACTCGGCTAGCACCCGGAGTGGACTTGGGATTAATCAGGCGTCTGAGTTCGTGCTTTACAATCCACACCGCTGCCTCTCTCAACTCGGGCTTCCACGGCGCAACTTTGAAGGGCCGTCTCACCTATCGTCAATCAAAAGGCGGGACCTCGGGACCAACAATGATAGTGAAGAAGCGGACACAATAAAAGCGCTATGGAAAGTTTGCTCTTTCAGGAGGCCGGTCCCAAATGTTGAGGAGATTGAGGATGATTGGATGACTTATGTAAGGGATCTTGGGAAACTTTGGCCCAAGGTGGCCATTTGTAAGCATCGTGATTAAGTACTTAATAAGAAATGAATTGCATCCTGACATGGCCAAATTGCACCAAAAAATGTGATTGTATCATCCAAATACTTTGAATTTATCCTAAAAAAAATAGCCCTCGAGTGAACCTTTTAAATCACATCCACTACAGACGCCGCCTTTATCTTGTTGATCCGCGTCCATCTTGGCCGACGCTTTTTACTTTAATAGCGTCCTCTATCCCCGACGCAGTTCAATTGTACTTCAAATTTTTTTAAAATGCACGTCTGAAAGTCTGCGCCGGGGTAATGATGACCTCTGAATCGCGTCGGCTATGCCGGATGCAATTAAAGTAGACGGCTTAAATTTGCGTCCACTGAACTGGACATAATATTACCGGGGGATACAAAACACCCGAGGGCGCCTCCATTTGGCTCTTTTCGCCATTCGATCTCCCTCCCTTCTCCCATCTCTGATCCCTGTCATCCCTCTTTACTCTCCCGACTCTCTCTCTCTCTTCTCTCACCCTAGCTCTCTCCTTTCTCTATCCCGATGACAAAGAAGATGGCGGCGCTAAGCAGCGTCGCAGCGATGGTTCGTCGGCGACGGAGGAGACGGTCACACCGGCGATGGAGGAACCCCGGGAACGGACACAAGTGCCATGGTGGCGGAGCTATTGGCGGCTCCCGGAGAACTCACGATCGTGATGGAGGAGGTGCCGACGCCGACGACGGAGGAAGGTGGCGGCGTGGCGGCGCGGCGTCGATGGAGGAGGAAGAAGAGGTGGAGGATGCGGGGGAAGAGGTAAGGAGGTGGCAGCATGGTCGCCTTGGCCGTGAGGCACCCCTCTGGCCAGATTCGGTAAGTACCCGACCTTAGCCCTTAATTTGGGATGAACGGAAGAGGAGGGGATGTCGTCGGTGCCAGGAGGAAGGAGGGCGCGAATCACGTCCAGCACAGCAGACGCGGTTCACGATTGAATTGCGACCAACCTAACGGACGTGTTTCAATTTTTTGAATCACAGCCACTGTGTTGGACGCGATTCAGGGATATGTTCGAGGGTGAGAGATCTGGCCTGATTTGGTGCACTGTTGTCACGCCCCAACACGGAATAACGGAATGCGATGCAGTTGCAAATAAATGGGTATAGAGCGAGTACTAGACATCATACCATTGAACAAGAAATAAACTCTAAATCAAATTCTTCTCATTAATAATTTCCAATGTCTAGTTACAACCACTAATATTAGAGCCATTCTATAGGGCCCAATTGTTGGGTTTTCCATAGATCATGTTTTTGATGATCACATTAATATCCTTGAACATTGATTTAATGCAAAATTAATGTGCTAACTAGCATGAAAAACACCATGAAAGAGATTGAGTTAAACATTGCCAAATCATACAATGTATATCACTAACAATGTATTTGCATGTAGGTGCACAAGCATGAAAGATGGAGCATTGAAGAAGCATTGAAGAGATGAGCAAATATCACAAAAAACTGTTCAAGAGTTGTATCTGTCGACAGATGCAATATACCTGTCGACAGATTCATACAGTCATTCCAAGACAGAACTCAGGTTTGCATCTCTGAGTGTATCTTTCGACAGATGCAATGAACCTGTCGACAGATTCACACAGTCAACCGAAGACAGAACTCAGGTTTTCTATTCCTGAGTGCACCTATCGACAGATGCAAATTGCCTGTCGACAGATACACTCAGAAATCCAGATGTTCTGAAACCAAGTTCTCAGCCTGAGTCTGCCTGACGACGGAAACATGAGATTTTGAGTTTCCAAATCCGGCCCCACTTGGGTGTTTCCTTCCTCCACGACCCCCACCTTTACCTAACACTATATAAGCATCCTTTTGGAGCCAAATTCGCAGAGAGCAGCCTCCCATCCAAGAGCCTCCAAGGGACCAAGAGGAAAAGCCCCAAATTGCTGCTCTGCTTCAACCTTCTGCCCAGATCATCGTGGAATCGCCATCCATGCGAAGTTGAAGCCGGATCGTCGTCAATTCAACCTTCTACATCAATCAATCTACATCCAATCGAAGTTTGAAGAGCGTTTGGACGATCCATGAGAAGAATTTCAACTGGATTTGTTCCCCAACTCTAAATTCTTCTCCATTTCATAATTTCCATTCCATCGTGTGTGTGTGGTTGTGTTTCGAGCATCCCTTGTGCTTGATTCACGAATTTGTAGTTGTTCTGATCGTGTTTCATCAGACAACGTGTGTGTGGTTGAGTTGTTGTGTTGAACTCGCTCATAAGCAGTCGTTCTGCGTGTGTGTGTGGACGGTGGATGTAGGATACACGAGTTGTGTACTCCGAACCACCTTAAATCATCGTGTTCTGTGGTTTGTTCGCGTTTTGCGATAGATGATTGGTAGGCACGGTGTTCATACGCACGTTTGATACCCTGTTCTCTATATATCAACTCAAGCTTTCTTAATCTTAATCAAATTCTAATCAAGTTTTCATTAAGATTGCTGTAGCACCGAAAAGAATCCATCAGTAGTTAGAATTTGCCGTAATCTATTCAACCCCCCCCCCTTCTAGATTACCATATCGTGTTATTCCGCGTAACCCTTCAATTGGTATCAGAGCGAGTTTCTCCGATTTACAGCTTTTCGTAAATTGATCTAGCAATCAGGAGATTTTCGATCTTATGGATTCTAGCAAAGGGTATATGGCCGAGGGACATTCAGTAACCAGGCCACCCTATTTTGATGGCACTGACTACTCTTATTGGAAAAATCGCATGCAGGTATTTTTGAGAGCTCAAAATTACGAGCTGTGGAAGATAGTCAGCAAGGGACCATATGTGTTGCCCGAGGACGAAGACACCTGGACGAAAGACCAAATAGCTAAAGGAACTCTCAACTTGAGCGCACTAAACATGATGCAATGTGCGGTGCATCCAAAGGAATTTTCAAGAGTCTCCACATGCTCAACAGCAAAAGAGATGTGGGACAAACTTGAACTCATTTACGAAGGTACGTCCGAGGTAAGGGAAACTAAAGTTAGCATGTTAGTGTCTGAATATGAAATGTTCAAGATGAAAACTGATGAAACCATATCAGACATGTTTGCAAGATTCATGCTAATAGTTAACGGGCTAAAAGGTCTTAAGAAGGAATACTCTGAAAGTGACTTAGTAAGAAATATACTTCGATCTCTTACTTCATCTTGGAATACTAAGGCCACTGTCATTGAGGATTCCAAAGACCTTTCTAAAATGAAATTGGATGAACTAATTGGCTTCTTAATGACATATGAAATCAACATCAAAAGAAAGAATTAGAAGAAAATCCTAGGAAGTCAATTGCTCTAAAAGCATCTAATAAAACATCAACAAGTTCCAAAATCCATTCAACAAGATAGTGATGAACAAGAAACATCTAGTGAGAGTGATGATGGTGAAATGGCAATGCTCACTAGACAATTCAAGAAATTTCTGAAGTTCAAAAGGAGAGACTTAGGTAACTCCAAACCCTTCAAGAAAATTTTTTCACATAAATATGAGTCCAACAAAAAATCTGATATTGTTTGTTATGAATGCAAGAAACAGGGGCACATGAGAGGAGAATGCCCGGAACTCAAGAAGAAGCTGAAGAAGGAAAAATTCACCTCCAAGAAAGCCAAAGCAATGTTGGCCACCTGGAGTGATGAAGATGAAGATGAAGATGCACAAGAAACATCCGATGATGAAGAAGTGAAATGCTTGATGGCTAGGAGTGATGACTCCACCGAGGTAAATTTCTCATTTGATGATTTCACTACAAGTGAATGGGAGGAAGCATACACTACTTTATTTGAAAAATTTTGTGAATATAAATCTGAAAATAAAGCATTAAAAAGAAATGCAACTCCCTTGTGCATGATAAGAACAATGATGAACGAATTGCATTCCTGACAAAAGAAATAGAAATGATGAAAGTTGATGAAAAGACTCATAATGAAGAGATGGATTGCTTAAAATGAGATTGCAAAAAACACAAAAAGAAAAAGACTGTTTAAGCCATTCTCTTGAATTCCTTCAAGAAGAACATCTAGAAACAAAGAAAAAGTTGGAACAAACTGAAAAGGAATTGAAAGAGAAATCTGAGGACTTGATGAAATTTGTAAAAGGGAAACAAAATCTAGACGCGGTTTTGGGTGCTAAAGTTCATGTAACCAAGCATGGGTTAGGATATCAACCTGTCAAACAAAAGAAAATAGGAGAGTCATTGATTACTTCCTTCGTTGATCCTAGCCTAAGCACAAGCAAGCATGTTCCCACAAAGCATAAAACAAGTCAACCTCAGACCAAAGCAATGCAACCAAACAAAATGTTCCCATCAAACAAAAGAAAAAGCCACCTGTCGACAGATGGAATGGTGCCTGTCGACAGACAAGAACAATTTCAACCAATAAACAGTCTATCAAGCAACAAAAATTGAAAAGAAAATTCCTTCATGCAATGTGTGTAAAAAGATTGGTCATGATGAAAAACAATGCTGGAATAATCCAAAGAAACAAAAATTCAAACATGTTTGGATTCCTAAACATCTACTTTGTTGCATGAATGAAATTTTGGGACCCAAAGTAATTTGGGTACCAAAACCTCTTGTCTGATCCACTTATGCAGGAATGCCTAGCAGCCCAACATCAAAACAAATGGTACTTGGATAGCGGCTGTTCGAGGCATATGACGGGCGACAAATCTAAATTCTGTTTCCTAGTGGAGAAAGACGGAGGACAAGTCATTTTTGGAGGTAACAACAAAGGCCAAATAATTGGCACAGGTAATGTTGGTAAGTGTTCCTCCAATTCAATTGAAAATGTACTGTTGGTTGATGGCCTTAATCACAATTTGCTTAGCATAAGTCAATTATGTGATAGAGGTCACAACGTCATCTATGAATCAAATTCATGTCAAATTGTTGATAAAGAAACAGGAAGTGTAAAATTTTCTGGAAAAAGAGTGAATAACATTTACCTAGTTGACTTAGATGATCCAGAAAATGATAACTTGTGTCTTGATGAATTGACCTTGTGGCATCGTAGGCTTGGCCATGCGAGCTACAACGTGTTGCACAAGATCATGAAGCTCAAATTAGTAAGTGGACTTCCTGACATTTCTTTTAATAACAATGAAAGTTTTTGTGATGCATGTGCACAGGGAAAACAAACCCGAAAGTCTTTCAAATCCAAAGCACCGGTAAGCACATCTAAACCATATGAACTGTTGCACATGGACCTTTTTGACCAACTAGAACTCTAAGTCTCAATGGCAAACGTTTTGGTTTTGTCATTGTAGATGATTTTTCTAGGTTCACATGGGTCAAATTCTTGGCACACAAAAGTGAAACACTTACAATCTTCCAAGAATTCTTTAATAAGATTGAGCATGGCAATGTGAATAAAATATGTTCAATCCGCACCGATCACGGGGGAGAATTTGATAACAATGCTTTTTCTGATTTTTGCAGGCACCAAGGGATTGAACATCTGTTCTCTTCCCCAAGGACTCCAGAACAAAATGGAGTAGTGGAGAGGAAAAACAGAACATTGGTGGAAATGGCTCGCACTCTTCTAGTTGAAGGCCAACTCTCCAAAAGCTTTTGGGCAGAAGCGGTGAACACTTCGTGCTACATTCTAAACAGAGCCATGGTAAGACCTGTGATAAAGAAAACCCCCTACCAGTTGTTGAAAGGTAAGAAACCCAACCTTGGGTACTTCCGAGTTTTTGGCTCAAAGGTATTTATTCATAACAATGATAAATCTGATTTAGATAAATTTGAAGCCAAAAGTGATCAAGGTGTTTTTCTAGGCTACTCAGAACACTCTAGGGCATATAGGGTGTTTAATAATAAACACGCACTGTGGAAGAAACTCCACATGTCATTTTTGATGAGACTTATGCCAAATCTAACAGCTTGAATGTTAACAGGGCTAAAAAGAGGATGAAGGAACATCGCTTAAGGACCTACAAGTCAAAGCAAAAGACAAATCTGAAGAAGATTCCAAGACCAAAGGTGGATATCTTCACAGGGACTACGATGAAGATGATGAAATAGCATTCAGAAAACAAGATGAAACAGTTGAAGAGAATCCACCAGAAAGTGAACCTCCTGAAGAGCGACACTCACAAGATCAAATTCCTCAAGGACAAGATACTCCCGGCCCTTCAACAATCACAAATGTGAGGTATTCCAAAGATCACCCACTTGATGATGTGATAGGTAGTTTAAATGATTCTGTTCAAACGAGGTCTCAAGTAAGAAAAATAATTGAACATGATCTTTTTGCTTTTGTTTCTCAAGTGGAACCCAAAAATGTTGAAGAAGCCTTAAAAGATAACTCATGGATTGATGCTATGCATGAGGAACTTGGTCAATTTCAAAGAAATAATGTATGGAGTTTAGTTCCTAGAACCCCTGAAATTTCTATCATAGGAACTAGATGGGTGTTTAGGAATAAACTTAATGAAGAAGGAAAAGTGGTCAGAAATAAAGCAAGACTCGTAGCAAAAGGATATAGTCAAGAATTTGGTGTAGACTTTGAAGAGTCCTTTGCTCCTGTAGCCAGGTTAGAAGCAGTCAGAATTTTATTGGCATATGCATGCTCCCATAAGTTCAAACTCTATCAAATGGATGTTAAAACTGCTTTCTTAAATGGCTATATCAAAGAAGAAGTCTATGTCTCTCAACCACCAGGTTTTGAAAATTCTGAAATGCCTAACCATGTGTATAAATTGCACAAAGTTCTTTATGGTTTGAAACAGGCACCTCGAGCTTGGTATGATAGACTAAGCAATTTTCTGGTAAGCAAAAACTACTCAAGAGGTAAAGTGGACCAAACTCTCTTCACTAAGAAAGTTCGCAATCACATAATTGTTGTACAAGTTTATGTGGACGATATCATATTTGGTTCTACTAACCCTTCACTGTGTGAAGAATTTTCTAAACACATGCACAGTGAATTTGAGATGAGTCTAATGGGGGAGCTTCAATTCTTTCTTGGTTTGCAGGTGAAACAACATGAAGAAGGCTTCTTCATAAATCAAGAAAATATGTCAAAGAGCTTCTCAAACGATTTCAATTTGAGCAAGCCAAACCAGCCTCCACCCCAATGAGCACAAGCGTCAAATTGGAAAATGATGAGAAAGGTAAACCGGTAGATGCAAAGCACTTCCGAGGTATGATTGGCTCACTCCTTTATCTTACTGCAAGTAGACCGGATATACAATTTAGTGTTTGCCTTTGTGCTAGATATCAATCTAGTCCAAAGGAAAGCCATTTAATTGCAGTCAAGAGAATTTTCCGATATCTCTCAGGCACATACAATTTGGGTTTTTGGTACCCAGCAGGCAGTAGTTTTGATTTGATCTCATATTCTGATGCTGATTATGCTGGATGTAAAATTGACAGAAAAAGCACTAGTGGATATTGCCAATTCCTTGGCGGTTGCATGGTTTCGTGGGCATCCAAGAAACAACACTCAGTTGCACTCTCCATTACAGAGGCAGAATATGTCGCTGCAGGAAGTTGTGCAGCTCAAGTGTTGTGGATCAAAAGTCAGTTAGCTGACTATAATGTTGAAATTGGATGCACACCTATCCTATGTGACAACACAAGTGCTATCAACCTTTCAAAAAACCCTGTCCAACACTCAAGGACTAAACACATTGAAATCCGTCATCATTTCTTGAGAGATGAAGTTGCCAATAGAACCTTGGAACTTAATTTCATTCCCACAGAAAAACAATTGGCTGATATTTTCACCAAACCCTTGTCTGAAGATAGATTCACATCCTTAAGAAGAGAATTGGGTTTGTGTAAAATGCAATGAAGCTAACTATCCATATTGGAGTACATGCTCTTTATGTGTGAATGACTATGTGGTATATCAAATGGTGAACTGTGGAAGAACAAGTTCGGCTTGTTTGGAAACTATCATCATGCGTGAGAAATTCTCCGCCAAGTATCAATAGTCCCATTTCATATAAAGGCCCTATACTTCACATAGGATTTTTAGTTTCCTTACATTTTATCATGTTAACTCTATGAAACAATGCTTTTTCTGTGACCATGTGCTTGTGTATGACTTTCCTTTCATGAACATGTTTGTCTTGTATCAAATGCCTGTGTGAATCATTGACTTGATGTTGTGTCAACTCGTGCACACACTATGGGGGAGTGAGTTAAAGGTAGATGAGTTTTTTCATGAGGAAACTCTTCCTTCACTTCATTTTTTAATCCTCACTTCCTTGAACTCAATGTGCACTCAATCTGAAACCAGAAAAATCCACTCTGTTCATATCTGTCGACAGACTCATTCCATCTGTCGACAGGTACACTCAGTTTTGTTCTGACTGAAACTTCAATTCATCAGTCTGTGTGCATCTGTCGACAGATACACACATTCTTCTTTATTGTTCAATTCCTTCTTCATACTTCTCAAGAAAGTGTTCTTTGATTGATTTAAAGGTAAACATTAGTTTGTTTGTGTGCAATATAACCTTTTCATATCCACTTCATGTCAAAGTCGTGAACCAAGTCGAAATGATGCTTGATGCAACACTTGATTGAGGTCTTTTTAGATCATTTTGAACACAATGAGCAAACCAAATGATTTTTAAACATCTCCTTTGAATAACTCCCTTGTCGTTAAACATGAATCTAAATGATTTGAAAAATCAGAAAGCTCTTGAATTTAATGTTCTACATTATAACTTACCTAAAGAAACCTCTTGTACTTGACTAAAATTAAAAAAAAAAAAAGAGAAAAGCTACCTATTTCTTCGGTTCAATCAAAAATTTATCTCTCTTTATGGGATGGAGGTAGAGCAATGATGAAAATGACTAAGTAACTGGGGACATGGGCATCACCAATGTCGGTCTTCGCGTCAAAAGGTTGTTTCATTATCTCTATACAATGGCTTGTGGACACTCACCTGGGGGTATTGGCATCATGAAAAAGTGAAAGTGCTCCTCATTGCCACTCTTTTCCATCTTCGTTGTTTAAAGATTCTAAAATCATACCAGAAATAGAGTGAAGCCTCGAAATCTTTTTATGTCAAGTCCAATGTGCTTCTTGGGTAAGATATTCTAATGGCCATCAAATTCAAATGTCATCTGACTATCATCTCTATTTAGATGCATGTTTTTCTTCAACGGCCTTAATCAAAAGAGTTATTTAATTTTCACTGGCTATTGTGAAATGTGTTCTTCATGATCTAATTAAAGAACTTCTCTGTCTTAATTCAAACTCATTCTAGAAGTGTGTCATGTCTTTATCATAATGGATATGCATTTTTATCTTGCACATACACCTATTTTGCCTTAAAACAACAAATGAACACTTGTCCCTTTGAAAAATATTGTCAAAAATCATTTTTTAACCAAAAAGGGGTTATCTGTCGACAGATAGACTGTCATCTGTCGACAGACGACGGCCCAGACCCGTTTTTGAAGAAAACCCTCGCGCCGGTTCACCTCCTTTTTGTGGGGCCTCTCTTTTAAAACCTTCTAAACCCATTCTAAGGCCACCCACGACCCATTCTCACCCCTCCTCTCTCATTTCCTCCTCCTCCTCTCTAAACCCCTCTCTTTCCCCCTTCAGGGCTCCAAATCCGCTCCGTCTCCGACGATCCTGCTGCTCCTCGTCTGGGATCCCTCCACTCTCCCTTCACACACCATTCTCACCCTTCTTCCTGAGATGGCACCCAAATCAAAGCTTCTCACTCGCCGTCGTCGCGCTCCGACGGACGTCGGAGAAAGTTCCAGGGCTCCTTCCAAACGTCGCAGCAAACATCGCGAGGATCAGTTGCCGGAACTCATCGTTCCTCAAGGTCTCCGTCTTATCCGAGCCACCGGCACCTTCAAGAAAATTGTCCAATCCCGGTATGTGGACTTCGAGTCCTTAGCACCGATGTTCCCCTCACTCCTACCCTATTTTGACACTCAAGGGTGGACATCCTTCTTGTACTCTCACATGCAATACTCACCAACTTCCGTCACAGAGTTCTTCAATAACCTAGGGCTTTCCGATCAGGGAGATCTCTACTCTTCGGTGAAAGGCACTCGTTTTTGCCTCACTGCCAATCTCATCTCAACAGCCCTTGAAATTCCAAACTCAGGAGTTGAAATCTTCAACTACACTCCCTCTGCTTCTGAGTACTATGAACTTCTCACGTTGCAACCCTATGACTCCACCAAAGAAATTGCTCGTCTTAATGCCAACTCCTTTCCTCCTTTGATCCGGATGATCCATCACATCTTCACCACCTTGATCGTCCCAAAGGATGGCAGCCGAGAGTTAGTCACTGAGGTCCACAAATCCTTGTTCATATTCTTCCTCAAGTGTCAACAAATCAATCTGCCTGAACTCATGATAAGCCTCATCCGTCAGTGTTTCTCAAACACCAAAAGATCAATGCCATATGCTTGCCCGATCACCTCTCTTCTCATTTTCCTTGGCATTCCTATCCCTGCAAGTGAGCTCATCTCATTAAAATCCCGAAGTGCTTTTGATCTCACTGCCGCCAACCGAATGGGCTACAAGATTGTAGACGGTGTAGTCTCAAGGACTCTAAAAGGAAAGGATCCCCAAGGAGCTGAAGAGTCATCCAATGAAGAAGACAATGAAGCCGATGACGCTAATGCCGACAGTGATGAAGACTCTCAGGATGAGCAAATGCCTGATCAAGCTCAAGAGTTTGCTGATGTACCTGTGCCTGAGGAACAATCCTTTCGTGACTACTTGGCACAAATCCATCAAGAAATGATCTCAGGATTTGCTCACATGACTTCAAGATTTGATCAAGTGGATGCTCGCCTCAACACTCTGGATGACCGGCTTGACCACCTTTACTCCTAGAGAGATGGATCCCGTCACCCTCCTCCTGCTGGACATGACAATGAATAGAGGGTCTCAGGGTCATTAGAGGTCACTAAGAGTCTTAGCTGGGAATTAGTCTCACTTGTCTAGTCATCTTTTGCTTGTTCATGTTATTTCCCTTTCTTTTGATTCTTATTGAGTCATGTAATGATTATCAAATGTACTGTGAAATTTCAATGATCAATCAATGAAAACTCAGTTCATGTTTATTTCACTCCATATGTGCATGACTTGACCTTTTGTATGTTGTCAAAAAGGGGGAGAACATCAATATATGCATCAATTGAATGTTTTTGTCATCATCAAAAAGGGGGAGATTGTTGGGTTTTCCATAGATCATGTTTTTGATGATCACATTAATATCCTTGAACATTGATTTAATGCAAAATTGATGTGCTAACTAACATGAAAAACACCATGAAAGATTGAGTTAAACATTGCCAAATCATACAATGTATATCACTAACAATGTATTTGCATGTAGGTGCACAAGCATGAAAGATGGAGCATTGAAGAGGCATTGAAGAGATGAGCAAATATCACAAAAAACTGTTCAAGAGGTGTATCTGTCGACAGATGCAATATACCTGTCGACAGATTCATACAGTCATTCCAAGATAGAATTCAGGTTTGCATCTCTGAGTGTATCTGTCGACAGATGCAATGAACCTGTCGACAGATTCACATAGTCAACCCAGGACAGAACTCAGGTTTTCTATTCCTGAGTGCACCTGTCGACAGATGCAAATTGCCTGTCGACAGATACACTCAGAAATCCAAATGTTCTGAAACCAAGTTCTCAGCCTGAGTCTGCCTGTCGACAGATGCAAGTGCACCTGTCGACAGACGACGGAAACATGAGATTTTGAGTTTCCAAATCCGGCCCCACTTGGGTGTTTCCTTCCTCCACGACCCCCACCTTTACCTAACACTATATAAGCATCCTTTTGGAGCCAAATTCGTAGAGAGCAGCCTCCCATCCAAGAGCCTCCAAGGGACCAAGAGGAAAAGCCCCAAATTGCTGCTCTGCTTCAACCTTCTGCCCAGATCGTCGTGGAATCGCCATCCATGCGAAGTTGAAGCCGGATCGTCGTCAATTCAACCTTCTACATCGATCAATCTACATCCAATCGAAGTTTGAAGAGCGTTTGGACGATCCACGAGAAGAATTTCAACTGGATTTGTTCCCCAACTCTAAATTCTTCTCCATTTCATAATTTCCATTCCATCGTGTGTGTGTGGTTGTGTTTCGAGCATCCCTTGTGCTTGATTCACGAATTTGTAGTTGTTCTGATCGTGTTTCATCAGACAACGTGTGTGTGGTTGAGTTGTTATGTTGAACTCTCTCATAAGCAGTCGTTTCTGCGTGTGTGTGTGGACGGTGGATGTAGGATACACGAGTTGTGTACTCCGAACCACCTTAAATCATCATGTTCTGTGGTTTGTTCGCATTTTGCGATAGATGATTGGTAGGCACGGTGTTCATACACACGTTTGATACCCTGTTCTCTATATATCAACTCAAGCTTTCATAATCTTAATCAAATTCTAATCAAGTTTTCATTAAGATTGCTGTAGCACCGAAAAGAATCCATCAGTAGTTAGAATTTGCCGTAATCTATTCAACCCCCCCCCCTTCTAGATTACCATATCGTGTTATTCCGCGTAACCCTTCACCAATTACATTGAATAAAAGCAAAAGACCGAACTAAGACTCTAATATATTACTAAGATGCTAGGGTACCCTTGACTTCACTCCTGGTCATTCTTGTCCTCTTGAGTGTCAGGTTCATCCTCGGTCTCACCTGAGAACACAACGACAAATAACACAGGGTGAGCGATAACGCCCAGTAGGACTTAAATCTCAGGATCAAGCAGGATTTAAATGATTAATGTATTAAAAAGGCAGAGTAACTAATGATAGAGCGAGAGAGTCATGTAATGTAAGAGATAGCACAATAGCATGTGATTGAAATAGCACAAGTTTCCAAATATAGCACCAGAGTCGAGCATAGCACAAAATAGCAGGATGGTCATAGCACATTAGCACAAAGTATAGCAATAGCACAACGAGTATAGTATAGCACTTTGTTGTCAATAGACAACGAGAGAATGTAGCACTTTTGATTGTCATTTAGATAGTCGAGATAGATAGCACTCGAGTGTAATGCCAAACACTCTAGTCATTTAACTCCCATGGGCAAATAGCACTTTCGGGCGCACATCCCAGGACCAGACCGGGCCCTTTATATATTGCCAGGCATTGGTTATATTGTTTATCTTTAGACAATCAGTCAATGGCCAATATAGAGTACCAAGAAATAGATGAGAGCACTAGATGAATAGGTGAGATAGTAGAGTGAACGTGGATAGACGAGCGAGTAATGTATAGATGAGAACTAAGGGACATTGCACGTAACAGTTGCACAACACGCGCACTTGGTGTTGGCAGTCAGGTGGAATTCACTACCCTTCCGCTGGCCATGTTACGCACATGTCTAGTGGTCCGGCATGATTTAAGATAAGAGCGAACTTCTAATATTCGTTTAGATCATGTTGATCCCTAAAGGGTATCATAGGTGTTAGGGTACAACCAGCTCGTCGACCATGTGGGAATCCATGGACAGAGGAGACTTACGGAGGCCTTGAACAAGGATTCATTAGTCCGGCAGAAGGAGTATCCGACGGAGAGTTCGTCCAAGTCAAGAAAAAGTGTGTATAAAAAAACAAGTGCTCGATGTTGTAGAGGAATTCTAGAACAGTGGAGCGTCGTTAACGGTATTCCCAAAACATCGCACAAAACGAAGACAAGTTCATTTTAAAAATATGGCAATTTAAATATATTATTGAAATAAATTACTAGATATATTATGAGATATTTTCATGAAAAGTTAATCCATATTGGATGGTTCAAAGTGTGTGCATGTGTCATGAAGAATCATGGACATGAAAGGTCAAGTGAAAGATTTTAATTAATTAAAATATATCCAAGATTAACAACTTTGTTTATTGTGTTTAAGAGAGTTAACAGGGCATGATATTACTGAAGAAATCAAGACTTGCATAAATAGGGGGTTTCATGCAAAAATCCCAGATCGCGACGTACCCCTGTAACGGTCGTGACATGGTAACATCAGAACGCGACAGGGCCATGCATAGGTCGCGACAGGTCAGCCAGAGCAGGTTGCCAGAACGCGACGGTTTAGCCTGTTGCGATCAGATCACGACAGGTACTATGTCGTGACGGCCCTGAGAATGCGGCCTATCGGGCCGTCAAGTTCTCAGGTCCTACGCCAGCGTCTGAGCGGGAAAAGGACAGGCCTTGGATTGCGGTCCAAGCCTTCCCTGTTTGATATAGGGTGATTCAAAAATTCATAACTAAATGCACAGTTGATGAAAATTCATGAAACTAGTTTTAAATGACTCCCAACATGCTAGAGTACTTACAGTAATTAGGAATTTGAAAGCATACATAGTTTCGACATGCTTTAGTCATGAGTATTCAAGAAGAATAGGGAACAGTGAACAATTGAGGTAAAAGAATTAATTCGCAAGGTAGGGTGGATGAAAATTAGGGCTTTCAGGGACGAAAGATTCCCAACAATCATCAGTATCACCAATAAAAATTTTGTGGCAGGGAATAGAGTATTCATGAAGATATAAATTTAACATGATGGGTCGGAGTCAAGGGGATTGCAGAACTTCAAAAATAAAACATAAAAGATTGGGTGAACAAAAAATTATGAAACGAAAGGGGTTTTGTTCCTAATGCTTGGAACAATCTACAGAGAAGTTTAATTAGGTTTTGCTCATGAGAATGCCTACCTTTGATTCGTTTTCCTCTTCTAGGCCTAGAACTTGAAGAGCACGGGTTGAGAGCTTGAGCAACCTTCTCCCCACAAGTTCTCTTCCTCCTTGGCTTCCTCTCCACGTCCAGCAACCCTTGGCAATGAGCTAGGGTGGGCCATGGGGTATTTACGAGATTATTTAAGCTTCCTCCCTTTCTATTTCTTTATAGGACTCTAACTCCTATTAATTCCGGGATTTCCTATTTTCTCTCCTCTTTCTAAGCTATCCACTTGCTATTTGGGTTAGGATGGGAGCTAAATTTGTTGCCAAGCTATTAGGGTAGGGTTAGGAATCTAAATCCAACCCAAATCACTTATTTTAATGATTTATTACCCCTTTCTTATTTATGTAATATTTAACTTACGAATTTAGGGTATTTCCCTATTATTCCCGTTTTAAAAATCCCTATTTTGGCCCAATAAATTTTTGTGGGTCTATTTAACAAAGTCCATTACTCCTTTTCATTTAATGGGTTTTATTTAATTCTCTTTTATTTAATTTTTTAATTAATTTAATTGATTTTATTTTTATATTATTGTATTTTTATTTTTCAAAAAAATCAGGTTGCTACATCCTCCCTCTCTTAAAAGAATTTAGTCCCCAAATTCATATGATCATAATGGAGAGAATGTCTTACCGAAAAGATGGGGGTAGTTCCGTCTGATGATTCCTTTAGGTTCCCATGTGGCTTCTTCCACTCCAGGATTGTTCCACAGGACTTTAACCACATGGATGGGATGGTTCCTGAGTTGCTGCACCTTCCGTTCTAGTATCTTGACTGGCTTCTCTTCGTATGCCATGTCCCTGTTTAATACCAACTTCTCATGGCGATTGATGTGTGTAGGATCGTACACATATTTCCTAAGCATGGAGACATGGAACACATTGTGTACACATGCCAAATCCAGTGGCAACGCCAGTCGATATGCAACCTCACCAACCCTTTAGAGCACTTCAAAAGTACAGATGAATCTAGGACTGAGCTTTCCTTTGACACCAAATCTTTGGATACCACGGGTAGGTGATACCTTTAGGAGTACATGATCACTGACTTGAAATTCTAAATCTCTCCTTCTCTTGTCAACATAGCTCTTTTGTCTAGACTGAGCAATCTTGAGCCGGTCTCTAATCACCTGTATGTCCCTTGTTGTACGTTGTACCATGTCCGGGCCTAACAATTATTGTTCTTCAACCTCATTCCAGCATGCAGGAGATCTACAGTTTCTGCCATATAGTGCTTCAAACAGTGCCATCTTGATACTCGCCTGGTAACTGTTGTTATAGGCGAACTCAATTAGAGATAGGTAATCGTTCCAATAACCTTGGAAGTCTATAGTGCAGGCTCTCAACATGTCTTCAACAATTTGGTTGGTTCTTTCAGTTTGCCCGTCGGTTTGTGGGTGAAAGGTAGTACTAAAGTTGAGCTTAGTGCCAAGTTTACTTTGCAGTCCCTTCCAGAAGTGAGACGTGAGCCTCGGATCTCGATCTGAGACAATGGATGATGGAACTCCGTGTAGTCTCACAATTTCCTTGACATATAAAGCAGCTAGTACCTCTACCGACCACTTACTCTTTATAGGGAGAAAGTGAGCGGATTTGGTTAATCGGTCGACAGTGACCCATATGGCATCAAGTCCACCACGAGTCATGGGTAATCCCATGATGAAGTCCATGCCAATACTTTCCCATTTCCACTCTAGAATATGTAAGGGTCTAAGTACGCCAGCAGGGTGCAGGTGTTCCGCCTTTACCTGTTGACAAGTAAGGCAGTGAGCAACATGTTTAGCTACCTCTCTCTTCATGTTCGGCCACGAAAATGTTATTTTCATGTCTTGATACATCTTGGTACCTCCAGGATGAATAGTGTACTTTGTCTTGTGAGCTTCATCCATTAACCTTCTCTTCAGTTCTTCATTGTCGGGGACGCATGTCCTTCCTTGAAATACTAGCCTTCCATCTTCGGTCATAGCACAGTCTAATCTTTTGGCTAAGGTTTCCTTGATGCGAACTAAGAATGGATCACTATCTTGTTGGGATTTAATTTCTTCCAGCATGTCAGATTGAATCTTGATTTTGGCAACCAAGACTCGATCATCCCTATGTTCAATACTCAAGTCTTGCCTTGCGAATTGTTCCAGTAGTTGCATCTCGCCAAGAACTAGACTCGATACAGATGCCATTGGCTTTCTACTAAGAGAATTAGCCATGGAGTTTCCTTTGCCTAGATGGTATTGGATGTTGAAGTCAAAATCTTTTAGGTGTTCTAGCCATCTTCTCTATCTCATGTTGAGTTCCTTCTAGGAGAATAAATACTTCAAGCTCTTATGGTCTGAGTAGACAGTCAATTGCTCGCCATATAAATAATGGCTCCAGATCTTCAAGGCGAAGACCATGGCAGCCAATTCTAGATCATGCACCGGATAGTTGACTTCATGCGTCTTTAGTTGTCTTGAAGAATAAGCAATGACCTTCTCCTTTTTCATCAATACACAACCTAGCCCAATTCCTGAGGCATCGGTGTAGACAGAGAAATCTTCTCCCTCTATTGGAAGAGCAAGAATAGGTGCCGAGGTAAGACAGTCTTTTAGAGTCTGAAAACTCTTCTCACACTCTTTACTCCTGGAGTAGAGATTCTCCTTTCGTGTCAGATGCATGAGGGGTACGACAATCTTTGAGAAGTCCTTTATGAACCGCTTGTAGTAGCCAGCCAGTCCCAAGAAGCTCCTGATTTCTGTGACATTGGTTGGTCTCTCCCAATTGAGTATAGCTTCGACTTTGGAGGGATCAACGGAGATGCCATCCTTTGAGATGACATGGCCCAAGAAGGACACTTCTTCGAGCCAGAATTCGCCCTTGCTCAGCTTTACCTACAGTTTGTTGTCTCCCAAGACTTGCAGTGCTACCTTCATATGTTCTTCATGTTCTTCTTTGGTCTTTGAATATATAAGGATATCGTCGATGAAGATGACCATGAACTTGTCAAGGTATGGCCGATATATGTTGTTCATGAGTTGCATAAAGGCTGCAGGAGCATTGGTTAGAACAAAAGGCATAACGACGAATTCATAGTGCCCATACCTACTTCTGAAAGCCGTTTTGAAGATATCGTCATCCTTGATCCTCATTTTGTCATGCCCCTCCAATTTAGCAGCAGAATAAATCAGAGGGAGACGTGAACAACGAGCATGGTAACAACAATTGCGCATACTTTCGCAAACATCAGAGCATGTAATGAACAATAATTGAAATAACTCTTGATTTCATTATAAAATCACTAGGACCATTACAACCGCTAATTCGGAGCCAATACATAGGGCTCAATGACATCATTACATTGAAAAGAAATCTAAAGCAATAACTACTAGACTCCATGGTACTAAGGTAACTTCATGAGTTGACTCCAGGTCGCTCATTACTCTGGTCCTGTCCCATTGGTGTGTGTGACGTCAGAGTCCGACTTACCTGAGGCACACAAGACAAATAACGAAGGGTGAGCGATAACGCTCATTAGAACTTAAATCTCAATAGTCAAGCAGGCTTTAAATAATTAATGTATTAAATGGCAGAGTAACTAATGATAGAGAGAGTCATGTAAAGTTGTGAACGTAATAGCACAAGTAACATGGTGCAGATAGGAGACGAATCAGGTATAGCACGATGGTTAAAGTCGAGTCACGATAGAAAACAAAAATAACACGATGGCACATAGCGTCAATGTCCAGCAATATCAAGCAACATGTATAGCAAGGAGAGAGAAAGTAGTTGGCCATATAGAGAGTAAATTGCACTTTGATTGATTTTCTTATCAATCGAAATAGTATAGCACTTTTGATTAACTTTCGTCAATCGAAATAGTAATGGCACTTTGGTTATCCGTAGATAGCCGAGAGAGAGAACATAGCACTTTTGTTGTCAATAGACAATGAGAGAATATAGTACTATGTGTTGATTGTCTTAGATTAATCTTGATAGTACGGCACTTGGATGTAATGCTGACATCCTGATCATTTAACTCCCGCGGGCAAATGGCACTTTCGGGAGCTCCCCCCAGGACCTGATCGGGCCCTATTGTGCTGGCATTGGTTATATTGTTTATCTTTAGACATTCAATTAATGGCCAATTTGAGAGTACCAAGAAATAGATAAGAGCACTAGATGAATAGATGAGATAGTAGAATGAACGTGAATAGATGAGCGAGTAGTGTATAGATGAGAGCTAGTAGACATTGCACATAATACGTCGAGTAACCAGGCGGTAGTAACAGTTGCATAACACATGCACTTGGTGTTGGCAGTCAGGTGGATATTCACGACCCTACCACTGGCCTTGTTATGCACAGGTCTAGAGGTCCGGCGTGATTCAAGACGAGGGTGAATTTCTAATAGCCGTTTGGATCATATAGATCCCTAAAGGGTATCATAGGTGTTAGGGTACAACCGGCTCGTCGACCATGTGGGAATCCATGATTAGAGGAGACTTACGGAGGCCTTGTGCAAGGGTTCACTAGTCCGGCGTAAGGAATATCCGATGGAGAGTTCACCACAAGCCAAGTAAAGTGTGTATATAAAAACAGGTGCTCGACGTTCTAGAGGAATTCTAGAACAGTGGAGCGTCGATATCGGTATATAAACAACGCATGAAACGAATACAAGTCCTTTAAAATAGGGCAATTAATATACTTTATTGCAATAAATTACCAGATACATTATGAGATATTTTATGCTAGATTTCAGCCATATATGGATGGTTCATGTGTGTGCATGTGTAAGAGAAATCATAGATAGAAAAGAAGTCGTGAATATGTATTTTAAAGCATTCAATAAAGCTCCATTTTAAAACAGGTGTTTTTACTGCTTGTATGACTGTTTAAAAGGCGTACACGTAGAAAGTGAGAGCAATAAATTTTATGGGTTTTCATCAAAAATCCTATGAACGTGACGTAGGCCAGTAAAGGTCACGACAGGGTCAGGGCAGATCGCGACAGGGCCTGAAAAGGGTCGCGACAGGGCTTCTAGGACAGAAGGTCAGAACGTGACGTAGGGTACTGTCGCGTTCAGAACGCGACAAGGAAAGCGTCGCGACGGGCTTGAGAACGCGACCTATCGAGCCGTCGCGTTCTTAGGTCCATGGCCTGAGTCTGACAGAGTTCTGCTTTGTCTTGGATTGCGGTCAAGAAATATCAGATTTTGATATAAGGTCGTTCAGAAAATCATAACTAATTATATACAAGATGAAAAATCATGAAACTAGTGGCAAATGAAACTAGACTTGTGAGAGTACTTCCAGTAAATAGGAATTAGAGAGAGAGCATGGTTTGAGCATGAACAATAATGAGTAACACAGAACATGATACAGAGAGCAAGATTGATTTAATTCGAGCAACATGCTCAACAAAATTAGGGCTTTCAGGGGCAAAAGATCCCTAACAACATGAAGTGTCTACAGTAAAAATTTTGTAGCAAGGGATCAAGTGTACATGGAGATATGATTCAAACATGATGACTCGGAGTCATCATGTTTACAGAACTTCAAAAATCAAGAACAAAATATTGGCTCGATGAAAAATTATGGAATAAGAGGGCTTTTGTTCTGGTGATTGGAACTACCTATAGATGGATTTGATTTAGTTTTGCTTGTGAGAATGCCTACCTTGACTCGGTTTCCTCTTCTAGGGCTAAAACTTGAAGAATGGGGTTCAGAGCTTGAAAGGTTCTTCTCCCCACGAAATCTCCTCCTCCTTGGCCTCTCCTCTTGGTCCAGCAATCCCTTGGCACGAGCTAGGGCTGGCCATAAGAGTTTTAGCAGAGTATTTATGCTAGTTATGTTTCTAATTCCTAATAGTACTCTAACTTCTATTAAATTTCAAATTTCCTCCATTCCTAACCTCCTCCCAAGCTTTCCACTTCCTATTTGGGTTAGGATGGGAGCTAAATTCGTTGCCAACCTATTAGGGTGGGTTTATGAATCCAATTCTAACTCAAACTTCCTATGTAATACATTAAATACCCCTTTTCTATTTAGGTAATAATTTAGTTACGAATTTATAGTATTTTCCTATTATTCTTCTTTAAAAATCCTTATTTTGGCCCACTAAATTCTAATGGGTCCATTTAACAAAGCCCATTATCATTTTTCGTTTAATGGGTTCTAATTATTTCCCTTTCCTTTGCATTTTCCAATTTATTCAAGATTGTTATTATTATTATTATTTTCTTACTTGAATTATTCATGTGCCATGGGGGGTCCATTGGTCCAATTCCGATAATGGGAAAATCATCAAATGGTGTTAACATGTTCGTGTAATTTATGGATGCGTTATTTTTCCGTGTTAACGGTTTTCCGACTCAGTTTCCTAATTTGGATCATTAGTCACGTTGTGACCTATGTTTGGCCAATCGGATTTTTCGTTGCACGAATTTCTTCGTGGAACACTTAGGGATAATATTTGGGATTGATTTATAATTTTTACAAATTTTTTTGATGAGTTCTTGCACATACGATAATAGTATGTATGTTTCTATTATTCCATTTTTATATCAATTTATAATTTCAAATTTTTAAATACTAATTTTTTTTTTCCAGGTTGCTACACATTTGGTGATAGCCAGATCGAAGATCGATCTTGGAGAAATATTGAGCTCCAGATATTTGGTCGAACAGTTCATCGACCCGAGGCAATGGATACTTATTCTTGATGGTTAGTTGATTGAGTTGATGATAGTCGATGCATAGTTTCATCGATCCATCTTTCTTCTTAACGAATACCACAGGTGCTCCCCATGGGGAAGTACGTGGTCTGATGAACCCCTTCTCTAATAGCTCGATCAGTTGCGCCTTCAATTCTTTTAACTCGACAGGTGACATCTGGTATGGTTGACGCGATACCGAGGCAGCTCCAGGGATCAACTCGATGGCGAAGTTGACATCACGTTCCGGGGGAATCCCTGGAAGATCTTTGGGAAATACATCTGGGTAATCCTGGACTATGTGGATGTCTTCTATCTTAGAACCCTTCTTTTCAACTATTACAGCTGCAAGGAATGCAAAGCAACCTTTCCTTATCATGTTGTGGGCCTTTATGGCAGAGATTAGAGACATCCGTCTCTTATGTCTAATCCCAATGAATGACAACTTAGGGAACTCACTAAAAGCATGTTTCCCTTTCTTACAGCCGACACTTGCCCCATAAGTGGACAACCAGTCGGCTCCCAAAATTACATCATAGCCTTCCATGGGCATACACACCAGGTCGACTTTTAGGTTATGTTCTCCGATCATTACATCGGCAGATGGAAAGTATTTGTTCAAGTTCTCCTTCTCTCCTAGTGGGGTTGTGATAAAAAATTTGCATCCCATGGATATAGGTTTAGCATTCAAGGTATCTGCAAAGTTTTGAGATATGAATGAATGAGTTGCTCCAGTATCAAATAAAACAAATGCTGGTAAGGAGAAAACTTGTAGGGTACCTTCTACCACGCCACCTTCCTCAGCGGGTTCTTCATTATGCAGGGCTTGCAGCCTTCCCTGTTTCTTAGGCGCATTAGGGCGCCTCTCATTTTCCTTTAGTAGCGGGCACTCGGGAATGCGGTGCTCGCGGCTTCCACAGTGCATAAATGCACCGAATTTCCTCCAGCACTCGTCAGCCATGTGACCTAGCTTGTCACAGTGCTTGCAGTTGCTTTTCACTGGAGTGTTGGGGACAATAGCTTTGAGTTTCCTTTCTTGGCTGGGTCCCTCCGTGATGTTGAAGGGACACTTCTTTCCATTGGTCGACTTAGCAGATGATAGACTGGACGTCATTTCCTTCTTCACGAACTTCCCTTTGATACGGTCTGTGAAATCCGTAGCATCCTCTAGAAGTTGAGCTTTCTTTACCATCTCGACATTAGTCTGGATGTCGAGAGGGGCCAGTTGAGTAATGTATTGTGGCTTGAGGCTATTGAGAAAGTGCTTAGCTTTCATTCTTTCAGTGTTCACCAAGTGTTCAGCATAACGTGCCAGTCTTGAAAACTAGGCATCATACTCAGCCACAATCAAACTCCTCTATTTAAGAGCAGCAAATTCTGTGGCCTTCTTCTCTTGGACACGTTCTGAGAAATACTTGGAATTGAATGCTTCTTTGAATTCAGCCCAAGTAAATTGACCATTAGCTCTAGTCCCTTCTACCGACTCCCACCAAGCGTGGGCGTCCTTCTCTAATTGGAAAGTAGCTAGTAGCAGCTTATCCCCCACTGCACATTGCATAACACGAAAAATTCTTTCCGTCTCCTTTAGCTAGTGCTCGGCCTCATCCAGATCCGTAGATCCATAAAACCTAGGTGGGTTCAGACTCCTGAAGTTACGATGTAGCTCGCCTGCACCGCCACGATTACCACCTCCTTGGGTAGCTTGCATAATTGCTCGAGTAAGTTCTTGGATGGTTTGTTGCATGCCCCTCATTTGAGCACGTTTAGCAGTCATATTGGTTGCTTAAGTTCCTACAAAATAATTTGTTGTTAGGATATTGATGTGGAATTTAATTCGTGCGTGTGTGAGTTTATTTTAACTAGTTACCCATGGTTCCAACCACATCTCACATAGGTAGGATAATTGACTCTAGTCAAGGCTGGTCGACCTAGATCATCCTATACCTAAGAACAACCTAGGCTCTAATACCACAAAACTGTCATGCCCTGACGTGGAATATCGGAACGCGGGGCAGCTGCAAATAAACGGGTACAGAGCGAGTACTAGACATCATGCCATTAAACAAGAAATAAACACTAAAAACAAATTCTTCTCATTAATAATTTCCAATGTCTAGTTACAACCACTAATATCAGAGTCATTCTATAGGGCACAATTACATTGAATAAAAGTAAAAGACCGAACTAAGACTCTAATATATTACTAAGACGCCACGGTACTCTTGACTTCACTCCTGGTCATTCTCATCCTCTTGAGTGTCAGGTTCATCCTCGGTCTCACCTGAGAACACAACGACAAATAACGCAGGGTGAGCGATAACGCCCAGTAGGACTTAAATCTCAGGATCAAGCAAGCTTTAAATGATTAATGTATTAAAAAGGCAGAGTAACTAATGATAGAGCGAGAGAGTCAAGTAATGTAAGAGATAGCACGATAGCATGTGATTGAAATAGCACAAGTTTCCAAATATAGCACAAGAGTCGAGCATAGCACGAAATAGCACGATGGCCATAGCACATTAGCACAAAGTATAGCAATAGCACAACGAGTATAGTATAGCACTTTGTTGTCAATAGACAACGAGAGAATATAGCACTTTTGATTGTCATTTAGATAGTCGAGATAGATATCACTCGAGTGTAATGCCAAACACTCTAGTCATTTAACTCCCATAGGCAAATTGCACTTTCGGGCGCACATCTCAGGACCAGAACGAGCCCTTTATATATTGCCAGGCATTGGTTATATTGTTTATCTTTAGACAATCAGTCAATGGCCAATATAGAGTACCAAGAAATAGATGAGAGCACTAGATGAATAGATGAGATAGTAGAGTGAACGTGGACAGACGAGCGAGTAAAGTATAGATGACAACTTGTGACGGTCCTCGCCATTCAGACCCGTTAACCTAATAACGAGCCTAACTTGAGTCCGCCTCCCGCGAATGGGCCGAAGCCTCGCAAGGGATATCAATCCACTAGTCCGTAAAAACATAAAGAAACTAGCTCAAATATTCCTAAGACCTGTCAATCTCATAAATATTTACATGAATTTACATAGTCATCGCACATCTGTAACCAAATCACAACAGAACCTGGGGCATACCCCAAGGTGTACAACATAAAAGTAAAATTTACATTGCTGGTGGTGCTGACCCTCCATTGGATGACAGGCGCGAAATCTCCTGATCTCCCTCACCTGGTAGGAGGTAGGGGTGAGCCTCTCGAGTCACTGGCTCAGTAGGGAAACTCCCTAGAAACTGAGCAAACCAACACAAGTAGCAAAGAAGGAAATGCTACACTAACAATTTATAATATTAACTAGCAGGATATAAAAACTGTAAGTACCACTTACCCTTTGCTGCTTAACAGGAATCATCGTAAATAAATAAATAAACAGCAAAACCAAACAGGTGTACGAGCTACTGTAGAGAAACGCCACACTCGGGCCACGTTAACTGGTTCGCGACACCAGTTACTGACCCGGACAAACAACACAGGACTACCCCTCAGTCTCCCAGCCACGGACGAAAGGTCCAGCTGCCGCTCCACTAAACAAGTACAAAGAACTGTGGAGTCCAACTAAACCACCACAACCTACAAGTCACACACCTCGCAGGCCCATGCCTGGCACCTTTAGGGACTCTGGCCCGAGCTCCCCAAAGTGAGACACTGAAAACAGGACTAGCTGTGGTCCAGTACGTCTACTGGTGTCCGTCTCCCCCAACTACAAGCGACAACACAACTAACTGTCTCTAGTCGTTGTTCCACTGCCGTCTTTCCCTCAACCGGACGTACTACTCAACACAAGAGTGATGGTGTCCAGGAAGACGACAAGACCTCATCGGTACCCAGTACCGGGACAAGCCCCGGGCACACACACGTGCCTGGCTCACACAAAACCTAGGGCTCCCAACTGAAGAGGTATCCACGGAAGGCGTCAAACTACAAGCAACGCACACAGAAACCTTGTGTACAACGAACAAGCCACGTGAAACCTCCACACAAACCACGTAACATTATATCAATCACACACCACATGCTCCCCGAGCATAAGAGGAGTGCCAATGCACCTCCACTAACATCATATAACACAACTACACTATACAGATAATCCTACACTTGTCTGCATTTTCAGTTAACAACCTTCGGTTTCTGTTGTGGAGGCACGATGGGTCACCTTCTGAATGCGGTGGATCGCAGGGACGCGACATGGTCGCGTCGCCTAAGGCCGACGCCTTAGCAGGTGCGAACCCTAATCCGGGATCTTCAATCCGGACCACCCCAAAACTCATTAAAACCTGTGGTTTCAGTCCATTTTCATTCTTTAATGTGTTCCTACACATGCTATCTACTGTTTAGAAAGCAATAAACGCATTATCCACACCACACGAGCAATCCACGGATCAAACGATAGGAAATCTCCCTACCTTCGCGAAGAACGCGACGAACGAAGCCCGTACGAGGTTCCCTCCGCTCCACGTAACGTCCTCGCGGTAGGAACTCGTCAAACCGAGCTCTAACAAGCCAATTCGCCCACAATTCCCACAGCAAAACCCCCTGGCCGAGCAGGTAGAGCTTCCCGAGCTCTGTTTTGCCAGAGTTACTTAAAAACACAACGCAGATAAGAACACGACGCTCTTCACAACTGCGACCTGAACGCGACACTCCTTCATGTCGCCTTCAGACCACTGACGTCAACCTGAGCACCCAGCCGGCGACACGCGGCAGACATGCACACGCTCACTTAACCCAGCGGTGCCATAAACGCGGCACTACGGGCTGTCGCGATCCAAACGCGACGCCCCTCACTGTCGCATTAAAAACTGAGAAACAGTGACTATTTTGGGCAAAATCCCATAACTTGCGGAAACCACCTGCCACACACACACGTCATCGGCCATACACTGGCCTCCATAACCACACAATGACGATCCGAACAGTCGGAACGTTACATTACTATCACCTAAAAAGAAATTTCGTCCTCGAAATTTAAAACAAAAGCCAACTATCAAAATTTCAATTCAATCCATATGGTACTATCACCTAAAAACAAATAAAGACTTACTCAAACAAGTATGGATACGCTTTTCTCATTTCTTCCGCTAATTCCCAAGTATCTTCACCACCTTGCTTGTTCTCCCATCTAACCTTTACAACTCAATTTCTTTGTTCCTGAACTTTTGAGTTCCGTGGCCTGAAATTTGTACTTGATATTCCGGCATTGAAATGTCGGGCTTCAAATCATCTCTTTGATAGCTGACAACTTGGGTTGGATCTTTGATATATTTCCTTAACATTGAAACATGAAATACATCATGAACATCAGTGAAATCCGCTGGCAAATCCAATTTATAAGCTGCTTCACCCATTCTTTCTTTTATTTGAAACGGCCCAACATATCTTGGGCTCAACATGCCTTTCTTACTGAACCTTAATACACATTTAGTAGGAGACACTTTTAAAAATACATAATCACCAACTTCAAATTGTAATGGTATGCGTCTAGTATCTGCATAACTTTTCTGACGACTTTGGGCTGTTTTCAACTTTTCTTGAATGAATTTTACTGTTTCTGCACACTGACGAACCATTTCTGGGCCCAATACCTGCCTCTCTCCTACTTCATGCCAATTTAATGGTGATCTGCATGGTCTACCATACAAAGCTTCATAAGGTGGCATTTCAATACTTAAATGATAACTATTGTTATATGCAAACTCAACCAGACCCAAATGACGCTCCCAAATACCTCCCCACACAAGACAACAAGCTCTCAACATATCTTCAATAGTCTGAATTCTTCTTTCTGTCTGCCCATCTGTTTTATGGATGATATGCTGAACTATACCTTAACTCTGTGCCAACGACTCTTTGCAAACTTCTCCAAAAACCTGAAGTAAATCGAGAGTCTCGATCTGAAACTATAGTAATTGGTATTCCATGCAAAGGTACAATCCTTTCTACATAGAGCTTAGCTAATTTATCAACTGACCATGTCATACTAACTGGTAATAATCTGCAGACTTTGGTCAATCTATCCACAAAAATCCATATTGCATTGTGACCTGATGAACTGGGCAAACCAACTATAAAATCCATTGCTATGTCATCCCACTTCCACTGTGTAATGGGTAATGGCTGCAACAATCCTCCTGGCTTCTGATGCTCTGCTTTTATTTGTTGACATACTGTACATCTGGTTATAAACTCTACAATTTCTCTCTTCATATTTGGCCACCAAAAATTCCTCTTCATATCTTGATACATTTTAGTGCTACCTGGGTGAATGGTGTACCTCGATCTGTGAGCTTCTTCTAAAACCTTCTGTCTAATTTCTGTATCCTCTGGGACATACAATCGTCCTTTTAATCTGACCACATTATCATGTCCCAAATTTACTTCATCCATTCTGAGAATATCTGCTAAATTGGTATCTGCTTTCTGTGCTTCTACTATCTAGCAGTAAAGAGAAGGCTCCACTGCACTGGTTGCTAACATTGCTCTTCGTTGATTACTTGGCACATGAAAGGAATTTTCCGCCACATCCTCATAAAGTTTCCATTCTCTGATCATAAGTTGATTCATAACCACTTTTCTGCTCAGTGCATCTGCCACCACATTTGCTCTGCCTGGATGATATGCCAAATTGAAGTCATAATCTTTCAAATATTCCATCCATCGGCGTTGTCTTAAATTTAAATCTTTCTGAGAGAAAATATATTTTAAACTTTTATGATCAGTAAAAATCTCAAATCTTTCACCATACAAATAATGCCGCCAGATTTTTAATGCAAAAACTACAGCTGCCAGCTCTAGGTCATGAGTAGGGTAGTTCTCTTCATGTTTCTTCAATTGCCTTGAGGCATAAGCTACCACTTTACTATGTTGCATTAAACCTGCACCCAAACCTCTCTTGGATGCATCTGTAAACAAAACAAATCCACCACTGCCTGATGGAATCTCCAAAACTGGTGCTGATGTCAACCTCTTCTTCAACTCTGCAAAACTGCGCCTGCACTCTGAGGACCACACAAAAGGAACACCCTTTCTTGTCAACCTTGTCATGGTACTGCTATCTTGGAGAAATCCTGGATAAATCTTCTGTAATAACCTGTCAAACCCAGAAAACCCCTAATCTCAAACACAGTTCTCGGCTCTTCCCACTTCATTACTGCCTCAACTTTGGCTGGATCCACTGCAATACCTTCACCTGATATCACATGACCCAGAAACTGAATCTCTTTCAACCAGAATTCGCATTTACAAAACTTAGCAAATAACTGATGATCTCTCAATATCTGCAAAGTAATCCGCAAATGAGCTGCATGCTCTTCCTCAGATGCTGAATAAACCAATATATCATCAATAAAGACCACTATAAACTGATCCAAATATTGATGAAATATTCTGTTCATCAAATTCATAAATGCTGCAGGTGCATTTGTCAATCCAAAAGGCATTACAACAAACTCATAATGTCCATATCTAGTCCGGAAAGCTGTCTTCTCAATATCTTCTTCTCTGATCCGCAATTGATGATATCCTGATCTCAAATCTATTTTGGAAAATACTTTGGCTGACTGTAGTTGTTCAAATAAATCATCAATCCGAGGAAGTGGATACTTATTCTTAATTGTAACTTTATTCAACTGCCTGTAATCTATACACATTCTTAAACTGCCATCTTTCTTTCTCACAAATAACACTAGCGCTCCCCAAGGTGACTGACTAGGTCTGATAAAACCTTTTTCTACTAATTCCTGCAACTGCTTTTTCAACTCTTTCAATTCTGCTGGGGCCATTCTATATGGTGCTTTAGAAATGGGTAAACTGTCTGGTTGCAATTCAACTGTGAAGTCTACCTCTCTATGCGGAGCTAATCCTAGCAACTCATCTGGGAATACATCTGCAAATTCTCTAATCACAGGCAGTGAATCTATAGACTTACCAGATTCAACAAGACTAACAGAAGCAAGGTACGCTACACATCCCGCATTAATTAACTTTCTAGCTCTAAGTGCAGAAATAATAAACTTGGGAGTGTAAAAAGGTATACCTTGAAATTCAAACACTTCACCACCAGGTTTGCAAAATCTGACCCTCTTCTTTCTACAATCAACCAATGCCCCATAGGCCTCTAACCAATCCATCCCCAGAATCACATCATATTCATTCAATGTTAAGGCATACAATCTTGCTGGCATTTGGTTCCCATGAATTACTATCGGGACATCTTCTAGAAAGCATGAAGTCAACAAATATCCTCCAGAAGGAATTTCCACCACCAACTCACAAAGCTTTTCTTCTAAGGAAGTACCATACTATCCAAGAAATCTTCGGAAATAAATGAATGGGAAGCACCCGGATCAATTAATACTCTAGCAGTAAAATCAAAGAAAGGTAGTATACCTTCAATGAGATTGGATGCCTCCGCCTGAGCTCTGGTAACAACCATCACTCGACCCCATCCTCCTCTCTGGTATGGTGCACCTCTGCCTTGCTCTGCTGGCCGTTGAAAGGGTTGCTGCTGCTACTGGGTTCCTCTACCATAAGTCTGCTCTCGAGGATACAGATAATTCCTTGCTAAATGTCCTGGCTGCCCACAAGTATAACATCTGAAACCTGGATATGTTGTAGGCTGCCCTGCCATACTCTGCTGAGATTCCTCTGGAACCGGTGGCCTGTAGCCACGACCCTGCTGAAAACCTCCTTGCTGAAAGCCCTGCTGCCTACCTCTACCACGACCTCCTTGAAAGAATCTCTTGATCTTCTTGCCCCATTTTCCTATTCCAGATGATGAAGAAGCTCCGGAAGGTGCTTTCCCTTTACCGATTCCTCCTGACGGTTGAGGATGCCAGAAACTACCCGAGCCTAAACCACCTGACTGAGACTGCCCTTGCCTGGCTCAAATAGTCCTCTCAAGTATTGCTGCTCTCTGAGCTGCCTCTTCCACTATTCTACACATAAATGGAATCATTGCATCTTGCAATTCTGGCCTCAGACCTCGAATAAAATATTCCACCATCATGGTATTATCAGTTACTACATATGGGGCGTACCTGCTCAGGGCTATAAACCTCATCTGATATTCAAGCACCGAGAGGTTCCCTTGCTGGAGTGTCCTGAACTGCTCTCTTTTCATTTGCTGAATTTGAATTGGGAAAAAGGAATCATTAAAGACTGACAGAAATTCCGATCATGAAATAGAATCCTCCGTCCTGCCTGTAAAAACTGTCTGCATCTTTAATCGCCACCATTCCTGTGCAAACCCTCGTAGCTGGTATGCCGCAAGAATTACTCTATCTTCCTGGGGACACCTCATTATATCAAATACCCTTTCGATTTCATGTATCCAATGCTCTGCTGTATCCGGGTTGGGACCTCCCGAATATGTAGGGGGCTGCAATCTCAAAAATTGCTCCACAAGTACCATAGTCTCCTCTCCAGTAACTGGTCTCACTGGAACTACCGGTTGTACAGGAACTACATGAGGTACCTCTACTCCGGGCGGGGGTGGAACTGGAGCTACTGGTACTGCCTCCTCTAGAAATGGTGGTACTGCTGCCACTGGCTGCACCTGAGGTTGCTGATCCAGTCTTATCTGAATCTCTGTTAAGCTTTCCCAAATTCTCTCTATCATTCTCTGCGTAGGATCCTCTCCTGACCCTTCACCTTCACCTCCCACATTTCTCCTTTCAGCCATTACTACTCCTGCACAAACATTATTCCAACAACACAATACACAAGAAATCAATACAAAACCAGGGTCACTACCAGCAGTGGGTTACAGTAATAACATGGCTATGTAATTTCTAATTCCTTTATATTCTTATGGACCTTGCTCTGATACCAACTGTGACGGTCCTTGCCATTCAGACCCGTTAACCTAGTAACGAGCCTAACTCGAGTCCGCCTCCCGCGAACGGGTCGAAGCCTCGCAAGGGATATCAAACCACTAGTCCGTAAAAACATAAAGAAACCAGCTCAAATATTCATAAGACCTGTCAATCTCATAAATATTTACATGAATTTACATAGTCATCGCACATCTGTAACCAAATCACAACAGAACCTGGGGCATACCCCAAGGTGTACAACAGAAAAGTAAAATTTACACTGCTGGTGGTGCTGACCCTCCACTGGATGACGGGCGCGAAATCTCCTGATCTCCCTCACATGGTAGGAGGTAGGGGTGAGCCTCTCGAGTCACTGGCTCAGTAGGAAAACTCCCTAGAAACCGAGCAAACCAACACAAGTAGCAGAGAAGGAAATGCTACACTAACAATTTATAATATTAACTAGCAGGATATAAAAATTGTAAGTACCACTTACCCTTTGCTGCTTAATAGGAATCATCATAAATAAATAAATAAACAGCAAAACCAAACAGGTGTAAGAGCTACTGTAGAGAAACGCCACACTCGAGCCACGTTAATTGGTTCGCGACACCAGTTACTGACCCGGAAAAACAACACAGGACAACCCCTCAGTCTCGCAGCCACGGACAAAAGGTCTAGCTGCCGCTCCACTAAACAAGTACAAAGAACTGTGGAGTCCAACTAAACCACCACAACCTGCAAGTCACACACCTCGCAGGCCCATGCCTGGCACCTTTAGGGACTCTGGCCCGAGCTCCCTAAAGTGAGACACTGGAAAACAGGACTAGCTGGGGTCCAGTACGTCTACTGGTGTCCGTCTCCCCCAACTACGAGCGTGCTACAAGCGACAATACAACTAACTATCTCTAGTCGCTGTCCCACTACCGTCTTTCCCTCAGCCGGACGTACCACTCAACACAAGAGTGAGGGTGTCTAGGAAGACGACAAGACCTCATCGGTACCCATTACCAGGACAAGCCCCGAGCACACACACGTGCCTGGCTCACACAAAACCTGGGGCTCCCAACTGAAGAGGTATCCACAGAAGGCGTCAAACTACAAGCAACGCACACAGAAACCTTGTGTACAACGAACAAGCCACGTGAAACCTCCACACAAACCATGTAACATTATATAAATCACACACCACATGCTCCCCGAGCATAAGAGGAGTGCCAATGCACCTCCACTAACATCATATAACACAACTACACTATACAGATAATCCTACACTTGTCTGCATTTTCAGTTAACAACCTTCGGTTGCTGTCGCGGCGGCATGATGGGTCACCTTCTGAACGCGGTGGATCGCAGGGACGTGACATGGTCACGTCGCCTAAGGCCGACGCCTTAGCATGTGCGAACCCTAATCCGAGATCTTCAATCCGGACCACCCCAAAACTCATTAAAACCTGTGGTTTCAGTCCATTTTCATGCTTTAATGTGTTCCTACACATGCTATCTACTGTTTAGAAAGCAATAAACGCATTATCCACACCACACGAGCAATCCACGGATCAAACGATAGGAAATCTCCCTACCTTCGCGAAGAACGCGACGAACGAAGCCCGTACGAGGTTCCCTTCACTCCACGTAACGTCCTCGCGGTAGGAACTCGTTAAACCGAGCTCTAACAAGCCAAATCGCCCACAATTCCCACAGCAAAACCCCGTGGCCGAGCAGAGCTTCCGAGCTCTGTTCTGCCAGAGTTACTTAAAAACACAACGCAAATAAGAACGCGACGCTCTTCACAACCGCGACCTAAACGCAACACTCCTTCATGTCGCCTTCAGACCGCTGACGTCAACCTGAGCACCCAGCCGGCAACACGCGGCAGACATGCACACGCTCACTTAACCGGGCAGTGCCATGAACACGGCACTACGGGCTGTCACGATCAAAACGCGATGCCCCTCACTGTTGCGTTAAAAACCGAGAGACAGTGGCTATTTTGGCCAAAATCGCATAACCTGCGGAAACCACCTGCCACACACATACGTCATCGGCCATACACTGGCCTCCATAACCAGACAATGACGATCCGAACGGTCAGAACATTACACAACTAAGGGACATTGCATGTAACACGTCGAGTAAACAAGCGATAGTAACAGTTGCACAACACGCGCACTTGGTGTTGGCAGTCAAGTGGAATTCACTACCCTTCCGCTGGCCATATTATGCACATGTCCAGAGGTACGACGTGATTTAAGATAAGAGCGAACTTCTAATAGCCATTTAGATCATGTTAATCCCTAAAGGGTATCATAGGTGTTAGGGTACAACCAGCTCATCAACCATGTCGGAATCCATGGACAGAGGAAACTTACGGAGGCCTTGAACAAGGATTCACTAGTTCGAAAAAAGGAGTATCCGATGGAGAGTTCGTCCAAGTCAAGAAAAAGTGTGTATAGAGAAACAAGTGCTGGACGTTCTAGAAGATGTCTAGAACAGTGGAGCGTCGTTAACGATATTCTGAAAACATCGCACGAAACAAAGACAAGTTCATTTTAAAAATATGGCAATTTAGATATATTATTGAAATAAATTACCAAATGTATTATGCGATATTTTCATGCCAAGGTAAGCCATATTGGATGGTTCAAAGTGTGTGCATGTGTCATGAAGAATCATGGACATGAAATGTCAAGTGAAAGATTTTAATTAATTCAAATATATCCAAGATTAACAACTTCATTTACTGTGTTTAAGAGAGTTAATAGGGCATGATATTACTGTAGAAAATCAAGACTTGCAGAAATAGGGGGTTTCATGCAAAAATCCCAGATCGCGATGTACCCCTTTAAAGGTCGCGATAGGGTCATATCAGAACGCGACAGGGCCATGCACAGGTAGCGACAGGTCGGCCAGAGCAGGCTTCCAGAACGCGACGGTGTAGCCTATCGCGATCAGATAGCGACAAGTACTGTGTCGCGACGGCCCTGAGAACACAGCCTATCGGGCCGTCACATTCTCAGGTCCTGTGCCAGCGTCCGAGCGAGAAAAGGACAGGCCTTGGATTGCGGTCCAAGCCTACCCTATTTGACATAGGGTGATTCAAAAATTCGTAAATCAATGTACAGTTGAAGAAAATTCATGAAACTAGTTTTAAATGACTCCCGACATGCTAGAGTACTTACAGTAATTAAGAATTTGAAAACATACATAGTTTCGACATGCTTTTGTCATGAGCATTCAAGAAGAACAGGGAACAGTGAATAGTCGAGGTAAAAGAATTAATTCACAAGGTAGGGTGGATGAAAATTAGGGCTTTCAGGGACGAAAGATTCCCAACAATCATCAGTATCACTAGTAAAAATTTCATGGTAGGGAATAGAGTATTCAAGAAGATATAAATTTAACATGATGGGTCGGAGTCAAGGGGATTGCAGAACTTCAAAAATGAATCATAAAAGATTGGGTGAACGAAAAATTATGAAACGAAATGGGTTTTGTTCCTGATGCTTGGAACAATCTACAGAG
Source organism: Colocasia esculenta (assembly GCA_014218235.1). Lineage (NCBI taxonomy): Eukaryota > Viridiplantae > Streptophyta > Magnoliopsida > Alismatales > Araceae > Colocasia > Colocasia esculenta. The sequence continues at coordinate 21,265,636 of CM024765.1, read as the reverse complement.
AAGTTTAATTAGGTTTTGTTTTTGAGAATGCCTACCTTTGATTCATTTTCCTCTTCTAGGGCTAGAACTTGAAGAACACGGGTTGAGAGCTTGAGCAGCCTTCTCCCCAAGAGTTCTCTTCCTCCTTGGCTTCCTCTCCACGTCCAGCAACCCTTGGCAATGAGCTAGGGCCAGCCATGGGGGATTTAGTAGAGTATTTAAGCTTCCTTTCTATTTCCTTATTGGACAACTCCTATTAATTCTGGGATTTCCTATTTTCTCTCCTCTTTCTAAGCTTTCCACTTCCTATTTGGGTTAGGATGGGAGATAAATTCGTGGCCAAGCTATTAGGGTAGGGTTAGGAATCTAAATCCAACCCAAATCACTTATTTTAATGATTTATTACCCCTTTCTTATTTATGTAATATTTAAGTTACGAATTTAGGGTATTTCCCTATTATTCCCCTTTTAAAAATCACTATTTTCGCCCAATAAATTTTTGTGGGTCTATTTAACAAAGTCCATTACTCCTTTTCGTTTAATGGGTTTTATTTAATTCTCGTTTCTTTGATTTTTCTAATTAATTTAATTAATTTTCTTTTTATATTATTGCATTTTTATTTTTCGAAAAATTCTGGTCGCTACAACTATTTTGACCCAATGGCCTCTTGTTTTGGCGGCATATCAGGGGCTCCCGAACTTCCAGAGGGAGAGAGTTCGGGGGATGGGGTTCTGGCCGATCTTGGAGATTGAGCACTTCTACGTCGATAGCCCGCTGATACAGGCCCTAAGGTAGCAATGGGATCGAGTTAGCAGAGCCTTCCTGTTTCCCTGGGGGCACATGGTGCCATCTTTGGAGGACGTGACCCGTATCACGGTGTTGAGAGTGGATGGGGAGGCGGTGACAGGGGTCACCTACGGTGACTACACAGAGTTCGCGCGGGACCTGTTGGGACTGGAGCCCAAGGGTGACGAGCTCGGCGACCGAAGGATGGTCGACCGAGCAGAGTTGTTGGACAGCTTCGGCCTCCGGGGGGTCAGGCAGAGAGGGGAGGAGACGTTGTAGGAGTTCGTGCAGTGGGCGGTGGGTCTGGCCAGAGCGGTGTATGGCAAGGACCCCAAGGACTGCGAGCGGGTAGACCAAGACCTTAGGAGGTTCCTGGTGTTTTTTTTGGGGAAGATGCTACTGACCACGAAGGAAGACAGCATCCATTGCCGTTTCTTGGAGATTTTGGAGGACCTGGTGAGGGTCGGTCAGTACGCCTGGGGTGCGGCCTTCCTGGCGCACACCTTTGCTGACCTCTCCAGTGGCACAGGGAGGGAGACGACCACGGGCGGATTTGCACCCTTCTTACAGGTACACCTCTTACCTTTGCACTTCCTTTCTTTACTGCACTTAAATTGTTTCTTGTGTTTAATTTGTTAGTTAAAAACTAATCATTATGCGCATTTATGCAGGTCTGGAGTTACTACTACATCCCGCTGGGCCGGGCGACTGAGGTGCGGTCTGATGCAGTGCCCCTTGCTCGGCGGTGACCTTCGCCACCTCTCCCTCCAGCTCGACACACTCCGTCGAGACATCTGGGATTTCTTGGCACTCCTGGTACGTGCTTGCCTTTATTTCATGCATTTAGATATTAATGATATGTGACTAACCCATGCATGTGTGCAGGTCGTGTGGCAGCCCAACATGGGCATGGGTGACGACGGCTAGCCGTAGGTCGAGAGCGGCCAACCTCGATTCGGGTTGGACCTTTGGGTCCATTGCCTAAATGAAATTGAGCCGATACATCTCTGGCTTGCCGCCCCCACCCTAGGACTACACTAGGAGTGTCACGATGAGACGGAGCCCCAGGTGATCGGGAGGAGGACGCGAGGAAAGGCGAAGCGGGTGGACTGGCGTCTCCGCTTCCCCGACCAGTACGCCGACTGGCAGCGCGACAGATAGATGGTGTAACATCCCTCCTTTCCATGGTCAGTCGCCTTCTGTTGGAGGTAGCGACACTTGGGCTATCGCCTTCTGAAGGCGACAGTTTTGTTGTCGTGTTCCGATTCGGAATGGGACGGGCATGCTGTCGCGTTCACCCTCTGACCACAGCATGCGCGTTTTTCGTCATGCTGTCGAGTTTATGGTGACGGGTGTCAACCTTTGACAGTGGGAAGGTGACGGGTCAGACGTTGCGATCTGGTGTTAGACCTGCGAGGTCGACACGTGGCGTCTCCAGTGGTCAGCTTGACCTTGACCATGAGATAGCGACGATGTTCGTGTCACGTTCACTTCATGGAACAAGACAGTCAATATGTCGCATTCTCATCGTCTGTGTTTAAGTGCTTCTGGCGGAGATCAGAACCCCCATTTGGCCTTTCTCTTGGTGTTTGTTCCCTCCAGCAATTCCAGCGGCTGGTGGCTCCGTGGGGAGTTTGGGAAGGCCTTGTGGGGTGTGATTTGCATTGTGTAGGTAAGTGCATGGATCTATTGTGTGGTTGTATGTGTTTGTGCTTCTCCCTCACTTTCACCTTCTTCTTGCATGGTGGATCTTCTTATCTTGGTGCATGAAGGAGGAGGTCGAGCTCGGCTCGTGGACGGTGGCTTTCGGAGCATTAGAGCTCGGAGGTGGAGGGGTGCTATCCTAAGAGAAGGCCCTAATTGGGTGGATCATCATTTGGAGGTAGGGATTTCTCAAACCTCCACCTAGTTCTAGCATGCTAGGACTTCAAACCCCATCTCCAGGCCAATTAGGATCCATGCTAGGTGTGCAATGTGATCCATGTTTCATGTGGTTTAATTGGTTGTGCTTGTGAGTGAGGTTTCATGCTTGGGTTGGGTTGTGCATGTTGAGAATATCATGTGTGCATGTGAGTTTATGGAGCGTAGTTTGGTTTTCCATGCATGCATGGGGTTTCTTGTGGTTGGTTTGGCCTTGTACAGTCTGGTTATTTTGCCATGCATGTTCCCCTCCCCATGGTATGGTTGTATGGGTGGAGTTTGGCCTGAAGAAGATGTTCTCGAGCGTGCAAACCCTGCAGTTGTGACACGGTTAGCATCGCAACCAAGGTCGCGACACCCCGACACGTCACCTTCAGTGCCCGGGAAGCGACGCCCACCCTGTCGCGTTCTGGACACGACAGGGTGGCTGTCGTCTTCTTTTCCAGCATTTGTTTTATGGTGGGTTGGGGTCTCAGGCCGTTACCTGGATACCTCTGGTCGCAATAGGATCCCTATCGCGACATGGTTGCAACTGGTTCTACGTCGCCTTCCTGACCGAGGTTGCGACAGGCCGAGCGTCGCCTTCAGGTGGCGACAACCTATGTGTCGCCTTCTCAGTCTGAGAGGGGACTTGGCAACCTGTAGTTCAGAGTTTTTCGCTTCCGCTGTGACTCGCTTTTCTTGGTGCCTGTGCTGTTCCTAGTACAGTGCTACTCTAGTCTCTTCGCCCGATGCTCAGCACTTGAGGGCTTGTCCACGAGATAGGTTGTTACCGTTACCTGGGACCCCAGCACTGCACATCTGTTAGTGTGAGTTCTCCAGGCGGCAGGCGTGCTCAAATCACGGACTTGGAGCAGAAGGGGAAAATGGTGGGGACAACGGCGTAGAGTCGTTTGTTGAGCTCTCTTAGCTGGTCTGGTTCTCCGAGGTAGTGTGGTGCTCTTACGGTGTGGACCAGCTAGTCCTTTTCTCACTGCCTCACTCTACGTGATTCCAGAACCATTTAGAGGGGTCAGGCGTGGGACCGTAATCTGGTCAGACTACGACAGTTGTGTTTGTTCTTAGTTCTGCATCTCACTCCGACGGGAGGTGCTAGACATGGACCGTTGGTCGAGGGTAAGGCACGTGGCGCATCTGACCGGCTGACTAGTGTAGCATTCTGTAGCTAGTGTGTTTGTCCAGGCAGTTTCTACTGTCTATGTTTACAGCTGGGTTCTTGTGGTGCCTTGGTGTACACGGGTTTTCTGATTCCGCTGAGTAGCTTAGACCGAAGACCGTGTAGTTTTATTTCATGGTTCAGCACTTGACTTTGTTTAGTAGAATAGACTTTACTACTTTATTTATTTATTGCACTTAGTTCTATTATACTGTTAGAACCAGTGGGAGATTGGTAGTCCCTACTGAACTTCTTCGGAAAGCTCACTCCCTATTTTGTAGGTGAGACTTCACAGCAGATCCCTCTGCTACGGACTGAGGAGACAGGCCCGCAGTAGTCGGCGTCTCTAGTGGCAGTGTTCCCCCAGCAGTTGTACTTCACCCTCGAGGTATGCCCCTAAGGGACGTGTTCCTTCCCGTTTGTTTCAGCACTTGTACCTTATTTACTTTGGGACTGTAATAGATTGTTACTTAGTGCTGGACACTCTTCGTTCACTTGTGGTGCACTTTAGTACATTTGTTGTTATTTATTTCTATTACATATCTTGTTAGATCGATCTGTTAGCCATTCCAGGTCTCCGAACACGTAGGCGGCGGTGCCGGTGTTCGGATCTTTGGTGAGAACCGGGGATCCGAGCGTTGGGGGCGTTACAGTGGTATCAAAGCTCAGTGGTCTATCAAGACTTGTAGTGGAAATAAGTAATGACGTAAAGTCCCTTAGGAAGTACAAGTAAACACTGCTAGCCGCTGGAGTTTTATCTATTAACTGCTTATTGTGTCTATTTTGCGGAACATGCCTCCATGCACTCGCAGGCAGGTTCGTGAGCTGGTGGAGCATCCGGAGTTCGAGTCGGACGGGTCAGTTGAAGCCGAGCATGTGCCGATCGATGCTCAGCCCCAGAAATTCGAGCAGCCTGGGAACCCGTTGCCGTAGGGTGTTCCGTTGCGGCAGGGAGAGCCACAGCAATAGCAGTAGCAGTGGTTACTGCCCCAGCCCCCGCCGGCCATCATGGAGCAGTGGTGGAGAGCGATGTTCCAGGGTCCGTAGCAGTACCCGCAGTGCCAGCAGTACCTGCAGTACCCTCAGTGCCAGCCGTACCAGCAGATGTTGGCAGGAGGTCAGCAGTTTGTAGAGATGGTAGTAGAGGAGCAGCCACCACCGACCCCGCAGACAGCACTGTTCAGCCAGAGGTACTCCCAGTGGTACGGAAGCAGACTCCAGTTGTAGCAGCAGAACCCGAGGACCGCATGGCGCTTCTGGAGAGGTTTCTTCGTCTTAGGCCACTGAATTTTTCCCATGACCGTGATCCAGACCGGGTAGAGAGTTGGGTCCATGAGCTCGAGCGCACCTTCGAGACCATGGACTGTGCAGAGGTGGACCAGGTCAGATTGGGAGTATATCAGCTGAAGGGGTCAGCCCACGAGTGGTAGAGAGATGTGAGGCAGACCAGTTATCAGGGTAGGAGGCTGGACCAGATCACTTGAGCAGAGTTCCTAGTGGCCTTTCAAGGCGAGTTCTTCCTAGACTATGCTTTCCGTGAGAGGAGGGACCGGTTCCACGAGTTGGTGCAGGGAGACTTGACTATAGCACAGTAGCACCAGAGGTTTGTGCAGCTACATCGACACGTCCCTCACATGGTAGCTAGTGAGTAGGCTCGTACTGAGGCATTCATTAGCGGGCTACGCTCAGAGTTGAGGTGGGCCATTGCTGGCCACCTCTGTGACACTTTGGGGACAGCAGTGGCGAGAGCCACCTCCATGGAGCGGGAGTGTCGGTTTCAGCCGCAGCAGAGTGGAGGCTCGGTGAAGTCTTCTCTGTACCAGCGCCCTTCGGGCAGTCGAGGGAGTGTTTCTTCTTCTTCTTCTTCTTCGGGGACAGGCGGTGCTGGCCTGACCTCGAAGTTGAAGAAGTTGTTCTCTCGTGGAGGTAGGCATCAGTACAGGCAGCAGCAGTAGCGACGTCAGTCAGAGCAGCAGCCAGTGGAGCAGTCGGTGCAGCAGGGAGTAGAGCAGAGCCAGCAGGACTCGGGTTGTTACCACTGTGGGCAGCCAGGTCACTACAGGAAAGAGTGTCCGTTGAGGTAGCAGCAGGAGCAGCAGCAGTAGGTACCCCTGGTTCAGTACCGTCCACCCCAGTCAGCGCAGCTCCAGCAGCAGCACCAGGGTCAATACCAGCAGTCGCAGCAGCAGCGCAGCAGCAGCACCAGGGTCAGTACCAACACCAACAGCCTCAGCGAGGACGTGGTCGTGGTCGGGTGATGAACATCACCAAAGAGGAGGCGGAGGCCTCTAATCTGGTCGTTGATACGGTTCCCATCCTTGGTAGAGTTGCTAGAGTTTTGATTGATCCGGGTGGCATGCACTATTTTGCTTCTGAGGAGTTCTTTGCTTCCTTGTCCGAGTTTGCTCCGGAGCGGGTCTGTGACCTTGCAATTGAGCTGCCGACGAGTTAATTTCTACATACCCTTGGTTACTTGGAGGGTGTCACCGTCGAGGTACATGGCCACCAGTTACTAGCCAGATTGTTTGCCTTGTAGCTCTACGACTTTGATGCCATCCTTGGCATGGACTGGTTGGAGGCGCACTCTGCATTGGTAGATTGTCAGTGGAAGACCGTGAGGTTTGTGATACCAGGAGTATCTGTGCTTTGCTTCCGAGGTACCCGGTTTGTCTAACGACCCTTTGTCTCTTTCTATAGAGCTTGGCGCCTCATTCGAGATAGTTGTGTTGCTTTCTTGGCCTCTGTGTGTGTCTAGGATTCTAGTGAGATTTCTGTTTCAGATGTGCCTGTGGTTTGTGAGTTTGCCGACGTGTTTTCGGAGGATCTACCTGGCTTGCCGCCTGAGCGGTAGGTAGACATCTCCATTGAGTTGCTTCCAGGGACGATGCCTGCGTCCAAGGCACCGTACCGGATGGCGCCAGCAGAGCTGCGGGAGTTGAAGCGCCAACTAGAGGAGTTGCTTGCGTTGGGCTTCATTCGTCCTAGCCGTTTGCCATGGGGAGCGCCTGTTCTATTTGTGAGGAAGAAGGATGGCAGCCTCAGAATGTGCATTGATTATCGGCAGCTGAATCAGGTGACCGTGATAAACAAGTATACTTTTCCCAGGATCGATGACTTGTTTGACCAGTTGCAGTCAGCTTCAGTGTTCTCGAAGATCGAATTGAGGTCGGGTTACTACTAGTTGCGGATCCACGAGTCAGACATCGCCAAATCAGCTTTTCACACCTGCTACGGCCACTTCGAGTTTGTCGTGATGCCTTTTGGGCTCACGAATGTACCTGCAACATTCATGGAGCTGATGCACAGTGTTTTCTGAGAGTAGCTGGACCGGTTTGGGTGGTGTTCGTCGACGACATCCTAGTGTACTTAGAGATGGCAGAGGAGCACGAGGTCCACTTGAGGCTGGTGTTGCAAGCTTTGAGGAGTCACCAACTTTACGCCAAATTCAGCAAGTGTGAATTTTGGCTAAAGGAGGTGCACTTTTTGGGTCATGTTGTTTCTGGAGCAGGTGTGGCGGTTGATCCCGCCAAGGTTGAGGTCGTGGTTTCATGGGGCCAGCCCACTACAGTTGCAGTGGTTCATAGTTTTCTGGGGCTGGCAGGCTACTACATGAGGTTTGTGCAGGACTTCGCCAGAGTTGCAGAGCCTTTGACCTGGTTGACCAGGCAGGAGACTCGGTTTGTGTGGACAGCAGAGTGCGAGCGCAGTTTTCAGGAGCTGAAGAGTCGGCTGACTTCATCTCCGATCCTTGTGGTACCTTCCGACAGTGGTAGCTTTGTTGTCTGCACAGACGTGCCAAGTACTGGTTTGGGTGCTGTGTTGATGCAGCATGGTCGAGTAGTTGCTTATGCTTCTCGTCAGCTGAAGAAGCATGAGCACCACTACCCGACGCACGACCTGGAGCTTGCAGCGGTCATGTTCGCCTTGAGGTTGTGGAGACACTACTTGAACAGTGAGGTGTTTGAGGTTTCCACAGATCACCGCAGCTTACAGTACGTCTTCACATAGTGAGATCTCAACCTCAGTCAGCGCAGGTGGCTCGAGTACCTGAAGGACTACGACTTTACCCTTTCCTATCACTCGGGAAAGGCTAACGTCGTGCAAACACTTTAAGTAGGAGACTTCTGGTGGACGCCACTTAGGGTGTGTTCACGCCGTCTAGCCTCCGGAAGAGAGCAGTGTTGGCCAGCAAGGCAGTTCGTCCGTTGATATGCCAGTAGGTGCTTGAGGCGCAAAGTGCAGACGAGGACTTGGCAGACGTGTTGCAGTTGCCCGAGGTAGCACTGGACTAGGACAACGAGGTTTGGTTCTAGGACAGACTCTACGTTCCAACAGACGTCAGGGAGGAGGTACTTGCTGAGGCGCACCGGTCGCGATACTCGATTCATCCTGTTTCCACCAAGATGTACCATGACTTGAGGGTACACTTTTGGTGGCCTGGGATGAAGAGAGATATCGCTGAGTTTGTTTCGCACTGCCTTACCTGTCAGCAGCTGAAGGCAGAGCACCAGCATCCTGCTGGTGAGCTGCAATCACTTCCCATTCCTGTGTGGAAGTGGGAGCACGTCACCATGGACTTTGTTTCTGGCTTACCTCACACTTCTCAGGGGTACGACAGTGTTTAGGTCATCTTCGACAGGCTGATGAAAACTGCTCGCTTCCTACCGGTCAGAGCAGCATGGTCAGTGGACAGGCTAGCTCGGTTGTTTGTGGATAGAGTGGTACCCTTGCATGAGACCCCGGTCTCTATTGTCTATGATAGAGATCTGAGGTTCACTTCTCATTTCTGACGCAGCTTTCAGCGGGCACTTGGCACTGAGCTGAGGCTGAGTTCGGCTTACCACCCACAGATAGATGGGCAGTCGGAGAGGACCATACAGAACCTCGAGGACTTTTTGAGAGCATGTTGCCTAGACTAGGGTGGCACTTGGGAGTCGCACCTTCCCATGGTGGAGTTTTCATATAATAATAGCTTTCACTCCAGCATCAGGATGGCGCCCTACGAGGCTCTGTATGGTCGACCGTGCAGGACACTATTGCACTGGCACGAGGTTGGCGAGAGGCAGTTACTGTGTCCAGAGTTGGTGCAGTAGTGTGCAGACACCGTGAGGCTGATCAAGCAGAGGTTGCAGACAGCGCAGAGCAGGCAAAAGAGCTACTCCGACGTTCGCGAGAGGCCACTTGAGTTTGAGGTCGGCGACATGGTGTTTCTTAGGATCTCGCCCACCAAGGGCGTTCTCAGGTTTGGGAAGAGGGGCAAACTCAGCCCGAGGTTTGTTGGCTCCTTTCCCATCCTGGAGCAGGTTGGCGAGGTCGCTTACAGGTTGGCTTTACCGTCTGAGTTGGCAGGTGTCCCCGACGTCCTCCACGTGTCGCAGCTGAGGAAGTACATGCCATACCTGTTGCACATACTCGACTACTCGGAGCTAGAGGTAGCCCCCGACCTATTCGTGCCGGAGTACCCAGTCAGCGTGGTGGACCGCAGAGTGCAACAGCTTCACAGGAAGCAGATCCCGCTCGTCAAGGTGGTTTGGGAGCACCGCACCGAAGGCGAAGCCACTTAGGAGTATGAGGACGAGATGCAGGAGTAGTTCCCTTACTTGTTTAAGTGACAGGTACTTTGTTTACTCTCTCTCTTCCCCTAGTTTCGCCCTTAATTTTGAGGACGAAATTGTTTTTTATGTTGGTTAGATTGTAAAATCCCTCCTTGCCATGGTCAGTCACCTTCTGTTGGAGGTAGCGACACTTGGGTTGTCCCCTTCTGAAGGCGACAGTTTGGTTGTCACGTTCTGGTTCAGAATGCGATGGGCATGCTATCGCGTTCACCCTCTGACCGCAGCATGCGCGTTTGTCGTCTTGCTGTCGGGTTTGTGGTGACGGGTGTCAACCTTTGAAAGTGGGCAGGCGACGGGTCAGACATCACAATCTGGTGTTAGACCTGCGAGGTCGACACATGGCGTCTCCACTGGTCAGCTTGACCTTGACCATGAGATAGCGACAATGTTGGTGTCACGTTCACTTCATGGAACGCGACAGTCAACATGTCGCGTTCTCATCGTCTGTGTTTAAGTGCTTCTGGCAGAGAGCAGAACCCCCATTTGGCCTTTCTCTTGGTGTTTCTTCCCTCCAGCGATTTCACTGGCTGGTGGCTCTGTGGGGAGTTTGGGAAGGCCTTGTGGGGTGTGATTTGCATTGTGTAGGTAAGTGCATGGATCTATTGTGTGGTTGTATGTGTTTGTGCTTCTCCCTCACTTTCGCCTTCTTCTTGCATGGTGGATCTTCTTATCTTGCTGCATGAAGGAGGAAGTCTAGCTTGGCTTGTGGACGGCGGCTTTCGGAGCGTTGGAGCTCGGAAGTGGAGGGGTGCTATCCTACGAGAAGGCCCTAATTGGGTGGATCTTCGTTTGGAGGTAGGGATTTCTCAAACCTCCACCTAGTTCTAGCATGCTAGGACTTCAAACCCCATCTTCAGGCCAATTAGGATCCATGCTAGGTGTGCAATGTGATCCATGTTTCATGTGGTTTACTTGGTTGTGCTTGTGAGTGAGGTTTCATGCTTGCGTTTGGTTGTGCATGTTGAGAATATCATGTGTGCATGTGAGTTTGTGGAGCGTAGTTTGGTTTTCCATGCATGTATGGGGTTTCTTGTGGGTGGTTTGGCCTTGTACAGTCTGGTTATTTTGCCATGCATGTTGCCCACCCCATGGTATGGTTGTATGGGTGGAGTTTGGCCTGAAGAAGATGTTCTCGGGTGTGCAAACCCTGCGGTCGCGACACCCCGACACGTCGTCTTCAGTGCCCGGGAAGCGACGCCCACCCTGTCGCGTTCTGGTTGCGGTAGGGTGGCTGTCGTTTTCTTTTCCAATATTTGATTTATGGTGGGTTGGGCGTCTCAGGCCATTACTTGGATACCTCAGGTCGCAACAGGATCCCTGTCGTGACATGGTTGCGACTGGTTTTACGTCGCCTTCCTGACCCAGGTTGCGACAGGCCGAGCATCACCTTCAGGTGGCGACAACCTATGTGTCACCTTCTCAGTCTGAGAGGGGACATAGCAACCTGTAGTTCAGAGTTTTCCGCTTCCGATGCGACTCAGTTTTCTTGGCACCTGTGCTGTTCCTAGTGCAATTCTACTCTAGTCTCTTTGCCCAGTGCTCAGCACTTGAGGGCTTGTCCACGAGACAGGTTGTTACCGTTACCTGGAATCCCCAGCCCCGCGCGTCTGTTAGAGGGATTTCTCTGAGCGGCGGGCGTGCTCAAGTCACGGACTTGAAGCAGAAGGAGAAAACGGTGGGGCCAGCGGTGTAGAGTCGTTTCTTAAGCTCTCTTAGATGGTCTAGTTCTCTAAGGTAGTGTGGTGCTCTTACGGTGTGGACCAGCTAGTCCTTTTCTCACTGCCTCACTCTACATGGTTCCGGAACCATTTAGAGGGGTCAGGCGTGGGACCGTAGTCTGGCCAGACTACGACAGTTGTGTTTGTTCTTAGTTCCGCATCTCACTCCGACGGGAGGTGCTAGACATGGATCATTGGTCGAGGGTAAGGCACGTGGCGCACCTGACCGGCTAACTAGTGTAGCGTTCTGTAGATAGTGTGTTTGTCCAGGCAGTTTCTACTGTCTGTGTTTACAGCTGGGTTCTTGTGGTGCCTTGGTGTACACAGGTTTTCTGGTTCCGCTGAGTAGCTTAGACCGACGACCGTGTAGTTTTCTTTCACGCTTCCGCACTTGACTTTGTTTAGTACAATAGACTTTACTGCTTTATTTATTTATTGCACTTAGTTCTATTATGTTGTTCGAACTAGTGGGAGATTGGTAGTCCCTACTGGGCTTCTTCGTGAAGCTCACTCCATGTTTTGTAGGTGAGACTTCACAGTAGCTCCCTCTGCGGCGAACTGAGGGGACGGGCCCGCAGTAGTCGGCATCTCTAGTGGCAGTGTTCACCCAGCAGTTGTACTTCACCCTCGGGGTATGCCCCTAAGGGATGTGTTCCTTCCCATTTATTTCAGCACTTGTACCTTATTTACTTTGGGATTGTACTAGACTGTTACTTAGTGTTGGACACTCTTCATTCACTTGTGGTGCACTTTAGTACGTTTGTTGTTATTTATTTCTGTTACATATCTTGTTAGACCGATCTGTTAGCCCTTCCGGGTCTCCAGACCCGTGGGCGGCGGTGCTGGTGTTCGGATCCTTGCTGAGAACCAGGGATCCGGGCATCGGGGCCGTTACAGATGGTGGAGTCGGATGCCACGGATAGCTTCGCAGACCCCCAGTGCTTCCAGGAGGAGTATGGAGGCATGGACTTCATGAGGCCGGCGAGGGTATGCACTTCTAGCCTTGACATTTTCAAATATGATATGCATCATGATCTAACCAACATGTGCATGTGCAAGATGCACGGGACAACCTTATCAACACATTGCGTGCCCAGCTAGCGGGCACGGAGGCACAGCTGGCGGAGGCACGGGAGGCCTTGGATGCATTGGTAAGTTTTACAAGATCATACCTTTGCTTTGTTTTACCTTACCATGTGCTGACTTTACTTCTAATTTGTGCAGCGCGTAGCATAGGCGGCCATGGAGCTCGCCGATATAGCAGCTGCTTCCACGAGCAGAGGCGTGCCTGACCTGGAGATGACCTCACTCCAGGAGCAGTTAGCGATGGTGGTGGCCAGGGCAGAGGTAGCGGATTGCGACCTCTCTACATGGGTAAGTAACTTGATCAGGTTTATTTATGAATTGAACTATGCTTATACTTACCTGTGCCCATTTTACTTGCAGTCAGACGAGCTCCAGAGCGCACTCACGTGGGAGACACGCACGAGTGCTGAGATGACTGAGCTGTTGCAGTAGTTGAGTGAGCTGCGGACTCAGGTCACTCAACAGGATGCGGACCTGCTCTGGGAGACGATGGAGCTGCGCGTGACGCTTTCCCAGGAGCATAGGGACCGCGAGAGGGAGCAGGCCAGGTGGGAGCTGGAGCGCAGCCGTTGGGACAAGGAGCGGGAGCGGCTAACCTAGCAGACGTTGGAGACTCGCACGAGTCTAGTTGCCTCTGAGCGCTTGCTGCGGGAGGCGAAGGATTGTTACCGGCGTGGGCGAGAGCGCACAGTGAGAGAGGCTCGAGCTAGCACCTACTCTAGCAGCTACTAGGTGACTTCCCCGCAGTATCAGAGGAACATCCAGGAGGAGCGCACCGCCTAGAGATCTATCGGTTCTCATGCCTCCATGAGACCTCTTGCCCATGCTCGACCGCTGACCCTGGAGAGGCCGTGAGTAGCTGATAGCACCGCCTGGCAGAGAGCGGTGGCGAGAGTTAGGCCACCTTTCATGATATTGTACTTTTTGAGTTCTTTTGATGATGATGTTGTGTGCCCGGTTGGGCACTTTATGATGTACTTGGGGTTGGCCCCCCTTTTGGCCTCATATATATATACACGTGTTTTTTTCTGCTTTCTTCCTTTATCATTCCTGAAATTCACATGAACAAACAAGTTAAATGTCAATTCTGGCTCAACCCCCTGCCCATTAGGCAGATTAGGCTTCATGATCTTGTCAAGGGGCTGAACCTTTATTAAATAAGGCAGAAAGCAAAAGAACTCCATAATAAAGGAATGCAATATGCAAGGAAGCATATGCTAACAGGAATTTAAACATGAGCATGAGTTTGATGCATTCAAGCAAACAGAGTGACAATTTTTTTTGGTTTTTTGAAGTACGTGATTTTTATGGATTTTGAAATATTCTATTTTTTTATTTTGAGATATTCCATTTTTTTTATTTTCAAATGAGGGCCGTAACCCGACATGGTCCCTTCTAAAAGGACGTGCGAAACGAAGGGGATCCGCTCTAATTGGAAAAATCTGCTGCTTAGATCATTTAATTATTCAACCATCATTGAGAGTTCATTAATAAGTCTTGGGTGTGCTAGACAAAGGTTGGACGTGCTTAAGTGGTGCCTTCACCCGAGGTGGCTTTCGGCGATGTCCTCTTTAGTTGATCGTTGCCTTGCCTTGGCCCTAAGGCATACCAGTGGGGGAGGAGGGAAGAGAATATTTAGGAATTCTGCCAATAGCTTGGGCGACCGGGGAGACACCCATTCCTATACCGTACACTCAGTGGGGTTCGGCCTTTTTGGCTTTCGAGGTTTTTTAGCACGCTTACGACTAGGTCCATTTGGATCTCTTCGGGGACTTTGCCACTCTTGACGTACTTTTTATGCATTTGATTTGCTTGGTTTTTGGCTCTTTTGACTTGGATTTGACATTGATTCTTTCTTTTTCCTCTTGTTATGCCTTGACCTATACCCATTCGAGCTTTGGGTGGATTCTGAGGTTGATCCCATTTGGTAGACCGAGTGGAAAAGAGGCGGGTAATACCCTAGACTCTTGGTTCGGCGTTGATCTTCCTTAGATTTCGTGCCTCTGGCTTTCCATGGGTGGGAGTGTAAGTGTGTGGGTGTCGACACCTCTGGCTAACCCACAAAGAATCAGAAATTAATTAACAATGATGGCCTTTCATTTTATGGTCTGTGTACCATATTAATCCAAACACTTATCTAAGTGTAGTACTTTTTGAGATAAAGCCCATTCCAAGGGTGAGAGAGATCCTCACCTTCCGCATTGACTAGCATGTACGCATTGCCTGGATATGCTTTCTTAACTACGTATGGTCCTTCCCAGTTTGGTTGGAGTTCAGAACGGGGGCCGCCAGGTTTTACAACGATTCTTTTTACCACCATTTCACCGGCTTTGAATTTTCTCTCAATTACTTTATTTTGGTAAAAACGAGTGAGCCTATTTTGATACGCTCTCATGTGTTCTGTGGCGACCAGACGCTTCTCGTCTAGGAGTTTCAGTTGTGCTAAGAGTGATTCACGCCGCTCATCGATTGACAAGTCCTTGTCAAGATAGATCCTTAACGAGGGGACAAGAATCTCGTATGGTACTACTGCCTCCATTCCATAAATGAGGGCAAACAGTGTCTGCCCAGTGGGAGTACAGATTGAAGTGCGGTAGGCCTATAGAGCTTCTACAATCTTTTCTGGCCAATTCGAGAATTTGTTAGCCTCACATGTTTTCTTAACAATTTTAATTAAGGTTTTGTTCGTGGCCTCTGCTTGGCCATTGCCTTGCGGATAATAAGGAGATGAATGATGCAATGCAATTTTATACCTGTTGCAGAGGTCACGCAGCTCTTGAGTGATAAACAGTGGTCCATTGTCGGTGATGATAGTACTTGGGATGCCAAATCTGGTGATGATGTTCCTCATGATGATCTTGCAGATAGTTGTGCCTTGATGTCCGTATATGCTTCGGCTTCCACCCACTTGGAGAAGTACTCTGTTG
This sequence comes from Colocasia esculenta, assembly GCA_014218235.1. Classification (NCBI taxonomy): domain Eukaryota; kingdom Viridiplantae; phylum Streptophyta; class Magnoliopsida; order Alismatales; family Araceae; genus Colocasia; species Colocasia esculenta. The sequence continues at coordinate 21,250,448 of CM024765.1, read as the reverse complement.
CAGTGAGGATATAAGATTTGGTTTTGTTTTGGGAGTTGGGATGACCAAGGGGACCAATGATGTCGAAAGACCCACATAGCGAAAGGCCATGGAGAGGATATTGGGTGGAGTGTAGAGGATGGAGAATGAATTTTTTCGGCATGCAGTTGGCACTTGGCACACCGACGAACGAAGATAGAGTACTCCTCCTCTAGAGTAGGCCAATAAAAGCCCTGCCTAAGGATCTTCTTAGCAAGCATTTGGCTATTCACATGGCCACCACACACACCCGAATGTGCCTCTTTAACAACCTTCAAGACTTCATCGTCGTCCAGGCATCTGAGCAAAATTCTAGTGAGTCCCCTTCTATAGAGTGTATTCCCAACCAGGGTGTACTTCTGGGAAAATCTCCTTATGGCTTTCTTTTCATCACCTGTGGCTTCCTCAGGGTACGATTAATTTTTGCAATACTTAGCTATCTCATAGGACCATGGCTTCTTCTCATCTTCCAAGTCCTCTTCTAGCTCCAATAATATAATCTCGGTTTTACCCTTCCTTTCCAACTTCTTCAACATCTCCTCCTTGATCCAGAGAAAGACGGGGTCTTGAACAGCAGGGGTATTGCGGCGTGCAATTTGAATACTGTCAAAATCCCCGGGATAGCACATATTGAGAGTTGAAGCGATGGTAGCAAGAGCGTCGGCTAGAAGATTTTGGTGACGAGGGATATGGACAAATACAAGTTTGGAGAATAGCTTGGCATAAGCTGAGGCAAGTTCTTGATATGGCTTGAGCTTAGGATCACGAGTGTGGTATTTGGTGAGCACTTGGCGCAAGACCAGTTGACTATCACCTACAATCCGCAGATGGGTGACACCATAGAAGTGGGCATACTCAAGACCCGCCAACAAAGCTTCATATTCGGCGATGTTGTTGGTAGGAAAATCCAGTTTGTAAGCCCGTGGGAAGGTGACACCCTCAGGTGATAGTAGAGCAATCCCAATACCCTTTCCTTGAGAATTCAGAGCTCCATCAAAATACAACATCCACATAGGATCAGATTGGCTGAGGGACATTAATTCTTCATCTGGAAACTCCAAATGAATAGGATCAAACTAAGGAATAGGGTGGTGAGCGAGATGCTCTGGTATGGCATAGCCTTTGATGGATTTCTGCTGAATGTAGGTGATTTCAAACTGGGAGAGGAAGCTCTACCAATGTGCTAGCCATCAGTTAGAAAGGGTTTTTCAAGGAGGAACTTGATAGGATTCATGCGAGTGTGTTAGATGGATCTCGTGAGCAAGAAAGTAGTGCTTCAGTTTTTGGACTACCCATATGAGCGCGGCACATGTCTTCTCCATTGCGGTGTACCTTTGCTCGCAAAGATTGAGAAGTTTAGACAGGTAGTACGCTGCCCTCTCCTTGCCTTCTTCATCCACTTGTTCAAGGACAGCTCCTACTGAGTCCTCCAGGACAGATACATAAAGAATTAGTGGTTTGCCTGGAGTCGGCGGCCTCAGGACAGGGGGACCAACTAGATACTCCTTTAGTCCATCAAAAGCCGCCTGACACTTCTCATCTCAATTAAATTCGACTCCCGACTTGGTGAGGTCGTAGAAGGGTCTACACCTCTGCGCGAATGTTGGGAGATGAACCGGTGAATAAACTGTAACCTCCCGATCAATTCTTGAACTTCTTTCAAATTCTTGGGAGGGGGCATCTCTCTTATCGCCCTCGCCTTATTGGGATCTATCTCTATACCCCTCTTGCTTACAATGAAACCTAAAAGCTTATCCGATGAAACACCAAATACACACTTCTTGGGGTTCATCTTCAATTGATATTCTCTCGATCTTTAGAACCTTAGTTAGAACCCCAGGATGCTCAGCCGTAGCCTTCGACTTCACCACCAGGTCGTCCACATACACCTCAATGAAAATATGGATCATGTCATGAAAGATAGCCATCATAGCCCTTTGGTAAGTAGCTCCAGCATTCTTAAGACCAAACGGCATGACTACATAACAGTAGGTCCTCCATGGCGTAGTGAACGAAGTTTATTTCTGGTCTTCCTCAGCCAGCTTGATCTGATTGTACCCTGAGAAGCCATCCATGAAGGAGAGGGTTTCATACCTGTCCGTGTTATCTATAAGCACGTCGAGGTGAGGCAACAGGAAATCATCTTTAGGATACGTGCCGTTAAGGTCCCAGAAGTCGATACAGATTCTAACTCTTCCATCTTTCTTCATAACCGGGACAATATTTGCCACCCAATTCGGATATAGTACAACTCTAATGAATTTGGCTTTGTGGAGCTTGTCGACCTCACTCTTCATTTTCGAAGCCATTTGTGGGTGGAAACGCCTCAACCGCTGTTTAATGGCAATGGACTCCGGCTTAAGGGTAAGACGATGTTCAACAAGCACGGTCCAAGCCTGTCATATCCTCATAGATCCATGTGAACGTGTCCTTGTACTTCCTGAGAACCTCAATGTTGTCTCCTCTTCAGTCGGTGATAAATTACTCTTATGAGACGGGTCCTAGGGTTTTCATCAGTTCCAGGTTGACTTCCTTGGTGGTTTCTTCTACGACAATTGACGGTCATCAAATCTCTTAACCCACTCACGAAAGTGTCAGCCCCTCTCAAATTCTTCATCACCTTCCTTAGTTAGGTCGTCATCATCATGATCTCATAGACTCCAAACCCATCATCACATCAAGCACAGTGACTGCTCATATTCTATTTTTGGCAACTACAAAGGCTCCTCTATAAATTCTGGAATTGCTAAGCATGCCTTTCACCTATGGGCTAGATCAGCGAGGAATTGGTGTGGAACCCTCCTACCCTTGGACTTCTTTTTAGAGACTACCCCTAGCTTATTGCTACCCCGATCTAGACACGAACTACAACTACCTAAATTTACAGTAGAAGGAGGAGTAGGAAAAGCAGTAAAGGAATCTCGCATGGGGGAAGATGGAGAGGAAATGAAAGCAGTAAAAGAAATTCCCTGCATTGAGGAAGGAGGAGAAGGAGGAAAAGCATTAAACATCCCCTGTGGGAGGGGAGCGGAGGTCCCTTCGTGGAGGGACACAAGAGGTCGGTCATGGGAACGAAGAGAGGTGTCCCGCTGGTCGGGGCACCCTCTGAGGCAAGGAAGGAGGTCTCCTCGATGGAGATGACGGATTCAACCATTGCGAAGCTGATGATTTTGGGGCCCCCTCGGTGCTCGGCACACATAGAGGTAGAGGGCGAGGTGAGATCGCCAATCGGGAGAGCTGAGCAACGAGAGTGCGCTCAATAGTGGAGAGATTGGGGGAGAGTTGGGGAATGAGCGCCTGCTTGAGAGAATAGAGGGGGATTGCCAGATGGGGCATGGGTGCCCGAGGGACGCTCAGAGAAATGAAGGATGGCCACGTGGTGGCCTGCAGGAGAGATGGCGCGATGCTTGGAGAAGAGAAGAAGTTGGGAACGTTGCCCGAGGAGACAAGAGAAGTAGGCGCGTTGCCCGGTGGGAGAGGGAGGTCGGGCGCGTTGCCTGGAGAGGAAAGGGGAATGAGCACGTTGCTCGGAAAAAGGGAGAGGTTGCCCGTTGAGAGGAGAAGGAGCAGGCGCGTTGCCTGGAGAAAAAGGGGGAGTAGGCGTGTTTCCAAAGAAGAGTGGGGAGCAGCGCGTTGCCTGGAGAAAGAGTTTCACGTCCCGAGAATTACGCAGTGGATATTAGTTCGAATAATTCGAGTCGATATTCTGAGACTGAAACAGTCGCAAATAAGCCTCTAGTAGCACGCGCTAAATGTGTATCAACACCACATCACATAGGGCCCAAATGGTTGAACTCAACTAATCTTTTATTCAATCTCAACTCATTGTGTTCCAAATGGATACTAGTACAAGACACGACTCCATAGAAGTACATTTACCATAAAACCATTTATTCCTCATTCCTACTACATGAATCTAACACTCGAAGTAAACTACTATAACTAGACTCATAGTTGGAACGCTCTTCACTCGGACGCATTCCCTCCTCGACTTGCTCTTCCTCTTGAAACGTCATAGTCACCTAGATTGGGTAAAAGTATGGAATGAGCAAACTAGCCTAGTAGGATTTATATCTCAATGTGCGGGCAATGATATAAGTGATTAACAATTTAGAACTAGGTAAGCACGAGAATGTTATGCAAGTACGAATAAAACTCTCGTTAAAACATAGTATATAAACAAGCTAGAGAGAGTGATTATGATAGAACAAGATTTGTGAACAAGGTGACAAGATAGAAGTAGCAATAGATCTCTTTGTACGAGCACGCAGGATTTCAATTGATGTCCAGAACGCAAGATATCACTAATTGCATTAATGCAGGATGACCATATCACGCAAGCAGCAAGCAAGAACGCACGAGCACGATCATGTAACACTAATCAGGCATGTAGACTCTAATGTACACCAAGGAAAGATCCACAAGAATGCACACTAAGACACACATGTATGTGGTTTTTGTATCTAACATTCAACAAGCACGAAAGTACTCCCAGCGCAGATGCAACGCCAGTAATCATTATACCCCATGGTTAACAGTATATCTATGACTCGCCGTTATTGGGGCTAGATTAGAGCCCTTGGACACACGCCGTGCCCTGTCAGCATCTCATGTAAGTTTTTAAATGTAGATACCACACAGTCATTAATAATGGCCAATGACAGTTTCATATAAGCAGTGTAATGTCATGTTCATGATGATGATGGGGAACAAGTAATATAATTGAACATGATTTCATGATAACAATTGTCGAGAGATAATTTCGGCAGCATAACGGTACGATTTGAAATTTGGTTAAATCTTTACATTAATTGCTTTAAATCTCGATTGTCAAATCACGCTCACGAGAACAAGAGGAGAAAGGAAGTGCACGCTATCTTCAGGGAACTTCAATGGTACACCCAACTCGTCGGCCATGTGGGAACCATGGTCAGAGGAGATTTACGGAGGCCTTGGAAAAAGTTCGCTAGTCTACCGATTCGGAATGACCGGTAGAGAGTTTCCAATTTCCCAAGAAAAGGCTGCCTAATAGTACTAGTGTGTAGTGGCGGTACGGCGTGTCTCAATTCACAAACCATCGGTCTCAAACTCGCAGGAAGCCTTGACAATATAACATGGAATAAACTATGCACTTTAACTGATCATGGTTTGCAAGATTTTATGATAACCATTATCATTTAAACGTAGAAGAACAATAGGAAGATTAAATTACAAGAAGCATGAATGGATCATAACATTTAAGGAGCACTTAGAATAGCATTCATGTAATTAAAGCTTTTAAATGGGTTAATCACTTTTAAGCCATTAAATAACAATCATGTAATGATCAGACCCAAACAGGCAACCTACATAGTAATATCACATTTAGACAGACCTCTGGTATATGTGGAAAACTTTGCAAGAAAATAAGTGGTTTCAGGTAAAGATTCTGAGAAGGTGACATAGCCATATAAAGAAGGCGACAGGGTCTGTCAGGCAGGGTCAGATCGCGACATGCACCTAAGAGGAAGGCGACATGGGTGTTGTCAGGCCGGGTCAGATCGCGACAGGCTCATGAAAGGAGGCGACAGGTCGGGCCCAGAAGGCGACAGGGGTTGTGAAGAACATGACAGGGGAGTCAGATCAGGTAGGTAGATAGCGACGGAGCGCACGTCGCATTAAGAAGAAGACGACTAGAGGTGTGTCGCAACGACCTCTGAACGCGACCTATCGGGCCGTCGCGTTCACAGGCTTTCTGTGCCAGACTCTGACAGAGCAAGGACATGCTCTTGGATTGCGGTCCAGAACTTCCATCTATCGACACAGGGTGCTTCCAAAAAGAGAAAAAAATTGTACAGTGTATGAAAATACAAAACAGTTTTAAACAACGACCTAGACATAGAAGGGTACTTCCAGTAAATCGGAATTGGAAAATAAGGATGGTTTCAATAGGCTTTGATCACGTTGAACACAAGCCAGATAAGTGTAACCTGAAGTCGTAGTTTTAGGCAGAGAAACCCTATTACCACGCTTATAACTCTCTATCTGACGAGATTTAGACAAAACGTTCAACACCAAACTTGAAGAGGATGACTAGTAGAATAACTTTCATGTTATGAGTTTACCCTAATTCGGTCGTGAATCACATGAAACATATGACGAACAGGAAAAAGCCCTAAAAGTGCACGACTTTGAGAAAATGCTTATAATTCAAAATCTACTCAATGAAATTCGATGAAACCAGAGGGCAATGCAAACTAACTTGATGCTCTACACATTTGGTTTAGGTGATGTTAAGATTTGGCCCGAGAAAACCTACCTCTTGGGTTGATGAAGTCCCGTTCTTCAGAAAACCCGTGTACAGACCACTGTTTGTAGAACGTCTAATACTCAGTGTATACTGCATGGAATTTGGGCATTACACTTGGGTTAGGAAGAGACTCGACCTCTTTCCAGTTCCAGGGTATAAGCCTTGCACGTGGGATTTAGGTTTGGCCTACCTTTGATCGGCTTCAAGAGGGTAGCTTGTGCAGGTCGTAGCAGATGAATGGGGAAGAAGATGAGCTTGGTATGCGTGATCTCCTACTCTCCAGCCACCAAGAGCTCCTCACACACACCCCAGCAAGTTCTAAAACTCGTCCCTAGGGTTTGGTGAAGAGTATTTAAGCATCTATGGTGTTTAGGAGTCCTATTGTAACTAGGAAAGAAGGGTTTTCGGGATTGGCATGTTGGTTTTCCTATTTTGATGATGTCTTCCTCCATTAGAGAGTTTTTGGCCACCAAGAAACTTCCATGGATGGGTAGGCACGAATTGGGTTGTCATGAATGCATGTTTGTATCCCAATTCAACTCTAATTACCTCTTTTTATTTCAGCTTATTTATGGTTACGAATTCTATATTATTTTTCTTGCTTCATTTGATTTTTGGGCCATATGTGGTCCATGGGCCCACTTATGATATTGGGTCATTATTATATATTGTTAGAAGCATTTTCTAACATTTTTATTTAATTTATGATTGCGTCATATTTCCGTGTTAACGGTTTTCCGACTCGTTTCTTTATTTGGATAGTCGGTCACCATAATTCTTAAACCTATCTCACATGATTTTTTATTGACCCAATTTTCTTGATGGGTCCTTAGAGGATATTATTTGAAAATCCTTTATGATTTTTATTTAATTTCCTGACTCGTCCAAGTATGTGTGATAAGATATTTCAACTTATTCATGAATTACGATAATAAGTCCCGAAACACTTTAAACTTAGCTAATCCAATTTTCCTTGTCACAATTTCTTTGTGAACATTTAGTAATAATGTTTAGGGTTGATTTATATATTTTTACGAAATTTTCCGATGTGTTTTAGCACATACGATATAGTACGTATTTTTAAATACTTGTTATTATGGAAATTATTTATTTCCATTTAATTGAATTTTTATATAATTGAAATTTTCGGGTGCTACAAAGAGGGAGAGCAGGCGCGTTGCCTGAAGGAGAAAAGAGTAGGCGTGTTGCATGGAGAGGGAGGATAATCGAGCGCGTTGCTTAGAGAGGAAAGGGGACAGGCGCATGACCCGGAAGGGAAAGGGAAATGGGAGCGATGCCCAGAGAGGAAATGAGAGCGGGGGCGGTGCCCAAAAAGACGAGGCCCGCTCTGAGCCTAGTTGTCGTGGGTGCTTCTCGTGTGCTCTGCTCTGCCTCGACCGCCTGCTGCTCGCTGATGGCTACTACCAGCTGCTCAGTATCTGTTGTTGTGAAAAGCTGGTCTAAGGAGGAGGTGATGTCGCTCATGTCAAACCATTTGCTCCATTCTGACTCAGATTCACTCCTCTTGATATGCTTCGTGGCCTGGAGTTGTCTATAGCTCGATGTGTGGCCAGGGGTGAACGACGGGTAGGTTCAGTAGTGATAGTGGATGTCAGTTCACTCCCGGGCTGCAGTGGACCCCTCTTGAAATGTTCATACAGGTACATGTGAGAGGCTATCTTGGTGTTGCTTTGCCCTACCTGGCCTATACCCCAATCCTGCCTTGGGTCTCATTTTACAGTCCTTAACAGCTTCTGTCCTCCCCTGTAGTTGTGCTCCCAGGCCCTTGCCTGGCTGGTACCCCATTTGCAGCATGATGTGCCAACCACTTTTAGTAATGATCTTGCTTCTCCCAGCAGCGCTGACGGATGAGCTAATCTGGCCAGGATACATGCTGGGTGCCTCTAGGACTGACATTAGTGGCTGATTGCTTGGCCAGATGGAAGGGACTGAATTATCAGTCATGGCGTCCACTTCGACAATTGCAGGCTTACTGGCAACCTTGACGACTCGCCCCTTTTAAGGAAACTTGAGGCATTGATGAACAGTGGAGATAACGGCGCCAAGTGCCTAAATGAAAGGCCTACCCAGGATCATACGGAAACTCGGGTCCATGTCCAAGATGTGAAAGTCCATTTCGGTAATCGACTGACCCAGCCCTATTTTCAAAGTGACGACCCCTTTTGGCGACCTACTGGTGTTATCGTAAGTCGTGACAGTGATAGCAGGGGGTCGGATTGACTGCAATGCTATTCCGCAGAAATCTAATGTGTCAGAGGACACAACATTGATTGATGCCCTGGAGTCCACTAAGCATCGGGACACGTAGATCCCATTGATGTTAACCATCAAGCATAGGGCGTACTGCTGAGACTCGGCCAGTGCTAACTCATCTTCATGAAACTCAATGGACGGATGTGAGATCCTGGGGGTCAAGACTACACTGATCTGATTTACTGGCAAGTCTTCATTCACCATGACTTTCTGCAAATACTGCATAAGGGCCTCTTGGTGCACCACTGACCATTTAATCAATTCTAGAATGGATGTCCTGGCCGGAGTCTTGTCCAGGTGCTTAAGAAAATCTTATTGAGTCCCTGGGATGGACTCCTCTTGTTGGGCTTTTTCTTCTGGGGACACTAATAACTGTTCCTGCTACTGGGGGAAGATTCTATTGAATATGCGCCCACTCCGGAGCACCATCATTTCTTAAGAACTTTCTCCTGCTGTCGATGCCACGGCCGGAAGAACGGAAGGTGGAAGGGAGGTGGAAGGTTGAAAAGTGAAGATTTGGTGTGGTAATTGGATACATGCCGCACTCGAGGGTGGAGTGGAGATACGGAGAAAGGGGTCTTGGTGATTAGGGGTAATAAGTGGGGTGGTTGATGCGTGCGGAGGAGAGGTGGTTTAGATGATGGTGGTGGTTGTGGGGCAGTGGCGGTAGGATATGGGTGGTTTGGTTTGGTGGTACTGTGGAGGGTGTTGCGTAGGAAGGGAGCTTGTGTGTTGGGAGGTGGCAGCGTTGGGTGATGGTTGGTTTGGCGGGATGAGTGGGGGCGGTAGATGGTTGGCTGGATGGTGTGAGACGATAGGTAGGGATGCATAGAAAGGAGGGTAGTGGGTTGGAAAGGGGTAGTGTATGGATAAAGAGGGGTAAGGTGAAAGAGATTCAGAGTGGATGCGGCAGATATTCCATCGGCCACTGGGTGTTCTTTCACTGTTGGGAGGACGTCGTGAAGGCGTTCAGCGTTTGCGTTGATGATGGAGCCTGATTCTCGGGAGGGGGTTCTAGACGATGCCCATGTTGGGCTGCTGCTGGGGTGCCTGGGGTGGCTACTGTTGTTGCTGTTGTTGCATTGTTGCTGCTATTGCTGCTGGTACTGCCTGGGTGGCCCCCTTGCCTTCATCTCGGCAATATTTTTCTCATCTCTTCCAAGTTTATGCTCCATTCCACTTAGGTTGTAAATGTGATCCTTGAAATGGAAGCATGCCTCTAAAGTGTGACCCGGTCCCCGTGGATGCAAATACCGGGAGGTATCAACATTGGAAGCCATTGTAACCTTTCCTTGAAGGTGAGTGCGCCGGCGGCCATAAGGGCATTGAAGATTTTTAGGGTTTTCGGCAATGGGGGATAGTGGGTTCTCCTTGGGCCAGGGGGGCGTCGAGGTTGCTGGGCTCATAGGTGCCTGGAGGGGGACCCGGTTGTATGTGAGTAGGAGGAGCGTTGGTTGTGGTTGGTTGGTACTGGGGATGGGCAGGTTGTCGGTACAATCTGGGGCTACTGAGGCTGGCGATACTGAGGCCTATTGGGGTTGTTGATAATATTTGTTTGGGAGGCTATTGGTAGCGGATTGCTCGGGCTGTTGATATTGTAGAGCTGTTTGGGTTGCTAGGGGGGTGCCTTGAATATTGGATGGTTTTTCGGTTTGCGGGCCAGTTGCTGGGGCTGTTGGGCCCTAGTATTGGTGTTGTTGTTAGGGTGGTAGGTGGAAGGCTAGGTTGCCCATACCCCCACCTGCTCATTCTGTATGACCCCCTCGGTCATGGGACCCGCCAGGGGGAGCACCACTACCTTTCTTGAAGGTCCAGGCCTTCGGCTCGAACATGGCCATGATTGGAGAGTCCTTTAATTGAGTCTGGATGTACCAGGCTCTCTCATATAGTTCCTCCATTGTGGTCAATTTGTTCATAGCCAAAATGTGCCTGAATTGCGGCGTAGCATTCGCCGTGATCATCTTCACTTGCTCTGGTTCAGACAACGAATCCCTCAATCTTTCAGCCAACGCTCCCCATCTATCGGCATAATGCAGGAAATCCTCATCGGCCTTCATCCTCTCAGCCATCAGATCAGTAATGGATAAGGCTAGACCAACCCTGTCTTTGTACCTCTATAAGAACTTCCTTTGCACTGCCCCGAAATCCTCGGCGTCTGAGGGCTCCAAAGAATAGAACCACTCAAGGGCGGGCCCATCTAGAGACCAGCAGAAGAGGAAAGCAAGGGCATGGTTATCATTTTGCCAGAATGAGGATTCGTACATGAATTCCTTGATATGTACGAATGGATTGCCGATGCTGTTGTAGCGGCAGTAGCATGGCGATTGAGAGGGAGGGAGATGGAAGACTGGCATAGAAGGGATAGCCAGTTCAAATGAGTCCTTGGGTGCAGACACCCTTTTTAGATCTTGCTCCAATCGGCTCACCTTCTCCAAGAGGGCTTCGGTGAGTTGAACAGAAAGGTGGTGGGGGACATTTGCCTGGCTGGAATGGTGAAGGGGACGAGCGCCAGCATGCGTGGGAATATGGGCCAGAGCCCGAGAAGAATAAGTGGGCCTTGCCATGTCGGGGCTTGGCTAGACATGAGAAGGCCCCCCAATGGGGCTGTGGGGATGAGAGTGGATAACAGAATTAGCCCGTGAGGGGGCAGGAGAGGCTCAGACCGTCGGGTCGCGAGCAGGTTGAGTGTGAACACCCGCGTTTGTGTGGAGAGTGGTTTGAATGGGGTCGGGGATTGATTTCCCCTTGAGGACAGCTTGAACCTCCTGAAGTTGAGAAGCATGGAGGCTTTGAAGGATTTCCAAAAGTTGGGATAGATCAATTGGGGTAGAGGCATTCGCAGTGTCGCGCCTCGGTGACATGTGAGGGGCCTGAGCATCCATCGCATTGACATGGGAGGCAGCAGGACTGGCATGAGGTATATTAGGAAGGCCTGGAAAGGGCTCCAAGGAGTCATACATATCCTCATAGATGTCATCATGGTAGGCCATATCTTCGTATTTGGCCATTGGAAGAGATCGGCCTGAACGAAGTTGCATAACATTTTCAACAAATAATGTGTTTTCAAGCTCTTACCAAACAACTACTCAAACAAGTTTGAGAGAAGAGGTTAATGACTTTTAATTCACTCCCTTGGAAATGCTTACGTCCACTAAACTGTTCAATAAAGTTCAATGTGGATTTCAGTTGTAAAGTGTCACTCCAAATGGGTATGAGCCTAAGTGGGTAGGATGAGAACTTCGGGCACACTAAGCAACTTTCTCTCCACGCAATGGGTGATCTAGCACGGGTCTTCAGAATTGGTACAACCTGCTTGGTCCACCGTGAGGGAATCTACGGGGTACGGAGACTTACGGAGATCCCGATGAGGATTCTCTAGCCCAGTGACACGGAATGCCCAATGGGGATATAGCCCCCACCGAGAGAGGTGTGTGGATCCTAGGAACAGGAGGGAAGGAGGTCCGTCCGCTGAAGTATGCCTTGCAAGAGATGCACAATGCAAGAGGGGAACAGAACCGAGCTTTCTGTGACAGACTGAATCACATCCAGTATAGTAGATTGCGCTTCAGTTTACTTGCGTCCGTTCAGCCTTGCAGAGATGCACAATGCAAGAGGGGACAGAAACCGAGCTTTCTGTGACAGACTGAATCACATCCAGTATAGTAGATGCGCTTCAGTTTACTTGCGTCCGTTCAGTCGGCCGCGGATCTGACAGCTCGAAGCTGTAAGCGCCTCGGCGACTCCCTTAGGACTCTATCACAAATCACGTCGGATATGCCCGCCACACAATAAACACACAAAAATGTGTCGTTTGCACCGGACGCGTATCAAAGAGACCACCAAAGACAGGAAAATCAAGATAGCATGCTCTTCAATCAATTCAAATGATAAAAATGCAAGTCTAATGGAGATGCTTTCTTCAGGTGAAAGTGAGTAAATAGGGACGGGAGCAAGGTGATATTTTTTTTTCTTTTAAATCAAACTTTTATGAAAAAGTGCAATGAAAATAACACAACTACTAATTGGTAATGGCAATGGGAACTTTCAGAGAGCACCACGTGGGGTGCGAAAAGGAGGGGTGTACCACGTGGGGTACGAAGGGAGTGACACACGTGGGTGTCGAAGGAGGGGCACACGTGGGTGCCGAAGAAAAGGTAACCGGAACTAATAGAAAAAGTGGTCCTACCGTGATCGCCAATTTGTAGACGGTGTTTTTCTTTCAAAACACCTCCCACAAAGAGATGATTTAAAAAGAAATAGGCAAAAGGGAGATGACAAAAAAGAGAATGAGAGTGCGTGTGTGCACGAGGATGGAGTGTGTGATCGCCAGGTACACATAGGTACTAAAGGAGATGGGCGAAGGGGAGAAGTGCGGTACTTACCTCCACCCGAAGATCGTGGGAGTGTTGATTGTACGGGCTCTTCTTTCTCCTTCCACCGGCCGGCCGGCGAAGAAGATTTAGCTCCAATGGTTACCTTGGAAGAAAAAGACAACAAGAAAACAAGTGAAGGATGATTAGACTATGGAGGTGCAGTAAAAGGCTCAAAAGAGATGGAAATAAAAGTATTAAGTGGGCATTAAAACACCTCGTGGGGTGGCGTAAAACCCCTAAAAAGTGGGAATGGAGTAAATGATGTTGTGTGCGTGTGTGAATGTGGCGGCCCTCATTATACCGGTACGGTTATACCAACCCACGTCGGTATAGCGAGAGTCCTCACAGTGGGACATTTACCCAAACCATACTAACAGCTGAGATACACGCGAATATACAACAGAGTAGCGGAAGTAAAAGACATCTGTCTTCATTCATTCATCATCCACATTAAACATACATGAAGTTTGCAATTAACATTAAGAGCTAAAAGTTCACATAATTTAAATGCTGAAAACTAAGTACACAATGTCCACACTTATACATCCTTTCATGATAACTCTAATACAATGTTCAAATTACATACTATGAAATGACAGTCACAAAGAAACTCCAAAGACTAGCTAATCTCCGCACTCGGAGTCCGTCTCCACTGTCTCCTCCAAAGGCCCACGTCACCAACTAACCTGTACGCCGAAGCAAGGAGTGAGTCCAAAGACAGCAAGCAACACCACTCATAACATACGCGTATAAGTCCTAGCGGTTTCTACATGCACATTCAAAATTTTCAAACACATGCATGTTAGTCATTTGAAAGTTTCAACCTATCATGAAAGTTTTACAATTTTATACAGGATCATGCTTTCAGATTCTAAGAATAAAATTTACCTATCACATGCTTTCTATTCAATCTACTCATGAAAATTTTGTCTTTAAAGACCCAAGACATGAGAGCTACCAACATGAACACTGTGCATATATGAAAGGTAAAGCATAACTAGCATGGACTTACATGTTTTAAATACCTACATAGACGTTTTCACATGCTTTAAGTGCTGATTTCACATGGATTCATTGCTGTAAAACTATACATGAGAGCTAAAATATTGCGTTAAAACAATCATGTGAACAACCAATCATGCTATCTTGTACCCGCGCTCACCAATTATCCCTAACATGGATTCTAGACATCTTGGCACATATAAACATGATAAATAACATGAATTTACTGATTTCACATGGTTTTAGATTTGTCTCACATGGATTTCAATATCATACCCTCTCATTTAGAATTTCACATTCTTTACACAAGTTTCCTCTTTCACATGGTTGCACTTACACATACACTTCAACCTTGTTCACTTACACATTTACACATGAACACATACACATTACACATTACACATTTTAGGTGCCGTGACACATAGTCCCAAACCACCAAAGTAGGACATATACACATCACATACACATAGACGCCATCTAGGCATTCCAATGGCGACTCTTGGACTGCAGATCGGCGAGAACAAGTCTCCACCCTAACCAGTGGTACTTGTCCACCTCCAGGATTTCCCCCTAATGCCCTAGGTTCACTTACACACTGAACTTTCTCAGGGGGGACTTTTCCCTGATACAGCTCCACTGCCCTCTACGGAAGCAGTGTCACTTGGCACAGGTACACATTTACACATTTTACCGGTTTGCATATGGTTTTACACATAGCACTTTTCATCTCATTCACTTTCTCACTCATATGCATTTCTCTGTTTTTCCTGACATGGCACACAGATTTCAGGAGTTTAACACACAGTAACTTTACCAATCAAGTGGGTTTAAGCAATATCTAATCACATTACGATGTCATATATAGATTATTACATTTAGCATGGAAAATACAAACTCCTTATGTACTGGTCCAATGACCTGAAATTGAACCACATGCCATTTTCATTCAAAGTCATACACTCAATTTTTCAGATTTTTCTGAGCTAAATAGAATTTACAGAAAATAAAATACCTATTTTACTGTTTGAACAGAAATTACTGTCACATACATGATCTGAGAATACAGAATTATCCTAAATCATACAATTGTAGATCGATCACCACAAATCATTCTTGCATGTCGTTTTATTTACCGAACCGAGTTTATTGGCAATTTATACAAGCATGGATAATTCATCAAAACTGAGTACATGTACACTGATCCCTAATCTTCATGATCTAATAAAACTGAGGCATTCAAACTATCCTAATCATAAAGCATAAATTGCAGATTGTCAACAAGTCATGCTTACAAGTTCATGGAATACAACTTTCTAACATCTCACCACACATCACACTCACCACACACCACATTTAACAATATACATAGTGTATAGGGTTACCATATATCCTCATCACGGAAACCATACCGAAATAGTGTATAGGAAGGGCGGAGCAGGTCACTGTTCTGTCCAGAGGAACTTGGCGGCGGTCCTCTGGCCGCTGACTCAGGGTCAGCGGCATGGTCGATGGACGCCTAGCATGATATCGGCGTCCATTGACCTTGCCGTCAATGCAGGTCTGTGCAGAAACACAGACCGGAGCTCTCATGTTTAGGTGAATGTGAGGGTCTAGGACTCGAGGGAAAATTCATAAAAATAGTAAGAACGACCTAGACACCATACGGGACATTATGGTTAGGTCACTTGCCTTTTAAAAATTGCTGGCTCCAAAGGATCAAAGTGCTCGGAGAAGCCCTCCTTGGGCAGTCCCAAAAAGGTGCAGAACTCCCTAGATCTTCTTCCTCCGGGCTCCTGGATGATCTCCACACCAAGGGGTTGTCGGGGAAGCCTCCTCCTTTGCTCCAGCTAGCCTCTTGTCGTGGAAGATGGCCGGATCTAGCTCCAGGAAGTCGATTCTTGGGTGCAAAGAGTGGGGTTTTCTCAGTTTTTCTTCTAGGGTTTTCTTTCTCTCTTTTTCTCCTCTTGCAAGGGTGAAGAGAGGGGTGGGGAAGGCAGCTCCGGGTTCAGACTTAAGGGGAAGCCTCTCTCCCACTCTTAGGGTGACTTGACAGCTCTCAGAGCCGTTGGGGGACAGCCCCCAATGGCTGGGTTTTCTTGTTTCAGAATTTGCAGCTCTGCTACGCATGCAGCCAGTGAAATAGGTGTCCATATCGCTTGACGCCAGGATGAGGGTTGGCGTCCATGTCTGGACCTGACACCACCTCAACGGCCAGGGGTTGACGCCAAGATGGCCTTCGGCCAGAGGTCTAAAATATGCAGAAACCCATGCATACCACGCGTATATACATGCAATATGTATATGGTATTGTATCCATACTATCACCATTCAATACATGCATTATTTACATCTAATATAAGCACATGCACACGTACTTGTACTAATTAATATGTACGTAAATATGTACATACATACACAAGCACAAATATACACGCACAATTACAATTAATGCGACGGAAATTCGAGGGCCTTACACCCTCTCCCCCTTAAAGAAACTTCGTCCTCGAAGTTAGAACGACACTACTCAAACAAAAGGGGATATTTCTTCTTTATCGCATCCTCAAGCTCCCAAGTGGCCTCCTTGCGTGAGAAGTTCTGCCATAGGACCTTCACCGACGCAATACTCTTGTTCCGGAGATGCTGAACCTTCCGTCAAGAATGGCTACTGTTTGCTCGACATACGAAAAGATCTGGCTGGATCTCCACTGGCTCATGACTAATCACATGAGACGGATCTCGGACATACTTCCTGAGCATATATACGTGGAATATAGGGTGAACGCTAGCCAAAGCTGGGGGTAATGCTAGCTCGTACGCCACGCTGCCCAAATCGTCTGAAATCTCATATGGGCCAATGAATCTAGGGCTTAGCTTGCTATGCCTGCCAAATCTGACACACCTCGAGTAGGCGATATCTTCAAGAAGACATGATCGCCAACCTCAAACTCCAAATCCTTCCTTCTGTTGTCGGCATAACTCTTCTGCCTATCCTGTGCCGCAACAAGCCTTTTCCTGATAAGCTGGATCTTATCCGAAGTTTCCTAACTAACTCCGGTCTGATCAACTGCCTATCACCAGTCTCCTCCCAAATAAAGGAGATCTGCAGGCCTACCATACAACGCCTCGAATGGAGCCATACAATACTAGCATGAAAGCTGTTGTTGTATGCGAACTCCACAAGAGGTAATGACGCTCCCAATCGTCCTTCCAATCCAGAACACACGCTCTCAACATATCCTCGAGCGTCTGGATAGTCCTCTCGAACTGTCCATCGTCTGGGGATGAAACGCCGAACTGAGCTTCAGCTCCGAACCTAACGCATCCTGAAGACCCTTCCACAATCTCAAAGTAAATCTCGATCTCGATTCGAAATGATCGACTTCGGCACACCATGCAATCTAATGATACCGCTAAATACAATCTAGCTAAAGTCTCTACTGACTGCTTCTTCTTCATAGGCAAGAAATGAGCAGTCTTCGAGAATCTATCTACAACTACTCAAATCGAGTCATTGCCCCTTCTAGATCGAGGCAAACCCGAAACAAAGTCCATAGTGACAGCTTCCCACTTCCACACTGGATATCCATCCTCTGCATAAGGCCAGATGGTCGCTGCCGCTCGGCTTTCACCTGCTGACAACTAGACATCTAGACACATAATCTGCAACATCTTTTCTTCATGCCGGACCACCAAAATGATCTCTTCAAATCCTGATACATCTTAGTGTTACCCGATGAATAGAGAATCGCGATCTATGAGCCTCCGCTAACACATGCTCACGGACATCTACTACATCAGGGACACAAATACGGTGCTGAAATCTAATCACACCGCCTCATCACGAGCAATGCCCGCCTTACCCACTAATTCTAACAATCTAGGGTCGGCTTTCTGCTGCTCATCACCTCATCCAAGACTGAGGATCTAAGGGATAACTGAGCTACAAAAGCCTGACACACAGCGATGGCTCTAACTCGGTCATAGAGCACGCTGCATCTTCCAACATCTTCCAATCCTGCTGGAGCGAAGACCTCTTTCTACTAAGAGCATCCGCTACGACATTCGCCTTTCTAGGGTGGTACTGAAGGTCGAAGTCATAGTCCTTCAAGAACTCAATCCATCTCCTCTGCCTCAGGTTTAATTCCTTTTGGGAGAAAAGATACATCAAGCTCTTGTGGTCGGTAAACACCTCAAATCTGACACCATAAAGATAGTGCCTCCAGATCTTTAGTGCATGAACCATAGCTCCGAGCTCCAAGTCATGAGTCAGATAGTTCCTCTCATGCTCCTTCAACTGACGAGAAGCATAAGCGACTACCCTTTCTTGCTGCATGAGCACACAGCCTAAACCAATCTGAGACGCATCCGTATAAATGGCAAAGCCCTCTAGACCACTAGGTAATACCAATACCGGAGTAGAAGTAAGCTTAGTCTTCAATAGCTGGAAGCTACGCTCACATGCCTCAGACCATACGAACTTCTCACCCTTCCTGGTCATCTTTGTCAAGGGGGCGGCGATGGATGATAAACCCTCAATGAATCGCCGATAATAACCAGCTAACCCAATGAAACTACGAATCTCCTAAGGAGTCTGGGGAATCTCCCAATCCATAACTGCCTAGACCTTCGCTGGATCAATAGCTACACCAGCGCCGGAGATCACATGATGCCCGAGAAAGTGAACCTCGCTCAACCAGAACTCGCACTTGCTGTAGTTCGCATACAGCTTGTGCTCACGGAGAACCTCTAAGACTAACCTCAAATGCTGACGATGTTTGGCCTCATCCGGAGAATAGACCAACCCGTCATCAAAAACACAACAACCAAGCTATCTAAATACGGACTAACACCCGTTTCATGAGATCCATGAATGCGCAGGGCGTTGGTCAATCCGAAAGCCGGAGAATAGACCACACGTCATCAATAAACACAACAACAAAGCTATCTAAATACGGACTAAAACACCGGTTCATGAGACATGAATGCTGCAGGGGCGTTGGTCAATCCGAAAGGAAGGACCAAGAACTCATAATGTCCATAACGGCTTCTAAATGCCGTTGGACACATCCTCACTCCTAATCCACAGCTGATGATAACCAGATAGCAAGTCAATCTTGGAAAAGACTGATGCATCCTGCAACTGGTCAAACAGATCATCAATCCAAGGTAAGGGATACCTGTTCTTCACAGTCACTGGTTCAACTTCCTATAATCAATACACAACCTAAGGGACCCGTCTTTCTTCTTGACGAACAATACAGGTGCGCCCCAAGGGGAAAACACTAGGGCGAATGAATCCTTATCAAGCAATTCTGCAATTGCTTCCTCAACTCGGCTAACTCTGCAGGGGCCATCCGATATGGGGCCTTCAAGAAAGGAGAGGTGCCCGAAGCAACTCTATAGTGAACTCTATTCCTATCCGGTGGCAATCCAGACAAGTCATCAGAAAAGACATCTGGAAAATCCTGCACCACATCGATCTCTGCAAGATCAGTGACAAACCAGCATCGGTACCAGCATAACGCTGGCAAGAAATGCGTCAACCCTTGTTCACCATGCGCATCGCCTTCATGGCAGAGATGACTAACTTTCCCGCTAAGTTCTTTGGCAAGGGATGAGAGAACTCGTCCTCACCAGGAATGCGGAAAACAATCTTCTTCCGACGACAACCACTAACACATAGTGCTCCTCTAGCCAATCCAGACCAAGAATAGCATCATAGTCCTTCATCTTTAGCAAGAAAACACCCACATCTAGGATTCTATCCTCAATAACACAGGTAACGACGGAATGCACTTCCTAGTCGATACCGTACCTGCAGGGGGTGCACAGACAAAGGACCTCTAAATCCTCAGACTCTACGCCTGACTCTAGGGCTAACTGCCTAGCGAACCGCTCGGAAATGAATAAGTGAGTAGCACCCGTATCCAACAAAACCCGAGCGTGCACACCAAAAGCAAACCGTACCTTCGGTGACTGCTCCGCCTGCTCGGCGTCCTCGTGAGCCTTGCTGAAGTCTTGGGCAATCTTTGATCTTGTGGTCGCTGCTCCCACACTTCAAGCATCTACCCGCTACTAACCAACACTCAGACCCACCATGTATCTTCTCGCAGTGGGCATTCTTTCTTCACACCGGGGGAACGTACAGAAGGTACCTGAGAGTTGCTGACTGCCACTGGTTTCTGCGGTGTCTGGTACACCGTTTTCCTCTTATCTTGCCGCTGGAATGTCGTTGCTGGCCTCTTCTGCGAAGCCTTCTTCTCCTCCAGATATTGCTCCATTTCTCCCTCCTGTCTGCAGGCAGCGCTGAGGGCCTCGTCTTGCGTGCGGTGGTCAAACGCACGAGCCTCGTCCGCAGTGATGGCTTGAGTCCCATCACAAACTTCTTCGTCTCCTACGCTCATCCTCTACAATATGCGGGCAGTGATGGCTTGAGTCCCATCACAAACTTCTTCGTCTTCCTACGCTCATCCTCTACATATGCGGTGCATATTTAGAAAGTTCAGAAAACCTTGCCTCGTATTCCAGCAAGGTCATGGAGCCTTGCGTCAGGGATAGAAATTCTTGCTCCATCTTGTCCTGGATATGCTGTGGGATGAACTTGGCTCGGAAGAGTCTCACAAACGCGTCCACATCACGTCTACTGCTCCGTCCTCAAAGCGTGTACGTAGGGAGGACCACCATACATCCGCTCTCTCCTGCAATACACCTTCATAAGTACCAACTAACTAGTGCTAACTTAAGCAAACACACAAACATACAAAATTAAAGTCTACCTGTAGTATGTAGGTGGCTAATGTCACCTTATCCTCATCAGGGCACCTGATGGCTCGGAAGATTTTCTCTGTCTCCCTTAACCAGCTTTCTGCCATTAATGGATCACTCTCCCCTTAAAAGGGTGGGGTCATCCTCTTGAATCGCTCCATGATGGAGGTCCACCATGGTCCTGAGCTGGTGCCTGAGCCTGCTACATTAAATATAACAATACACAATAAACACAATATCATGCAATTAAATAGCAACTACTGTTGTTTCATTATTCTACCTGGGCCTCCAACTGTGCCTGGAGTGCTGCCTGGGTATGAGCCTGCGTCTGCATGGCTTGCACCAGACCTTGCATGAATACTCCGTAGTCCACAGGCGGCGGTGGGGGAAGTACAGGGCCTCGCGGTGCCGGGGCCTATTGCTCCGCCTGCTCATCACGTCGCGGCTCGTCCTCACGGGCCGACGCTCCACCACGCCTACCTCTCGAAGCCATGGCTGTAATAAAATTCAGCCACCATTAGAGTTAGGTTACTAAGTTTTTCTAACCATTTTCTTATCTATTTTCACTTCTTATTAGTGTTTTCTACACATGTGGACATACTTAGCATGCAATGGGGATGATGACTTAGGTATATTCATGTGCAATCTCAACCGGTCGCTCTGATACCAATCTCTGTGACGGCCCTCATTATACCGTACGGTTATACCAACCCACGTCGGTATAGCGAGAGTCCTCACAGTGGGACATTTACCCAAACGATACAACAGCTGAGATACACGCGAATATACAACAGAGTAGCGGAAGTAAAAGACAACTGTCTTCATTCATTCATCATCCACATTAACATACATGAAGTTCGCAATTACATTAGAGCTAAAAGTTCACATAATTTAAATTGCTGAAAACTAATACATAATGTCCACACTTATACATCCTTTTCATGATAACTCTAATACAATGTCAAATTACATACTATGAAATGCACAGTCACAAAGAAACTCCAAAGACTAGCTAATCTCCGCGCTCGGAGTCCGTCTCCACTGTCTCCTCCAAAGGTGCCACGTCACCAACTACACCTGTACGCCGAAGCAAGGAGTGAGTCCAAGACTCAACATACGCGTATAAGTCCTAGCGGTTTCTACATGCACATTCAAAATATTCAACACATGGCATGCTAGTCATTTGAAAGTTTCAACCTATCATGAAAGTTTTACAATTTTATACATGGATCATGCTTTCAGATTTCTAAGAATAAAATTTACCTATCACATGCTTTCTATTCAATCTACTCATGAAATTTTATCTTTAAAGAACCAAGACATGAGAGCTACCAACATGAACACTGTGCATATATGAAAGGTAAAGCATAACTAGCATGCACTTTACATGTTTTAAATACCTACATAGACGTTTTCACATGCTTCAAGTTGCTGATTTCACATGGTTTCATGGCTGTAAACCTATACATGAGAGCTACAATATTGCGTAAAACATATCATGTGAACAACCAATCATGCTATCTTGTACCCGCGCTCACCAATTATCCCTAACATGGATTCTAGACATCTTGGCACATATAAACATGATGAAAATAACATGAATTTACTGATTTCACATGGTTTTAGATTTGTCTCACATGGATTTCAATATCATACCCTCTCATTTAGAATTTCACATTTTCTTTACACAAGTTTCCTCTTTCACATGGTTGCACTTTACACATACACATTTCACATTTGTTCACTTACACATTTACACATGAACACATACACATTACACATTACACATTTTAGGTGCCGTGACACATAGTCCAAACCACCAAAGTAGGACATATACACATCACATTACACATAGACGCCATCTAGGCATTCCAATGGCGACTCTTGGACTGCGCAGATCGGAGAACAAGTCTCCACCCTAACCAGTGGTACTTGTCCACCTCCAGGATTTCCCCCTAATGCCCTTAGGGTCACTTACACACTGAACTTTCTCAGGGGGACTTTTCCCTGATACAGCTCCACTGCCCTCTACGGAAGCAGTGTCACATTGGCACAGTTACACATTTACACATTTTACTGTTTGCACATGGTTTTACACATAGCACTTTTCATCTCATTCACTTTCTCACTCATATGCATTTCTCTGTTTTTCCTGACATGGCACTACAGATTTCAGGAGTTTAACACACAGTAACTTTACCATCAAGTTGGGTTTAAGCAATATCTAATCACATTACGATGTCATATTAGATTATTACATTTAGCATGGAAAATACATAACTCCTTATGTACTGGTCCAAATGACCTGAAATTTTAACCACATGCCATTTTCGGATTCAAGTCATACACTCAATTTTTCAGATTTTTCTGAGCTAAATAGAATTTACAGAAAATCAAATACCTATTTCGCATGCCATTCACAATTTAAGTTACATGGAGTTTAACACATCATGCAATTTTGCCACTTACTGTTTGAACAGAAATTACTGTCACATACATGATCTGAGAATATAGAATTTCCTAAATCATACAATTGTAGATCGATCACCACAAATCATTCTTGCATGCCGTTTTATTTACCGAACCGAGTTTATTGGCAATTTATACAAGCATGGATAATTCATCAAAACTGAGTACATGTACACTGATCCACTAATCTTCATGATCTAATAAAACTGAGGCATTCAACTAATCCTGATCATAAGCATAAATTGGCAAGATTGTCAACAAGTCATGCTTACAAGTTCATGGAATACAACTTTCTAACATCCATCACCACACATCACACTCATCCACACACCACATTTAACAATATACATAGTGTATAGGGTTACCATATATCCTCATCACGGAAACCATACCGAAATAGTGTATAGGAAGGGCAGAACAGGTCACTGTTCTGTCCAGAGGAACTTGGAGGCGGTCTCTGGCCGCTGACTCAGGGTCAGCGGCATGGTCGATGGACGCCAAGCATGATATCGGCGTCCATTGACCTTGCCGTCAATGCAGGTCTGTGCAGAAACACAGACCCGAGCTCTCAAGTTTGGTGAATGTGAGGGTCTAGGACTCGAGGGAAAATTCATAAAAATAGTAGAAACGACCTAGACACATACGGGGACATTATGGTTAGGTCACTTGCCTTTTAAAATTGCTCCAAAGGATCAAAGTGCTCGGAGAAGCCCTCCTTGGGCAGTCCCAAGAAGGTGCAGAACTCCCTCCTAGATCTTCTTCCTCCGGCTTCTGGATGATCTCCACACAAGGGGTTGTCGGGAAGCCTCCTCCTTTGCTCCAGCTAGCCTCTTGTCGTGGAAGATGGCCGGATCTAGCTCCAGGAAGTCAGATTCTTGGTGCAAAGAGTGGGGTTTTCTCAGTTTTCTTCTAGGGTTTTCTTTTTTCTTTTTCTCCTCTTGCAAGGGTGAAGAGAGGGGTGGGGAAGGCAGCTCCGGGTTCAGACTTAAGGGGAGGCCTCTCTCCCACTCTTACGGTGACTTGACAGCTCTCAGAGCCGTTGGGGACAGCCCCCAATGGCTAGGCTTTCTTGTTTCAGAAGTTTGCAGCTCTGCTGCGCATGCAGGCCAGTGAAATAGGCGTCCATATCGCTTGACGCCAGGATGAGGGTTGGCGTCCATGTCTGGACGCTGACACCACCTCAACAGCCAGGGGTTGACGCCAAGATGGCCTTCGGCCAGAGGTCTAAAATATGCAGAAACCCATGCATACCACGCGTATATACATGCAATATGTATATGGTATTGTATCCATACTATCACCATTCAATACATGCATTATTTACATCTAATATAAGCACATGCACATGTACTTGTACTAATTAATACGTACGTAAATATGTACATACGTACACAAGCACAAATATACACGCACAATTACAATTAATGCGACGGAAATTCGAGGGCCTTACAGTGAGAATGTTGTGAGAGGTATGCACTAAATGTAAAAAAGGCAAAATGGTAAAAGTGAAAGGAAAGGAGAAAGAATGGCGATGATGTCCGCTGCTTGGAGACGATTGGAAGAAGCGGACGACGTGGAAGAGGTGCTCCTCCCGCCCCGCTCCAATAGAATGAGGAAGACGCGCACTCCAAACTCCAAGAAGGAAGGCGTGGAATGGCTTGAATTGAAGTCACTTCTCCTTAGCCTTAGGATGTAGGTCTCCAATCCGACAGGGCTTCACTGTAGTGTGTGTGTGTGGTGCTCAAAACAGTGGCCTCGGGGGTCTATTTATAGAAAAAAAATCTTTGAATCGCGTCGGGTACAGTGGATGCCTATATGGTGAATTGCGTCTGACTAAAGCGCCGCTATTTAAGAGATCCGCTTGATTTGCCAATCATAGCCTATAGCTATGATTGAGAATCGCGTCTGGTATAATCGCCGCATTTTCTAATAGAATCGATCTTCTGACAGAATCGATCTTCATTTGACAGATGGTCTTGAAATGCGGCGACGTAAGTGGACGCGATTCCATTTCGTCATGATTCGAGACGTGGGATCTCTTAAATGCGGTGCCTTAATGTTGTAGGCTTTAGGGTTTGACTTTGAATCACGGCGGCTTAATTGGACGCGAATCAAAATAGAGCATGTGACGAAAGGAAGTATGATTCACGTCGGCTTTACCTACCGCGGATCAAAACCCTAAAAGGCGTCTACTATATCAGACGCGAATCACAGACCCTTTTAGACCTCTTTAGAAAATTTCCCAAAATATCCTAGAAAAATCTAAAAAAAATAGGAAAATCACTCAAGAGGTTAATTGAAGAGAGCCACTTTGAGGCATTGCAGTGTAACATGAAATTTGCTCGATATGTTGCCAAAATGGCGTGTCTACAGGTACCAAGAAGATCTGGTTGAGGGTTGTGGTTGCAGGTGCCTTAGAGATTTAAGTGTGTTGAACTTCAAGGTTGAATACAAGGCACCAAGGACTGTAAGTATCATGTTCATTTTTGGTTGAGACCATCAAGGTAAAACAAGAATACTCTTATATTTGGTTCAAATTATGCTTTATTGTTAGATTTTGATTATGTAATTTCCTTCATATAAAAAAATTGAAAATTAAAAACATAAAAAAGGGTCATGGGACTTATGTTTTTACTGTCTAGCTTAGGTTATAGGCCATAGCATGCTTGTGGTTGTATGTGTAGGGAAGTGTGCAAGGGCATCATATGCGCAACGAAAGTGTATTTAAAAACAAAAACACATTCCGCACAATAAATTATAGGACTTGGATGATGTCTAGATGCTTGACATTCATGCAATTTATACAAGGGCGAGACTTTCTTACCTATAGGAGCTCATATATCCCCTGAAGAGCAGAGATGGTCCCACAGATGAAGGAGCTCACCTGACCTCCCTCTAGCGGTGTCCACACAACAATCTCTAGCGATAACAGCTCCTCCTCTTATCACCGTCTCCTCCCTCTTGTGCACCTCCGAGGTGCACCAGCAACAAGGGCTATAATAGGTGTAGCAGCAGCAACAAGCAAGAGAGGGAGAGCTCTTCTCTCTCTCTCTTCTTTTTCTATTCTCTTCTTGGTAGAGAACCGAGAGATAGTAGGTGGGAGAGTGGAAGAGTGAATGAGGGCATGGTGGGAAAGAGATTAGACTATAGTTCTCTCTCATACCCTCAACTTCTATAGAAGGCAGCCAACCAACGATGCATAGCCCACACGTCGTGAGGCCATGCTGTATACGTCTTGGAGTATGAGCAGCCATGCCTGTGTTGACAACAATATAGGTTGTCGCCAAACAAGGTTGGAAACATATGTCATTGTCGCCAAAACTCTCTTGGCGATAGTCGATCATGCCGCCAGGATTCCTGGTGCCAATCGACTATGTCACCAAAACCATCCTAGCGATTTGCACAGATGGATGCTTGCCGGTGGTGCTCCCTCTTGTGTAGCTTAGTTCCTTGTGGTTTGTAGGCGAGGAGAGGTGATATTGGTGCCCCTCGAGCCTTTTTCCATTGTGCATGGTGTGTGTGCTCTCCTTCCTCACCTTTTTTTGTGGTCGTTTTGTAGTTTAGGAGATCGTGGGATGGCCCGTTCCTTGGTCTTGTCTTCTGACTGAGATCGTGATAGGAGGGCTGTCGTGATATCAGTTAGAAGGCGACAGGCGCCCTGTTGTGTTCTGGTTGTGACAAGTTAATTGTCACATTCTTCTTACTTGTTCTATTTCCTCGATTTTGGGCTTTGCGAGGGTGATTTGTTCTTAAGTTGGTTAGGGGATGTTTCTTTCCGAACTTAGCCACATGACTAGTCTTCCGTGGTCATTGCACTATCAGGTTTGTGGGTGTGAGCCTTGGGGCTGTGTTCCCCCAATGGCTTTGCCTTCACAAGGTGAACGCTACAGCTTGATACGTCGCATTCATTATCTGAAGGTGACACCTTGTTTCTTGCCTTCTTGGTTGCGACCGATATTGTGTCGCATTCTAGTTCAGGTTGTGACGACGTTCTTGTCGCCTTCCAGATATGGGTTGCGATGGTCTTCTTGTTGCCTTCTTTCCTTCTGTGTTGTTGTGCAGCCTTCTCCGTGATTCTGAGTTCTGGATCGCTGTGCATTTTCTAATATTGGCCGTCAGTCCTCCCTGGAGTTTCGGGAGGTGTGCCGTGTGTGCTCTTTGCCGGCTGGGCTTGTCATGGGTTTCAAGCCAACCGTGTCACTTGTTTGTTGTTGGTTGCCTCTCCTATTCTCTATCGCCCCGAGCTCGGCACTTAAGGGCTTGTCCTGTTCAGAGGTTCTTACCATTACTTGAGACTCGTTGTCCCTGTGCGCTGGTTGAGGGAGTTCTCCAGGTGGCAGGCATGCTCGAGTGTCAGACTTTGGTAGCTTAGGGAAAAACGGTGGTGGACGGCGACGTTGAGTCATTTGCAGATCTCTCTTGCCTGGGACGGGATGCCAAGGTGGTTTTGGGTTGTTCTTTCGGCACGGTCCAGTCAGTCCAATTCCTCACTGCCTCACTCTGCATTGGTTTCGGATCTGCATAGTGGGGTCAGGCGTGTGGCCGTAGCTTGGCCGGGCTTGTGGTTGTTCTTGTGTGCTTCTATGCTCTTGTTGTGGCTCATTGACCTCACTCTTTCGGGGAGGTTATAGTGAGGAGCTGGCTGGTGAGCGGTGAGTACCCTATAGGTGTTGCCGACTGTCAGAGGCAGTGGCGTGCTTGTTGTTGCTGTGTCAACATTTCCTTGTGGAGTTCTTTCTTCCTGGGTCTATTGCCTTGGCAAGACATGACGGTTGTAGTTGAGTTGTGTCTTGCCCGGTTGGCGCTGATAGTTTGGCGCTAGGGTGTGGTGCCCTTGGCTACTATAGTGTAGCGTTGAGTGGGCCCCCAGCCTAGTCGTGGTTTCTACGGGCTGGAGGATGTGTGCTCTCATCCTTGGTCATTGTACCATGGGTTGGTGTGGAGTGTTCCCTGACACAAGTACACTTCGGTGCTTTTCGTCTTCACGTTCTCTCAGTGTGCCTTGTGGAGGCCCCGACTTAAGTTTCATAACTTGTGTTCGGTGTCGTTCGTGGTGGCACCTGTCTGTGACTTTCTGACCCCGTGGAGGTCTAGGATGACTGTGCTTGTGTGATGAGACTCTGTTCTTGTGGTTGCTCTGGTGCTCCATGAGCTCTTTGTCTCGACATGCGTGTGTCGAGGGTTGCTTACGCATCGTGTCCGACTTTGTTGGTTCTGTGAGAGTCATGAGTGGCCCGACCCTGGTTGCAAGTCGTGGCATTACTCTGTTCCTGTTGTTTGTAGTAGCTTGTTTAGTTGTTTCCTTAGTTACTACTTCCTAGTGTAGTTGCTTCCGCTTTCTTTGGAATTCTTGCTACTCTAGCTAGTAAAGGACTAGTTATCCCTATTAGGCCTTGTTCTCGAGGATCACCCCCCCTACTCTCTTCAGGTAGGGACTCGCTGTCGCAACAGTTTGAGGCCGGACAGTTGAGGTGGCGGTCTGTTACACCGTGCATTGCTAGCAGTGTGGGTGTGTTTGTGTGAGAGCTCTTGTACAGGTGTGAGTTGAGGGTTGCCTTTTTACAAATCCTCTTAAGGATTGCACTTTTCTTTCTGTACCTGTACTTTTATTTGGGACATATTGTACATAATATTCTTATTTAATGTACGCACTTTCTTGTGATGGTTATTGGAATTCATTGCTTATCTCATTGGACTAAACTCTAACCCTTTTGAGTCTTCGGGCCCGTGGGTGGCAGTCTGAGGTTCGGGCACTCAGAGAGCCTTCTTAGTGTCGAATCCTCTCGAGCCGTACGAAAGGCGATCAAAATTTTGCTTGGCATCGCTTGTGCTTTGAATTTTAAATTATTTCAGATGGATGTCAATAGTGCCTTCTTAATGTCTTTATTAATGAAAAGGTTTATGTTGACCAACCTGAAGGTTTTGAGGATTCTAAGTTTCCAAATCATGTTTATTTACTATATAAAGCTTTATATGGACTCAAACAAGCTCCTCGAGCTTGGTATGAGAGATTAAGTGGTTTTTTGATTAGTCATAATTTCAAGGGTGGAAAGGTAGATAACACTTGGTTTATCAAAGATCATAATAGCAATTTTATAATAGTTTTATTATATGTGAATGACATTATTTTGTGTGTACTGTTGAAAGTTTATGCAAGAAATTTGAGAAGCTCATGTAGGGTGAATTTGAAATGAGTATGATAGGGGAACTGAACTATTTCCTCGAACTCCAAATCAAGTAGCATGAAGATGGCATTCATATAAATCAATGCAAATACATTAAGGATTTGCGCAAGAAATTTGGGTATGAGAATATCAAGACAATGCCAACACCCATGATCACTTCAGTGAAATTGGACACTGGTGAAAATGGTAAGAGTGTAGATCAGAAAGTTTACAGAGGAATGATAGGGTCTTTTTTGTATTTAATAGCAAGTAGACCTAATATTCTTTTTAGTGTCTATCTTTGTGCTCATTTTCAAGCTAATCCAAAAGAATCACGCCTTGTATGCGTTAAAAGAATATTTAGATATATTGTTGGTACTCTTGATCTAGAATTATAGTTTCTTAAGAACTACAATCTAGAATTAATATGTTATTCAGACGCTGACTATGCTGGTTACAAAATAAGTAGATAAATCACCAATGGTACTTTCAAAATATTTGCAAGATGTACAATCCTGTATGGCACTTAACTCCCGCACTTCCAATTGGGGTATGGCTCTTATACCATTTGTGACGACTCAACCAGCAAGCTAGACCAACAACCATACTAGTTGGTAGACTTCCCAGAAAGGTCACCCATCCTAGGAATGCTCCCAACTGAGTATGCTTAACTTCATAGTTCTTTCCTTACTCGAGCTCTAAAAATGACTAGTCCGAGTTGTTGATACTCTGCTAATTTAGTCCATTTAGCATATTCTTGTATGGGGTGTTACACTATCTCTCTTTAGACTTCTAAAATAATCAGTTAACTCCTGAACCCTTGAAGGAAATAATCGGTTAATCCTTGACCTCATGTAAAAATAATCGGTTAATTCCTGAGCTCTTGAGGAAATAATCAATTAATTATTGAATTGTTTTCAAACTAATCGGTTAATTCTTGAACTCTTGAGAAAAATAATTGGTTAATTCATTTTCTAGAATAATCTTCTAATTTCTCTTATTAAGAAAACAACAGCTATTCCTTAAATCACCAGTTATTCCAAACTATATTGTCTGCATTCATGTGAATCTTTCTCTCTCTTTTTCAATCCCATTCCTATCATCCTGACACTTACTTTTTGGAAGAGGCCATCCGCCCCTTACATTCTCTGGACCTCTTACTACGTGTCGCAATCTAAGTGATACCACCTTCTCACATCTCTTCTCTTTCGAAAATGGAGGAATCTCTCCTCATTTAAAGACATATTTTCATCTCCCTCTCTCTTCTCTCTTCTTACCTTCTCCATCCCTAAGGTTCTTCACCGACAGTCTCTTATCTCTGTGAGGGAAGCCCTCATTCTTCACAATGTAGATTTCTCTTCAGTGTGAAATCCTTTCACATTCTACTTCAAGTAAGTTTGGATCATCATCCCTTCATCTCTTAAAAGTTCAAATCTTTTTTTTTTTAATAATCTATTATATCTTGTTCATTGGTCATCTATTTTTCCTCTTCAAGATGACCATGGCACCAAAACCCTCCGTCGCCTTTCTAGATGACAACAAGTGTATGGTATAACCGTGCAAGGTGGTGAACTTTGCAGAACTCAAGCGACAAATTTGGATGTCAAGGAAATGATTAGAGCAGCGGGCCTCTTAGGTATTTGCACTTCAAAGAAGTCTGTGAACCATGAGATTGTTAAAGCATTTTTTTTTCAATATGGTGGCTCCCAAGCATTAAGAAATGTACACATTTGTAGAGAGGCAGAAGATTGTGTTGACTTAAGAAGCTTTGGTGAAGTACTTTAAGTGTTCCTCCACCAGAATCACACCTAGCTCCAATATTCTACATAATGATATTTATGAGAAGTTGACTGAGCAGAGTGCCCATGGGGCAAATATCATTAGTGTAACACAACTTAGTGCTTTGCATCACCTGTTGCACAAATTGTGTTGTGTAGTACTCATACCACGAGGAAGTGGTCACTCCACCGTGACTAAAAACGATGCACTGGTTATTTATGTTATTGTCATAGGACAAAAAATTCAGATGGGAAAATTCTTGTTGAAGATTTTGTCACACATTGGTGGAAGAATGAAATATGTAACCAACTATGGTGTCTGGCTACCATATGGGAATCTCATTACCCATATCTAGCACAAGAAGAAATTGACTTGGAAGGAGAATAGAAGAACCAGTCACCATGTTCACCTCTGACATTATGAGCCGAAGTGGTTTCATGTTTGAGGATAGCACATGGATGAGGGAGAAGCACATAGCCACACCTCCAGAACAAAGAAGGAAGGCAGCGAATTTGTCTAGTAGTGAGGAAGGTAAACAAGAGGAAGATGAGAATGCCTCCTCATCATCTGAGGGGGGCCCAAAACCGAAGCATGCATACCCTTTCACATTAAGGGGGAGTCATCATCTGTCTCCACTTCCGAAGTGAAGGACTTGGCTAGAGAAGTGAAAGAGATTAAGGAAGAAATGAAGGTGTTCAGACAGAAGTCATGGCAACCACTTACAATGCAAAGAAGAATTCTTAAAAGCATTTTGAACATACTTAATCCAACAACACTAGCTGAACCCTCCACTGTTCGGGCACCAGTACAAGATAAATTTGACTTTGACATCAAGGTGGAAGAAGAAGTGTATGAAGCCATTTTCATGACAGATTACAATGAATTTTATGGGAAAAGTTAATGGAAAGATTCAGAAATTCTACCCTCATATTCAAATACCAATGAAGGGTATTCCTAGTTTAGAGATGCTTTTGTAATGAACAAGGAGCACAAGGTATGCTACAAACTGATGATGGAGTTTAACTTGCGACTGAATTTTTGCATCTACTCACTTACACCTTTGAAGTGTTACTTGCCATATTTCTTGAAGAAGGTAAATTATCCCATGACACAATGAATGAAGCAAAAGAAATGGCAGGCTCAATGTCACAATCAGAATGAGTAGACAAACATCCTGGTCTAGCAGCCAAGTACATTGCGTACAGGGGTAGGAAAGAAATTATAGAGCAAAATGTTTTTTCTTTTGCCTCCTAGTTAGTCAGAAAGCACAATACCTCCATGCAACATGATGTTAATAAGTGTGTCAACAAAATCTTGAAGTATATGGAGTTCAACAGCAAGACATCGAAGGAAAAGGTAGGTCAGTTTACCTTCATTGAATATTAGGAACACCTTGCAACAAAAGGAAAGAAGATCAAGGACATTGATCTTTCCATCAAATGCTTGTCTAATTGATGCTGATGGTCTAGAAGGAAGGATGCTATTGCACAATATGCACAGTTCAAGGAAAAAAGTAGATAGAGAAGGGTAATGTCATTATACTGTTGGGTCTTCTGCTTCTATGGCACAAGAGAGATAAAATTGATAGCAAGAAGGTCAGGCACTACCTTGCACAGTCTAAAAGGTTCTCTGAAGCACAATGGGGAGAATTCTTCAAGCCTTTATATGATAGATATCTATAAGAACTTGGAAATTCAAGTGCATTAGCTTCAGTCTACCGATTGAAAAGTTATTTTCATGAAAGGTACTTGGGTTGGTTTGATAGAATGAGTGAATTATGGAAGAAAGATATGAAGTTCTGAAAGATTTGAATGCAACGATTGAGGACAACTAGTTGGGAACAAACATCACCTACAACCAACTATTATCACATAGGAAAGTCCATATTCAGCAGTGTGACTTGAATTCAAATCTAATGGTGGAATATGACAACTTCATGAAGATCAATAAGACTTCCTCTCATCTTCCAAATCTATCTTATCATGACTTCCACAATTCTTCACCTTTGAAACTCAAAACTTACCTAATTACCTCTCACATACATGATCTGCCTCCTCCTTCACAGGATGAGCCCAAAGCTGATCCATCCCTCACTCCCTATTTGATTGACTAAGATTTAATCAGATCAAACACTTGTTATGTATATTTTTAATACTCTTTCAAAACATTTCGTTAATGTTGTTCCTTATATGCTTTACTGTTATGGCAAACGTGTGCTTTTCAGAATCGTTAACTTTTGCTATGATACTATATGTTTGGCTATTTTTTGGTGGGCCCTCTTTGGCCATATTGACAAAAAACGGGGAGACATAGTGTGGATGCTCATTTCTGTTCCTCACTATATATGGATTGAATGATTATTCATGAATTACTCTCACTGAAAATATTACTCTAGTTTTCATGTGTTCTTGTGATGAAATAAATGAACACAATATTTTGACAAATCCCCAAAAAGGGGGAGAATGTTGCACACCCTCCTTATGTTTTGGATGATTAAAAAAATTAATGTTCATTTAGATCTATTATTAATGGTAAATGTTTGCTTACTGGAATAACTATGATTCATGATGAAACATAAAGTAATCAGTTGTTTCATTAACAAGTTATAAAACAACTAGTTAATCTGCTAGACAGATTAATTGATTATTTCTTGGTCCTGAGCAAAAAAATCGGTTATTCTATGCTCATATAGAAATGATTAAAATAATCAATGTCATGACAATGTAATATTCATTTTAGTAAAAAAATAAGCATGTATCATATAAAGATATGCTTGATTGTCATATGGTATACAATGAACATTCGTTTGAAAGTTTTCATATGACCATATTGCTTGTTGATGGAAAGATGACATACATTCATTGTTTAATTAAAATTGCAAAAAGGTACTTTACACAAGCCAACCATCTAGACGTAAAAACGACTTGTTTACTATTTATTCTTATGATGGAAATAAGATAGGACCTTTAGTCTATCAAGATAAAATCTCTTTTTTAGGTTCATTTAATGTGCGATACGTACTATACAAGGTTTTACACCAAACAGGGAATCACAGACCAGAGAAGCATCGATTGCACATCTCCATTTTAGTATCATGCGAAGACTCAACGGTTTACTCTCCTATGTTGTATCTAATGTACATCTGCATGAGAGATAACAGATAGAATGTGGATTACGTATATAAAATCTAGTGTCGTGCATTATAAAAAAAAAAGCACAGAGAGCATAAAACAAAGATATGAAGAGAGAATAGTCCAAAAAATACACTCTAAAAAAATTTATGCTTTGGTGAGCACCAAAAGAGCTTTTTCACTCCAACATTCAAAGGCATCCAACCTCTTCTACGTACTGCAATGAATCGTTCATTAAAGAGGATCTCACCTGGAAGAATCGAAGCAATCAAATCCTATGCATTCAAGAGCTTCCTTGTTGAGCATTCAAAGCCCATCACCGTTCTGCTGCAAGCTACATTACTTCTAAATGGATTCTTTACTATGCTTTCATCGGTGCCATTTATGTATACTCTGTAGACATTCTTTT
This sequence comes from Colocasia esculenta, assembly GCA_014218235.1. Lineage (NCBI taxonomy): Eukaryota > Viridiplantae > Streptophyta > Magnoliopsida > Alismatales > Araceae > Colocasia > Colocasia esculenta. The sequence goes on along the minus strand of CM024765.1, from coordinate 21,215,775 downwards.
AGGCACCATTTACTCTTTCTAAAGAGTTGTTCCACATAGTGTTAGGTGAAGGCCTATGTTTTAGGCATCCTTGATCCACCTGGTAAGAGGTGAAGACCTGAGTGGTTAGGTGTTGGACTAACCAAAGGTATATATCTAGTGTGTGATTCCACCTAGTAAGAGGTGAAGACCTGAGTGGTCAGGTGTTGGACTAGCTAGAGGTCTGTATCTGGTGTGTGATTCCACCTGGTGATAGGTGAAGACCTGAGGTGTTCAGGGTGTATCGTGCACCGGCTGGAGGTCTCTATCCAGTGGTGTAGTCTTGGCTGAGGTTCAGCAAGGTAGTGGAAATCTCAAGGTTGTTTCCCTTGAGGACTAGATGTTGGTGTTCTGTTGATCAGCACTGGACCAGGATAAATAGTTGTACAGTGTGTGTGCTTGTGTGGATGGTTTATGTTGTTCATATTAGTTTATTTCTCTAATTATCACATCTAAACCTTGCACATCAACCAAGCTTGACTATGCTACTTTTATCTCTATCCATATAAGACTTATATCTTGCTAAATCAATGAATGTACTCTAATATCACAATTAGGACCTATTCACCCTCCTCTAGGTCTGTATAGCTTGGGCAACATCAGTTAAACAACCAAAACCACAGAATCATTGTCTGATGATCAGATATCATCAACCATATAGTATTCCAAGAGAGAATCATTCAGTGAACTCATCCTCCAATGAGGAACTGCACATACCCCCAATATCTCCACACAAGTAGCTATGAGACTAGCTACCTCCATCATATGGACGGGTATACAACACACCGGTCTATCAGGTTATCTCGATGTCCTTCTCGAGTAACCTACGACTATAATTATTTAGGATCTGTGTTTAAAGAGAATTTGTCTTATTATCATGATTTCATCATGATCCAATTCCCATTGCATAAACCCATGGATGTCTCAATATAAACATCATCTCATGTATGTAATATAAAGTGAGAAAATGTCATTAATATTATTACCAAAAAAGATTAGTACAATACTACAAGTGTCATCACTAAAGTGAGTTGATTTGTAGGCACTCATAACTAGCATTATGTTTTTTTGTTGTGTGCATGCATGTATTTTATATGTAAAGATACTTCCCTTGATTTCTTCTATGGTCTTGTACTCCCTTCATATTTATTGCATTGGCTTGAAACTTATTGTGCACTGATTCTATCACTAAGGGGGAGCATTTGCGTCAAGTGTGTGCATATATTAAGGGGGAGCTAGATAGTTATGGACTTAACATACCTCTCTAAATACATTTGAAATTAAGACCAACACACGAATGTACAAAATACGATTAATGGATATCACATTAGTGATGGGTGAAATTTTTCTTAACACTTTTGTGATGCTTAAAATCCATCTAACTTGTAGAAACTCGTGCGGAAAAAGCTACTTGTCCCTGATTGAAAGAAAAGGAGAACTGAGCCTAGTAACCATGTCTCTCCACTGAGCAAGTGAAGAGCCTCGTGTCAAATGGCATCACTTTCCTTAAACATGAAAGAAAAGAATTAAAAAATAGTCATCAATTGAATAAAAAAAGGGGCGAAGTGAAAGCTACCAAAAATCGAGAGTCTATCATGCATTGGTAGGATTGAGAGTATTCCTTAGTGTTAATTAGAAAGTTTACCTATCCTAATGTGTGATGTCTTTTAGTCATATCTCTCACAACACCCTGCGTAGTATTTAATTTTGAGTATGTCTTGAGAACTTGATTAAATACATAGGCCATCTTATCGCTATCTCTTATTGTATGCACACTAATATCCTACCCATTGTGAGTTTTTTTATATATACACTTTGTAGTTGGGCCAATTGCATCTTTCTATCCTTATTACCGCCCACTTTTTGATGTTGTCAAAAAGGGGGAGAGAATATGTAGATTTTATATTCTAATTTTTAGGGGAGAGAAGAGAGGGGAAGAGTATGCCTTTTAGAGAGGGGGAGTGATCTTGCATGATTTTTGATGAATGCTTGCATGCATGTGTATGAAAATTAAAGAATATCGAAGAGAAAAGTCAATTAGTATCAAAAGTTGTGTTTTGTGTGAAAAATATACAAGTGTTTGTCATCATCAAAAAAGGAGAGATTGTTATACTTTGTAGATTTTGATGATCACAAAACATAAATTGTCATTAATATTGAAAAGATCACAAGGTACCAATTGTTATTCATGTTAATGACCCAAGTATTTGATCTATTCATATTTAATTTGAGGGTCTAATTTGTATGTTAAGTGTGTAGAAAAATAGGTTAAATTCGTCCTTATCAGTGGACATTACAAAGGCTAAGGCCTGGTCAGCACAGAAGAGAAGACTGACTAAATAATTGACAGTTGATCGATCGAACTCTGATTATCGGTTGACCGAACATTCCAGTGAACTTCATCCAGAAGTTTAAAGTCAACCGGTCAACAAATTCTAATTATTGGTCGACCGATCCACCCAGTCCCAACTACATGAAGTCTCGGGCAAGTTCGGATGACCAAACTTTGATTTTCGATCGACCGAACCTCCCAGAGTAGCCAACTTTTGAAAGTCTTGAAGATCAGTCAACCGAACCAAAAGTATAGGTCGACTAATTTGTCACACTACAGTTCTAAACAAAAGACCATCTAAAGAATGATCGACTGAATCCTAGAAATAGGTCGACTGATTCCGTCGATGAAGTTTCCTAAATTGGTAGGACTCTTTCCTCAATTAGGACTCTGACTATGGATCCATCCACGAATTGTTTTTTATATGTTGGGCTACAAATACAATGTTCTGAAGTCTTAACAGGTATCCATTGCCCCGAGAGGTTAGAGAGGCTAGAGAGAAAGCCCGAGAGATGTGGAGGTGTTCTGATCACCCTAGTGTACATATGCTGAAGTCCTAGACATGTGCAAGAAAGGTGTTCGAGCTGTTCTTTGTCTAGAGGACTTCCAGGCATCCCAACCTGCTGATCTACACTAGAAAGGTGTGATCTTGCTTCCTGAAGATGGATGAACATTGTGCTATAAGAAGTTAATCTTTTAGAGCATGTTTGTCGAGCGTTGCTACATTGTCATCACCGTGGAACAAGTTTTTGCAGATGCTCCACATATTTTAGATAGGGGGATTTTTTGTAATTACTGTCTTAGTACTTTTGCCACTATCATGGGGCTTATTGGCTTTATTCTTTAAACTTCAATCTGAGCATTAAGTGTGTCCGTGCTCGTGTTGAAAGCACGTGGCGTGGGGTTAATATTGTGCCCGGGAAACAACTGTGTTGTGGGGTTAGGTGTTGTCCCCGAAAAACAATCGTGGTGTAGGGTTAGTATTGTCCCCAAGAAACAACTGTGGTGGGGGGTTTATTAGCTTGTACCTAGCAAATAAGTTAAGAAGAAATCCCCACGGAGGTGTGAGGTAGTGGACGTAGGAACACACATGGTGTTGCCGAACCAATCTAAAATCTTGCATGTATATGTGGTTTGTTCCATCTTTTTTATTCCCATTCTACACACACTAGGATAGTCAATTACGTTAGTTTCATCTAAAGCTTTCGTTATATTCCACTGGGCTACTCAAGTTGTTTATTTTGGTTAATTGAGTTTAAGTTTGCAACAGGCTAAAAATAATATGTAATCAACCAATTCACCCCTCCCCTCTTGGTTGAGTGTTGCACATGGTTATTTCAAATGCCACAATATCCTCAACGTCTTACCATCAAGGCCTTGACTATTGCTATTAACACGCAATTTTGCGTAGCCAGCAGATGAATCGGCCATATCGCTGCTTTACAAAGAGACCAAGACTTCTGATGCCGGGGTAAATGACTCTACTATTCCCACCCTTATAGGTTTTTTAGTCAGACTCATATGATGTTGGTATCAGATGATTCCCCTTCAGTTTTACAAACCGGGGCCCCTTGACGCCTATTTCTATTCTTATAGGATCTGACACGTCTACTGACCGAGTTGCCTCTTACTCTGAGGTGTAGATAGGGGAGGTCACTCTCGACCACTTTCTAACTGCTACATGAAGCATTCTCACTAAAGACATATTTTCCTTCAATTAATAAGAAGGTACATGTTACCTCCAGAGTTGGAAAACAGATGGCATCTTTTTGATATATTGAGAATATTTTATTGTCACTTCTACAGTTAACCTTTTTAGATAAAAATATCATTATAAGAAGAAAAAAAGAGAGGGGGATAAAAGAGATGAAACATGAAGAGAAAGAAGATTACATGAGAGATTAGTGGTTTTCACATCAAATTTAGTCAAAACCTAAGAAAGATGAAATATGAGAGTTTTAATAGAATGCTAACGGCGGAGGTGTTTTTGGTAACTACCTAATGATTTTATTAGCAATAAGATAAAAATAATGAAGATAATTCTACAAGAGTATATTCGGCAAAATTGTCGATTCCATAGTGTGGCCGTCCAATCCGGGGTATTGTTGAGCTGATCATGCATACACCTCTTTCATATGAAAGCTTGTCCTTTTCAATGACTTATTTTTCTATCATTTGCTAAAGCACGTAGCAAATAAATTTATTTGAAATGTTTTGGCCATAAGATTGAATACTTGTCATGATCCAACAGCGAGAAAGCACGTAGGACAACCCAAGCTCCCACTTAGTGGTAGAAATTCCATCCTTCTATCTCCAAAAAAGATTTTTTTTTCTATTTTTGAAGATGACTTATTAAGAAAGGATCTCAAATGATTAAGCATTTTGGTGATAGATGAGCCCACGACTGAAGGACCAAGTTAGCTGTGGCCTACCTCCCCATTAAACAGAGGTTAGGTTGCTTCCACCGACAGCCGCTCCCGAGCACAAAAAATCCGCACCAGGCTTCCACAAACCACTGATAGGTGACAGCCCGCCGAGCACCGTGGCACGGGCTTCACAAGCCCGCACTTAATTTTTCAAGAGATGTGAATCGGAAGTTTTTTATCACCTGCCTCTCTGTGGTAAGCTATGGGGTGCTCCTGATAGCTACCGGGCATGACCAACTGGATGCCATTGTCCATCCCCCGCCATCTGTGGGAACAGCTGAGGAGATGGTTGGATCGTGTGTGAGCGTCCCTTGGACCTGTTCTACCATTATTTATATGTATATTTATGCCGGTATTTTGGAATGAGTGATGTGTGTCACTCAGTAGCTGGGCAAATGAGGGAACTAAAGAAGAGATCGTGACGCCTAAGTTTGGTTTCCATGTATTTGGTGCATATAGCTACCTACGCACTTTAAAGCAAAAGTGCAGGATTCTAGGTGGTGCAGATTTTGTTTTGTTTGTTTTTTCTGGGTAGTTTGATTAGAGCTGAAGACCCCCTTAAACAACTACCTTCTAGAACCCAGCTCACCAACCACCTTACAAGAAAAAAAAAAACATATTAATTGAACATCAAATCTCCTGCAGGGTGAACCCAACAATAGCTTTTGAGTAAATGATATTAATGAAATTATCCTATCATCCCTCCCTGCGTCAATCCACACCCACACCTCATCAAGATCTGTCGGCAATCTCTTCCACAACTGAGCTATTGTCTGACCAAGATATATACATAGATGATAGGAGCGCTTGCCCTTGGACAGTCAATAAAAGCGCAGGCTTTTTGCTCACGGTTTTTAACTTTGAAAATTGCACAGTTGACAAGTGATGCCCAGTCGGCATCCTGCCCCAAGCAACTCTCTAAAATAAAATGTTAGTCCTTTGTGCTGCTGGCCAGTCCCAGATCTTGTTCCCAATTCTAATTAGAATCCGCCTTCTTCTCTGCTGTCCATCTGATCATGCCAGGTGCACTTTTTGTAGTAACTATAGCTCTAAGATTTGGCAGCAAAATTTTCTTGTCTGCAACGGCGGCCGTGGCAAGACCGCAGATTAGCTCAGCCAAGGTTTCCAAAAAAAAAAAAAGTCTGAATTGTTGGCTATTTCAATTACCTTCTAAATAAAGCAGTTCTGCAAGCAGTGAGTTTTCCGATAGGCTGCTGTTATCGAACTCCCAAGGGCGAAGGTAGCTCTGTCAACCTCCTTCCTCTACACCAATTATCACTTCAAATAGACTTACCATCCCCAGCACCAGGTAGGCCACGAATCAGCTGGTGCTTGTGCTGTCGAGTACACCTGCTCCAATCTCCTCCGAAATTCAGCTTTTTTCCTAACAGTCTTACAAGGTTTGATGATGTCACCTTGGTACAAACACTCATGTGCTCAATGCAAATTCTGGTATCCATCTTCAAGATAAGCTCTTTATTCCTACCTGCAGAGAAGGTCTGGAGTATCCACCGCTCGGTATGTAGGGATTGCAAGTAGAACATGTTTGACCAGGGTAACTGTACCTGTAAGAGACAAAATTTTCACCCTTCCGGCTGATTAGATTTGAGTTGATCTTATCAACCATTTCATTGAACCCCAGGCACTTGCCTAACTCCTTGTCTTGTTTCACTCTCAGGGCTTGACGGATCTCCTTTGCACGATCTGCATTGACAAACCACTTCAGACTTTGTTGACTAGCTTCCCTGATCATCTGCAATAGTCATCTAGAGCCCTTTCACTGCATTCACTTCAGATTTATCTGCCTTGAAAACAATGAGGATGCCGTCTGCGTACAAGAGAAGCTTCGAAGATGTGCTACGTACAGCTTTCCTCCGATAAAACGCCTGCCAAGGACCTCTCACTATTAGCCTTCATATTGTGCAAAGTGGCTAGGTTCTTCGCTGAATCTGTTATAGCTACTGAGTTATTATCCGATTTGAGCCAAACCAATTTGGCTTGTCCACAAAAAGCACCTCATAATTTATAGATCACAACTCTACATATATAGTTCAATAATATAATCTTGATTTCTGATATGAGGTCATTCAAGTTATTCCTGCACCAATCCTTATACGTAATAGTAACTCCACTTTGTTGCGAACTCGACACTCACCTTCTCACCAAATATCATTTTCCGAATAAACGAGTAGTTCTCTCCTCCTACATAGCTCAAGATTGCATCACTACTAGTCTATAAGTTTTCATTTTCTTTGTCTCTGAACCAATCTATATATCGTATTGAACAAGTCGTGCTATAATATTATAATGTCACAACCCATTATAACTTTTGTGATGTATTGTCCATTTTGGGCAAAAGCAACATAGTTTGTCCCCAAAAAGTATCTCACAAGTTATGAATTACAACTCCATATATATAGCTCAATGATATTCTCTTGATCTTTGATATTAAACAAATTAGTTCATTCTTGCCCCAGTTTCCATATGTTGTAAGAGATCCATTTTGTTGTTAGCTCCACACTGGTATTCTTTCTAAGTAGTCTTTTTCAAATAAACGAGTACTGCATAGCTTCGTTGAGTTGTGTGCTTTGATGATGACATACATAATTTGTTTTGATGGTGACATCTTTGCTAATATTGATGTTCACTAAACACTCCTACCATAAATGTTTTGATGATGAACACAAGTGCTTTAATGATGAATATCCTTTAAATAATGATTGCAAATTATATATGGACTGACTTGCCACATTGATAACTTGCACAAATGAAGAACAAATGTCTTGTTATTGGATGTGTGTGTCGACACATGTTCTTGAAGGTGTCAACACATAACTTTGGATGTTCAGTTTTGTTCTTCATCAGCCGAAGCTATGACTTCGACCGCTCAATGTTTCGCCATCGTCAACCGAAACTGTGACTTCGACCGTTCACGTTTTGGTCATCGTCAGTCGAAGCTATGACTTCGACCGTTCACATTTTGGTCATCCTTAGTCGAAGCTATGACTTCGACCGATCACTGTTTGTTCATCGTCACCCGAAGCTGTGACTTTGACTATTTACATTTTGATCTCCATCAGTCGAAGTTGTGACTTCGACTATTCACATTCGGTCGAAGTGTTGTGTAACGACCCTCTTTATACCGGTACGATTATATCAATCCACATCGATATAAAGTGCGCCGTCACAGTGGGACATGTACCCAACACCACACAGTAGGTAGAGATTCACATAAATAACAAATGAAAGTACAGCGGAAATGAAATAGATTTTTATTCTATCATCATCACACACATCCCACAGTCTATATAGTAGCAATGAAAATAAACAAAGTCCATAATTAAACAAGTCCATAACGTAACATTGTTCACGTACTAGGAAATAGAAAGTACAAGCTACAAAGTAAAGATGAGTCTTCATAAAAGACCTAGCAAGCAACCTATTGGCACATCCTTACTCATAACACATTCATGCTACTCAATTTAACATAAAAGAAATTTTGCCACATGGTTCATGTCACAATTTCAATGATTAATTCATAACATACTATCTACACATGGATTTAACTTGAATCATGATATCAATTATATCTCATTCATAACATATTTACAAATAACTTGATCATGGAATTAAACACATTTACTAGTAAATCTAGCATGATGTCCAACACTTTTCACATGCTTTTATAACACATATTCACACATTTTCTTACTATTTTGACATAAAAATAACATGATCACATGGTTTCACATTATTCTACAATGTAACACATTAACACATCACTTTCACATGATCACTTTGCACATTCACACATAGTTCACATCTTTACACATTTATTTATCGTGACACATAGTCCGAACCACCATAAAGAATGACACACATATCACATAACACATACCCATCACCTAGGCATTACAGTGACGAATCTTAGTAATTGTGTAGAACCGGGAGAAGCTCTCTCCACCATAACCAGTGGTACTTGTCCACCTCCAGGATTTCATCCTGATGCCCGTAGTATATCACATACACATTGAGCCTTCCCATAGGGACTTTTCTACAGTACGGCTCCAGAGCCATCTATGGTAGTAGTGTCAATTTCGGCACACATTCACTTAATCACATTATTTCCAATTAATCACATGCTTAACATCATTTTACATGCACTTATCGGTCCATTCACATGCTTATAATTTAAACACTTATATTTCAGGTTCCAAAACCTATCATGACTATCTAACAGTATTAAAATATGCATAACAGTGCCTAAACATGATACTAACCACTGAAAATACCATTTCTTGAATGATCATGCTTAATATGGCTTTTAATTACTTTATAATTGAAAACAATACCTACAGATGTTGGATCAGATTCAAATTTTAACCACAAACTCCACACATAAAATATATAGGATGGTAATTTGTTTGGAATTTTCATGATAGTATATCTATTTTTAACATTTAACAGAGTTCTCATGTAATTTAATAAGATAATTCAATTAGACATGGAAGACAGTGAACAGATGATTCTAACAAGCTTAAAACATGTATACAGTAACCCTAAGTTCATGGAAAATTTATGTAACAAAATTATACATCATACATATTTATTCCGAATTTACACCTGTCATAACATGCATAATTTCTCATAACAGAAATTATATTATTTGTAATCATTATCAGAAATTTAACAGAAATTCATGGTTTGACCTAATGAAGATACCTGACTAACCAGAAATTTCATAACATGTGCAACCATTCACAAACCCTCGAAAAATCACATCACATAGGTTGAAAACACTATTCTGTAAAACCAGATGAACTTGACGGCAAGGGGTTTGCCGTCAGGGTAGGTTAACGGCACAATCGATTGCCGTTAACTCAAAACTTGGCGCAAGAAGGTTGTCGTCAACCTCCTGTCTGCAGAAAGTGCAGACCGAACACAGGAAATCACAGAATTTGGGGGTCTAGGACACGAATTAAAAATCCAGAAAAATTCCTAAACTCTAGGTCAAAAGTCTAGGGATGAAACCCCTAAGTCACTTGCCTCTCCAAAAACCCCTGAAGATTGAATTTTGGCGATGAAGCCCTCCTCGGCCAAGCCGAAGAGGTGATGTTTCTCGCTTTGATTCGACTTCCACGTTGATGCAGTCGATTCCCCGGCATCAGGAGAGCCCCTCCACCTTCAGTAGGGTCTCCCTTATTGTCGAAGATCACTGGTGAAGCCTTCAGATCGCCAGATCAAGCCTCACAAGTTCTCTATTTTCTCTCCCCGAATCCTAGAAAACCTCTTTGAGCCAAAGTCCTCTCTTTGCAAAGCTGACTCGGTTATAAATCCAATTGGGTCGAGGGAATCCTAGGTCATTAGTGTTCTAACCGTTGGGGGGAGGGGGTTCCTAATCCATCTCTAGAGAAAATTGGTCGGTTATAAATCTGGAATCCCAAACATAGTCAGAGATATAAAACAGCCACATTGCTATCGCTAACAAGAAATAGGCGTCAATCAATGATGATGTCTAGATCTTCATGCCACATAGTAAACGACACAAGTGTTGCTGTCAACTAGCCCTTAACGTCATGGGATGTTGACGTTAAGAAGAGATTCGGGTAGAAAAATAAAACATCACAACAGTCGTAAATGCACAGAAATTGATGGCCTTACACCATCTCCCCCTAAAAGAAAACTTCGTCCCCGAAGTTAGAGCAAAAGTAATAACCAAACAGATGGGGATACTGCTTCTTCATGGCATCCTCAAGCTCCCATGTAGCCTCCTCTCTCGAGAAATTTCTCCACAATACCTTCACAGATGCAATAGCCTTGTTCCTGAGGTGATGAACCTTACGGTCTAGGATGGCTACTGTTTGCTCCACATAAGACAAATCTGGCTGAAGTTCCATTGGCTCGGGACTGATAACATGTGACGGATCTCGCACGTATCTCCTGAGCATAGACACGTGGATGGACTGGTGTACACTTGCTAGCTCTGGGGGTAAAGCTTGCTCGTACGCCATGCTGCCCATCCGCCTAAGAATCTCAAATGGGCGAATGAATCTTGGGCTCAACTTGCCATGCCTACCAAACTTGACCACGCCTTGAGTAGGTGAAACCTTGAGGAAAACATGCTCACCAACCTCGAACTCTAAGTCTTTCCTTTTGTTGTCAGCGTAGCTCTTCTGCCTATCCTGAGCTACAATCAACCTCTGCCTGATGAGTTGAATCTTATCTAAAGTTTCTTGTACCAAGTTAGGTCCAACCAACTACCTATCACCTGTCTCCTCCCAACACAAAGGAGACCTACAGGGCCGATCGTACAATGCCTCGAATGGAGCCATGCCGATACTCGCATGATAACTGTTGTTGTAGGCAAACTCCACAAGAGGTAGGTGACATTTTCAATCGCCCTTCTAGTCTAGCACGCACGCTCTCAACATGTTCTCCAGCGTCTGAATCGTCCTCTCAGACTGCCCACCTGTCTGAGTGTGAAATGCCGAACTGTGCTTCAGCTGAGAACCCAAAGCCTCCTGAAGACCCTGCCACAGCCTCAATGTAAACCGTGGGTCTCTGTTAGATAATAGACTTCGGCACACCATGCAATCTCACAATGCTGCTAACATATAGTCTCGCCAAGCTCTCCACATACTGTTTTCTTCCTCATGGGCAAGAAGTGAGTATCTTGGAGAAACAGTCTAAGACCACCCAAATTGAGTCATTGCCCTTAGCCGATCTGGGCAAACCCGTCACAAAATCCATGGTGATCGCTTCCCACTTCCACACAGGTATCTCCATCTTCTACATAAGGCCTGATGGTCTCTGACGCTCGGCCTAAACCTACTGACACACCAAACATCGGGATACAAACTCTGCCACATCCTTCTTCATGCCTAACCACTAGAAGGATCTCTTCAAATCCTGGTACATCATGGTGTTACCTGGGTCAATTGAGAACCGCAACCTATGAGCTTCTGCAAGTACTCGCTCACGAACCTCCACAATATTCGGTACACATACTCGGTGCTGAAATCTAATAACATCGTCATCTTCTGGGTTTACATGAATTTATAATTGATGATTGTTTTTGATGATGAACAATTGATAAGCAATACATGAGTACTTGATGAACACTTCATGAACCATGCAAACACATGTTCAACTTGATCATTTAAATGTTCATGTTATCTCACTAACAATGGTCTTACATGTAGGTGAGGTTGCACAAAAGACAGTGTGTTAAAACAAGAGCAAAAAGATCAAGAAAAGCTCAAAAGAAAAGCACCTGTCGACAGCTCCTCAGCTGCCTGTCGACAGAAAACTACAGACAGAAAACACCAGGTTTTGAACATAGCCATCTGTCGACAATCTCAGTCGACTGTCGACAGCTACCTACAGGAAAACCCTTCCCGCAAGTTCATAGATCTGGCTAATGCAAATATGTCTCTAGCTGTCGACAGATGATCTAAGGCCTGTCGACAGATGTAAACAAAATCTCAATACGAGATCTCCATATGTTTCCTATGTGGGTGTTTCCTTGTTCCACGACTCTCTATACTTGAACGCCCATATAAAAGGAACTCTTCGGAGTTAATTTCGCATAGAAGCAGCCACCATCCAATACCCTAAGAAGATCCAAGAGAAGAAGTCTCTCTGCTGCTCTGCTTCAACCTGCCGCCCAGAAAACAAGAAGATCTGTCTTCCAAGCGTAGGTGAAGTCAGTTCGTCGGTGATTCAAGCTTCTACATCAACCTGAACCTGTCAAGACGAAGTTTGAAGATCATCTAGATGACCTGTAGAAGAGTTCTACATAAGGATTTGATTCTCCAACTCAGAACCCTTCTAAGTCTCTATTTTCACTTCTGTCTGTGTGGTTGTGGATCAAGTGATTCTTGTACTTGATCTACGTGGTCTATGTTGATCTGATCGTGGTTTCACATCAGACAACTCGTGTGTGTGAGTTGTAGTGTTGAACTAGCTCATAAGCAATGTTTCTGCGTGTGTGTGTGGACGGTGGACGTAGGATACACAAGTTGTGTACTCTGAACCACCTTAAAACCTCATGTCCTGTGGTTTGCACATCTTTACGTTAGATGTTTGGTAGGCACGTTGTTTTCACACACGCTAGATAAATTGCTACTCTATCTATCTATAACTAACACATCTAAGTTTAGTTTACACTCTATTGCAAGTCTCAAAAGTTTGTGTTTTTCATCAAAGAAGGTGGTAGTAAATTTTAATTGGTAGTAATCTATTCAACCCCCCTTCTAGATTACCATATAGTATAATTCCGCAACCTTTCAATTGGTATCAGAGTGAGGTTTCTCCGATCTCGATCTCATGGAATCTAATAGGGGTACATGGCCACTCTCTTGTTTTGATGGTACTGATTATCCCTATTGGAATACCGCATGCAGGTGTTTCTGAGAGTGCAAAACTTCGAATTGTGGAAGATTGTCAGCAAAGGAGTATACACACTTCCCGATGACGAAGACACCTGGACGAAGGACCAGATCGCGAAGGGAACTCTCAACTGGAGCACCCTGAACATGATGCAGTGCGCAGTTCATCCCAAAGAATACTCAAGGGTCTCCACATGCACTTCAGCGAAAGAGATGTGGGACAAACTTGAACTGATCTACGAAGGTACGTCCGAGGTAAGGGAATCAAAAGCAAGCATGCTAATTTCTGAGTATGAATTTTAAGATGAACAATGATGAAACCATCTCAGACATGTTTGCAAGGTTCATGCTAATAATAAATGGTCTGAAGGGTCTTAAGAAAGAATACTCAGAAAGTGACTTGGTGAGGAAGATACTTCGGTCTCTTCCATCCTCATGGAACACCAAGGCCACTGTCATTGAGGATTCAAAAGATCTCTCAAAGATGAAACTAGATGAACTAATTGGCTCCCTGATGACATATGAAATAAATGTGAAAAGAAAAGAAACTGAAGAAAACCAAAAAGGTTAATCGCCTTAAAAGCCTCCAAGAAAAATTCTTCAGGTTCCAAAAAGATGTTCAACAGGAAAGTGATGAGCTTGAAACTTTCTAGTGATAGTGAGAATGATGATATGGCCATGCTCACTAGACAATTCAAGAAATTCCTCAAATTCAAGAGGAAAGGGTCAGGTAACTCTAAACCTTTTCAAAAGAAAGATTTTTCAAATAAATTTGAGTCTAACAAAAAATCTGACATTGTATGCTATGAGTGCAAGAAACAAGGGCACATGAGAGGAGAATGCCCTGAGCTCAAGAAGAAGCTGAAGAAGGAGAAATTCACCTTCAAGAAAGCCAAAGCAATGATGGCTACTTGGAGTGATGAAGATGCAGATGAGGACGAACAAGCTACCTCTGGAGATGAACAAGTTCAATGTCTAATGGCAAGAAGCGACGACTCCAATGAGGTAAATTCTTCCTTTGAAAGTTACACAATTGAAGAATGGGAAGAAGCCTATACAGTCTTGTTTGAAAAGTTCTGTGAATTTAAGTCTGAAAATAAAGCACTCAAAAAGAAAATCAATTATCTTGTTCATGGCACTAATAATGATGAACAAATTGCATCCTTGAGCAAAGAAATTGAGATGATGAAAAATGATGAGGAAGCTCACTGTGAGAAGATGGACAGTTTGAAAATAAAACTAAGAAACTCAAAAGAAAAGGAAGGTCTAATGAACTCCCTTGAATCTCTCCAAAGTGAACATGATAAGCTAAAAGAAAAATTGAAAAGGCTAAGAGAACCTTAAAGGAAAATCTGAAGATCTATCAAGGTTTGTTAAAGGGAAACAAAATCTTGATGCAATTCTGAGATCTAATGTATTTGTTGCAAAGCATGGGATTGGATTTCAACCTGTAAACCAAAGGTAATTGGTAGAAATTTGCTAACTTCCTTTGTTGATTCTAGCCCAAGCACAAGTAAGCAAATCACCTCAAAGATCAATAAGACTCAAGCCAAGGGTAAGAAACAGGAACCCAAGAAAATCAAATCAGTTGTTAACACAACTAAGAAATCTGTCAACAGCCCCAAAGAGGGTTGTCGACAGGTCTGGAAACAAGCTACCTAAGAAAAGCTAACAAGGCAACAAAAGGGTAAAATGCCCATGCATGTTCCCAAGAATAACAAGCCCACTGTTGTGAAAAAATCTTCATCATGCAATTTCTGTAAGAAAGTTGGGTACAATGATAAAAAATGCTGGAATAGTCCAAATAAACAGAAAGTCAAACAAGTTTGGATTCCGAAGCATTTATTGTTTGGCATGAATGATACATTGGAAGCCAAAGTAATTTGAGTACCAAAACCTCTTGTCTGATCTATATATGCAGGAATGTCTAGCAGCCCAAAATCAAAACAAATGGTACTTGGACAGTGGCTGCTCGAGGCACATGACGGGCGACAAAGAAAAATTCTGTTTGCTGGTTGAAAAAGACAGAGGTCAAGTCATCTTTGGAGGTAACAATAAAGGCCACATCATCGGCACAGGTAAGGTCGGTAAGTATGCCTCCAACTCAATTGATAATGTATTGTTGGTTGAGGGCCTTCATCACAACTTGCTTAGTATAAGTCAATTGTGTGATAAGGGTCATAAAGTTATATTTGAATCAAAATTATGTCAAATCATTGATAAGGAAACAGGAAGTCTAAAATTTTCTGGAAAAAGGGTGAACAACATTTATTTGGTCGACTTAATGAAGACTTGTGTCTTGTGGCAAACAAGAAGGATGAGCTTACGTTGTAGCATCGTAGGCTTGGCCATGCAAGTTACAACATCTTGCACAAGATCATGAGGCTTAAACTGGTAAGTGGACTTCCTGAAATTTCCTTTAACAAGAATGAAAGTTTTTGTGATGCATGTGCACAGGGAAAACAAACCCGAAAATCCTTCAAATCAAAAGCACTGGTAAGCACTTCTAAACCTTATGAATTGTTGCACATGGACCTTTTTGGACCTACTAGAACACTGAGTCTCAATGGCAAACGATTTGGTTTTGTCATTGTAGACGATTTTTCTAGGTTCACTTCGGTAAAATTTTTGGCTCACAAAAATGAAGCTCTGAAAATCTTTGAAGAATTCTTTAATAAGATTGAGCATGGAAATGTCAATAAGATATGCTCAATACGCACTGATCACGGGGGAGAGTTTGACAACAACTCATTTTCTGATTTTTGCAGGCACCAAGGAATAGAACACATGTTCTCCTCCCCGAGAACTCCTGAGCAAAATAGTGTAGTCGAGAGAAAGAACAGAACCTTGATGGAAATGGCTCGAACCCTTCTGGTCGAAAGTCAGCTTGCAAGGACCTTTTGGGCAGAAGCGGTAAACACCTCATATTACATCCTTAACAGAGCCATGGTAAGACCTGTGATAAAGAAAACTCCCTACGAACTTGTAAAAGGTAAGAAACCCAGTATTGGGTATTTCAGAGTTTTTGGCTCAAAAGTCTTTATTCATAATAATGATAAAGTTGACTTGGATAAGTTCGAAGCCAAAAGTGATCAAGGAATTTTTCTGGGATACTCAGAACACTCTAGAGCATATAGGGTGTTTAATTTTAAATCTCGAACAGTGGAAGAAACTCCACATGTTGTTTTTGATGAGTATCCAGCAAAGCCTAACAATTCAAATGCTTACAGGTTTGAGGATGGAGATGAAGGAATAACACTTGGGGAACTACAAATGAAAGCAAAAGAAAATCCTAAAGCATTTTCCAAGACTAAAAGTGGATATCTTCGCAGGTACAATGATGAAGATGACGTAAATTTGTTCAGACATCAAGATGATGAACCTGCACAAAATCCACAAGAGGAAGAGCCTCAAGTTGAAACTCCTCAAACACACCCTCCTCCAGAACAACCTCCTCAAGTCCAGGATCAACCCGACCTTCAACAGTGACAAATGTCAGGTATTCTAAAGATCATCCACTTGATAACATCATAGGAGATGTGATTGAAAAAGTTCAAACTAGGTCTCAAGTTAGACAAATAGTTGAACATGATTATCTAGCCTTTGTCTCTCTCAAGTGGAACCCAAAAATGTTGAAGAAGCTTTAAAAGAAAATTTGTGGATTGATGCTATGCATGAGGAGCTTGGGCAATTTTAAAGAAATAATGTCTGGAGTCTAGTTCCTAGAACCCCTGAAATTTCTGTCATAGGAACAAGATGGGTCTTTAGGAATAAGTTAAATGAAGAGGGTAAAGTGGTGAGAAATAAGGCTAGACTGGTAGCAAAAGGATACAATCAAGAATTTGGTGTGGACTTTGAAGAATCCTTTGCTCCTGTAGCTAGGCTAGAAGCAGTCAGGATCTTGTTAGCATATGCATGCTCAAACAAGTTCAAACTTTTTCAAATGGATGTTAAAATTGCCTTCTTGAATGGCTACATCAAAGAGGAAGTCTATGTCTCTCAACCACCTGGCTTTGAGGATCATGATAAACCTAACCATGTATATAAATTGCACAAAGCTCTCTATGGATTGAAAAAGGCACCCCGAGCTTGGTACGACAGACTAAGCACTTTTCTGGTAAGCAAAAAACTACTCAAGAGGTAAAGTAGACCAAACTCTCTTCACTAAGAAAGTTCGCAATCACATTATTGTTGTTCAAGTCTATGTGGACGATATCATATTTGGTTCTACTAACCCATCACTGTGTGAGGAATTTTCAAATCATATGCACAGTGAATTTGAGATGAGTTTAATGGGGGAGCTTCAATTTTTTCTTGGTTTGCAGGTAAAACAACTAGAAGATGGATTTTTCATCAACCAAGAAAAATATGTCAAGGAGCTACTGAAAAGGTTTCAGTTTGAACAAGCTAAGCCTGCTTCAACACCAATGAGCACAAGCTTGAAATTGGACAATGATGAGAAAGGTAAACCGGTAGATGCAAAGTACTTCCGAGGTATGATTGGTTCACTCCTTTATCTTACTGCAAGTAGACCGGACATACAATTTAGTGTTTGCCTTTGTGCTAGATATCAATCTAGTCCAAAGGAAAGCCATTTGGTTGCAGTTAAAAGAATATTTAGTTATCTCTCAGGTACGTATGCCTTGGGTCTTTGGTATCCAGCTGGGAGTTGTTTTGATTTGATATCATATTCCAATGCTAATTATGCTGGATGTAAAATTGATAGAAAAAGTACTATTGGTTATTGCCAATTTCTTGGTGGTTGCATGGTTTCGTGGGCATCCAAGAAGCAACACTCGGTTGCACTCTCCACTACAGAGGCAGAATATGTCGCTGTAGGGAGTTGTGCAGGTCAAGTGTTGTGGATAAAAAGTCACTTGTCTGACTACAATATTGACATTAGATGCACACCTATCTTATGTGACAACACTAGTGCCATCAATCATTCAAAGAACCCAGTCCAACACTCTAGGACAAAACACATCGAAATAAGACATCACTTCTTGAGAGATGAGGTAGCCAACAAAACCTTGGAGATTCGCTTTGTACCCACTGAAAAACAATTGGCTGATATTTTTACAAAACCACTGGCTGAGGATAGATTCACAACATTGAGAAGAGAATTGGGTTTGGGCAAAATGCAATGAAACTCATACCAAATCTTAAGTATATGTTCCTTGTGTGCACCACCTATGTGGTATATCAAATGGTGACTTGGGGAAGAACAAGTTATGCTTGTTTGGAAACTGTCATTATGCGTGAGAAAAAATTCTCCGCCACGTATCCATAGTTAAGTTGTAAATAAGGGTCATTTACTTTCTATAAGGTATTTAGTTTCTTTTCACTTTGCCCTTTCTTTCTTTCTTAAACAAATGGGTTTCTTCATAGTCTGTCCTTATTCATGAAATTGTGTGCATTTGATTGCACAATTTGTGCAAATGTGTCTTCAAGTACTTGCTTATTTGTGTCCACATGAGCACACACTATGGGGGAGCAAATTCAGGTTAGATGACTGACATCTTGAGGAAATTAATCATATTTCATATACCTACATTTTCCTCACATGCCATATCTCTTTTCCTCTTTCATCCTAGCCTTCAATCTGTTCTGCACAAGCAGCTGTCGACAGCCCTGCTCCATCCTGTCGACATATCAGGCTCCACAGACACCAATTTTTGCATTCTGCATGTTTCTGTCGACAGACCACAATTCATCTGTCGACAGCCAAGCACAGTTTCTGATCCCAGAACAGCCACTTTTCTGTGTGTGTGCATCTATCGACAGGCTCCTTCTAGCAGTCGACAACCACACACTTTCCATGCATTTCTTCGATATCTCACAACATTTTCTTTGAGCAGGTTCATGCCTTTCAAGTAAGTTGTCAATTGGGTGCCTATGCATGTTTTAATCACTCATACCCACATGATATTAAAGGCATTGTCTGTATCACCATGATTTTGACATACTACTCATGTAAGAGTCTAGGTTGTATCATTCGGAGAATATTGATCTAATCTAATGGATATCAACTAACTCCCTTGCATAACTCTCTTGTAGGCACACACAGTTCACAAGTGTCTTGATCAGTCCTATGGTCATTGAACTCTATGTCTAGCATTGATTGTTAACCACATACATTATTTGACCTTGATTTTCAAACAAAACATGATAAAATTCAAAAAAAAGGAGAAATGCTACCTATTTATCATATCTCCATACAACTCAAAATTGGGATAAAGATAGAGCAATGATGTGTATTGCTGAGTAACCGGGGACATGGGCATCACAAATGTTTGTCCTCGCGTCAAAAAGCTTACTCATTAACTCTGTAGAATGGTATGATAGTCACTCTCACTTAGTAACTGGGGGTAAGGGCACTAGAAATGTCTATCCTCACGTCAAACGGTGTTCGTGAACCTAATTACCACTTTTCCCATTGCATTTTGTTAAACAAAAAAAAAAGAAGGAAATAGTGTGAAGCCTCCACTGTTTGATTAATTCCCGGTCCATTGGTGTCTATGGCTAGCCATCTAAGTAGACATTTTCTTCATCAACCATTTGACCATCCTTTACTTGGAATAGTGTTCGTCTACAATAATTTGTTATTCCACAGGGGTTATGGTAATCCTCTAAGTTTTGGTAAGATGTTCTCTTTGAAGGGCTATGCGGAATAACACAATATGGTAGTCTAGAAGGGGGGTTGAATAGATTACGACAATTTCTAATTACTGATGGCTTTTTTTCGGTGCTACAGCGATCTTAATGAAACTTGATTAGAATTCGATTGAATATAAGAAAGCTTGAGTTGATATAAATGAGAACAGGGTATCAAACGTGCGTATGAACAACGTGCCTACCAATCATCTATCGCAAAACGCGAACAAACTACAAGACACGATGATTTAAGGTGGTTCGGAGTACACAACTCGTGTATCCTACATCCACCGTCCACACACACACGCAGAAACGACTGCTTATGAGCGAGTTCAATACAGCAACTCACACACACACACGTTGTCTGATGAACCACGATCAGAACAACCACAATTTTGTGGATCAAGCACAAGGGATGCTTGAAACACAATCACACACACACAATAGAATGGAAATTGTGAAATGGAGATGAATTTAGAGTTGGGGAACAAATCCAGTTGGAATTCTTCTCGTGGATCGTCTAGACGCTCTTCAAACTTCGATTGGATGTAGACTGATCGATGTAGAAGGTTGAATTGACGACGATCCGGCTTCAACTCCTCATGGATGGTGATTCCACGACGATCTGGGCGGAGGATTGAAGCAGGGCAGCAAATTGGGGCTTTTCCTCTTGGTCCCTTGGAGGCTCTTGCTTGAGGGGCTGCTCTGTGCGAATTTGGCTCCAAAAGGATGCTTATATAGTGTTAGGTAAAGGTGGGGGTCGTGGAGGAAGGAGACACCCAAATGGGGCTGAAATTAGAATTTCAGAATTTCATGTTTCCGACGTCTGTCGACAGGTGCACCTGCATCTGTCGACAGATGCACTCAGTCCATGATCAGTCTGAGAATTGGGTTTCAGAAATCTGAACTTCTGTGTGTATCTGTCGATAGGTAATTTGCATCTGTCGACAGATGCACTCAGAGATACAAAAACTGAAGTCTGTCTTGGGTTGTCTGTGTGTATCTGTCGACACATACCCTGGGCCTGTCGACAGATACTCTTCTTTGACATTGCCTTGGTCTGTTTGCTCATCTCTTTGATGCTCCATCTTTCATGCTTGTGCACCTACATGTAAATACATTGTTAGTGATATACATTGTATGATTTAGCAATATTTAACATAATCATTTTTCATGGTGTTTTTCATGTTAATTAACACATCAATTTTGCATTAAATCAATGTTCAAGGATATTAATGTGATCATCAAAAACATGATATATTGAAAACCCAACAATCTCCCCATTTTTGATGATGACAAAAAAATTCAATTGATGCATAATATTGATGTTCTCCCCCTTTTTGACAACAAACAAAAAGTCAAGTCATGCACATATAAGAGACGAATAAACATGAACTATGATTTTTCATTGATTGATCATTCAAATTACACAATACAAGAGACAACCATTACATGACTCAATAAAGAGCAAAAGGAAGGGAAATAACATGAGCAAGCAAAAAGATAACAGGACTAGTAAGACTAACTCCCAGCTAAGACTCTTAACGACCTCTAAGGACCCTGAGACCCTCTATTCATCGTCATGTCCAGTAGGTGGAGGGTGAGAATGGCATTTGGGAAGGGAGAGTGGAGGGATCTCAGACGAGGAGCAGCGAGATCGTCGGAGACGGATCGGATCTTGAGCCCTGGAGGGGGAAGAGAGGGGTTCGGAGAAGAGGAGGAGGAAATGAGAGGGGAAATGGTCGTGGGAAGCCTTTAGAATAGGTTTAGAAGGGATTTAGAAAAGAGGCCCCACACAAAAGACTTGAACCGGCGCGATGGTTGGCTTCAAAAACGGATCTGGGCTGCCGGCTGTCGACAGATAACCATCTGTCCGTCGACAGATAACTACTTTTTGGCAGAAACTTGATTTTTTCAAGATTTTTCAAAGGGTCAAGTGTTCATTTGGCATTTTCGGGTAAAATAGGTGTATGTACAAGATAAAAATGCATATCCATTATGATGAAGACATGACACAATTCTACAATGATTTTGAAAAAAACCGATGAGTTCTTTAATTAGATCATAAAGATCACATTTCACAAAAGCCAGTGAAAATTAAATAACTCTTTTGATTAAGGCCATTGAAGAAAAACATGCATCAAAATAGAGATGATAGTCAGATGAAATTTGAATTAGATGGCCACAAGAACATCTTACCCATAAGAAGCACATTGGACTTGACGTAAAAATTTTCGGAGGCTTCACTCTATTTCTAGTATGATTTTAGGATCTTTAAACAACGAAGATGGGAAAGAGTGGCAATGAGGAGCACTTTCACTTTTTCATGTGAAGGTAGACATTTGTGATGCCAATACCTCAAGTTACTCAATGTGAGTGTCCATCAAGCCATTGTATAGAGATAATGAAACAACCTTTTGACGCGAAGACCGACATTGGTGATGCCCATGTCCCCGGTTACTTAGTGATTTTCATCATTGCTCGACCTCCATCCCATAATTGAAAGATATTCTTTTTGTTTGAAACTTAGAAATAGGTAGCTTTTCTCCCTTTTATTTTGTTGTTACTTTTCGCCAAGTACATGAGATTTCTTTAGGCAAGTGATAATGTAGAACATTAAATTCAAGGACCTTCTAATTTTTCAAATCATTTTGGATTTGTGGTGGTGTAATCCTGTTTGGGCCGGAGCCAAACGGGCCTCCAGTAAAGAGAACTGGGAAGACGGACGCCGGTGCGGACGAGAGCCTGCAAGACCAGAAATGGATCAGGGGGCTCGGTGAAGACCGGGGAAACCCTCCGATGCCTAAGTCAGTGGAGAGCTTGCAAGGCAGGGGGTTTCGGAGTATGGAAGCGTGTTCGCGTGAGGGAGAACGTATCGGTGCATGGTACTGTACCTGTGCTTTTATAGACGTTGGTGCCAAGGCGAACGTGCGTAACGTTGGTAGATCGTGCCTGAAAAGGCGCCTCAATGGGCGCACATAATGGGAGGAGTTATGCACTCAGGCGCCCGTTGGAACCAGGCAGTTCGTGCCTCTTGATGATGGAGCGCGTGGCATGGGGCGGTTATAACCGCGGCGTAAGCCAGAGAGCCTGCTCGGCACCCTCTGGACACACCTTCCGAGCAGGTGACCCACATGGGGGCTCGAACGTGCTGTTCGGTGATATCCAGGGTTGTACCGCGTAGCAGGATTGACGTTCCTGTTCGGAAACCGTCCGCTAACGAGTTCGGCGACGCTTCACTAGGGGTGAGTGGCGCGTGGGCCTCCTTGCATCCGATCCGCACGGAGACGTGGGACCGTACGGGGGGGTCACGTCACAGAGAGAAGGCACTGATGGGCCTTGACGCAATGGGCTTAGGTGGCAGAAAACAGCCACCACACTTGCCCCCCACGCCCTCAAGTGGCTCAGAAGCCGGGGCGCTTGAGGGCGGCGCCCTGCTCGAGTGTCATCTCCACCATAAATGCGGTATCGTCCTCGGAGATCCGAACAGACCTGTAGCGACGCTTCTACAGAGGGGTTCGCCTCGAACATGAGGCTTTCATAATGACCACGTGGGTCGTGTCAAACCCGGAACGTCACACGCCAGGCCCGAACGGTCACCCACGGGTCATTCGAGAGGAGACTTGGAGTGGAGGGAAACGCCGTTTCCAGCCCCGCTTCGAATTTCGCGCCTCACCTTCCTTATAAGGAAGGGGAGGAGGTAAGAGCGGGGTCTTCATCTTCGAAAGATTTTCCAGAGTCCACTACTTCCCAAGCCGCTCGCCATCTCCTCCTTCGAGCTTTCCTCCGCTCCCGTACTACTTCTTCGTGCGTTGTGCTCTTCGCCTTCCAGTGATGGCCCAGAAGGGAAAGGAAATCGTTGAAGCCAGCGGGATGCTGCCGGTGGGAGCGAAAGCGGCGAAGTACCGGAGCTTCGAGGGTCTCCGAGAGCACTTCTGGATAGGTGAGGATTACAACATCGTCCTGATGCGTGAGGACGAGTCGTACCTAACCACGAGGCCGGGGTGCTTCGTGCTTTCGTTGGACCTGCTGGAGGCTGGTCTCTGGCTGCCAATGCCGGAGATTGCAAAGGAGCTGCTCCGAAGCTGGAAGGTGGTGCCTATTCAGCTGACGCCCAACTCGTGGAGGACCATATTCGTCTTTTACATCATATGCAAGAAGAGGAAGATCGAGGCGACTGCGGAGATCTTCCGAAATCACTTCAGCTTGGCGTGCTCTCCACAATCCGGGATGGGGATCGTGTACCTGAAACACCGTACAAACCGGATGCGGATCAACTTCTCGCCCCGACTGTCCAACAACAAAGGGTGGACAGGGCGCCTCTTCTCCGTAGGGCGAAGAAAGGGAGCGAACATCCCCGAGTGGGACTTCCCCGTGAGGGTGGTGGAGCCCCTGAAGAAGGCGGACATGGCCCCTTTCTTGATTCAGGAGGTAGCCGCGGCCTCCCAGTCGCTGAACACGGTCGGGGTGAACCACGCCGAGGGGTACTTGACCGAGTACAAGCTTGTGAAATGCAAGCTTAGCCGCGCCTGGGGTAAGTCTTCTACTTCTCTGCTCGTTTTCTTTTCCCACATACATGGGTTCTAACCCTTCTTCTGCTTCTTTCAGACGACGAAGAAGTAGCTGCTGGTCGGGACCAGAAGGAGATGGCAAACTATGCCGAGATGATCCCCGTTAACCTTTGCTTAGTAAGGCTGGACGAGGGTGGCTCCGCGAAGGGGCCCGCGCAGAAAGCGAAGGCCGTAGCGAAAGGAGGTGCCGTGAAGGAGGCACTTGAGACGGCGACGACCACAGGGGCGACTTCTCTCCCTCAACGGAAGAGGAAGGAGAAGCGCAAGGCGGCCCTGGTGGAGTCGCAGGACGGGGGCCGCACCTCCGAAGAGGAGGTGTCCTACTAGCCCCGGGCTCGCAAGAAGAAGAAGGCGACGAAGTCGATGCCGCGCGTTGCAGAGAGCGCCGCGGTAGTGGAGGAAGAAGAGGAGGATCTTGAGCCTCTGCTGGCTCGAAGCTCTCGCCAGCATGCGGGGACGCCCGAGAAGAGGGCATCCACAACTCCAGCTGTGGACCGTTCGAAGGCGGTCATGAAGATGTCCGCCGAGCTGGGCCTGATTATGGTCAGCGATGAATCGGACCGCTCCGGAGAGCGGGCGAAGTCTCCGGTGCGCGAGACCCAAGAAGTCTTGCCCGGTGAAGGGAGCGCCGAGCAGGGTGGCACGCCAGACGAGGGCGTACAGCTCAGTGCCGAGGACGGGGCGGTCGCCACGGACTTCACTCCTGTGCCAGCAGCTGATTGCAGTTTTGGCGAGGTACTTCTTCCGAGGGGGGATGTTCCGCAAGGAAGTGGAGACATCCTGCCCCCCACCTCAGTGATCACCGAAGGCCGTGTAGTCGGCGAGGATGCAGCGGAGGTGATTGCTGAGGATATTGTAGTCGGCGAGAGTGCAGCCGTCCTCGAAGAGAAAAGCACTCAAGCTCCGGGAGATGCTGAGGAGGGCCGTGCAACAGCCTTTGCAGCCTCCGTTACTGAGGATGGTGGGGAGGTGCGGCCAGCAACAAGGCAGGAGGCCGTTGGGGCGGGTCGAGCTTCGGCTTCGACGAGCGTTGTTGCCATGACCTCCGGGTCGGGCCGGCAGAAGGACCTTGTGATTGATGTCGCCCCGATCCCGTCTGCCGCTGTTGTGGCTGGAGACGAGAGCTCCGGGGACGATGATAGGCCTCTGAGGGAGGTGCTGCACCGAAGACTCCCCAAGGTGCCCTCGGTGGCGGCGCTGGAGGCTACGCTTCATCGTGTCGAAATGTCGCCAAGGAAGCTACCCTCTAGCCCGACTGCCTCTTACCTTGATCGCCTAGCAAGGTGTCAGGACCTTCCCTCTAAAAGGACTCTGGAGTGATGACCAAACTGTCCCCATAATAAATATTTCCATTTATTTATATATTAATTTTGATGATTAACAAAATAACACTAATGGATTTCTTGAGCCTTGAGAATAGGAAATAAAAGAAAAAAAAATGAAAGATCAAGACAATCTGGTAAGTCTCATCTCACTTCTATCCAAGTCTTTGCATCGACTTCTTTGATAAGCAGAACGATTTCCTCTTTGACCGGAAAACTCAAAACAAATCGATACCGCATCGACTTCTTTGATAAGCAGAACGATTTCCTCTTTGACCGGGAAACTCAAAGCAAATCGATATCGCAACGACTCTTAAAAGACATCGTAACGATTTCTTTAGAACTCGCAACGACTCTCTGTCATAACGATTTCTTTAGACCTCGTAACGATTTCTTTAGAACTCGCAACGACTCTCTGTCATAACGATTTCTTTAGACCTCGTAACGATTTCTTTAGAACTCGCAACGACTCTCTGGCATAACGATTTCTTTAGACCTCGTAACGATTTCTTTAGAACTCGCAACGACTCTCTATCATAACGATTTCTTTAGACTTCGTAACGATTTCTTTAGAACTCGCAACGACTCTCTGTCATAACGATTTCTTTAGACCTCGTAACGATTTCTTTAGAACTCGCAACGACTCTCTAGCCGTAACGATTTCTTTAGAGTTCATAACGATTTCTTTAGAGTTCATAACGATTTCTTTAGAGTTCGTAACGATTTCTTTACTGTTCATAACGCCTTGCTTTGTATAACGATTTCGTGTAACGATTTCTTTACTGTTCGTAACGATTTCTTTACTGTTCATAACGCCTTGCTTTGTATAACGATTTCGTGTAACGATTTCTTTACTGTTCATAACGATTTCTTTACTGTTCATAACGCCTTGCTTGTTGTAACGACTTCAAAAGTTATCACAACGATTTCCTTACAGTTCATAACGACTTGCTATAATTCATAACGATTTCATAAGTTATGAAGTCAGCAAGATTCTTTTTATCGAATTTCTTGATGCATCAGTATAATGCCTTTTAACAGCGTTGAAAAGTCAAAGTCATATCTTGTCCGTTGACTGCTATGCATTTAATGCTCTCTGATCGTATCTCCCATGCATGCAGACAATATCTTCCATTTCTATGCTACTCTGTCTACGTACTTTTTTAGACAGAAAGGAGCCTTGCTATATACTGCAATATCTGTTCCATCTCAACTAACAATAGACATCAGTCTTAGCTGTCTTCTATTTATTGATGATATGCCTACAGATATCTGACAAGACTCATCTGGACAACGTTGGACACAAGATACAAAGTTCTATGACATCTTCTTGGCGTGTACACAAGGATAAAAGACTGACGTTCAGAAGCTTCCTTTGTGACCAGTCTAACGTACACAAGGATAAGAGACAACGGACACTTCAACGTTCGAATTTGAATCAGCAGTTTAAATAGAAGACTCAAGACGGAAAACAAAAGAGGAGTGAGCAACAACGTTTGATTTCTGAAGAAGAAAGAAATCCATCTCTTCGAGTCCTCAGAAGATTTAAACAAGAGCGAAGCCTCCACTCCAACCTTGTTCTTAGCTCTTAGCTCTCGGTGATCAAAAATAGTTTTTATTTGTGAGAGCTTGTGTAGTCCTTGGAGAGAAAAACCTTGTTATATCTCTTTCTCTCTCGGGGGCTTAGGAGCTTCAGTGTGTAGCTGGTCAAGCTAGAGTCTGAAGCCTGTTTCCACACCCTTTTCTTATCAGATTGTGTTCCCTTCTGGACGAAGGAAGACCTGGTGGTATCCAGGGTGGTTGTTGTTCCCTTCAGGCTGAAGGAAGACCAGTTGAGGCTGGGTGTAAGGATCCTTAAGGGGGATTGTACCCTTGGTAGTGAAATCCTGAGGTATTGCTCAGGGACTGGACGTAGGTCTCCTGTGGAGAGGAGTTCCGAACCAGGATAAAAATCCTTGTGTCTTGTGGATGTGTTTTGTGTGATTGTTGTCTTGTTTGCTCTAACTTTAACCTTGTTATTAAGTTGTGCAATCCTTTCAGTAAACAGGTTTCAACCAGAGATCGAAGTTTTTAATAACCCATTCACCCCCCCTCTGGGCTAGCTAGCTGGGCAACAAGTGGTATCAGAGCGAGTCTCTTCGACAAAGAAGAAGATCCAACGATCTGAAGAGCAAAGATCAATGGCAGCCCAAAGCAACTTCGAAGGTCAGTCAGTCAACAGGCCTCCCTTGTTCGATGGAGAAGATTACACATACTGGAAGACTAGAATGGAATATTTTCTACAAGGTCATGATTACACAATCTGGTCCATTGTAGAAGAAGGATCTTTTGGTCACAAATGCTAAGGCTCAGTGGACAGATGATGATAGGAAAAGAATATCCTTAAACTGCAAAGCCAAGAGCATATTATGCTGTGCCCTAAGCAAGAAAGAGTTCAATAGAGTCTCAGCCTGCAAATCCGCAATGGAGATGTGGGAAAAGCTCAGAATTACCTATGAAGGGACAGACAAGTAAAGGAGACAAGAATAGATATTCTAGTAGCTCAATATGAAAGATTTCAGATGCAGACAAGTGAATCAATAACTCAGATGTTCAGCAGATTCACAGACATCACAAATGGATTAGCTGGTTTGGGAAAGGTTTATGATGTACCAGATATGGTTAGAAAGGTCCTCAGATCTTTACCATCTTCATGGACTCCGAAGGTAACAGCCATTGAAGAAGCCAATGATTTAAAATTAATGTCATTGGAAAAGCTAATAGGATCTCTCATGGCTCACGAGATAAACATGGAGAGATTAGGAGAATCCTCCAGCAGAAGGAAACAATCAAATGCTCTCAAAGCAAGTGAAGATAATTCAGAAGAATCCTTGGATAATAGTGAGAGTAGTAAAGACAGTGATGATGAAGAAGCCATGCTGTCTCGAAGACTTCAAAGGATTCTAGCAAAGAAAAAGAAATATCAGTCCGGAAGAAAATTTTTTAAGAAAAACAAAGACTTTAGAAAACCAGAAGTAAAGGATCAAAAGAAAGGAGAAGTGATTTGTTATGAATGCAAGAAGCCTGGACACATCAAGGCAGATTGTCCCATGATCAAAAGAGTGATCACAAGAAGAAGGACAACTTCAGAAGATTTAAGAAGTACAGAAAGAAAGCAATGGCAGCTGCTTGGGAGAACAGCAGTGACTCAGACAGTGAGTCAAGCTCGAGCAGTGAAAGTGAAGAAGCCAACTTGGCTCTCATGGCCAACACCGAAG
This sequence comes from Colocasia esculenta, assembly GCA_014218235.1. Taxonomy (NCBI): domain Eukaryota; kingdom Viridiplantae; phylum Streptophyta; class Magnoliopsida; order Alismatales; family Araceae; genus Colocasia; species Colocasia esculenta. The sequence goes on along the minus strand of CM024765.1, from coordinate 21,186,805 downwards.
ACAAGGTAACCTCTGACTCTTCTTTTAATTCATGCAATGATTCAGATTCTGATAATTTGGAAAATGCTTTTAATGAACTTTATGAAAAATACAAAGAAGTATGCAAATTACTTAAACTAGTAAGAAAAATATAATCTGTTTAGAAAATACAAACTCAGACCTAAGAACAGAAAATGAAGAACTTGAAAAACAAATTACTGAACATAAAAGAAGAAATGAATTATTATGTGAAGATTTAAAAGAGAAAATAAGAAAATAAATCATCTAGAAAACAAGAAGACTTAGGTGAACTTAAAATAGAAATAGAAAGACTAAATAAAGAAAATGATAATCTATCAAGTACACTAGAAAATTTACCAATGGTAAAACTCTTTAATATTAAAAGGTGCTAGGAGATCGGGTAAAAGAAAATGGATTAGGATATACACCCCCAGACAATGAAGAAACCATAATATACCCTAAAACATATCCAACACCAAAATTTGTACCCGAACAAGATGTAGCATACAAAGCTGATTTCAAATATATAGAAAAAGTAACTAAGTTATCCTGCTGCAGTCACTGCAACAAGTTAGGACATATTAAAATTACATGCCCAACAAGACATAAAAAATGGATATTAAAAGGTAAAGTTGATGATACTAACCAATCAGGACCCAAAAGAATTTGGGTACCTAAAGCTTGATGTTCTCATTTCAGGTTACCCTCGAGCATCCAATGGTATTTGGATAGTGGGTGCTCAAGGCATATGTCAGGCAACAAGAAGATATTTGTTGATCTCCAAGCTGAAGAAGGTACAGTCACCTATGGAGATAATGGAAAAGGGACTGTGATAGGAAGCGGGTCTGTGAACATCAAAGGAAAATCAGTCATAGAGGATGTAATGCTGGTCAAAGGGTTAAAGCACAATCTCATCAGCATCAGCCAGTTGTGTGACAAAGGCCATCAAATTCAGTTTCAAGAATCAAAATGCAGTATCTTAAAGGATGGTGCAGTCATATTTGAAGCCTACAGAGAAAGAAATTTGTATGTTCTATATCTCGATGAACTCAAGGATCAAGATGTGTGTTTGGCAGCTAGTAAAGATCAATCAACTGAGTTGTGGCACAGAAGATTGGGCCACTGCAGCTTGGATGGGTTGAACAAGCTCAGAAAGAGAAAACTAGTTGAAGGACTGCCAAAGGTAAATTTCAGATTGGATAGCATTTGCAGACCTTGTGCAAGAGGAAAGCACACCAAGAGCTCCTTCAAATCAAAGACTGTAGTAACCACCTCAAGGCCCTTAGAACTACTTCACATGGATTTATTTGGGCCAATGAGGACTACCAGTTTGGGAGGAAAGAATTTTGGATTTGTAATAGTTGATGATTATTCAAGATTCACTTGGGTATCCTTTTTAGAGCACAAAGATGACACATTTGAAAATTTTGTCAGCTTCAGTAAGAAAGTTCAGAAAGATCAGAAATTCTCAATTGTCTCTATTCGATCAGATCATGGTGGTGAGTTTCAGAATGAAAAGTTTACGAAGTTCTGTGATGATCAGGAATTAAGCACAACTTCTCAGCTCCAAGGACACCTCAACAGAATGGAATTGCTGAGAGGAAAAACAGAACTCTTTTGGATATGGCAAGAACCATGTTATCAGAATATGATCTGCCAAGATATTTCTGGGCCGAAGCTATCAACACTGCATGTTATATCATAATAGAGTGATGATCAGGCCAATTCTGAAGAGGACTGCTTATGAACTCTACAAAGAAAAGAAGCCAAAGATTAGCCATTTCAGAATATTTGGATGTCCTTGCTTCATCCATAACAATGGAAAAAGGGACATTGGTAAGTTGGATGCCAAATCAGATGAAGGCATCTTCATGGGGTACTCTTCTAAACCTAAAGGTTATAGAGTTTTCAATAAACGTTCCTTATTGATTGAACAATCAGTACATGTTATTTTTGATGAATCTAACCCTTCCTTGAAAAAGGAAGAAATTAGTGACATTGATGATGCAGATGACTTGTCCGAAAAATTAAAGAATACTTCAATTAAGGACAAAGAGGATCCAACTCTGGAAGAACTGCAGCAAACAGAAATCCAACATGAAGATCTTCCAAAGGAATGGAGATATCAGAAAGATCACCCTCCTGAAAACATCATTGGTGATCCATCTGTAGGGGTAAGAACTAGAGGTAATGTAATTCCATGCGATTATTTAGCATTTGTTTCTCAAATAGAGCCTAAGTCAGTCAATGAAGCTTTATCTGATGAATCTTGGATATTAGCCATGCAAGATGAACTAAATCAGTTCAAGAGAAACCAAGTATGGTCACTTGTTCCTAGACCATCCAATCATTCAGTTATTGGCACCAAGTGGGTGTTCAGAAATAAACTGGATGAGTCTGGAATAATCTTAAGGAACAAAGCCAGATTGGTGGCTCAAGGCTACTCCCAAGAGGAAGGCATAGATTTCGATGAAACTTATGCACCTGTAGCTAGACTTGAGGCCATTAGGATTTTACTTGCTTATGCATCTGCACTTGATTTAAAACTTTTTCAAATGGATGTCAAATCAGCCTTTTTAAATGGTTTCATCAAGGAGGAAGTTTATGTTGAACAACCTCCAGGTTTTGATGACACTGAATTTCCAAATCATGTATTTAAACTACATAAGGCTTTATATGGTTTAAAGCAAGCTCCTAGAGCCTGGTATGAAAGGCTCAGTACTTTCTTATTAAATCATGGTTTCACTAGAGGTAAAGTAGATAGTACATTATTTATAAAATCTAAGGTTAAACATATACTTCTTGTACAAATCTATGTAGATGATATTATTTTTGGATCTACTGATGAATCTCTTTGCAAGTACTTTGAAAAGCTTATGCAGGGAGAATTTGAAATGAGCTTGATGGGGGAGTTAAGCTACTTCCTTGGATTGCAAATCAAGCAAGGGAAGGATGGCACTCATATCTGTCAAGCAAAGTACACCAAAGAGCTGTTGAAGAAATTTGGATTTGAAAATGCAAAGCCATTATCAACTCCAATGAGCACATCAACCAGAATGGACAGTGATCAAAAAGGTAAAAAGGTAGATCAAAAGAATTATCGAGGTATGATAGGATCATTACTTTACTTAACTGCCAGTAGACCAGACATTTTGTTCAGTGTATGCATGTGTGCTAGATATCAGGCAGACCCTAGAGAGTCTCACTTAATTTCTGTAAAAAGAATATTTAGATACTAGCTAGAACTCATGACTTAGGTCTCTGGTATCCTAGATCATGTGAAATAAAACTAATAGGATATTCAGATGCTGATTATGCTGGTTGCAAAGTAGATAGAAAGAGCACCAGTGGATGTTGTCAGTTTCTTGCAGGATGCTTAATATCATGGACATCCAAGAAACAAAATTCAGTAGCTCTATCAACAGCTGAGGCGGAATATGTTGCTGCTGGAAGTTGCTGTACACAACTTCTTTGGATAAAGCAACAACTTGAAGATTTCGGCATTCACATCAAATCAATTCCTCTATTGTGTGATAATACAAGTGCCATCAACCTCACCAAAAATCCAGTTCAACACTCAAGGACAAAGCACATTGAGGTAAGATACCATTTTATTCGAGACCATGTAGCTAGTGGTAATTTAGAAATTTCGTTTATAGATACAAATGGTCAATTGGCAGATATCTTCACAAAAGCCCTACCTGAAGAGAGATTTACATCTCTTAGAAGGGAACTAGGGATGTGCAATTTGTGAAAGAATTTCTGTGATTTTATTGACATATAATTCTTCAGATTAAATGAAAGTTCTCTCTCCGTTAAAGTTAAGCAAAACTCAGTTATCTATATGCTTTGACCGCTTCTGTGTAGAAAGTTGTTTGACTTGTCAAACCCTTTTGTCGCTTTCTATCTTTACCGCCTTTGGCGCTCCTCCATTCATAAAGTAATATTATTTTATTTAAATCGCTCTGGGATCGACTCGTCTTCTACCTTTACCCTTTTTATCCTCTATCTGTTCACCCAAAGCCGATGCCCTAACGATTTTGGGATCGACTCTCTGCAACTTTCGAAGCCTTCTTCTCTTCCCGCAAAGAATTCCTTCGAGAACTTCCGTCCCTTCCATCATCCTCCCTTCCAGAATCTTCTTTTCTCTGCACCCATGGCCGCTCCGTTGATCTCCGGAAGTGTTGGGGACTACAGTGCTGAGTATTTATCCCCAAGGGAGCAAGAAAGATTTACGTTTGTGAAGACGAAGATTTGCGGAAATAAGGCAGTGGATGTTCAGAATCTTGAGAAGAGTGGCATGGCCAGGCTAGTTGATACTCTAAGAAGATTGCAGTGGATGGACGTGGTCACCTTCAGTGAGGTAAGCTACCCAGACTTGGTAAAAGCCTTCTACATTTGTCTGAAGTCAGAAGCAGATGGGTCCCTTGTTTCCTCTGTCAAGGGCATCCAAATCAGAATAACCCATGAGCTTTTGCGTGATTTGTTTGGAGTGAAGACCTCTGGATTTAGTGGCATTCACTCTGTGAATGATGAAGTCAAAGGTCTCGGGATTATCGGTCCAGGATTTAAGTTGAAGGATGGGAAGCTTGATATTAATCAGATGTCCGCATTCAATAGACTGCTTCACTTTATAGTCTGCCAAATCTTAGTACCTCGTAGTGCTACCTTTTCTTCATGTACTAGGGCAGATTCGGACATAATGTTCTGGGCAATCCAGAACAAAGAAATAAACCTAGCCGCAGTGATGATTGAGAGAATGGTGTTTGCACATGCTCAGCTATGGGAAACAAAGAGCAAGTTGAATGTTTCCCTTCCGTATGCTCATCTACTGACCAAGATTTTCAGGCACTTTGGAGTAGATTTGTCAGGTGCAGTAGCTGAAAAGATGGGCCAGTCTATAAGGTCCAGAAACCTGAAGAAAAGTGGTTTTTCAGTGCAAGAAGGAGTTTGGTCAAAATCCTCTGTGGCTGAAGGAGAAGCAGTTATTGCAGATATTCCAGAAGCAGCAGCAGAGCAAGAAGTAGTAGAAGTAGAGCAAGCAGCAGATCCAGCAGAGCAAGCAGCAGCAAATCAAGCAGAGCAAGAACCAGTTGAGTCAGCTGTGGGATGCCAATCCGAAGCTCAATTGGAAGAGGATGCAGCTGGTGTGGCAGATTCCTTGCCCACCACCTTAGTCGCCTCTATTTTAAGAGAGGTATTGGACTCCATTCCCTCCATCTCAGTCTCTTCTAAGGCAGGAGGACCTGATGAAGAAGTTATGGCAGCAGGCCATACTGAAGTTCAGTCTGAATCAGTTGCAGATGTTGAGGTACAAGCAGGTACTCAACAAGATGGGCATGGAAGAAGCTCCTAGCCAAGGGAGCAAAGTAGAGTTGACCTGAAGTATCTGAATCCGTGGCAGAAGGCCACTTGGAGAAAGTTGTCTTGGAAGAGGCTCCTACTCGGGGGGAGCAAGAAAGTATTGAAGTCCCTGCTCCCATTCAGGGGAGCAAGCTGAGATTGAGAAGCCTGTGAATGAAGATATTCCTGAAAATGTTACTCCTACTCAGGAAATCCCAGCTCCCGCCAAGGTTGATGTTAGTGAAGGCCCAAGTGCAAGCAATTTAAATGTAGAGGAGCCTGTCTCTCAGCAAGGTAAGCAGAAAAGAGTTGTTCACAGGAGGTCAAGGAAGGCCATAGAAACGTGAAGTTGAAGCATGTTATGGCCTTGTTAAAAGCCCAAGGAGAGATCTTGGCATCAGTTCAGTCTAGCATACAAGGATTGTTTCAAATTAAGTTTCAATCTCCTCAGACGTATCCTCAATAAGAAATGCAATGAGGTATTTCAATAAAGAGATGTCTGATATGAAGAATTTGCTGGCTAATCTTTCAAGGTCTAGTGGTGTCCCTCCTGCACCCACTCAGAGCAGCCCAGCTGAAGTTCCCAGGCCACCAGGGCCTCCAGCAGAAGTCTCTCGGCCAACAGGGCCACCAGTTCAAGGGTCAGGGCCATCAGGGCCATCAGTCGTAAGGTCACCCGGACCAGTGGCAGCCTCAGAGTCTTCAGGACCCTCTCAAGCAGTCAAAGAGAGTCAGGCCAAAGGGAAAGAGCCAATGTCAGTTTTCAAGGCCCCTGATACTTCATCTCTTGCCACTCCAACCCTCTCCACACCTTCATCTCCTTCTACTGCACCTCCTGCTCCACCAACCATAAAACATCCCTTCCTTGGGACCCTCCTTCTCAGTTGCCTCTGGCGTTTTTCTGCAAATTTTTGAGGACCTTGAGATCAAGGCATGGGCTGTTGTCTCACAGCATGCCTCCTTATTATCTCCTCTGTATTATCTTTCTCCATCTTAATATAAATCTTTCTCTCTTCTTTGCCTCACAGCTTATCTTTTTGCTTAATGACAAAATGGGGGAGACAACTAAACGTAAATCTGAAAAAACATATTCATTTTTTTGTATGATGTTTAGTATATTTTGTCATCATCAAAAAGGGGGAGATTGATGACCAAACTGTCCCCATATAAATATTCCATTTATTTATATATTAATTTTGATGATTAACAAATAACACTAATGGATTTCTTGAGCCTTGAGAACAGGAAATAAAAGAAAAAAAATGAAAGATCAAGACAATCTGGTAAGTCTCATCTCACTTCTATCCAAGTCTTTGCATCGACTTCTTTGATAAGCAGAACGATTTCCTCTTTGACCGGAAAACTCAAAACAAATCGATACCGCATCGACTTCTTTGATAAGCAGAACGATTTCCTCTTTGACCGGGAAACTCAAAGCAAATCGATATCGCAACGACTCTTAAAAGACATCGTAACGATTTCTTTAGAACTCGCAACGACTCTCTGTCATAACGATTTCTTTAGACCTCGTAACGATTTCTTTAGAACTCGCAACGACTCTCTGTCATAACGATTTCTTTAGACCTCGTAACGATTTCTTTAGAACTCGCACGACTCTCTGTCATAACGATTTCTTTAGACCTCGTAACGATTTCTTTAGAACTCGCAACGACTCTCTATCATAACGATTTCTTTAGACTTCGTAACGATTTCTTTAGAACTCGCAACGACTCTCTGTCATAACGATTTCTTAGACTCGTAACGATTTCTTTAGAACTCGCAACGACTCTCTAGCCGTAACGATTTCTTAGAGTTTATAACGATTTCTTAGAGTTCGTAACGATTTCTTTACTGTTCATAACGCTTGCTTTGTATAACGATTTCGTGTAACGATTTCTTTACTGTTCGTAACGATTTCTTTACTGTTCATAACGCCTTGCTTTGTATAACGATTTCGTGTAACGATTTCTTTACTGTTCATAACGATTTCTTTACCGTTCATAACGCCTTGCTTGTTGTAACGACTTCAAAAGTTATCACAACGATTTCCTACGTTCATAACGACTTGCTATAATTCATAACGATTTCATAAGTTATGAAGTCAGCAAGATTCTTTTATCGAATTTCTTGATGCATCAGTATAATGCCTTTTAACAGCGTTGAAAAGTCCAAAGTCATATCTTGTCCGTTGACTGCTATGCATTTAATGATCTCTGATCGTATCTCCCATGCATGCAGACAATATCTTCCATTCTATGCTACTCTGTCTACGTACTTTTTAGATAGAAAGGAGCCTTGCTATATACTGCAATATCTGTTCCATCTCAACTAACAATAGACAGCAGTCTTAGCTGTCTTCTATTTATTGATGATATGCCTACAGATATCTGACAAGACTCATCTGGACAACGTTGGACACAAGATACAAAGTTCTATGACATCTTCTTGGCGTGTACACAAGGATAAAAGACTGACGTTCAGAAGCTTCCTTTGTGACCAGTCTAACGTACACAAGGATAAGAGACAACGGACACTTCAACGTTCGAATTTGAATCAGCAGTTTAAATAGAAGACTCAAGACGGAAAACAAAAGAGGAGTGAGCAACAACGTTTGATTTCTGAAGAAGAAAGAAATCCATCTCTTCGAGTCCTCAGAAGATTTAAACAAGAGCGAAGCCTCCACTCCAACCTTGTTCTTAGCTCTTAGCTCTCGGTGATCAAAATAGTTTTTATTGTGAGAGCTTGTGTAGTCCTTGGAGAGAAAAACCTGTTATATCTCTTTCTCTCTCGGGGGCTTAGGAGCTTCAGTGTGTAGCTGGTCAAGCTAGAGTCTGAAGCCTGTTTCCACACCCTTTTCTTATCAGATTGTGTTCCCTTCTGGACGAAGAAAGACCTGGTGGTATCCAGGGTGGTTGTTGTTCCCTTCAGGCTGAAGGAAGACCAGTTGAGGCTGGGTGTAAGGATCCTTAAGGGGATTGTACCCTTGGTAGTGAAATCCTGAGGTATGCTCAGGGACTGGACGTAGGTCTCCTGTGGAGAGGAGTTCCGAACCAGGATAAAAATCCTTGTGTCTCGTGGATGTGTTTTGTGTGATTGTTGTCTTGTTTGCTCTAACTTTAACCTTGTTATTAAGTTGTGCAATCCTTTCAGTAAACAGGTTTCAACCAGAGATTGAAGTTTTTAATAACCCATTCACCCCCCCTCTGGCTAGCTAGCTGGGCAACATGGAGGTGCAAACAGAAGAATACCATCCCGAGAACCAAGATGATGACGTGGCAAGCGACGTCGATCTGGAGGCTATTGTGGAGGGGATATCGACATCGCTGGGCGTTCTGAAGGCTATGGCTGCTCGGTCCCAGAAGCAGAAATACCTATACGAAGCTCAGTCAGCTTTCTGCCAGGAACTCACGGCGAGGCACAAGGCTCGCGAGGCGGATTTGGAGGAGGAGGAGGTGAAGAACCTCAAGACTGCCCTTCAAGCCTCGGAGCTGAATGTCGCCGTGGCCCGGGCCGAGAAGGATGCTCTGGCCAAGGTGGTCTCAGATGCCGGGGTCCGTGCCGTGGCGGATTACAAAACTGGATCTGATTATAAGGAGGAATTGGAGCAGTATGGGGCCCGCTGCTACAGAGTAGGTCTCAACGCTGGAAGGGAGTTCGGAGAGAGTTTATCCTGGGTCGAGCGCGCCCGAGAAGCTTTCGAGGCCGCTGTTCGGGAGTGCAGGCGCCGGACCAATGATGCCCGCTTGGATGATGTGCGCTTCGCGCAATTCCACTCTGGGCGAATGCCTTCTTCAGATGAAGGTGCCGGCCCCTCCGAACAGGCTCCTTAGCTTTCTCCTGTTCCATGTCCTTCTTATACTCTCTTTTTGTAACCGTGGCCAAGAAGGACCCGTATGTAAGCAAAAAACTTTTTGTGAATGAAATCTTCTGCTCATTAGATTGTCTTATAGCTTCACTTTCTCTATCTTCTCCCTTTTTGTTGTTTGTTCCTGCTCGGATCGGAGTCCGTTAGCTTCATAAGCATTGCATGTAAGACGCAGATCGTTGGAACCGTAAAGGAGGTTCCGATCAGGTGATATGCCAAATGCTTATGAAACAACAAGAGTAGGGAGGAGAGAGGTAGGATGCTGAAAGAAGGTTTTATAAATGATAAGCCTTAAGATTAGAGACATGCCAAGTCCTGGGTATGGCTTCGCCACTAGGGGTAGTTAGCATATATGAGCCTTTTCCGAGGACATGGGTGACCTGATAAGGTCCTTCCCATTTGATGGCAAGTTTGCCAACTGCTCTTCGGGGATCCGAAGCCGAACAGCGGCGCAAAACCAAATCTCCCACATTGAACCGCCTTTCCCGGACTCGCGCGTTATAGTATTGTGCGAGTCGTTGCTGATAAGAAACCAGGCGAATGCTGGCGTCGCTTTGTCGTTCGCCCAGCATGTCCAAGTTTTCTCGAAGAGCACGGTTATTGGCGGCTTCGTCGAAGTGGGTTGTTCGGATGGTTGGAAGGGCTACTTCCAGAGGTACAACTGCTTCCGAGCCATAGGCTAAGTGGAAAGGTGTTTCCCCTGTAGCTACCCGAGCAGTCGTTCGGTGACACCAAAGGACGTTTGGGAGCTCGTCAATCCACGATCCACCTGCAGCCTCCACTCTCGTGCGGATCCCGTGCAGCAGTGTTCGTTTGGCGTTTTCGACCAAACTGTTGGCCTCGGGATGAGCCACGGAGGTGAAGTGGTTGTAGATCCCGAGCTCGGCGCATTTTGCTTGAAGAAGGTGCTGTCGAACTGCTTCCCATTGTCAGAGGTGATCACCATTGGGATGCCAAACCTGTAGAGAAGGTTCTTCCATACGACCTTCCATGCGGCTTGTTGGTGATTGTGGCAACAGGTTCGGCCTCGATCCACTTGGTGAAATAATTGATGGCCACGAACAGAAACTTCTTCCGCCCTTGGGCCTCTGGGAAGGGACCCAAGATATCAATGCCCCATCTGGCGAAAGGGCGCGGCTCGAACAGGTTGTGAAGCTATTCGGCAGGCTGCTTGATGAGCACTCCGAACTTTTGGCATTCTGGACATTTCCTGACGAAGGACATGCAATCCTTCTGAAGAGAAGGCCACCAGAACCCTGCTCGGATAATGCTGCGCACTAGCGTTCTGCCCCCCAGGTGGCTTCCGCACAGCCCCTCGTGAACTTCTTCTGTGGCCGCAAGGGCCTCCTCAGGGTTGAGGCAACGCATAAGAGGTCTTGCAAGGGACCGTCGGTACAGCTTGCCTTCTACGAGGGTGAAGTGCTGAGAACGCATCCTGACTTTTCGAGCTTCGTCCTGTTCGGGCAAAAGCTTACCCCGGAGTAAGTACGCCAAGAGAGGGTCCACCCAACTCGGAGTTGGTGGGCCCATTTCTATGGCGACTACATCAACCTCCGTGCTCGGTAAGGTGAGCTCTTCAATAAATACGGAGCGGGAAGGGGCGATGTCACCTGAAGATGCCAATTTGGCCAGTGCATCGGCTCGCGCATTCTGCTCCCGTGGAACATGTATAACTTCGAAGTATACGAGGCCCTCTGCCTGGCTCTTGACCTGTTGGAGGTATTGAGCCATGCGGGGTTCCCTCGCTCCGAACTGTCCGCCCACCTGGCTGGTAACCAATTGAGAGTCACTAAAGACTCTAAGCCGAATGGCTCCAAGGTGCCTAGCCATGCGGATACCGGACGGAAAAGCTTCGTACTCGGCCACGTTGTTGGAGGCCGGAAAGCGGAAACGGAGGGCGTATTGGAACTCTAACCCCTCCGGGGAGGTGAGGACCAAACCCGCTCCACTCCCTGTGACACAAGAGGATCCGTCGATGTAGAGCTCCCATGGGGGTTCGTCTGCCAACGGTGGATCCTGCTCGGCCGGAAGGGTACATTCTGCCACGAAGTCTGCTAGCGCCTGCGCTTTGATCGCCGTCCTCGGTCGAAAGTTGATGTCAAACTCACCAAGCTCTATCGCCCACTTAACCAACCTGCCGGAAGCCTCCGGCCGCTGAAGGATGGATTTTAGCGGCTGATCGGTTAGGACTGTAACGGAATGGGCCTGAAAATAGGGCCTAAGCTTTCGAGCAGCCGTGACGAGAGCAAGGGCGAGTTTTTCTGCTCTGGGGTACCTCCTTTCAGCTTCTTGGAGGACCCTGCTGATGTAGTATACCGGATGCTGCGCCGCTCCTACTTCTCTGATCAAGACTGTGCTGATGGAGTGTTCGGTAACGGAAAGGTACACGAATAGAGGTTCCCCGAGCACAGGCTTTGAGAGAACAGGGGGGGCTGCCAAATATGCATTCAGCTCGGTGAAGGCAGCCTCGCATTCGCCAGTCCACCGTACCTGCCCTTCTTGCTTCGAGGTGCTTTTAGGGCCTCGGAGCAACTTGAAGAAGTTAAAACTTCTTTCCGCTGCTCGGTACATGAACCGGTTCATTGCCGCAAGACGCCCTGTCAGACGTTGGACGTCGCGCACTGTCTTTGGACTGCTCATCTCAAGCATGGCTTGGATTTTCTCCAGGTTTGCCTCTATTCCTCTGTTTGACACGAGGAAACCGAGGAACTTGCCTGACCGAACACCAAACGCGCACTTGGTAGGGTTGAGCTTCATATGGTACTTTCGCAGAGTTGCGAAAGTTTCCTGGAGGTCGGAAATGTGGTCAATGCTCGGAAGCGTTTTGACCAACATGTCATCCACATAGACTTCCATGTTTCGCCCGATCTGCTGCTTGAACATCTTGTTGACCAGCCGCTGGTAAGTCGCGCCCGCGTTCTTTAGACCGAAAGGCATTCTGGTAAAACAGTATAAGCCTAGGTCTGTGACAAACGTCGTGGCATCTTGATCCGGGGGATGCATACTGATCTGGTGGTAACCAGAGTAGGCATCCACAAAGCTGAGAAGCTCGTGTCCAGAAGTAGCATCCACCAGCTGGTCAATGCGCGGCAGAGGGAAGTTGTCCTTGGGCGTTGCTTTATTGAGATCTTTGTAATCCACGCACACACGCCATTTACCGTTGGCTTTGTGTACGAGGACCACGTTGGAGATCCATCTTGGGTATTGGGCTTCTCGGAGGAGCCCAACAGTTCGGCTCTTGACTACGTGATCCCGAATCACGGTCTGCCGTTCCCGGTTCACAGGTCGCCTCCTTTGCTGAACTGCTGGGATCCGGGGATCCAGGCGGAGGCGATGCACCATTACCTCTGGGGGGATGCCCGGAAGCTCATCATCAGACCAGGTGAACACGTCCAAATTGGCCAGCAGGAAGGCTGTGTAGCGCTGCTGCTCGGCCTCTGTCAGCAAGGCGCCAATATATAGGACGTGCTCGGGGTCTTCGTCTACCTGTATGGGGATTAAATCTTCAGCAGGCGTTCCTCGGCTGGTGGAAGGTTGATCGGTCACTGGAGGGGCTGGATCAGCAAGTGGTTGCTTGTCTCTTAAGGAGAGAACATAGCAACGGCGAGACTCACGCTAACACCCGAGCACTTCGCCAACTCCGCTTGGAGTAGGGAACTTCATCTTCTGATGGAGTGACGAAGGTACTGCTTTGATGCGCCCGATCAGACCTCTGCCGAGGATAGCATTGTATCCAAGCATGTTATTGATGACCAAGAAGTCAACTATCTTGGTCACAACTCTTGGAGCCGTCCGTAAGGTGATTGGGAGGCGCACCCTTCCCATGTGTTGGACCGAAACTCCCGAAAAGCCAAACAAAGGCGAGTTTACAGGGGTGAGTTGATCGGTTCTCAGGCCCATGAGGACAAAATAGTCGTAAGCCAAGACATCGGGGGCGCTTTCATTATCCACCAGAATCCGGCGCACATTACAGTGATTGATGGTGGCCGAAATGACCAACGCATCGGTGTGTGGGGTTGTAACCCCTACAAGATCTTCGTCCGAGAAGGTTATAGCCTCCTCGGGCTGTGCGCATGCAGGACTGGCGGGGTATGGAGCCGGCCGAGGTGCCGAAGGCCTATCTACGACATGCACTCGCCTTGCGTAGTCGTGTCGGCTTCGAGTGCTTTCGCCGCCTGCGCCGAAGCCTCCCGCGATCACGTTGATCTCCTGCCCATTGGGCTCATTGTTGATCGGCTGCTCGGGAGTACGCTCTCAGCGTTTGGGGCGCTCTTCATTCCGGCGCACAAACCTTCCAAGATATCCGCGCTTGATAAGGTCTTCGATTTCGTCCTTAAGCTGGCGGCACTCGGAGGTGTCGTGGCCGTGGTCGCGATGAAAGCGACAGTACTTGTTCTGATCGTGCTTCCGGGGGTCGGAGCGCATCCTCTTTGGCCACAGAACAAATGCTTCGTTCCTGATCTCTGCCAGGATCTGTTCGGGTGCCACGGTGAGGGGGGTGTAGTTGGTGAAGGGGCGCGGACGACGCGGAGAATCACCATTGCGTCGTCCCTTCTTCCGATCTCGGTCGGAACCGTTGTCGGAAGACCGCTTCTTATCCGACAGCTCCCCCTGCTCGGCCCTACTCGCTGCTAGGCTTTCCTCGCAAGCCGCGTGGCGCTGTGCGATGGAGAGCAGCTCGGCGAGGGTAGCGGGCTGCTGGACGCCGAGGGTCCTCTGCAAGAAGCCGTCGCGAGTGCCCTGGATGAGGGCACTGGTTGCCAAAGGGACGTCCAGGTGCGAGATGTGAAGCGCCTCTGTTCGGAACCTCTTCACGAAGTCCCAGAGTGCCTCGCCTTTTTTCTGGCGCACGGCTAGGTGAGAAGCCGCCGTTCGCGGCTGCGACCTTCCGCCAAGGAAGTTGTCCAGGAAGGACTTCTTCAGTTGGCGGAAGGAGGTGATGGAGCCCGCTAGGAGTGTTTCGAACCAGGCCCTGGCGGTCTCCTTGAGAGTTGCAGGGAAAGCCCTGCACTTGGCCGCGTCTGATGCTCCATGGAACACCATGTGCGACTCGAAGCCGTGGATGTGGTCGGCCGGGTCGATAGTGCCGTCGTAGGGCACGATGGTGGGCAGAGGGAGCTTGGAGGAGACCTGAGCTTCTAGGATCTCCCTGCTGAAAGGGGAGCAGAAGTCCAAGTCATCCTCCGCCGGAGCTTTCCCCTCCGCACGCTGAACCATTGCGTCCATGCGGCGCTCGAGGTCGACCACACGCCTTAAGCGCCTGGCGAGCTCCTGCTCGGAGTTGGCGGGGCCCCCTCGTCCGGACGCGTGGGAGTTGCCTCCCACGACTGATCGTGGCAGACGGGGGGAGGCAACAGAGCGACGGAGCGAATGCCCACGGCGCTCCAGTGCCCGCTCTTCCGACGGAGCTCGGTAGGACCGGCGCGGCGAATCTGCCTGCTGCTCTTGAGGCGCCGGGGGGACGCGAGAGCGTTGATGCGACGATTCCGCCTGCCTCTCGCGCTGCAGGGAAACCGCCGGGGCCACTGCTCCTGCCAGCTGAACCAGCAGGGCGAGGCAGACGCCCGTCAACTGCTGCATCTACCCCCGAAGTTCTGCTACTTCAAGGGCAGTTGCGGGCGCGGCGGCCGCTAGTGCAGGGACGTCGTGGTTAGTGCCGGCAGGGGCGACATTGACGTCTACGGGAGGCGATCGACGACGAGAGTCCCCTCGTGATTGACGGGATCTCGTCGCCCTGCTCCCCACGTTTTGGTATGAGGATCGTCCGCGAGCCATGGCTACGTCGGTTCCCACAGACGACGCCAAATGTGGTGGTGTAATCCTGTTTGGGCCGGAGCCAAACGGGCCTCCACTAAAGAGAACTGAGAAGACGGACACCGGTGCGGACGAGAGCCTGCAAGACCAGAAATGGATCAGGGGGCCCAGTGAAGACCGGGGAAACCCTCCGATGCCTAAGTCAGTGGAGAGCTTGCAAGGCAGGGGGTTTCGAAGTATGGAAGCGTGTTCGCGTGAGGAAGAACGTACCGGTGCATGGTACTATACCTGTGCTTTTATAGACGTTGGTGCCAAGGCGAACGTGCGTAACGTTGGTAGATCGTGCCTGAAAATGCACCTCGATGGGCGCGTATAACGGGAGGAGTTATGCGCTCAGGCGCCCGTTGGGATACCAGGCAGTTCGTGCCTCTTCATGATGGAGCGCATGACCTGGGGCGGTTATAACCGTGGCATAAGCCAGAGAGCCTACTCGGAACCCTCTGGACACACCTTTCGAGCAGGTGACCCACATGGGGGCTCGAACGTGCTGTTCGGTGATATCCAGGGTTGTACCGCGTAGCAGGATTGACGTTCCTGTTCGGAAACCATCCGCTAACGAGCTCGGCGACGCTTCGCTAGGGGTTACTGGCGCGTGGGCCTCCTTGCATCCGATCCGCACAGAGACGTGGGACCGTACGGGGGGTCACATCACAGAGAGAAGGCACTGATGGGCCTTGACGCAATGGGCTTAGGTGGCAGAAAACAGCCACCACAGGATTCATGTTTAATGACAAGGGAGTTATTCAAAGGAGATGTTTAAAAATCATTTGGTTTGCTCATTGTGTTCAAAATGATCTAAATAGTCCTCAATCAAGTGTTGCATCAAACATCATTTAGACGTGGTTCACGACTTTGACATGAAGTGGATATGAAAGGTTATATTGCACAAAACAATCCAGTGTTTACCTTTAAATCAAGTAATGAACACTTTCTTGAAAAGTATGAAGAAGGAATGAGAAAAAAGTGAGAATGTGTATCTGTCGACAGAAGGAATCTGTCTGTCGACAGATGCACACAGACTGATGAATTGAAGTTTCAGTCAGAGCAAGTCTGAGTGTACCTGTCGACAGATGGAATGTGTCTGTCGACAGATATGAACAGAGTGGATTTTTCTGGTTTCAGTTTGAGTGCACATGAAGTTCAAGGAAGTGAGGATTAAAAAATGAAGTGTAGGAAGAGTTTCCTCATGAAAATACTCATATACCCTGAACTTACTCCCCCATAGTGTGTGCACGTGTTGACACAACATCTAGTCAAGGATTCACACAAGCATTTGATACAAGGCAAACATGTTCATTTCAAGAATATCATACACAAGCACATGGTCACAGAAAAAGCATTGTTTCATGGAGTTAACATGATAAAATGTAAGGAAACTAAAATTCCTATGTGAAGTACAGGACCTTTATATGCAATGGGACTATGGATACTTGGCGGAGAATGTTTCCTCACGCATGATGTTAGTTTCCAAACAAGCCGAACTTGTTCTTCCACAGTTCACCATTTGATATACCACATAGTCATTCACACATAAAGAGCATGTACTCCAATATGGAGAATTAGTTTCATTGCATTTTACACAAACCCAATTCTCTTCTTAAGGATGTGAATCTATCTTCAGACAAGGGTTTGGTGAAAATATCAGCCAATTGTTTTTCTGTGGTAATGAAATTAAGTTCCAAGGTTTTATTGGCAACTTCATCTCTCAAGAAATGATGGCGGATTTCAATGTGTTTAGTCCTTGAGTGTTGGACAGGGTTTTTTGAAAGGTTGATAGCACTTGTGTTGTCACATAGTATAGGTGTGCATCCAATTTCAACATTATAGTCAGCTAACTGACTTTTGATCCACAACACTTGAGCTGCACAACTTCCTGCAGCGACATATTCTGCCTCTGCAGTGGAGAGTGCAACCGAGTGTTGTTTCTTGGATGCCCACGAAACCATGCAACCGCCAAGGAATTGGCAATATCCACTAGTGCTTTTTCTATCAATTTTACATCCAGCATAATCAGCATCAGAATATGATATCAAATCAAAACTACTGCCTGCTGGGTACCAAAAACCCAAATTGCATGTGCCTGAGAGATATCGGAAAATTATCTTGACTGCAATTAAATGGCTTTCCTTTGGACTATATTGATATCTAGCACAAAGGCAAACACTGAATTGTATATCCGGTCTACTTGCAGTAAGATAAAGGAGTGAGCCAATCATACCTCGGAAGTGCTTTGCATCTACCGGTTTACCTTTCTCATCATTTTCCAATTTGATGCTTGTGCTCATTGGGGTGGAGGCCGGTTTAGCTTGCTCAAATTGAGATCGTTTGAGAAGCTCTTTGACATATTTTTCTTGATTTATGAAGAAGTCGTCTTCATGTTGTTTCACCTGCAAACCAAGAAAGAATTGAAGCTCCCCCATTAGACTCATCTCAAATTCACTGTGCATGTGTTTAGAAAATTCTTCACACAGTGAAGGGTTAGTAGAACCAAATATAATATCGTCCACATAAACTTGAACAGCAATTATGTGATTGCGAACTTTCTTAGTGAAGAGTGTTTGGTCCACTTTACCTCTTGAGTAGTTTTTGCTTACCAGAAAATTGCTTAGTCTATCATACCAAGCTCGAGGTGCCTGTTTCAAACCATAAAGAGCTTTGTGCAATTTATACACATGGTTAGGCATTTCAGAATTTTCAAAACCTGGTGGTTGAGAGACATAAACTTCTTCTTTGATATAGCCATTTAAGAAAGCAGTTTTAACATCCATTTGATAAAGTTTGAACTTATGGGAGCATGCATATGCCAATAAAATTCTGACTGCTTCTAATCTGGCTACAGGAGCAAAGGATTCTTCAAAATCTATACCAAATTCTTGATTATATCCTTTTGCAACGAGTCTAGCTTTATTTCTGACCACTTTTCCTTCTTCATTAAGTTTATTCCTAAACACCCATCTAGTTCCTATGATAGAAATTTCAGGGGTTCTAGGAACTAAACTCCATACATTATTTCTTTGAAATTGACCAAGTTCCTCATGCATAGCATCAATCCATGAGTTATCTTTTAAGGCTTCTTCAACATTTTTGGGTTCCACTTGAGAGACAAAAGCAAAAAGATCATGTTCAATTATTTGTCTAACTTGAGACCTTGTTTGAACATAATCATTTAAACTACCTATCACATCATCAAGTGGGTGATCTTTGGAATACCTCACATTTGTGATTGTTGAAGGGCCGGGAGCATCTTGTCCTTGAGGAATTTGATCTTGTGAATGTTGTTCTTCAGGAGGCTCACCTTCTAGTGGATTTTCTTCATGTGTTTCATCTTGTCTTCTGAAGGCTATTTCATCATCTTCATCATAGTCCTTGTGAAGATATCCACCTTTGGTCTTGGAACCTTCTTCAGATTTGTCTTTTGCTTTGGCTTGTAGGTCCTCAAGTGATGTTCCTTCATCTTCTTTTTCAGTTCTATTAACAGTCAAACTGTTAGTTTTAGCATAAGTCTCATCAAAAATTACATGTGGAGTTTCTTCCACAGTGCGTGATTTATTGTTAAACACCTTATATGCCCTAGAGTGTTCGGAGTAGCCTAGAAAAACACCTTGATCACTTTTGGCTTCAAATTTATCTAAATCAGATTTATCATTGTTATGAATAAATACCTTTGAGCCAAATACTCGGAAGTACCCAAGGTTGGGTTTCTTACCTTTCAACAATTGGTAGGGCGTTTTCTTTATCACAGGTCTTACCATGGCTCTGTTTAGAATGTAGCATGAAGTGTTCACTGCTTCTGCCCAAAAGCTTCTCGTGAGTTGGCCTTCAACCAGAAGAGTGCGAGCCATTTCCACCAATGTTCTGTTTTTCCTCTCCACTACTCCATTTTGTTCTGGAGTCCTTGGGGAGGAGAACAGATGTTCAATCCCTTGGTGCCTGCAAAAATCAGAAAATGCATTGTTATCAAATTCTCCTCCGTGATCGGTGCGGATTGAGCATATTTTATTCACATTGCCATGCTCAATCTTGTTAAAGAATTTTTGGAAGATTATAAGTGTTTCACTTTTGTGTGCCAAGAATTTGACCCATGTGAACCTAGAAAAATCATCTACAATGACAAAACCAAAACGTTTGCCATTGAGACTTAAAGTTCTAGTTGGTCCAAAAAGGTCCATGTGCAACAGTTCATATGGTTTAGATGTGCTTACCGGTGCTTTGGATTTGAAAGACTTCCGGGTTTGTTTTCTCTGTGCACATGCATCACAAAAACTTTCATTGTTGTTAAAAGAAATGTCAGGAAGACCATTTACTAATTTGAACTTCATGATCTTGTGCAATACGTTGTACCTCGCATGGCCAAGCTTACGATGCCACAATGTCAATTCATCCTGTCTATTTGCAACAAGACACAAATTGTCATTTTCTGGATCATCTAAGTCAACTAAGTAGATGTTATTCACTCTTTTTCCAGAAAATTTTACACTTCCTGTTTCTTTATCAACAATTTGACATGAATTTGATTCAAAGATGACGTTGTGACCTCTATCACATAATTGACTTATGCTAAGCAAATTGTGATTAAGGCCATCAACTAAAAGTACATTTTCAATTGAATTGGAGGGACACTTACTGACATTACCTGCGCCAATGATTTGGCCTTTGTTGTTACCTCCAAAAATAACTTGTCCTCCATCTTTCGCCACTAGCAAACAGAATTTAGCTTTGTCGTCCGTCATGTGCCTCGAACAGCCGCTATCCAAGTACCATTTGTTTTGATGTTGGGCTGCTAGGCATTCCTGCATATGTGGATCAGATAAGAGGTTTTGGTACCCAAATTACTTTGGGTCCCAAAATTTCATTCATGCAACAAAGTAAATGCTTAGGAATCCAAACTTGTTTGAATTTCTGTTTCTTTGGATTATTCCAGCATTGTTTTTCATCACGACCAATCTTTTTACACACATTACATGAAGGAATTTTCTTTTCAATTTTGTGTTGCTTGATAGACTGTTTATTAGTTGAAGTTGTTCTTGCCTGTCGACAGGCACCATTCCATCTGTCGACAGGTGGCTTTTTCTTTTGTTTGTTGGGAACATTTTGTTTGGGTTGCAATACTTTGGTCTGAGATTGACTTGTGTTATGCTTTGTGGGAACATGCTTGCTTGTGCTTGGGCTAGGATCAACAAAGGAAGTGATCAATGACTCTCCTATTTTCTTTTGTTTGACAGGTTGATATCCTAACCCATGCTTGGTTACATGTATTTTAGCACCCAAAACCGCATCTAGATTTTGCTTTCCTTTTACAAATTTCATTAAGTCCTCAGATTTTTCTTTCAATTCTTTTTCAGTTTGTTCCAACTTTTTCCTTGTTTCTAGATGTTCTTCTTGAAGGAATTCAAGAGAATGGCTTAAACAGTCCTTTTCTTTTTGTGTTTCTTGTAATTTCATTTTCAAGCAATCCATCTCTTCACTATGAGTCTTTTCATCAACTTTCATCATTTCTATTTCTTTTGTCAGGAATGTAATTCGTTCATCGTGATTTTTATCATGCACAAGGGAGTTGCATTTCTTTTTCAATGCCTTATTTTCAGATCTATATTCACAAAAATTTTCAAATAGAGTAGTGTATGCTTCCTCCCATTCACTTGCAGTGTAATTATCAAATGAGAAGTTTACCTCGGTGGAGTCATCACTCCTTGCCATTAAGCATTTTACTTCTTCATCATCGGATGTTTCTTGTGCATCTTCATCTTCATCACTCCAGGTTGCCAACATTGCTTTGGCTTTCTTGAAGATGAATTTTTCTTTCTTCAGCTTCTTCTTAAGTTCTGGGCATTCTCCTCTCATGTGCCCCTGTTTCTTGCATTCATAACAAACAATATCAGATTTTTTGTTGGACTCATATTTCTGTGAAAAAAATTTCTTTTGGAAAGGTTTGGAGTTACCTGTGTCTCTCCTTTTGAACTTCAAAAATTTCTTGAATTGTCTAGTGAGCATTGCCATTTCATCATTATCACTCTCACTAGATGTTTCTTGCTCATCACTATCTTGTTGAATGGATTTCTTGGAGCTTGTTGATGTTTTGTTGGATGCTTTTAAGGCAATTGACTTCCTAGGAGTTTCTTCTAATTCTTTTCTTTTGATGTTGATTTCATATGTCATTAAGGAGCCAATTAGTTAATCCAATTTCATTTTAGAAAGGTCTTTGGAATCCTCAATGACAGTGGCCTTAGTATTCCAAGATGAAGTAAGAGATCGAAGTATCTTTCTTACTAAGTCACTTTCAGAGTATTCCTTTTTAAGACCTTTTAGCCCGTTAATTATTAGCATGAATCTTGCAAACATGTCTGATATGTTTTCATCAGTTTTCATCTTGAACATTTCATATTCAGACACTAACATGCTAACTTTGGTTTCCCTTACCTCGGACGTACCTTCGTAGATGAGTTCAAGTTTGTCCCACATCTCTTTTTCTGTTGAGCATGTGGAGACTCTTGAGAACTCCTTTGGATGCACCGCACATTGCATCATGTTTAGTGCGCTCCAGTTGAGAGTTCCTTTAGCTATTTGGTCTTTCGTCCAGGTGTCTTCGTTCTCGGGCAACTCATATGGTACCTTGCTGACTATTTTCCACAGCTCGTAATTTTGAGCTCTCTACAATTTTTCCAATAAGGATAGTCAGTGCCATCAAAATAGGGTGGCCTGGTTACTGAATGTCCCTCGGCCATATACCCTTTGCTAGAATCCATAAGATCGAGAATCTCCTGATCGCTAGATCAAATTACGAAAATTGTAAATCGGAGAAACCTCGCTCTGATACCAATTGAAGGGTTATGCGGAATAACACAATATGGTAATCTAGAAGGGGGGTTGAATAGATTACGACAATTTCTAATTACTGATGGCTTCTTTTCGGTGCTACAGCGATCTTAATGAAACTTTATTAGAATTCGATTGAATATAAGAAAGCTTGAGTTGATATAAATGAGAACAGGGTATCAAACGTGCGTATGAACAACGTGCCTACCAATCATCTATCGCAAAACGCGAACAAACCACAGGACACGATGATTTAAGGTGGTTCGGAGTACACAACTCGTGTATCCTACATCCACCGTCCACACACACACGCAGAAACGACTGCTTATGAGCGAGTTCAATACAGAAACTCACACACACACACGTTGTCTGATGAACCACGATCAGAACAACCACAATTTCGTGGATCAAGCACAAGGGATGCTTGAAACACAATCACACACACACAATAGAATGGAAATTGTGAAATGGAGAAGAATTTAGAGTTGGGGAACAAATCCAGTTGGAATTCTTCTCGTGGATCGTCCAGACGCTCTTGAAACTTCGATTGGATGTAGACTGATCGATGTAGAAGGTTGAATTGACGACGATCCGGCTTCAACTCCGCATGGATGGTGATTCCACGACGATCTGGGCGGAGGATTGAAGCAGGGCAGCAAATTGGGGCTTTTCCTCTTGGTCCCTTGGAGGCTCTTGCTTGGGGGGCTGCTCTATGCGAATTTGGCTCCAAAAGGATGCTTATATAGTGTTAGGTAAAGGTGGGGGTCGTGGAGGAAGGAGACACCCAAATGGGGCTGAAATTAGAATTTCTGAATTTCATGTTTCCGTCGTCTGTCGACAGGTGCACTTGCATCTGTCGACAGATGCACTCAGTCCATGATCAGTCTGAGAACTGGGTTTCAGAAATCTGAACTTCTGTGTGTATCTGTCGACAGGTAATTTGCATCTGTCGACAGATGCACTCAGAGATACAAAAACTGAAGTCTGTCTTGGGTTGTCTGTGTGTATCTGTCGACACATACCCTGGGCCTGTCGACAGATACTCTTCTTTGACATTGCCTTGGTCTGTTTGCTCATCTCTTTGATGCTCCATCTTTCATGCTTGTGCACCTACATGTAAATACATTGTTAGTGATATACATTGTATGATTTAGCAATATTTAACATAATCATTTTTCATGGTGTTTTTCATGTTAATTAACACATCAATTTTGCATTAAATCAATGTTCAAGGATATTAATGTGATCATAAAAAACATGATATATTGAAAACCCAACACTCTTCATACTCCAATCTGCAACTTTTTGAGCATTATGTTTAAACCATTGAGGATATTGACTTGACTTAATATCAATGAGTATGACAGTTTAAACTATGTGTCCACCTATTTTACACCTTATATATTCTTTGGATACACACTGCTCAGCAATTCCTTAACAAATCCTCGAAAAAGTTCCATTCTAGCACATTTTTTGTGTGCACCTGCAGACAGGCCCTTGTGCGTCTGTCGACAGCCGGAGGCCACCCTGTTTTGGTAATCCCAACGGGCGCGCCGCTTCGGGGCTGATTTGGTGGGACCCTTGCCTTTTCAAATACCATCCCAACTCCTTAAAAAGGCATCCACGCCCCTTCTTCCTTCTCTACCACCAAAACCATCCCCAACCCAAAACCCCCCTTCTCCAGAGCGCAAACCCTACCCTGTCACCCTCCTGCTTTCCCTCTTCCGTCTATATCTCTCTTCCCTTCATCGCTCCTTTGTACTTCGTTCTTGCCATCCCCATGGCTTCCAAGGCGAAGAAGCTGGTCTCCCGTCGTCATCCCGCTTCCTCAGAAGCAGGCGAAGGCTCTCGGGCTCCCGCTGAGCGCCGGACAAAGCATCGGGATGATCGGTTGCCCGAACTCGTGGTTCCTCCTCGTCTGAATCTCACACGGGCTAAGGGCTCCTTTACCAAGTTTGTACAGCCTCGGTATGTTGATTTCACTTCCTTGGCAGACCTGTTTCCGAACCTCCAACCCCTCTTTGACACCCAGGGCTGGACGGTATTTCTCTATTCCCATACGGTCTATTCTCCTACTGCCGTCAGTGAATTTTTCAACAATCTTGGCTACTCTGAGGCCAATGAGTTCTACACCTCTGTCAAGGGAACTCCTTTCAAACTCACTGCTAATCTCTTTAGCACAGCACTTCAAATCCCTAACTCTGGGGTTGATATTCTCACCCATCACCCATCTGCCTCTGAGTACTATCAACTCATCACCCTTCAACCATATGATGGAACCAAGAAAATTTCTAAACTCAATGCCAACTCTTTTCCCCCATTGAACAGGATGATTCACCATATCTTCACCACCCTGATTGCTCCAAAGCATGGCAATTGGGAACTCGTCACTGAGGTTCATAAATCTCTTTTTACCTTCTTCCTCAAGTGCGAGCAGATGAACCTCCCTGCACTCATACTTGGCTTAATCCGTCACTGCTTCTACAACCCCAGGAGATCCATGCCATATGCCTGCCCAATCACTTCCCTTCTTCGGTTCATTGGCATCAACATTCCTGATAGTGAATGTGTCGAGCTCAACTCTCGCAGTAGTTTTGATCTCACTGCTGCACATAGGATGGGGTATAAGCTGATTGATGGGGTTGTCACATGCGAACTCAAGGGTAAGGCACCAGCTGCCGCCATGGATGAAGATCAGGAGGATGATGAAGATGGTGATGATCATGATGAAGAAGCTGATGAAGACTCCCAGTCTGAGCCTCTCGATGCTCCGGGAGATGACATTAGTGTTGCCGCTAGTGATTCTGCTGCTGAGCCTTCCATGCGTGATCTTCTAGCACAGTTACAGCTTAAGATGTCCACTGGTTTTGATAAGCTCCATGCACGTTTGGACACCATGGATGCAAGCATTGACGCACTCGCGGAAACTCAAGTCCAGCTCCAGCTCCGCTTCACTAGGCTGTCTACTGAGCTTCGTGACATCCGTCGAGCCTCTGCACCGCCTGGCGATGATGCTGCATAGAGAGTCTAAGTGTCTTTTGTTGTGGGTTATGGTCATAGTGTTGATGCACTAGTTTGTCTTGGTTGTGATGTTGTCTTCTTCTTTTGCAATTCCTCATGTTACGTTATTTCTACTGTTGTAACTGTGTGTAATGATTGACACCTCAATGAAATTCACAGTTACTTGGTCTCTTCCTGTATGTATGACGTATATTTTTGGATGTTGTCAAAAGGGGGAGAACTCAATTACAACTCAATTGTGCATTAATTGAAAATTTTTGTCATCATCAAAAAGGGGGAGAATGTTGGGTTTACATGAATTTATAATTGATGATTGTTTTTGATGATGAACAATTGATAAGCAATACATGAGTACTTGATGAACACTTCATGAACCATGCAAACACATGTTCAACTTGATCATTTAAATGTTCACGTTATCTCACTAACAATGGTCTTACATGTAGGTGAGATTGCATAAAAGACAGTGTGTTAAAACAAGAGCAAAAAGATCAAGAAAAGCTCAAAAGAAAAGCACCTGTCGACAGCTCCTCAGCTGCCTGTCGACAGAAAACTGCAGACAGAAAACACCAGGTTCTGAACATAGCCATCTATCGACAGATCCCAGTCGACTGTCGACAGCTACCTACAGGAAAACCCTTCCCGGAAGTTCAGAGATCTGGCTAATGCAAATTTGTCTCTAGCTATCGACAGATGATCTAAGGCCTGTCGACAGACATAAACAAAATCTGAATACGAGATCTCCATATGTTTCCTATGTGGGTGTTTCCTTGTTCCACGACTCTCTATACTTGAACACCCATATAAGGATTTGATTCTCCAACTCAAAACCCTTCTAAGTCTCTGTTTTCACTTCTGTCTGTGCGGTTGTGGATCAAGTGATTCTTGTACTTGATCTACGTGGTCTGTGTTGATCTGATCATGGTTTCACATAAGACAACTCGTGTGTGTTAGTTGTAGTGTTGAACTAGCTCATAAGCAGTGTTTTTGCGTGTGTGTGTGGACGGTGGACGTTGGATACACAAGTTGTGTACTCCGAACCACCTTAAAACCTCGTGTCCTGTGGTTTGCACATCTTTACGTTAGATGTTTGGTAGGCACGTTGTTTTCACACACTCTAGATAAATTGCTACTCTATCTATCTATAACTAACACATCTAAGTTTAGTTTACACTCTGTTGCAAGTCACAAAATTTTGTGTTTTTCATCAAAAGAAGGTGGTAGTAAATTTTAATTGGTAGTAATCTATTCAACCCCCCTTCTAGATTACCATATAGTATAATTCCACAACCTTTCATCCTCATCATGAGCTATGCCTGCCTTGCCCACCATCTCCTAAAGTCTAGGATCGGCTCCTTCTTGCTCAATCACCTCGTCCAACATAGTGGATCGGATAGACAACTGTGCCACGAAAGTGTGACATAATTGTGGCTCTAGCTGGGTCATAGCAAATGCCGCATCCTCTAACATTTTCCAATCATGCCGAAGTAAGGACCTCTTCCTACTGAGCGCATCTGCCATGACATTCGCCTACCCTGGATGGTGCTGAAGCTCGAAGTCGTAGTCCTTAAGGAACTCAATCCACCTTTTCTGCTGCAGGTTCAACTCCTTATGAGAGAAAAAATACCTCAAGCACTTGTGTGTAAATAACTCAAACCTAACACCATAGAGGTAGTGTCTCCAGATCTTCAGTGCATGGGCCACAACTACTAACTCCAAATCATGGGTCAGATAGTTACGCTCATGCTCCTTTAGTTGGCGAGAGGCATAGGCAACTACTTTACCATGCTGCATCAGAACACAGCCAAGGCCTATCTGTGAAGCATCCGAATAGATCGTAAAACCGTCGGTACCACTAGGCAAAATCAACACCGGTGCAGATCTCAGCCTCATCCGCAGCTTCTGAAAGCTACTCTCACAATCCTCAAACCACACATACTTAACCCCTTTCCTGGTCAGCTTGGTCAAAGGTGCTTCTATGGCGGCAAAAACCTTCAATGAATCGCTTGTAATAGCCTACTAACCCAAGAAAACTCCTGATCTCAGATGGTGTCCTCGGAGTCTCTGTAACGCCCCGACACGGAATATCAGAGCGGAATTACAGTTATTAAATAGTACAGAGCGATAGATAAATGTCAAACCATTGCACAATTGGAATAATACAAAATGAAATCCAACTTCATTAATGATTCATCGAATAACAATTACATCCATTGATCAGAGCCAAACTAGGGCCCAAAGTACTTTATTCAAATCCAAAGTACTACATAATAGATAACTACTGACTGACTCATAACTCTACCAACTAACTACTAAGCAGTGATTGCTGGAATGGGTCACTCCTGAGCGTCCTCCTCAGTCCCTTCCTCGTGAGTGTGGTCATCTCCATCAGACTCACCTGGACACATGAAATAATAACGCACGATGAGCAAATAACGCCTAGTAGGACTTAATATCTCATGAGAACAAGCATGCTTTAAATGATTAATGTCTTAAATGGCAGGGTAACTAAAGAGTACAGTCATGTAGAGCAAGTAACGATATCAAGAGAACAATAGCACTGGTAGAGGGAAAAATAGTACAACGAGAATGATAATGGAATGGCCATGTAACGATAGCACTTGTATAGATAGCACTTTGATTTTTATAGTATTAAATGGCACTGTATGCATGCCGTACACATCCTGATCATGTAACCCTCATGAGGAAATGGCACTCTTTGGGAGTTCTCCCCAAAACCAGATCGGGCCCTATTGCACTGGCATATAGTATTGTTTCTTATTTTAGACAATCAATGTAAATGGCCAAAAAGAGTACCAAGAATAGATGAGAGTAATAGACGAATAGATGAGAGTATAGAGTGAACGTGAACAGATGAGAGTAACGAGATAGTAAATGAGATAAGGGTACAATCGTAAAACAACGTTAAGCATCGATAGTAACAGTTGCACGACACCAGGTCGGATACCGACAGTCAGGTAGAAGTCACATCCGCCCACTAGCCATGTCATCAACACAGGACAGATGGTCTAGCGTGATCACAAGGTAAGAAGGATACACACTAAGGCCATGGATCATGTTGATCCTAAGGGTGTAACGGGTTTTAAAGGGTACAACCAGCTCGTCGGCTAAGGACGTGTGCCAAAGCCAAGAAGACTTACGAAGGCCTTGACAAGGAGTCCCTGGCCCAGTTGGGAGTATTCCCGGTGTGGAGGTGGTCCATGCCAAGAGAAGGTGTGTAGAAACTAGGGTCCGTCGTGCCTTGAGTGCTCGAAGGCTGAGGGAAACGATCACGATATTCAAATCATGCGATTAAAATGAAGACAAGTGTAAATAATTAAATAGAGGAATTTAGTAATTAATTTTACTTAATTACCAGATACATTATTGAGTAATTTAATAAGGTTTAATGGCAAACATGAATGTTAGGTGTGTGCAAGTGTAAGGAATCAAGAGAACATGTATGATTGTGCACATAGGTTTTAAATTAATAGATTTCATGTAATTATTATCCATTGTTAATCATCATATCGAAATTGTTCATAACAATGTTTAATTAAGACTAGACAGGGTTGAATTGACATGATTAGCAGGGGTATAAGTGAAATTTCAGGTTCTGGCAGCCATACTGCTGTCGCGACAGGGGTAGCTGTTGCGTTCAGGTCGCGACGCAAGGCCCGATTGCATTCTGCTGAACCGGCCACTAGGGTCGAACCCGGCCAGGTCGGGACATGTCGACCCATCACGCTCAGAACGCAACGAACCCCCGTGTCGCGACCCCCTCTGAGATCGCGACGGGTCGGGCCGTTGCGACTCCAGAAGGTGGCCCGAGCCTAGAAAAGGGGATTTTCCCTTTTTCCAGATGGAATCCCTTCCTCCATACAAGATACCAGTCACTTCAAAAATCTGATTAAAATCACAGGGACATCCAAAAATCATGAGATCAATTTTAAATGAAACTAGACATGGAGATCTAACAGTGGGCATGTTTAATTAGAAAACAAATACATGTAAGACATGCTTTGAATAGGTTGATCTTCGGTAACCTAAACATGCACAATCATGATTCAACAAATTAATTGGCAATGGTCACATCATAAAAATTGGGGCAAATAGGGGCGTTTGAAAGCTAAGATCATGTAGTATTTATGAGAATAATGTCATGGCATGAGATCGAGTACAAGCATGGATTGAAGACAAACTTTATAGTTCAGGTACAAGATGATGATAGAGTTTCAAACAATTAATTCGCACTCATGGAAGAACGAAATAGAGCGAAACTAGCTTTCAAAGAGGATCATGCGGGCTACCTAGGGTTAAAATTTCACGATTTATGCTTGAGAGATTGCCTACCTTTCGTAGCTGTAATGAAGACCTAGGGTTTAGACAAAGGAGGTGACGAAAATCCCTCGTTCCAAGCTTCCTCCTCTCCTTGCTCTTCGTCCTCAGCTCCTCTCCTCATCCTCCAAAGCTCCAGCCACGATCTATGGGTTTGGTAGGGCCGAATTGGGGTGTTTTGTATGTTTAAAGAGTCCAAACAACTTAAAACTCTTCTCTCTTCTTCCAACTCCGAAAATCCCTATTTATCTCCATTATTTCTAGCATTTATCCACCTAATAGGGTAAGGAAGAGGCCTAATTTCGTGGCCAAGGGGTTAGGATGGGATGAGGACTCCTATTTAGGATAAGTACCATCCATTTAGGCATTATCTCTTCCTTATTTAATTTATTAAAATTCAACTTCGAATTTAGGCTAAATAACCTCCCATCCCATGATGGGCTCTTCACAAGTGGGCCCCTTCTTTCATGCTTGGGCCATTTATACAACCCATTTCTATTTTTGTTTATTGGGTAGTGGTTTCATTCCGTTTTATTTCAATCATTCTCTCTTTATTCTAAATTAACTCTATTTTCATATTTATTAATTAAAATTTTATTTTATTTGAGATTTTAAAAATCAAGGTTGCTACATCCTCCCCCTCTTAAAAAGAATTTGGTCCCCAAATTCATATGATCATAAGGGGAAGAGTGAATTACTGAATAATTTCGGATAATTCCGACGCATGGTGGCTTTGGGTTCCCATGTGGCTTCTTCGACTTCATGATTTCTCCATAGTATCTTGACCACGGGTATAGATCGATTCCGAAGTTGTTGCATCTTCTTGTCTAATATCCTCACCAGTCTTTCTTCATAGGTCATGCCTTTGCTCAAAATAATATCATCATAGTTGATTATGTGTGATGGATCGTACACGTACTTCCTTAGCATTGACACATGAAAGACATTGTGTACTATAGAAAACTTAGGAGGTAGTGCCAAACGATACGCCACATCTCCAACTCTATCCAATACCTTAAATGGGCCTATGAATCTTGGTCTTAACTTACCTTTCATCCCAAACCTTTGAAATCCTCGGGTCGGGGATACATTCAGCATCACATGATCTCCAGTTTGAAATTCAAAATATCTTTTTCTCATGTCTACATAGCTTTTCTGTCTGGATTGGGCTATCTTAATCCTGTCTCGGATGATCTATATATCCCTGATAGTGTTCTGCACCATGTCTGGTCCCAGCCATTATTGCTCGCCAACTTCATTCCAGCAAACTAGCGATCTACAGCTTCTTCCATACAACGTTTCAAAAGGTGCCATCTTTGAAAGATGTGTGGAATTATCTTATATGGTAATCTAGAAAGGGGGGTTGAATAGATTACCACAAATTCTAACCACAGTTGCCTTCTTTTCGATGATAACACAACCTTACCAAAATCTTAAACAGATTCAAGTTTGATTTGACTTACTGTTAGTGTACTTGTTGTGAACAGAATATGAATAGCCTATCTAACGTGTGTAGAACCAACGTGCCTACCAATCAACTACTGTGAAAATGCACAAACCATAGGACACGAGGATTTAAGGTGGTTCGGAGTACACAACTTGTGTATCCTACGTCCACCGTCCACACACACACGTAGAAACAACTGCTTATGAGCGAGTTTCACTCTACAACACACACACTTACGTCGTCTGATGTAAACACACAATCAGAACAACGTAACCCACGTGAATCAAGCACAAGAGTCGCTTGACCCAACAACACAAAAACAAGATGTGAAAAACAGAGACAAAGAAGAGTTCTGAGTTGAAGTATCAAATCCTGATATGGAACTCTTCACGATGGTCGTCCAGATGCAGTTCAAACTTCGTATTGACAAGTATGAGTTGATGCAGAAGCTTGAATTGCAGACGAACCAGGTTCAATCCCGCTCAGAAGATAGTTCTTCTTCGCTCTTGACGGAGGGTTGAAGCAGAGCAACAGAAAGATCTTTTCTCTTGAGAGTATGCTAGGGTTTTGTATGGTGGCTGCTTCTGTGCGAAAATACCTTCAAAACAATCCTTATATATGGGTGTTTAAGTATGGAGAGTCGTGGTAAAAGGAAACACCCACATAGGAAACATATAGGAATCTTGGAACTGAAGTTTCTCTTCGTTTGTCGACAGCAGAAAGTTCATCTGTCGACTTCCGAGAGGCAATATCCTGTGTTCATCTGTCGAAAGGTGATCTGAGTCTGTCGACAGGTACTCCTATCCTGAAGTCTGTTTCACCTCCCTATGCTTGGCTATCGACAGGCACCTGTGGAGCTGTCGATAGGCACACTTCACACTGAGATTTCTGAAGCTGTCTGTGTCTAGTTGTCGAAAGGCCTCTTTGGGGCTGTCGACAGGCCTCTTTGGGGCTGTCGACAGGCACTTGCCTTTTGTGTTTCTCTTGATCTTTTGCTCTTGACTTTGGTACTTTGACTTGCACACTTTCTCACCTATATTTGAGAACATTGTTAGTGAAATATGATGGACAATTAGACAATCAATTGAGACATGTTCACACATTCACTCGCCATGTTTACATAACATCAATTTGTATTGTGCATCATCAAAAATATAACACATAATACATGAAAACACAACATTCTCCCCCTTTTTGATGTTGACAAAATTTTCAATTGATGCATGATTGATTTGATTGATGTTCTCCCCCTTTTGGCAACATCCAAAAAGACATAAGTAGAAAGGCATGACATGCACACATGAGAAGTACATAAGCAAAGAACTATGAGTTTCATTGAAGTGGCATTCAGTACACACAGTTACAAAATGGAGTGAGAACATGACAAAAGAAGTGCAAGGGAAGGAAACAACATTAATGTGATAGCAAACGACGAGAATAGTGACAAGACCCTGACCAATGCAAAGTAAAGACCACATAACTGACACCTAGACTCTCTAGACATCGTCATTCCCCGGTGGTGCAGAGGCCTGACGGAGACCATGAAGCTCTATGGAGAGCCTGGTAAGCCGTATCTGAAGTTGGACTTGGGTGTCAGCCAGGGCATCCAAGCTGGTATCAACATTATCCAATCGAACATTTTGATGGTCGAAACCAGTGGTCATATGGAGCTGCATTTCCGCCATTTGAGCAGTGATGAAATCTCGAAGAGGGCTCATCAGGCGCTTGTTCATCAGCAGCATCATCAGCTTCAGCTCCGGAGCATCTATGGGGTCGGACCGTGATTCTTCACCAGCATCATCTTCATCATCTGCCTGTTGAGCATCCCTTTTGGAACTTGAAGAATTTTGTTGGAAGCTTTCAAAGCAATTGATTTTTTTGGGTTTTCTTCAATTTCTTTTCTTTTCACATTTAATTCATATGTCATCAGGGAGCCAAGTAATTCATCCAATTTCATTTTTGAAAGATCTTTAGAATCCTCAATGATAGTGGCCTTAGTATTACATGAGGATGGAAGAGACCGAAGTATCTTCTCAACTAAGTCACTTTCTGAGTATTCTTTCTTAAGACCTTTCAGACCATTGATTATTAACATGAATATAGCAAACATATCTGATATGGTTTCATCATGTTTCATTTTAAACATTTCATATTTAGATGTTAGCATGCTTGCTTTGGTTTCCCTCATCTCAGATGTACCTTCATATATGAGTTCAAGCTTGTCCCACATCTCTTTTGCTGAGTTGCATGTGGAGACTCTTAAATACTCCTTGGGATGCACTGCATACTGCATCATGTTCTAGGCGCTCTAGTTGAGAGTTCCCTTTTCAATCTGGTCCTTTGTCCTAGTATCTTCGTCCTCGGGAAGGATGTATGCTCCTTTGCTGACAATCTTCCATAGCTCGAAATTTTGAGCTCTCAGAAACACCTGTATGCGATTTTTCCAATAAGGATAGTCAGTGCCATCGAAGAAGGGTGGCCTAGACACTGAGTGTCCCTCGGGCATTAACCCCTTGTTAGATTCCATAAGACCAAGAATCTCTTGATCGTGAGATCAAGCTTTAAAAGCAGTGAGTCGGAAAAACCTCGCTCTGATAGCAATTGAAAGATGTGCGGAATTTTCATATATGGTAATCAGGAAGGGGGGGTTGAATAGATTACCACAAATTCTAACCACAGTTGCCTTCTTTTCGATGATAACACAACCTTACCAAAATCTTAAACATATTCAAGTTTGATTTGACTTACCGTTAGTGTACTTGTTGTGAACAGAATATGAATAGCCTATCTAACGTGTGTAGAACCAATGTGCCTACCAATCAACTACCGTGAAAATGCACAAACCATAGGACACGAGGATTTAAGGTGGTTCGGAGTACACAACTTGTGTATCCTACGTCCACCGTCCACACACACACGCAGAAACGGCTGCTTATGAGCGAGTTTCACTCTACAACACACACACTTACGGGAACACACGATCATAACAATGTAACCCACATGAATCAAGCACAAGAGTCGCTCGACCCAACAACACACACACAAGATATGAAAAACATAGACAAAGAAGAGTTCTGAGTTGAAGTATCAAATCCTGATATGGAACTCTTCACGATGGTCGTCCAGATGCAGTTCAAACTTCGTCTTGACAAGTATGAGTTGATGCAGAAGCTTGAATCACAGACGAATAGGCTTCAATCCAGCTCAGAAGATAGTTCTTCTTCGCTCTTGACGGAGGGTTGAAGCAGAGCGGCAGAAAGATCTTTTCTCTTGAGAGTATGCTAGGGTTTTGTATGGTGGCTGCTTCTGTGCGAAAATACCTTCAAAACAATCCTTATATATGGGTGTTTAAGTATGGAGAGTCGTGGTAAAAGGAAACACCCACATAGGAAACATATAGGAATCTCGGAACTGAAGTTTCTCTTCGTCTGTCGACAGCAGAATGTTCATCTGTTGACAGATGGTGACAGATTTATAGAATTCAGAAGACTGGACTTCCGGGAGGCAATTTCCTGTGTTCATCTGTCGATAGGTGATCTGAGTCTGTCGACAGGTACTCCTGTCCTGAAGTTTGTTTCACCTCCCTGTGCTTGGCTGTTGACAGGCACCTGTGGAGCTGTCGACAGGCACACTTCACACTGAGATTTCTGAAGCTGTCTGTGTCTAGTTGTCGACAGGCCTCTTTGGGGTTGTCGACAGGCACTTGCCTTTTGTGTTTCTCTTGATCTTTTGCTCTTGACTTTGGTACTTTGACTTGCACACTTTCTCACCTATATTTGAGAACATTGTTAGTGAAATATGATGGACAATTAGACAATCAATTGAGACATGTTCACACATTCACTTGCCATGTTTACATAATATCAATTTGTATTGTGCATCATCCAAAACATAACACATCATACATGAAAACCCAACAATCTTGGTACTGGCATGGTAACTATTGTTGTAGGTGAATTCTATCAATGACAATTGCTCATTCCAATAACCCTCAAAGTCTATGGTGTAGGCACGTAGCATATCCTCCACGATCTGATTTGTTCTTTCTGTCTGTCCATCCATCTGTGGGTGGAAAGCAGTGCTAAAGTTAAGTTTAGTGCCTAAGGCAGTCTGAAGTCCCTTCCAGAACCTAGATGTGAATCTCGGGTCATGATCTGAAACAATGGACATGGGGACTCCATGTAGTCTTACTATCTCCTTTACATATAATGCTGTTAATACATCAACACTCCAGGTACTCTTAATTGCAAGGAAATGTGCGGACTTAGTCAAACGGTCCACAATGATTCAAATAGCATCAACTCCACCACGTGTTCGAGGTAAACCCATGATGAAATCCATGTCGATACTCTCCCACTTCCTTTCAGGTATGTCTAGGGGTCTGAGTACCCCCGCAGGACGATGGTGTTCAGCTTTTGCCAGTTGACATGTGAGGCAGTGCACGGCATGCTCATTCACCTCACGCTTCATGTTTGGCCACCAAAATGACATTTTCATGTCTTGGTACATCTTGGTTTCTCCTGGGTGTATGGTGTATTTAGTCTTGTGGGCTTCATCCATCAACTTTCTCTTCAGCTCTTCATTGTTAGGCACACATGTCCTGGCTTGGAATAATATTCTTCCATCCTTAGTGATGAAGAAATCAGGTTTGTCTGCTATGGTTTCCCTGACTCAGATCAAGAATGGGTCGTTATCCTACTGCTCCTTGTTCTTGGTAAAGATGTCGGGTTGAGCTTTAAGATTGGCAACTAACATCTTATCGCTTCTCTTCTCAATGTTCAGATCCAGACCAGTAAATTGCTCTAACAATTACATCTCGCCCATGACTAGACAAGATAAAGAAGCTACTGGCTTCCTACTAAGTGCATCAGCTACTGCATTACCTTTGTCTGGGTGATATTGAATGTTGAAATCAAAATCCTTCAAGTACTCCAGCCATCTCCTTTGTCTCATATTAAGCTCTTTCTGGGAAAATAAGTACTTCAGACTCTTGTGGTCGGAGTAGACAATAAATTGCTCACCATAAAGATAATGCCTCCATATCTTGAGTGCAAATACCACAACAGCTAATTCTAAGTCATGGACAGGATAATTGACTTCATGAGGCTGCAATTGTCTTGATGAATAAGCTATGACCTTCTCGTTCTGCATCAACATGCAGCCTAAACTAATTCTAGATGCATCAGTGTAGACTGAGAATCCTTCGCCCTCGACTGGCAACGCGAGGACAGGTGCAGATGTCAAGCATTGTTTCAATGTCTGAAAGCCCTTTCTCACATTCCTTGCTCCAGACATAGGAGTTCTCTTTTCGCGTAAGGTGAGTAAGAGGTACAACTATCTTGGAGAAGTCTTTTATGAATCGTCTGTAATAACCAGCCAGTCCAAGAAAGCTTATGATCTCGGTAACATTAGTCGGTCTCTCCAAATTTAGCACAGCTTCAACCTTGGAAGGATCGACAACGATACCATCCTTGGATATAATGTGACCTAGAAATGACACCTTCTCGAGCCAGAATTCACACTTGCTCAATTTGGCATAGAGCTTGCTGTCCCTCAAGATCTGCAGAGTAATCCTCAGATGCTCCTCATGTTCTTTCTTAGTCTTGGAATATATAAGAATATCATCAATAAATACCACAACAAATTTGTCGAGCTAGGGCCAATAAATACTGTTCATTAGTTGCATGAAAGCTGCAAGAGCATTGGTTAGTCCAAAAGGCATGATTACAAATTCATAGTGATCGTACCTGCTCCTGAAAGCCGTCTTCTAAATATCTGCATCTTTAATTCTCATCAGATGATATCCCGATCTATGGTCAATCTTAGAGAAATACTCAGCTCCTAAGATTTGATCAAATAACTCATCAACACGAGGTAGAGGGTTTTTGTTCTTGATAGTGAGATTATTCAACTGCCTGTAGTCGATGCATAATTTCAATGATCCGTCCTTCTTCTTGACGAACAATACTGGTGCTCCCCAAGGAGAAGTACTTGGTCTGATAAATCCATTTTCCAACAGTTCTGTAAGAACCGATTTCCCGGCTTCCATCCGGTGTAGTGGGATGACTGGCCACTAATGCGTCCAGGCTGGGCGACGCGTTAGTGTCGCATCGGAGGTGCCCGACGCGACAGTCATCTGTGTCACGACGAGCGTGTGTGTCACGTCGTTGTCATGCCTGGTGTTCCCGTCGCGTCTTGGTGTCGCGACCGGTCAGCAGGTCGTGACTGCTTTCTATCTTGTCGGTCATCTGACGCTTGTCAGAGTGGCAGGTGTGTCAGTGCGGTTTGTCGCGTTGTCGCGGCGCCCTTGGGGGGCACATTCTTGTCGTGGTCCGTTGACCTTCCGCGTTAAGGTTCGTAACGACGGGGCAGGCCGTCGCATTCTAGGTGCTGGGGGCTTAAGGTGCTGGCCGGCTACCCCTTTCCCCTCTCTCTCCTCTTCTTCCATTTCCCCTCTTCTCCAGTGATGGGGAGGCTTCCCTCCGGCGATCCAGGCGTGGAGCGGCCGGCGGCTCGTGGTGGAGCGTGGGAGCGGCATTGTGGAGTGAGGAGGAGGTGGCGGTGCATCGTGAAGGCCCTTCGTGGGTTCCGTTCTTCGTGAAAGGTAGGGATTTCCTCGTGCCCTTCTCGATCCGGGTGGATCGGGAGCTCTCGGGTTTTTGTAGTTACCATTTACAGCTTTCCCCATGCTTCCCTCCCCTTGTGTGTATGTTTGTAAGGTTTGTGGGGGCCTGGGATTGAGGATCCCGTTGGTATGCCTCCCTACTGGTGTCGCGACGGCTCGGCGTGTCGCGACATCAGAGGAGGCTTCGACCCCATCAGACGTGACCTTATCGCGACGCGGTTGGCAGTCGTGATAAGGCTGTCGCGACGTGCTTTCCGGTCTGTCGCGACGCGGTTCCGAGTCGTGACAGGGTTGGCTGTAGTGACGCCTTGCCGGTCGCAACAAGGGCTGTCGCGGTGCCCTTCCCCGTCGCGATAGTGTCGCGACGGCCTTGGGGATCACGACAGTACCTTTGTTGCCTC
Source organism: Colocasia esculenta (assembly GCA_014218235.1). Lineage (NCBI taxonomy): Eukaryota > Viridiplantae > Streptophyta > Magnoliopsida > Alismatales > Araceae > Colocasia > Colocasia esculenta. The sequence goes on along the minus strand of CM024765.1, from coordinate 21,149,138 downwards.
GGGTGTTTCCGTGGGCCCGGTTGTGTGTCGGCGTGTGCCCCATGGCAGGCCTTGCCCTTAGGACCTTCTGGTAGGGAACGCGGCAGGTTGCCTCCCTACATTTAGTGACCGATGGTGACACCTTCATGGTCGTGTCCTGGCAGTGGTGCCGGGAGGGTCCATCTGTCTAATAATTGATTGACTAGCGGTCAATCGATTATTAGCATAGTGACGAGTTTCTGTGTTATTGGTAGTGTTTTGAGGCTCTGGATTTTACATGCATGTTTGGTTGGCCGACGGCCCTCCTGGGGGTCTGTGCGTGCCTCGTGCTCACTGGGCTTGTCGTGTGCTACAAGCCAGCGGTTTGGTGTGGTTCTGTTGTGCTGCCCAGTCTGTTCGCCCGGTGCTTGGCACTTGAGGGCCTGTCCTTGATCTGAGAGGTTGTTACCGTTACCTGGGACCCCCCGTCCTCGTGAGCCTGTTGAGGGTGGCTCCGGGCTACGAGCATGCTCGAGTTGGCAGCCCACGTGAGTGGACTCTGGAGCTGAGGCGAAAATGGTGGTTTGGACAGCGGCGCTGAGTCGTTTGTAGAGCTCTCTTGGTTAGCCCTGGGACACCGAGGATGGCCGGAGTTCTACCCGGTGCAGGCTAGCTAGTCTGTTGTCAGGTGTGAGGCCGCAGCTTGGCCAGGCTGCGTTGTTGCATGTGTTGTGCGTTTCTGTGGCAGCTCTGTCTCACCCTTCCGTGGGGGCGGAGACAGGAGCTAGGCTAGCGAGCAGAGCGTGCAGACTACGGGTCCCCCTCTTGGCTGCTAGCGGCAGTGGCTTGGTTGATGTTGTTGTGATGACGTTTCCTCACGACGTTTTCAAGTGTTATCCGTTGCCCTAGCTTGCACGGCGGTTATAGCCAGGCTGTGCCTAGCTTCCGTGGGCATTGTTGGTCTGGCCTTGGGCAGACCCGTGCTTCTGGTGGTTTTCGCTTCGGTGTTCTCTCGGATCTGTGGTCCCGTTCTTAGGTATCAGTCCATGGTGGAACCGACGTGTGTAGCTTCCCGACCTCGCGGTGTGTCCGGGGTCTGGGGTGGTTCTACTTGTGGGCCCTCGACCTTGTGGAGGTCTGAGGTGGCCGTGCTTGAGGTGAGACGTCGTTCTCACTTGGTTGTTCCGTGGTCTTGGCAGGTGTGCCGAGGGTTGCTTCTGTTGTGTGTGCTCAACTCCGTTGGTTTCTGCAGGAGTCGTGTGTGTGGCCCGACCTCGGTTGGTGGTCGTGGCTTTGCACTATTCTCTTCCGCTGCTTAATAGTATCATGCTATAGGTGTTACTCACTTTACAGCTTTCTAGTGTAGTTTCCTATTTTCGAAGTTCCTACTACTCTGGTCGGTGAGGGACTGGTAATCCCTACTGGGCCTTGTTCGCGAGGCTCACCCCCCTACTCCCTTCAGCTAGGGGCTCGTCGTCGCAGGAGCTCGGTGTCGGACGGGTTACGGAGGCGGCTATGGCACCGTGTGTTGTCAACAACAGTGAGAGCTGAGCGTTGTGAGCTGTTGTACCCGAGTGAGCTGAGAGTTGTGTTTTGCAAGTTCTCGGGGTATGCCGCTTAAGGACTGCACCTTTCTTCTTATACCTGTGCTTTTTCTTGGGACACGTTGTACAGACCTTTGTATATTGTACATATTGTCATAGTTATTTAAATTCAGTACATATCTCACTAGACTATTTCTTCTAACCCTTCCGGATCTTCGGATCCGTTGTAGACGCAATATTTGGCCCATCCCCGCATGGTTCTTTGGCCCATTAAGCCTCGTTTGACCGTTTGTTGACCTGCCTTGGATGCCATGTAGACGGCAGCATCGATGGCCGCCAATTACTGGTTGGCGGCAATCCCCATTGACGTGGACCCATACAGACGTCCACATCCCTGGACATCTGCATGCGGTTGGCAGCAGGATCGCTGGACGTTAACCTGGTTTACCTGGTCTGGGCAACAACCCCAAGAATATAGCCCACTTGCGCCTTTCTCTCGCCCATGCACCGCATGGGGCCGTTCCCAACGGGCATATGGGCCATGGATTGCCACCCCCTTGACTCAGTAAAAAGCCTACTTGGCCTCCCCCCATTGGTTGGAGCTTTAATACATGGATTGCCATGTGTGCAAGTGTGCTTCTTCACACTTAGCATCCTAGGCATTCTAACCCCGAGCTCCACTGTCTATATAACCTTCCCTTGAGCCCTCTGAGAGAGGAGAGGGAGGCTGGATGTCTACTTGCTGATGCTTTGAGAGAGGAGAGAGAAATTACACCCAAGCTTCCACAACTCCAACTCTTCTTCCTCTCAACACTTGGGACGTTCAGGAGGCTTCTTTTGGAGCTGGAGGATCCTTGCAAGGAAGCTACATCGCCTACAAATGAGGATCAACTCCCCCTCTTCCTCTCATTCACTTCTTCTTTCCTTAATAGGCGTGTTGCACACAATACACTCTAGGGTAGGTCATAGCACTTGGCCACCCCTCTTCTCAAGTCCGCAACCGGTACGGGACTCACCTTTTAGGCTGTCTCTTTCCGTTTTGAGCATTTACTACTCTTCCTTTAGACTTATAGTGTCTCTTTGTGGCAGGAACAATTCGCAGAAGACCGCGGAGCTCTTCTTCTTTGGCCGGCCGAAGGAGAAGAAGTTGAGGCCCCGTCTCCGTCCGTTGCGTGAGGCCGTTGCGTGAACGTGATCAATACCTTCTTTGGGCACAGGTAAGGCCCTGGCGATCACAAAACTCCCCCTCTTTCTTCTGGTTTTTCTTGTTTTCTCTTCAGTCAAACTAGTCAACCGAGGAGTCAACGGGGTCAACTAGAGATCCACTCATCGCCATCGAGGGACGCCAGCAACGTTCGTCACTTTCAGAGGACTCCCCGACGCCCACGGTTGTCCGAGGAGCCATGGGAAACAGATCGTCCACAGCTCTCTTCTGGCTATCACGGTGGGACAGCTTCTTCCACTGTGGTCTCACTGCGGCCAGGTAGACGGCAAGCGATCTTGCCGTTTACGCAGGTAAACGTCCACCTTTCCTGCCGTTTAGTTTCTGTTAGCATCCCGTTTTGTTGTCGTCTACTTATTGTTAGCGTCAGTCGATCATGCCGTTTACGTGTTTCTGATGAACTTGGCGTCAACCCCTGTGCCGTTTAGTTTCACAGAAGCATGCTTTTTCACTGTTTTTTGATTGTTTTGCTGTGATTTTCTTTTCTGTCGCTTACTGTGTCACTGACGGTCCTCAGTCACCAGAGGGTCACTCTTCTCACCTTCTCTAGCCTCCCCTCACATTCTAGGATCACCCTTCTTTGGTTTTCATCCTCTTACTCGAGGATTCCTCTCGGGTAAATCGGGTTGGCTCCAAAAAACTCTGTAAGTCCCTAAATTTCGTGGATTCCCTCACGGTACGGGGCAGAGGACCTTTACCCTCCCAGTCTAGTTCGCCTATTCACCCGGGTTTGAGTCACATTTGAGAGAATCGGCCTTTTGCGAGTCTAATTAACACACGCTTTAACATTTAATTCTGGGGACGTTGTTTGATAACATTGCTTGGTAGAAACCCCAAATTTCTGCTAAAAGACAATGAAGTTAATCAACTTTAACCATTCTAAAATCAGTAGGTTGTGTGCTAATGGATGCTTGGTTAAATTCTCTAAATATGACTGACAATCCGGCTTTTGAATATGAGGACGATGTCCATGAGTTTGTAGGCATGGTTGACACACATAACCAACCCGAAGAGTCAATCCATTCTTCTTCCTCCTCTCAAGCTGACAATGAGGGGAGCGTTAGTCTAAGGGTCAATCCAGCCTATGCCCAAGACACTCAAGAGGACCCTGAATTCTCTAAACTCCTCTCCGTTACTCGCCCGAGGACATCATCACCATGTTGTCCAAACACACCGTTCGGGCTGCTACCTCTCCCTCCACTCCATCCCCTTCTCCCTTCCACGCCTCCTCATCTAAGCCCATTCCTAAGCCCATTACCTCTTCGCGAATTCCTGTCTCTCCCATTCCCACTCCCACTCCCTTTCCTCTCGTTCCTCTACCTACTCCAATCCCAACTCCTTCCTTCTCCTATCCACCTCATGCTCAAACCCCACCCCCTGCTCAATCTGAATCCATGACCCGATCCGAGACAGAGGGACTTATTAGGAAACTTTTGGCTGAATCCCTTTCCCTCTCAAAGCCTCATTCCCTCCAGAACTACTGCAAGCTTCCCAATGCCTATTTCCCTCCGGGTTTTAAGGCCCCGAAATACCGCAAGTATGACGGGACCTCCGATCCACAATTCCATCTTGCCGGATTTACCATGGATTCCCACCGATGGCTGTACGATCGGGTTCTTTTAGTTCACCTCTTCCAACAATCGTTAGAAGGGGAAGCTTTGAGGTGGTTCACCTCCTTACCTGCATCGGACCTCATTAATTTTGACATCGTCTCCGAGCGATTCATCTCCTACTTCTCATATATGGCCACCCAAGTCCCTACACTTCCTGACTTGGTGGCAGAAAAGATGAAGCTGGACGAAGACTTTGTCACATTTGCCAATCGATGGAGATCCATGGCATCTAGGGTAGACATACCTATCCCGGAGTCCCAGGCCATAACCATGTTGGTCACCAACACCACCCCCGTGCTTCGCTCCGTCCTGATACTGAGTGAGTTCCCCTCATTCGCACACCTCTACAACCGAGCCAGGGTGGTCGAGAACCAAATTAAGGACTCCTCTCTGCCACACTTTTTTGAAGGGAAGCCCAAGGGACGCAAGGCTCCCGCGGCACCTACCACCGAGGGGGTGACCGTCAATGAGTCCGTCAACGCTTGCAGTCAGCCGTTGAGGCCTCCGAACAAGCCCTCTAATCCTCCGTCCACTCCTTCCAACCCCCATCAGTTCCCGTCACACCCTTCCAAAACCTACTCTGTAGTTCCCCCTCCTGCTGGCTACATCCACCTGGTCCTAGGAGGTCTCATTACCCTCCCCTCCCTGAGACCCTTGAGGACATATTCTTCTCCTTCATGTCCTGTGAAGCTTTCGGCTTCCCCCACAAAGGGAAAATGCCAATCCAAGGCTCGATACCTCCAGATATTGTCCTTATCATCAGAACCATGGTCACGACATCAACAATTGCTTTACCTTTCGTGACTGGGTGTATGACATGAATGACCAAGGTAGGGTTAACTGGGATGATGTCAAAGTGGCCATAGCCAAGTCTAGGTACACCAAAAGGGACCTTGGCATCTTCAATAACCCTATCCCCAACCACCAAAGCAACAATCCCTCCTCCTCCAAAACCCAAGAGAATGTGCATACCATGATACACTTAGGGCCCCGGGTTGTGAGGAGAGAGCAACATTGGGGGGTAGAAGGCTTCGAGGAATGGTACCCATGCCCCGTTGCAGAGTCTCAAGAGCCCTCCACGTCAGTAGATGCCATCCTAGAGGAGAGACCTTTAGTGCTCATCCGACCTCCTCAGGATGCCTACCCCACTATCCTCACCTCCCCTACCTGTCAGTCATCTGCCACACCCCTCCAGCTCATCCTCCCTAAGTCTCAGGAGGCCATTCATGTCACGCTCAGGAATCGAATTGTTCCTCCACCTCCGCGGCCATCCCAAGATGAGGAGGATAGTGGACCAGCACCCCCCGCCGGCACCGAATATGATATTCTGCACATCTACATAAGCACCTGCGAGGGTGTCTATTTTAGAATTGATTCGGAGGTCGCTGTCTCATCAATCCACTCTCCTCCAGTTTCTCCAAAGGATCATGGTCAATGATGACCTCCCTCCTAGTGGGGTCACCAACGCCATTCTCTCCCTCACCCAAGGTCCCTCAATCTCTTTCTCGAACAATGATCTTGCCACCCCCGAGTGTCGTTCGCTTCCTCTCTGTCTCACCATTAACCTCAACGGGGTTTCGGTAGAGTCCACCCTCATCGACACCGGGGCATCTATTAATGTCTGTCCGATGAAGACCCTTAAGTAATTGGGCTTAGGGGAGGACAATCTGGAGAAGAACTGCTCCACCATCGCTGCCTATGACAACTCCAAGAGGGTTGCCAAAGGCAAGATTGCTCTTAAGCTGGAAATCGGACCTGTCACTATGTCTACCGAGTTTCTAGTTCTTGACGTCGATCCGGCCTACAAGGCCATCCTTGGTCGTCCCTGGCTAGAGCAGACTCTAGGGGTCCCTTCCACCGCCCATCAATGCTTCAAATTTCCTTTCAATGGGTGGGTCATCAAAATCAAGAGCATTCCCATCTTGGAGACCCTTAATTCCATCACCTCGGAGCAGATGCCACATTTGTTTATTCCGGACAAGGGGAGAAGCCGGTCATGTCAATCTTTGACTTCCCCTTGCCCTATGATCTCAACCAACCTCCCCAGTCAGTTGAACAACCCCATGTCCCGTGTCCCCCAGGAAAGGGTTGGGAAGTGATGGCTAGAATCGGCTATATACATGGCTGCGGGTTAGGCAAGAATCAGCAGGGTCCTGTCCACCACATCTCAGCTAAGAGGCCATTAGATAGGGCTGGTCTAGGTTTTCATCTGGACCCCATCATCCGGATCCATTCATTCCCTATCAGCCTCTCACTTGGACCTTGTGTGAGCATTTCACTTAGGGACCCCTTCAACCGGGAACCCGGGAGCCAATGGTTGAAGAACTGTCCGACTCGGAGAGCGACCTAGAAGAGGATGCCCAAATAGAGAACATTTCTGAAGATTTTGGCCTTCTCTCGCTCTTCAGTTCTGACTTTCCCTCCCCACCATCTCCCGCTCCGTCTCCACACCAATCTCTCCCAACTGAGGTACACCCGGCACCTAACCCCCCTTATTCTTCTTCTTCTTTCCCCTTCTTTCTCCACCCGTCCTTTCCCATCCCTCACTTGGCCAGTCAAGGCTACCTTGAGTCAGCAACTCATGGTTCTTGGCCTTGATTCCAAAAAAAAATGCCAATTTTGAAAAATGGAAATGCGAGGTCTCCATTGAGCACCCTTCCTTTGTGGAACCTCTTCCGCTCGGCCAAGGGCCGACGCTTTTCGGTCTAAACCCCCTTTCTCGCCCTCCTAGAGGCGCCTCTCCTATACATAGTTTTGTACATAGCAGTCTTGTAAATAGTGGTCTAGATTTTGGATTAGAGTTGGGTCTAGGGTCTAGTCTAGAGTCAGGTCCAGGATTAGAGGAGTTCAGTCCCTCTCGGCCATGTGTGCATAAAGAGAAGGGTAGGAAAGTTCCTTCCCATTATGTCATGGCCTTGGCTGAGAGGTGTGCCAAGTTAAGTCAAGTCTCAGAGTTTCTTGAGGAGCCTACCCTTATCGAATCAGATTTTGAAGAAGGCGACTCTGTAGACGATGGTTTAGGAGTTTATCTGCTAGATTTTTGATGAGAAGGGTGAGCTGGGAGATCTTGGGTCGGAAGAAGAGAACCCGGTGAGCTCCTATGTGGATGGCACAAAGAGGTTCGACGAGCCAACCATGGCTGCCGATGTCACGTCCTAATAAAATACTATTTATCGGAAGTGACAGAAAAATAGGTACAAAAGGTAATATTTCTTTATCCATTCATATCGTCATAACGCGGAAGTTTAATTACATAGATACTCCTCATAACAACTAAGTGAGGAGTAGATCAAAACAAACTTAATTTACATATCTCATTTCACACTACTAAGCAAAAGTAGAAACTAGTTGGCTTTGCTTGTCACGGTCAGATCACTCAGCACTCAAACCCTTAAGCATCATCCCCATCTGCATTACCTGAAAATGGTAGGAGATAATGAGCTAACTAGCCAGTAGAATTCCAATTCCATAGTTCAATTCATAGTTCAAGAGTGTATACATGATAACCAAGATAAGGACAGAACGAAATATCAAAGAGTCACGCCAGATTTCAGGACAGTAAGCTTGATGCAATGACAGTAAAACTTAGATCATACTCAGATATATAGCTCAAGAATTGATTCACATATCATCTACATAGTACTGGAATTATGATGACCATATTCAGAAAATAGTTGATGCAATGCCAGACATCCAGACATCCTTATCATTCCACGTGGTCCGAAAATGAATTCGGGTGCTCCTCCCAGGACTGGACCAGCCCTATTTGCACAGGCATAAAAATCACAGGGGGTACAAAGACCCAATAATGTCATCTCCATTTATTCACATCTCATAAGGTGTTCATGCATATGAACTCTCAGGTGTTCAGATTTTATAGACCTAATTACCGAATACGAAGAATAGACTCAATCGGAGTGCTATTCGTAATTGACAACTTTAAGAATAATTCAAGGAATGTTAAGGTACTCAAAGTGGATGAACTATGCAGTAACATGACAGTAAATATCAAGGTAAATGAGAGGGTAACTTCCTTGGCTTTTAGGATGAAGTTTTGGCATGGATTCGGGCATGAAAAAGTGCAGAAATTTGAATGAGCATTGTACCTGTCGACAGCCATTCTTGGCTGTCGACAGATGAGAGTAGACAGAGTTCAGGTTATCTGGCTCTGTGTGTATCTGTCGACAGATGCAAGGGATCTGTCGACAGATCCACACAGTCCTGAAACCTGAAGTTCTGTCAGACGTGCGCCTGTCGACAGATTTGAGCCGGCTGTCGACAGATGGTTATAGAACTTCCAGAAAGGACTTTAAACTTATCTTAAACACCCTAATTCTTGAATCTATGAACCAAGACATGTTTTATATCAAATAGAAGAGTCTAACTATGGTTCTCATAGTGGTTTATAAACCGAACAAACTAGATGAAACAAGAAGTTTACAATTCAAGCTTGACTTGCTTGAAACTAAACATAGTTTAGTACTAGAAGTAGAACCTTGATAGCAATGGTTGGATGGAAGGTTCCTACATGATGGACACTAAACCACAACATGTTTTATGGATCTAAATCAAAACTTGAAGTATCAACCATCGAAACCGAAGTCTTCATATTATCCTACAAAGATAGTTGAAACTTCTACAACTTTATAGCATGTACAAAGATCAAATGTGGAAGAAGAGAATAGGAGTTAATTTCTAAAATGGAACGAGGTTGTTCCTCTCCCAACAAAAGTGTTTCTATCATGACTGGAAAGGGAAAAATAGAGGATCACAAGTATAGTCACTTATTCGTTTATTACGAATTTCTTGTGACATATGAAAATCGAATTGAACCATAGAGATATGAATCCTACCTTGTCAAACAGTTAATCTTTAAGCTTTCCAAACCAGAGAACCTAAGCCAGCAAGAGAAGAGCTTCTCCCAACAGTTGACGATGTGCCAGCAATATCCACGCCAAGTTAAGCAGCTACAGTGGTACACAGGAGCAGAGGTGAGAGCAGTTGCAGGTGCAACAGAGTTAGCAACTCCCACAACTCCCCAGCAGTAGTCCTAGGAGCTCCTCCACCACACTTCTAGCAGCCAAGAGCAGGAAAAAGCAAGAACAGAGATAGGATTCCAAGGTGTAGAAAGGTTCAAACTCAACAGAGGGAGTGGCTTTTATAAGCCTCAAGACTTCCTCATGCAGAGGCACGTCGGCCATGAGGTGTCATGGTAAAAACCCTTTGGTTTTTACCCCAACACGTAGCTCATGCAAGGTTTCCCAAGCTCACACGTAGTTATCCTCCATGATTACCTTACCCTTAAGTGTGCTGGCCTCTCCAAGGCTCCACACGTAGGCTCCCGTAAATATCCCAGAAAATGGTTACCGTAAATATCCCCCTAATTCAACTGGTCCAATATTCACTATGTAAACCCATCCAAATGGTGTCCATTTGTAATGAAATTTTAACCATAGACTAATATTATGGTTTTACAAATTATGGTGATTTTAGTTTAATTTTTAGAATTTATTTTATAGTAGGTGAAAAATCACCCAAAAAATGGTCGCGTCGACTTAATCTCGAAATCCGTACGTCGAAAAATTCGGATAATTACATATTTGACTTCTCCACATTTTTCTGGAAATTATGATGTTCTCGGATTTTTATTTCATTGTCGTTTTCCAGTGTCGCCCTGTGGGAGCACGCACTTCGATGTACGACACTAGGGTAATGTTCATTACCACTAATTATACTTATCCTCTAATTATCACAATTTAATAACATTCCTAAGGTATTTTAACCAATTTATTTCTATTTTATTAACACCTTGAATTTCTGGGGCGTTACAGCCGACGAGCCCACTAAAGAGGTCAATCTTGGCACTGAAGAATCCCCGAAGATAGTGTTAATTAGTGCCAACTTGAGTGTTGAAGAACAAGAAGCTCTGGTAGCTATTCTTAAAGAATTCTCTGACGGCTTTGCTTGGTCCTACGAAGATATGTCGGGACTCGACACCTCTTTGGTCAAGCACCGGTTAGTCATAAAAGCCGACGCGCAAGCCGTCAAACAAAAAGTTAAGGAGGCTACACCCCAAGCTTGCACTCAAGATCAAAGAGGAGATTGACAAGTTGCACAAAGCTAAATTCATTAGGGTTGTGCTATATCCACAATGGGTAGCTAATATCGTCCCAGTGATGAAAAAGGACGGTAAGGTTAGGATCTGTATAGACTTCCGCGACCTTAATCGTGCTTGCCCAAAGGACTATTTCCCTCTCCCACACATAGATGTCCTAGTGGACAACACTGCCGGCTTTGAGATGTTGTCTTTCATGGATGGTTTCTCTGGGTATAACCAGATCCGTCTGGCGGAGGAAGACCAGGAGAAAACTTCTTTCACAACACCTTGGGGGACTTACTGTTATGTCGTCATGCCCTTCGGTTTGAAGAATGCGGGAGCAACTTATCATAGGGCTATGATGGCAATTTTTCATGACATGATGCATGTGCACATGGAGGTCTATGTAGATGATGTCTTGGTTAAATCAAAGACTCGACATGGCCATGCCGAGGTCCTCCGGGCAGTTCTCCAGCGGTCTAGAGAACATAATCTCAAAATGAACCCCAAGAAGTGTGTCTTCGGTGTCTCTTCGGGGAAATTGCTGGGGTATATAGTTAGCAAGCGGGGAATTGAGATCGATCATAACAAGGCCAAAGCAATAATCGATATGCCTCCTCCTAGGAATATCATAGAAGTCAGAGGGCTAATTGGTAGACTTCAGTTGATTAGGAGATTTATCTCCCAACATTCAATTCGTTGTAAGCCCTTCTATGAGATGCTGAAAGGAGAGGCTAAGTTTGATTGGAACGTTAAATGTCAAAAGGCCTTTGATGAATTGAAGAGTTATAGGTTCAATCCCCCTGTTCTTGCTCCTCCGGTCCCGGGTCAGCCTTTACTGCTCTATGTGTCAACCACTGAAGATTCAACTGGAGCAGTTTTGGCCGAATATGACAACGAGAAGAAGGAGAGAGCGGTGTATTATTTATCCAAGTTGTTTAATGAAGCTGAAAAGAAGTACACCGCTATGGAAAGAACGTGTGCGGCCGTCGTCTGGGTTGCCCAGAAGTTGAAACACTATTTCCTTGCTCATGATGAGGTGAAACTTCTAGCACGCATGGACCCAATTCGATACTTGCTTGAGAAGCCTGTCCTGACTGATCGGTTGATGAGGTGGCAAAGCTTCCTTAATCAATTTGATATCACCTACGTCAATCAAAAGTCAATCAAGGGGCATGCTATAGCTGAGCATTTGGCCCACCACCCGTTACCTTCATGCTCTCCTGTCGATGAATGCTTTCTCGATGAAGAGTTAGGAGCCATTATTGATGGTGAACCTTCGTGGGTTCTTTACTTCGATGGGGCCCTCAATTCCAAAGGGTGTGGAATAGGGGCAGTCCTCCTCTCACCGGAAGGGGTAGTCATTTCGCACGCCTACCAATTAACCTTCCAAGCCACAAATAATGTGGCCGAGTATGAGGCACTCTTAGTTGGGCTGAAAATGGCGTTGTTGCTTGGAGTTAAGGAATTAAGGATAATTGGTGATTCGCAGTTGATACTCCGACAATCTCTTAGCAAGTATCAGACCCAGAACCCCAAGTTGAAACCATACCAAGAGTTGGTAGGAAAGTAGTACGGCAGTTTAGGAAGCTCACCCTGGTTCACACTCCTAGGGCTCAGAACATTCTAGCAGATTCGCTTGCTTCCCTAGCTTCTTCCATTCCTATTCTTTTGGGAAGGTCTTCCGAGACCGTCTTTGTCCAAAGGTTGAGAATCCCTTCCCATGTAGATCCTTGGTTTTCTCAACTCACGTCTCCTTCTCCATCCCTTCGGGTCCATGCACTCTCGAAAGAGCCAGAAATCGACCTCGAAGATGGCCATTCCTGGTACTTTGACATCGAGAACTTTCTCAAAGATGGATCCTTCCCCGATTATGCCACCTCTACCGATAGACGGGCCATTCGCCGCGTCTCGGAGCGTTACAAGATCATAGGTGGCATTCTATACAAGAAATCTCTCAGGGGGGTCTATCTTCGTTGCCTCGATGAATTCGAGTCTCAAAATGTTGTTGAAGCCGCTCACTCTAGTTAATGTGGTGGCCATGTTAATGGTAGAGCAATTGCCCAAAAGTTGCTAAGACACTATTATTGGCCTACCATGGAAGAAGACGGTCGCCATTTTGTGCGTCACTGTGCTAAGTGCCAATTGCACGGTGACAAAATTCATGCTCCTTCTTCTTCTCTTCACCCTCTCATCACTCCATGGCCTTTCGCCATGTGGGCATTTGACGTGGTCGGTCCTCTCGCGGACAGACCTGGAGAAATCCGTAAGAAGTCCTTCATCCTGACCGCCACGGAATACTTCACAAAGTGGGCTGAAGCAGAAGCATTCATTGAGGTCAAAGCTTCAACAGTGGTCAAATTCATCAAGCGCAACATCCTTACAAGGTTCGGTGTGCCTCGGGACATCGTCACCGACAATGGACCTCAATTCACTTCACAGGAGCTTCGCGACATGTGTGGTAAATATGGCATTAACTTGCATCATTCATCCCCATATATCCACAAGGTAATGGACAAGCGGAAGCTACTAATAAAACTCTCATCAAAATTATAAAGAAAACATGCAAATCTCACAACAATGCTGACTGGCCAGACCGCTTAGTTGAGGCTCTTTGGGCTTACGCACCTCGGTCCGAACTCCTACGGGGCAAACCCCCTATGCTTTGACATACGGATCAGATGCGATACTCCCATATGAGATTTTCGTCCCTTCACTTAGAGTTCAATTGGACGCCGAACTTGACCCCGATCAACGTCGGGAGGCCTTGTTGGCACAACTTGAACTCTTAGATGAAAGGCGAATGATAGCGGCTAACCATGCTCAAGTCTACCGTCAGAGAATTGCATATTTTTATGCTAAAAGAGTTATTGAGAGAAAATTTGAAGTGGGCGAGATGGTCCTAAAGCGCAAAATCATAAACGCACCAGGTCCCAGGAGCAAATTACAAGAAAATTGGGAAGGTCCGTTCATTGTCAAAGAAGTATATTCAGGGAACGCTTATAGGTTGGTAGATGCCGAGGGAGTAGAGTTGTCGTATCCGTGGAACGCAGTCTACCTCATGAAATTCTATCCTTAGTCAGTCAGTCTGTCAAGTCGGTCATTCATCACTTGTTAAGGTGTGGGTCTAAATCTCTACTTTTCTAATTGGTCATTAGTGAGGAAGGGTTTATTTACACACCACACGATGTTAAGATATTGCCCTCTAGTTGGAAAATCACAAGTACACTCGGATAGTCTAATCCAGTTAGTATGTGTTCCCCTATTCTTCTCCCACTCGGTCGTGTCTGGAAGCGGAGCAAAGTATGAGTAGGGGACCATCCACTCCCATCTAAAAGACAAGGTTACCGTAAACAGGGGCAATCAAGAAAAGTAAAAGGGGCAGAATCAAGTCCAGCCTAAAGGGGAAAAGAAAAGCTAAAAAGGTCAAAAAAGGGTAGCAAAAAGTACGTACCCAGAAAAAGGCTGACCAAATTAAGGAGGTAGCAAAAATTACGTGCCTCCACCCCTGAAATCAAATAAGAAGAAAAATTCCCCTGCAAATAATTGTTAACCAAGTCTTTAGTATGAGGTGTTGGTTTGGAAACAAAAAGTAGTCTGAACCAAATCCTTACATGGCTTCCTACTTATTCCTCCCTCTAGAGGCAAATTCGACTGTATAAGACCTTCCGTGGTGGAAAATATCAAGAAGGCTAAGGGTAATTTCCAACATCAAAGAATTCATGCATGATCCTCCTTATTCATGACCTTCGTGGTTAAGCAGATCACACAGACCCTATGCTTTGACATGTGATGAGTATGTATTTTAGAGTAAAAAAAAAATCAAAAAATAAAAAAAAATCCAAAAAAAATAGTAGTAACATGTATATATACTAACATTCTCCTTATTTTCTTATCCAAATCAAAAACAACCAAAAAATCAAGGAAATACAAAAAACAACAAAAAATGCATGTACATATTGTTGGGTTCTCACATTCTAATTAATTAATACAATATGTTTTTGATGATGAACATTGATGTACAATGCAAACAAGTGATAAACAATGTAAATTGAGTTTTAAATGAATGAGATCTTCAAGCAATAACTTGTCATAACAACTTGGTACAATGCTTGATTTTATGTTCATAATATCTCACTAATTATGTTTACTTTTGTAGGAGATATACCATGTAAGACATGTGCCAAAAAGAAGCTTGAAAGATCAAGTAAAAGTCAAAAGACAAGGTACCTATCGACTGATACACACAGTCAGAGAGCAGCCAGTTCTGTCAAGGCACTGCCTGTCGACAGCAGGAGTGACCCTGTCGACAGATGGAACCAGTCCGAAGAACAATAGCTCAGGAAGGCCTGCGCCTGTCGACAGCAACAGAGCACCTGTCGACAGATGCATACAATCAGAGCCTTCAGCCTTCTGGCTCTTCACAAGTTGTCTTCGCCTGTCGACAGCAGATGCAATACCTGTCGACAGACGGACTGAAAACATATTACGGGAAGTTTTGCAAGTTGCCAAACTTAGTGTTTCTATGGAGTACGACTCTCCATACGTTAACCCTCATATATAAGCAACCTTTTGCAACAAATCTCGTACACAAGCAGTCTCCAAGGAAAAACCCTAAAGAGTTCTTACAAGAAGCCTTGTTCTGCTGCTCTGCTTCAACCTACAGGCCAGAACCAAGAACGGAAGATTCTTACAGTGGAAGGTGAAGTCCGAACGTCTTGGATTCAAGCATCTACATCAACATCTAATCTCAAAGTCGGAGCTTGGATTCCAGGAGGACGTTCAGAGGAAGAGTTTGCTTATTGGATTTGTTCTTCAACTCTTAAACCCTTCCCTGTTCTTTCTATTCCATACTTGTGTGTGTGTGTGGTGTGTCAAGCGGTTGTTGTGCTTGATACACGTGTGTGTGTGTTAATCTGATCGTGGGTTCACATCAAATAAACACGTGTGTGAGTTGTAGTTCGTGAACTAGCTTATAAGCAGGTGATTCTGCATGTGTGTGTGGCCCGTGGATGTAGGATACACGAGTTGTGTACTCCGAACCACGTAAAATCTACGTGTCTCGTGGTTTGCACGAATTTGCGTTAGATGTTTGGTAGGCACGACACTTTTATACACGTTTGAGTACTTGCTTATTCATCTACCAATCACTCACACACATCCACACACAGTCTGATTTTTGCCAACACTTTAATTGTCTGTGCTATTACAAAAAGAGGGCGTTAAGTTTTTAAATTGTCCGTAATCTATTCAACCCCCCCTTCTAGATTACCATTTAGAGAATTCTGTATCTCTTCAATTTGTATCAGAGCCGAGTTTCTCCGATTTACTGCTTTATCTGGTTGATCCTACGATCAGGAGATTCACAGTCAAATGGAATCTAACAAGGGGTATATGGCCGAGGGACACTCAGTGACCAGGCCACCCTTCTTTGATGGCACTGACTATCCACATTGGAAAAATCGTATGCAGGTTTTTCTCCACGCACAAAACTTCGAACTATGGAAAATAGTCAAAAAGGGAGCATACAAACTGCCTCAGGACAAGGACACCTGGACCAAGGACCAGATCGCCAAGGGGACACTCAACTGGAGCGCCCTCAATATGATGCAGTGTGTGGTCCATCCGAAGGAGTACTCAAGAGTCTCCACATGCACCTCAGCTAAGGAGATGTGGGACAAGCTTGAGCTCATCTATGAAGGTACATCTGAGGTAAGAGAATCTAAGGTAAGCATGCTGGTTTCTGAATATGAAATGTTCAAAATGAATAATGATGAAACCATTTCAGACATGTTCGCTAGATTCATGATAATCATAAATGGATTGAAAGGTCTCAAAAAGGAATACTCGGAGAGTGACTTGGTGAGGAAGATACTTCTGTCTCAAAGCCACTGTCATTGAAGATTCCAAAGACCTCTCAAAAATGAAAGTGGATGAATTAATTGACTCCTTTATGACTTATGAGTTGAATGTTAGAAGATAAGAAACTGAAGAAAATCCTAGGAAGCCACTTTCCTTGAAGGCTTCCAGGAGGCTTCTTCAGTTTCCAAAAAGGAATTGATTCACGAAAGTGAAGTCAGTGAATCGTCTAGTGAGAGTGACAATGATGAAATGGCTATGCTCACTAGACAATTCAAGAAATTTCTGAAGTTCAAGAGGAGAGGTACAGGTAACACTAAACCTTTCCAAAAGAATGATTTTCTAACAAGTTTGATTCTAACAAAAAATCTGAAGTGTTTGCTATGAGTGCAAGAAGCAAGCGCATATGAGAGGAGAATGCCCCGAGCTCAAAAAGAAGCTTAAGAACGACAAATTCACCTTCAAGAAGGCCAAGGCAATGGTGGCCACTTGGAGTGATGAGGATGAAGACCAGAACAACCAAGCTACCTCCGGAGATGATGAAGTCCACTGTCTCATGGCGAGAAGTGATGACTCGAATGAAGTAAATTATTCCTTTGAAACATACTCTATTATTCAATGGGAAGAAGCTTACACTGTTCTATTTGAAAAATACTGTGAATTCAAGTCTGAAAATAAAGCACTTAAGAAAAAATTCAATTCCCTTGTTCATGAGTCAAACAATCATGATGAAATTGAATCGTTGAATAAGATAATTGAAATGATGAAACTTGATGAACAAACACATAGTGATGAATTGGACAGCATGAAACTTAAATTTCAAGAAGTTCAAAAAGAAAGAGATGATTTAGTGAACTCTCTTGAAAGCCTTAATAGTGAGTAGGAAAAGCTAAAGGAGAAATTGGAAAAAGCTGAAAATGACTTAAAAGGTAAGTCAAAAGATTTATCTAGTTTTGTCAAGAGTAAGCAAAATCTGGATGCTATTTTAGGTTCAAATGTTTATGTTGCTAGACATGAGATTGGGTTTCAAAAAGTAAAGCCAAAGAAAATTGGCAAAAATCTGTTAACAAACTTCATTGATACCAGCCCAAGTTCAAGTAAACGAACCCCTTCAAAGAACAGGAAAAATCCTTCCAAGGGAAAGAAACAAGAATCTAAAATGGTCAAGTTTGCTCCTAGCCAATCTAAGGAATTTGCAACAAGCTCAAAACAGGACAAACAGCAAACTCCTAAAGCTAAACTTACAAGGCAACAAAAAGGAAAAATGCCAATGCATGCTCCCACAAAGGTAAAGCTCAATGTTGTTCAAAAACCACCTTCATGCAACTTATGTAAAAAGGTTGGACACACTGAAAAACAATGCTGGAATAACCAAAATCAAATGAAAATCAAACAAGTTTGGATTCCTAAGCATTTCTTATTTGGCATGAATGATACAATGGGACCCAAAGTAATTTGGGTACCAAAACCTCTCGTCTGATCCACATGTGCAGGAATGCCTAGCAGCCCACAATCAAAACAAATGGTACATGGACAGTGGCTGCTCGAGGCATATGACGGTCGACAAAGCTAAATTCAGTTTGCTCGTGGAAAAAGACGGAGGTCAAGTGATCTTTGGAGGTAACAACAAAGGCCAGATCATCAGCTCAGGTAAAGTTGGTAAGTTTGCCTCTAACTCTATAGACAATGTGCTACTAGTTGATGGCCTTCATCACAATTTGCTCAGCATAAGTCAATTGTGTGATAAAGGTCATAAAATTGTCTTTGAATCCAATTCATGTCACATTCTTGATAAGGAAATAGGAAGCCTAAAATTTTCTGGAAAAAGAATGAATAACATTTACATGGTTGACTTAGATGATCCAGAAAATAACAATTTGTGTCTTGTAGCAAACAAACAGGACGAGCTTACATTGTGGCATCGTAGGCTCGATCATGCTAGTTACAATGTTTTGCACAAGATCATGAGGCTTAAGTTGGTAAGTGGTCTTCCTGAAATCTCCTTTAACAAAAATGAAAATTTTGTGATGCATGTGCACAGGAAAAAAAACCCAAAATCCTTCAAATCAAAGGCACCGGTAAGTACTTCCAAAGCCTATGAACTCTTACACATGGACTTATTTGGACCTACGAGAAACACTCAGTCTCAATGGAAAGCGTTATGGTTTTGTCATTGTGGATGATTCTCTAGGTTCACTTGGGTAAAATTTCTGGCTCACAAGAATGAAGCATTAAATGTTTTTGAAGAATTCTTCAACAAAATTGAGCATGGGAATGTCAATAAAATCTGCTCCATCCGCACTGATCACGAGGGAGAATTTGACAATCATTCTTTCTTCGACTTTTGCACGAACCAAGGTATAGACCACCTGTTTTCCTCCCCAAGAACTCCCGAGCAAAATGGAGTTGTGGAGAGGAAGAATAGAACCTTGGTGGAGATGGCTCGTACACTTTTGGTCGAGAATCAATTAGCATGAACCTTTTGGGCAGAAGCGGTAAACACATCTTGCTACATCCTTAACCGAGCCATGGTAAGACCCGTATTCAAGAAAACTCCTTACGAACTTCTGAAAGGTAAAAACCCACCATTGGGTACTTTAAAGTTTTTGGTTCAAAGGTGTTTATCCATAACAATGATAAAAATGACTTGGACAAGTTTGAAGCCAAGAGCGAAACAGGTATTTTTCTTAGATACTCTGAACATTCTAGAGCATATAGGGTGTTCAATCTGAAATCTAGAACTGTGGAAGAAACTCCACATGTCGTTTGTGATGAATCTCAAATCAAACCTAACATTGTAAATTCCTACAGGTTTGATGACATGGAAGGAACAACACTTGAGGAACTTCAAAGAAAAGAAAAAAGAAAAACTCAAGAAGTTTCAAAAGGAAAGAGTGGATTTCTTCGCAGGTACGATGATGAAGATGACAGTTGTTTGATCAGAAATCATGATGAAGTTCCTGCTGAAGATCCACAACAAGAAGAACAACCTCAAGATGAAAGTCCTCCAGCCACCCCTCCTCCAGAACATTCTCCTCAATTGCAAGATCAACCCGGGCCTTCAACAATCACTAATGTGAGGTACTCTAAAGCTCATCCACTTGAGAATGTCATAGGTAACATAAATGATTCAGTTCAAACTAGGTCTCAGGTAAATCAAATAGGTTAACAGGATCATTTAGCCTTTGTATCTCAAGTGGAACCCAAAACTGTTGAAGAAGCACTAAAAGAAAATTCTTGGATTGATGCCATGCATGAGGAGCTTGGGCAGTTTCAAAGAAATAATGTCTGGAGTTTAGTTCCTAGAACCCCTGAAATTTCTGTCATAGGAACAAGATGGGTCTTTAGGAATAAACTAAATGAAGAGGGTAAGGTGGTTAGAAACAAGGCTAGACTAGTTGCAAAAGGATACAATCAGGAATTTGGTATAGACTTTGAAGAATCCTTTGCACCTGTAGCTAGACTATAAGCAGATAGGATCTTGTTAGCATATGCATGTTCAAACAAGTTCAAATTATTTCAAATGGATGTCAAAACTGCTTTCTTGAATGGCTACATAAAAGAGGAAGTCTATGTCTCTCAACCACCTGGCTTTGAGGACCATGATAAACCAAACCATGTTTTTAAATTGCACAAAGCTCTCTATGGTTTGAAATAGGCACCCCGAGCTTGGTACGACAGGCTGAGTACCTATTTGGTAAGCAAAAACTACTCAAGAGGTAAGGTGGACCAAACTCTTTTACAAAGAGAGTTCGCAATCACATAATTGTTGTTCAAGTTTATGTAGACAATATCATTTTTGGTTCCACTAATCCCACACTGTGTGAAGAATTTTCACAACATATGCACAGTGAATTTGAGATGAGCTTAATGGGGGAGCTTCAATTTTTTCTTGGTTTGCAGGTCAAGCAGCTTGAAGATGGATTCTTTATAAACCAAGAGAAAATATGTAAAAGAATTACTCAAAAGGTTTCAGTTCGAACAAGCCAAGCCCGCTTCCACACCAAGAGCACAGCACTAAGCTAGAATGTGATGAGAAAGGTAAACCGGTAGATGCCAAACAAATTTCGAGGTATGATTGGCTCACTCCTTTATCTTACGCAAGTAGGACCGGACATACAATTCAGTGTTTGCCTTTGTGCTAGTACCAATCTAGTCCAAAGGAAAGCCATTTAAATTGCAGTCAAGAGAATCTTCAGATATCTCTCTGGTACGCATGCCTGGGGTCATGGTATCCAGCTGGTAGTAGTTTTGAATTGATTTCTTATTCTGATGCAGACTACGCTGGTTGTAAAATGACAGGAAAAGCACTAGGGCTATTGGCAAATGCTGGTGTTGCATGGTTTCGTGGGCATCCAAGAAGCAACACTCGGTTGCACTCTCTACTGCAGAGGCAGAATATTGTTGCTGCAGGGAGTTGTGCAACACAAGTGTTGTGGATAAAAAGTCAATTGTGTGACTATAACATTGATATTGGATGCACACCTATCCTGTGTGACAACACTAGTGCAATCAATCTATCAAAGAATCCCATTCAACATTCCAAGACGAAAACACATAGAAATCATCATCATTCTTGAGAGATGAAGTAGCCAATAGGTCATTGGAAATCAGTTCATACCCACAGAGAAACAGTTGGCTGATATCTTTACCAAACCTCTAGCTGAAGATAGATTCACCACATTACGGAGAGAGTTGGGGTGTGCAAATTGCAATGAAACTTAACTCAATGTTAAGCATATGTTACCTGTGTCCACTAACTGTGCGGTATATCAAATGGTGATGGTGGAAGAACAAGTCATGCTTGTTTGGAAACTCTCATTATGCGTGAGAAATATTCTCCGCCAAGTATCCATAGTGTATGTGACATAAAAGGGACATGTACTCTACATTTGGAATTAGTTTCTTTATATTTTGCCTATTCAAAACTCTCTTTAAAATTCTGAAAACACTTGTTGGTTTGTCTCTACATGTTTGGTGTTCTTCAGTGCTTGGTCTTTGTCGCAATATGTCTTCATGAACTTGAGTCCTTTTGTATCAAATGGCACACATTTGGGGGGAGCAAGTTAGGGTTAGATGAATCAAATGTGAAGGAAACTGTTCAACCTTTGTCCATCTCAACTCCCTCACAACCATTAGACATTTCAGACCCTTCATTCTACCCTTAAAAACTGCTTTGAACATGTCCTGTCGACAGGCTACAAGGGCCCTGTCGAAAACTCAGCCAGATAGAACTCTGATTCTTCTGTCTGTGTCCATCTGTCGACGGCCCTCAACCTGCTGTCGACAGATGCACACAGGTCTTGCCTCCCCGAAACGCTCCAACTTCTGTCTGTGTCTTCCTGTCGAGGCCTTCCTTCCCTGTCGACAGATACCCTGAATTTGGATCTTCATGCTATCTTCTTCACCCATTCAGTGAGCATCTTCATGATTAACATATAAGGTGTCTATAGGTGTAATGCATGTTTGACCACTAAATACATGATATTTAAGCTATTCTTTATACCACTATGATTTTCACATACTATTCATGTTTGGATTTAGGTTCTATCATTTGGAAACATTTCATAACTCTAAAGGATATCACCTCACTCCTCTACATCAATTCTTTGTAGGCAAACATTGTCTCAATTTACTTGATAAGCCTTTTGGTCATGAAAGTGCATGTCTAATATTGATAGGTAATCATATCACCTACTTGATATTGGCTTTTACAACAATACTTGGAGAAAAGCTACCTATTTCTGAAAAATCTTCACAGGAAAAAAAAAAAAAAACAAAATAATGAAAATCAACTTGAAATTGGGATGAATATAGAGCAATGTTGGGTTATGCTAAGTAAACGGGGTGATGGCATCACAAATGTCTACCCTCGCGTCAAAAGGCTCACTCATCATCTCTGTACAACGGTATGATAGAAACTTCCACTAATTAACTGGGGTATGGGCACGTGTAATGTCTATCCTCACGTCAAAAGGTGTGACGTCTTCTTAAGTACCATTTCCTCCCATTGTTTTCTAAAATTCCAAACAAAAAGGGAAATAGTGTGTAGCCTCCCTGAGTCATAATTTCCAAGGTCATTGGTCTTGTGATTGTCTTGACATATAGATATCATTTCATGCATCATTTGCCTATCAACAAAATGGGGATTGTGTTGTCTTACATTGTATTTATACAACGAAGGGTGAGTGTGCATTGTTCTTTATTTATGTGAGTGTTTTCTTAATGCTTAACTTAAATTCCTTGGGTATTATGTTAAAACCATTGAGGAAAATGGTATGGTTATTATATCCTTGATATGGTAGGTTGACATACATGATTCACCTCTTAACACCTCCAAACACCTGGAAGACATTGCTCAGAGCTTCAGTTCAAAAATCACCAAAAATCTCAAAACTGGCCATTCTGAAAGCCCTGTCGACAGGCACCCAGGGCCCTGTCGACAGCAAGCGGCAGACTTGTTTTTGGAAGTCCAACGGGCTAAATCCGAAAACGGATTTGGTGGGATCCGACTCTTCACATACCTCAAGCCTTCTATAAGAGGACCCCACACCCCTTTCCATCTTTTTCCACTTCCAAAAACCCTTCTTCCTCCCTCTCTCAAACCTCCCTCTCCAGGGCCAGGAAGAGATCCGTCTCCTTTGCGGATTCTCTGTCCGTTTCTTCTCTTCCTCCTTCCTCTCTCTCTTCTATATCTCTCCAACCGCATCAAGCCTCCCTCCTGATGGCTCCCAAGGCCAAGAAGCTAGCATCCGTCGTCGTTCACGATCTCCCGAAGCCGGCCAAGGCTCCAGAGTCACCACCGAGCGTCGGACGAAGTACCGGGAGGATCGTTTGCCGGAGCTCATCATTCCGCCATCTCTGAGTCTTCTTGATGTCCATGGTACCTTCACCAAGGTCGTGCAGCCCGCTACATCGACTTCTTTCCCTGGAAGACATGTTTCCAGAACTCCACACTCTCTTTGATGTCCAGGGTTGGGCAACCTTCTGCTACGATCACATGCGGTACTCTACAACCGACGTGACGATTTCTACACCAACCTCCGACTATCAAAAATGGACAGTTGTATACCAAGGTGAAGGACACTCCATTTTTATCACTCCTAATCTCCTATCCACCGCTTTGCAAATCCCAAATACAGGAGTGGACATCATGACCCATCATTCAACTCCAGAGGAGTATCACATGCTCATTGCTTTGCAGCCTTACGATCCTACTGATCGTAGGCAACTAAATGCCAACTCCTTCCCTCCCTTCAGTAATCCATCACATCTTCACACTCTCATCATTCCCAGGATGGTAGCCGAGAACTTGTGATCCCTTCACAAGTCTCTGCTTCACCAATTCCCAATGTTGAGCCTATCAACTTACCTGCTCTTATGGTCTCTATCTTTCGCATATGTTCACAGTGCCAAGAGATCAATGCCATATGCATGTCAACTCATTCTCTCTTCCTATTCCTTGGCATTCAAATTCCAAATGGGGAGATGAAGTTCTCAAATCCCGTAGCTCCTATGATCTCACAGCTGTACATAGGATGGGCTACAAGATGGTAGATGGCAATGTAACCAGAGATCTCAAGGGTAAAGGGGCAGCTACAGATGATGATGATGGTGAAGATGAAGAAGATCAAGCTGAAGAAGATCGATATGAGATGATGCTCATGATGATGATTCTCAAGAGAGCCACTGTTGCTCCAAGAGATGATGTTGCTGGTTGCTGAGCCTTCAATTAGGGAATTACTGCTCAGCTCCAGATTCAAATGGCAAATGATTTGAAGACTTAATGCAAGAATGGACACACTAGACAACGCTGGACAGCATTGCTACTGCGCATCAGCCTTCTACACTCCAGCTGATGATGATGTGTAGTTAGCTTAGATGTCTAGGCTAGTGTCAAGTCATGTTCTCTGATCAATGAATGTCTTTCCCTTTACTTGTTATTTCCTTTCATTAGCACCCAATGTAATGCACTCATGAAAATCAATGAAAATCTTTGTTCTGTGCATTCTAACTGTGTCTATGGTGTGCTTTGGATGTTGTGTCAAAAGGGGGAGAAAAACTCAATTGCATTAATTGATTAATTTTGTCATCATCAAAAAGGGGGAGAATGTTGGGTCTCACATTCTAATAATCATACAACATGTTTTTGATGATGAACATTGATGTACAATGCAAACAAGTGATAAACAATGTAATTGAGTTTTAAATGAATGAGATCTTCAAACAATACCTTGTCATAACAACTTGGTACAATGCTTGATTTTATGTTCATAATATCTCACTAATTTGTTTACTTTGTAGGAGATATACCATGTAAGACATGTGCCAAAAAGAAGCTGAAAGATCAAGTAAAAGTCAAAAGACAAGGTACCTGTCGACAGCAAGCAAGGACCTGTCGACAGATACACACAGTCAGAGAGCAGCCAGTTCTGTCAAGGCACTGCCTGTCGACAGCAGGAGTGACCCTGTCGACAGATGGAACCAGTCCGAAGAAGAAAAGCTCAGGAAGGCCTGCGCCTGTCGACAGCAACAGAGCACCTGTCGACAGATGCCACAGTCAGAGCCTTCAGCCTTCTGGCTCTCACAAGCTGTCTTCGCCTGTCGACAGCAGTGCAATACCTGTCGACAGACGGACTGAAAACATATTACGAGAAGTTTTGCAAGTTGCCAAACTTAGTGTTTCTATGGAGTACGACTCTCCATATGTTAACACTCATATATAAGCAACCTTTTGCAACAAATCTCGTACACAAGCAGCCTCCAAGAAAAACCCTAAAGAGTTCTTACAAGAAGCCTTGTTCTGCTGCTCTGCTTCAACCTACCGCCCAGAACCAAGAACGGAAGACTCTTGCAGCGGAAGGTGAAGTCCGAACGTCTTGGATTCAAGCATCTACATCAACATCTGATCTCAAAGTCGGAGCTTGGACTCCAGGAGGACGTTCAGAGGAAGAGTTTGCTTATTGGATTTTCTTCAACTCTCAACCCTTCCCTGTTCTTTCTATTCCATACTTGTGTGTGTGTGTGGTGTGTCAAGCGGTTGTTGTGCTTGATACACGTGTGTGTGTGTTAATCTGATCGTGGGTTCACATCAGATAAACACGTGTGTGAGTTGTAGTTCGTGAACTAGCTCATAAGCAGGTGATTCTGCGTGTGTGTGTGGCCCGTGGATGTAGGATACACGATTGTGTACTCCGAACCACGTAAAATCTACGTGTCTGGTGGTTTGCACGAATTTGCGTTAGATGTTTGGTAGGCACGACATTTTATACACGTTTGAGTACTTGCTTATTCATCTACCAATCACTCACACACATCCACACATAGTCTGATTTTGCCAACACTTTATTGTCTGTGCTATTGCAAAAAGAGGGCGTTAAGTTTTAAATTGTCCGTAATCTATTCAACCCCCCTTCTAGATTACCATTTAGGGAATTCCGCATCTCTTCACTATTCCCTTCGAGTATTTTTCCTTATGTTTTATCTTTGTATTAGAAATTAGCCCTTTGACTAGATCTAAGGAAGGTACATCTTTTAGGCAAGGGCTAAAGACAGATCTACCACTAACCCTTTTTCTTCTAGTGTTGTGGATGCAGGAATCAAAGAAAACCATTCAAGCTCAAAGGACATAAAGTCCACAAATTCCACTAATGATCAAGTTCTGTACATATCATGACAGGGCATACCCCTGGGGTACAACACTCACTCCTCTCCTTCTCTCCCTCGCAGGCCTTGCCTACGCGAGCTACTCACCTTGTCGCCTCTCTCTCCCGACGCCGGTCTGGGAGAGGAGGTCTCGATGCCATCGAAGCCTCGGGACGCGGTTAATCCTCCTAGCACCACGGAGGGGTCCTAGGGGACACGATGTCATCTAGGGAGGCGAAGGCGGATCTGTCCTCCCGGTGCTCCTGCTGGGCCGCCCGCTACTGCTCCCGACGCTTTCAGCACCCAATCCTTCAAGATCCATAGTCTTCGCGATATCAGCTCGGGCTCGGTCCGCCTCCCTCTCGCGATCTCTACTCCCGCTCCCTCTCCTCGCCTTGAGCAGGCGGACCCTCCACTCTCGACAACTCCAGCCGCAGACTTCTCCATCTGCGTCTGAAGGGTCGCCACTCATCCTCCCTACCTCTGCGCACAAATAAGCAAATTGTCAAATCAATCAATCAATCAATTGAATCATGTGCAAATGGTAGTGTTTTAATGTCTTACCTCTGCCTCCAGCTCCCGGGTCCTCGTCTCCAGCTCCTAGACCCTCGCCTGTGCCTGGTCCAGGGCCTCCTATAGGCGGACCGCTAGGTCCCCTCATGCAGGCTGTGCGGACGAGCTCGCGCCTGTGTCTCAGCCCGCCCGCACTCTCGATAGCTCCCCCTTCTACATTTAAATATCTTGGTCAGTCATCAAGTCAAGTCAATTTTAAATCAAATCCAAGATAGGTTGAGATGTTACTTACCAGTGTCAGGACCTCTCCGCGGAGCCTCTCGAGCTCCACCTCCTGCTCTGCTAACCGCCCCTCCAAAAGGCGGATCGCCTGTGACTTCGGCAGCTGTCATTCGCACTTCGAGGTTAGAATCAAATCAAATCTAGGAATTTAAATGACAGAGGCTTAGAGATAGAAGTTCACTTACCACTCGCCGGTCAAGCCGGAGTCGTCCAGCGTAGCGCACCCGGTAGTCCTCCAGGTACGTCGAGCTGTCCTAGAGGCCCGCCTGCTGGACCACCTAGTCCCCTCCATCTCGCCAGTAGGCGACGTACTCCCGTGCTCCGTGCTACAGTCCCGGTTTCGGCGGAAGAGAACCGGCGACGGGAGTGCCCCTCTTGCCTAGGGACGGTACCTCCATGGCGGCTAGTGCCAGCCTAGGGTCCGTACCACGAGCTTAGATAGAGAACCGCACGGTCCCCAGGCAGAGAAGAAGCAGGTGGCGGTCGAACAAGGGTCGGCCCGCCGCCACCGCTGGGTGCGAGGCAGCCAGAGCTCCCTCGCATAGGGTCCATACACCTGAGGAAAGAAAAGAACACTGGTCAATAACACAATGCAATAATAAATGAATGGAAGAGCTGATTGAGAGTTTCATGCCTGATCTTGCGGGTAGTGGTCTAGGGCAACGCGCACGTCCTTCGCACGCCGGTCTGTGACCCTGGGTTAGGGGCCACATCCCCCTCGCCATGAGGGGCACCGGCCTGGCTCCCCTCTCTAGTGTCCCACGCCCCATGGGGAAACGGGTGTACCCCAGATCTGCAAGGCAACCAAAAGAATGTCAGTCAGGCAATTTAATCAATTTAAGAATCAATGGTGAGATTAAAAGGAAATTGTGTACCGGAAGAAAGGGGGGTGAAGCCCCCAGTGCTCTGAGAGCGCCGCGAACTACTGGGGAGAAGAGAGAAAAAGATGCCCAGCATCGCGGCTGTAAGACCCTCGAATTTCGTTGTATTTTTCGTATTTATGTGTGTATATGTGTTGAGTATGTATGTACGTATTTACGTGGATATTTAAAATAGTATAAATACGTGTGCATGTGTTTATATTGACATAAATATGTAATATTGCATGATGGTAGTGTGGATACGATAATATATGTACATTGCATGTATATATGTCCGGTATACATGGTTTCTGCATGAATTAGGGTTCTGGCCGAAGGCCCTTTTGGCGTCAAGCCCAGGCCGTTGAGGTGTTGTCAACGTCCATCCCTGGACGCCAACACTAGATCCGGCGTCCAGCGATCGGACCGCCCTCTCTGACCTGCATGCGCAGCAGAGCTGCTATTCTGAAGCAAGGCATGGCAAACCATTGGGGAGATGTCCCCAACGGCTCTGAAGGTGTCAGATCGGTATGGTGAGTAGGTGAGGGGCTCTACTTAGGGTCCAACCCAAATTGGCTCCTCCCACTTCTCCCTTCACCTTGTGAGAGGAGGAAAAGAAGAGAGAAAACCCTAGAGGCATTCTGTGAGAAAACCTTACTTTGGAACCCTCAAATCCGACCATTGGAGTTTGTTTTGGAGATCTACTGCATCAAGGAGGGAGCTGAAGCCAAGGAGAAGGCTTCCCCATCATCCCCTCGGCGTGGTGATCATCCAGGAGCCGGAGGAAGGCGTTTTTGGAGGTGCTTCTGCAACTTCTTGGGACTGCCCAAGGAGAGCTTCCCAAGCCCTAGATCCTTTGGTGTGATTTTCTAAAGGCAAGTGACCTATCTATGGTATCCCCGTATGAGTCTAGGAGGTTTTTATAATTTTTATGGAATTTCCTCGAGTCCTAGACCCTCCATTTCACCCAAATTTCAGAGCTCGGGTCTGTGTTTCTGCACAGACCTGAGTAAACGGCAAGGTCCCTGGATGCCTGGGATGAGCTTGGCGTCCATCGATCATGCCGCTGACCCTGAGGCAGCGGCCAGAGACCGCCGTCGAGTTCTTATGGACAGAACAGTGAGCTGTTATGTCACTTATACATTAATTTCGGTATGGTTTATGCGATGAGGATATATGGTATCCATATAAGCTATGTATATCGTGAATCGTGCTTGTGGGTGTGTGTGAGTTGTGTGGTGATGGGAGTAATGATGTCTTGTAAGCATGTGAACATAAACTTGTAAATGATTTGCAATTCAAAGTTCCATGATTAAGATTAGTGGAGTTTTGTTTCAGTCTATTAATAAGGAATTGTGGGGCATGTATGTATGTCTGAAATTTTGGTAATCCATGCATGCTTGTGGAATTGTTAATAAGTGTTAGTTCGGTAAAATAAAAACATGTAAAAATAGGTTGTGACAAATGATTATAGATGTACAAATTAGGATGGTGTTGTATTCTAAATCCATGCATGTTAGTGGTTTCTGTGCAAAACAGTAAGTGGATAGATTGCAATTGTGTTAGGCTCATGTTAGCTAAATTGTGAATATATGCTAATTAGGTGTTTGATTTTCTATAAATCTATTTAGCTCATAAAAATATGAAAAATTGAGGGGGTATGATTTTGAACCCGAAAACAGCATGTGGTTAAATTTTCAGGCCAATTGGAACAGTAGATAAAAAGTTATGTGTTTTCAAGGAAGTACGATAATTCATGCATATAATCGAAATACGGTCGGTTATGATCTAAAATCAGCATGATTAATGTGTGTTGTGTGTGTTAAACCTTGGAATTTCTGTAGTATACATGTTAGGAAAAACAGAATGTTCAGGTGAGTAAGAAGTGTGAATGAAATGGAAGAGTGCAAAGTGTAAAACCATGTGTAAAACGTTAAATGTGTAAAAGTGTAAACTGTGCAATGTGATACTGCTTCGAGAAGGCAGTGGAGCTGTATCAGGGAAAAGTCCCCCTGAGAAAGTTCATTGTGTAAGTGACCCTAAGGCATTAGGGGAAAATCCTGGAGGTGGAACAGTACCACTGGTTAGGGGTGGAGACTTGTTCTCCCGGTCTGCGCAGTCCAAGAGTCACCATTGCATTGCCTAGATGGTGTCTATGTGTTATGTGAGTGAATGTGTCCTTCTTTGGTGGTTGGGGACTATGTGTCACGGCACTAAAATATGTGTAAAGTGTAATGTGTAAAGTGTATGTGACCATGTGTAAATGTGAAAGTGACAAGGGAATGTGTAGGTGTAAAATGTAACCATGTGAAAAGAGGAAATTGTGTAAAAAAAAAAAGAAAATGTAAAAATTTTAGATGTGTAAATGTGTATTGAAAAACATGTGAGGCAAACATCTGAAACATATGAATTCAGCAAAGCATGTATCCATCCCATGTTTATGTGTGCAAAGTGTTTAGAATCCATGATTAGGGACAATAATGAGTATGTGTGCAAGTGGCATGATGGATTGTTCATATGTTATGTTTTAAGCCACATTGTAGCTTTCATGTGTAGTTTATAGACTTGGAACCATGTGAAATCAGCAACCTAAAGCATGAAAAAAGTTATGTATGTGCTTAAGAACATGTGAAATCCATGCTAACTATGTTCCCCGTTCATGTGTGTAAATTGTCCAGGTTGATAACTCTCACGTTTGGTCTTTATAAGGTTAAAGTTCATAAAGTGAATGGATCAGAGACCATGTGTAGGTGAATGTTATTTTTGAACTTAAGAACATGTGAAATCCATGCTAACTATGTTCCCGTTCATGTGTGTAAATTGTCATGTGTCCATGTTGATAACTCTCACGTTTGGTTTTTAAGGTTAAAGTTCATAAGTGAATGGATCAGAGACCATGTGTAGGTGAATGTTATATTTTTGAAATCTGAAAGCATGCGTTATGTATAAAATTGTAGAACGTCATGATAGGTGAAAACTTAAATGGACTAGCATGCTATGTGTTGCTAATTGTATGTGCATGAAGAAACCACTAGGACTTGTACGTGATAATCATGCGTAGTGTTACTTGCTGAGTCCCTGGACTCACTCCTTGCTTCGGCGTAACAGGTGTAGTTGGTAATACGACACGTTGGGGAGACGGTGGAGATGGACTCCGAGCGCGGAGACTAGTTACTTGGAGCTTCTTTGTGATTGTGTACTTCGTCGTATGTACTTGAAACATTGTATTAGAATTATCATTAAAAGAATGTAATATGTGGACATTTGCATTTCTATTTCAGCAATTTAACTCATGTGAATTTTAGTTCCTTTTTGCAAATTGTAAACTGCATGTATGTTAATGTGGATGATCTCTTTTACTTCCGCTACTCTGTTTTATATATTCGCGTGTATCTCAGCTGTTTGTATCGTCGGGTAAATGTCCCACTGTGAGGACTCTCGCTATATCGACGTGGTCGGTATGACGTACCGATATAATGAGGGCCCACAGCGGCGCCCCATGCATACCTCCCAGCCTGCGCCAGGTCCCTCAGCAGCAGTACGAACTTGCAGTTCATCTGGGATGACTGCGTCGCGAACAGTGGTCGCCCCGAAGAGGTAGGCGACGAAGATCCTGACCGAGCGCTCCTCGCTCCGGTCCCCCAAGTCTAGCGCCCCCCACACTCCTATGTAAAACTCCTCAAAAGTCTCCAGAGGCCTCCTCCTCCCTACCACAAACTCCGGCCCAGCAGCTCCACGATGTCATCATAGTAGTCACTCCGCTCCTGTCCCACTACCGCTCTCCTGAACTGATAGTCCAGTCAGATACGCCACGTCCTCCAACATGGGTATCATGTGACCCCAAGGCATGATGAATGCTTGCATCCTCCTCCCATCTCTCCCTAAGGGCCTCTAAATATGGAACATCCACGTGAAAAGACGTACCGACAGGAGATGCCCGAACCCATCCTGGCGATCCGGGTCTGCTGGGCCTCTGGTAGCGCCCATACCACGCCCAACATAGGTCCCATGTACCCTGCTCCTCATTCGGCCTTGCCCTGCAGAAAATATAGAAAAGTTGGCGTCAGCATCGATTGCCATTAACCTCAAATTGACGGCACAGGGTCTGCCGTTTACTCACACTCAGCGTCCAGGGGTGGCTGTCAAGTTCCTCTGTCGACGTCCAAACCCTTGCCGTCAAGTTCACCCCAACGGCAATGGGATGGACGTTGACAGGATCTCGACATCCACCGATGTGGACGTCAAGATCCTATCAAGCCCGACAGAGCCTCCCCTATTTTCCCCTCTTTCCACTTTTTACAAAGATCACACACCACGAGTGTTAAGGGACGAGGGACCTACCTTGGGTAGTCGGGGCATCTCCGCCTCCGTCTCGTCTCCTCCGTCCTCTCCGACGGACCCGTCCCCCGCCGGTTCACCGCCATCGCCGCCTCCGGCCATCGAGGGTCCGGCCTCCTCCTCCTCCTCCGTATCCATCGCCGCCGTCGCAATCTCCTCCTCCTCCGGTTGGCGGCGAGTCTGGAGAACGGTGTGTTTCCCCCTCGTCTTCATCGGTGCGGTTTGCAGTTTGCGGTTTTAAGGGTTTCAGTGGGGGTCTAGAAGATTAGAAAGAAGGAAAAAGATGAAGATTGCAAGAAGTTCATTGGAAAGGTCGGTGTGTAGGGGTTTTCCTTCTCCCGGTGCTTGGGAAGATGAAGTGGCACCCGGAGAAGGCGTCGGTTAAAAAAAAAGAGTAGTTTTATGATTTGATGTCAAGGTTTGGCCGTTTACCTTTTCTTAACGTCAATACTGGGCCACTGACGTACCCTTAACGGCCAGGGTGTGGACGCTAATGTCTCTTCAGTGTCAGACCTCGAAGTAAGATTAACGGCCATGTCAGGATGTCAGGTTTGAAATAGACGGCCATCATTATGGACGTCGACCTCCTCTGTCTCCTGATTGGCGTCCATCGATGTGGACGCCAATCCTTCCGCACTCAGTCCTCACAGCACACTCCTTTGAACATCTTTGAAGCCCATTCATCCCATTCAAGGCGCACATCCCACAATTCAAGCCATTCAACACAAATGCAAACAACTTTTATTCATCTAATTTTGTGTTACATTTATTGGAAATTGGGAAAACACATCATTTTGCCCTGCGGGCCATATAAAAATCACAAGAAATGGGACGAATGGTGTCGTTGAATTCTTCATATTTCCAGATGTCTTCCCGTTTCTCCTAAACCGCCAGTCCCACCTTCTTGCTCATTGTGTATCTTGCCCAAGTCTTCATGACCTTCTCCATAAGCTTCTCATTTCTCTCGGTGACAATCATGTTCGTGCAGTTGGATGAGGCGTGAATTCCCCGTATGATTCCAAGCTGACAATGGCACCGATGTGGTTGGTAAACCACCATCCTATCAGCCCTGATCAACCACAAATCTTTGTCTTCCCTGGTTCGAGCTCTGAACTCAATACTCCTCATAAAATGCGGCCTCACAATGAAGTCCTCCATCACCAGGTAGGCCAAATGATCGCGCCAAGCATCTCTGCCCTTCAAATGCGCCGTCACACACTTGATCTCATTCTCTGGCTCATACCATGCCCTACTGCAGTACACCGAGCTCCGAAGGAAGACTCTGGAAGGAGTAGGTTGTGCTTCAGCAAAATCAAACTTCAAGTGAGCCTCCATCCATACCTGAAGCAGGAACAAGCTCCCGCATGTGCGTCCACCTAGGCTCATTGTGGTGAGCGAACTGTACAAGTGTGCCAGCACTGCAGGGGCAAGTGATTGCCCGCGCCAGAGCAGAGTCAGGATCCCTACGTGGTCGTAAAGAAGGAAGTCGCCGCTAGTGGGGAACAGAAAAACTTCAGCTAAGCAAAGTGTTAGCCCTCGTGTCGCCCTCTCTCCGCCAATTTCCTTCGCATGCTGGATCAGCCACCAGGTCAGTCGGTCTAGGAAGATTCCGTGCTTGTTTGTCATCCTCAATACTTCCTTCTTGTCCCGTACGATGTCCGCGAGAATCTCCTCCCATGGAAGGAGAGGAGTCGCCGCGTCGTACTCCATGCACCGCCTCCATCCCAAAAACAATTCCACTTCCTCCAGCAGCACACTAGCCTCAAATGCCTGGAACACGAAGGTGTGTGTGTGTGGGTGCCATCTCTCCACCAGCGCTCCAACTGCATCAAATCCCCACCACATCTCCTTCATGTTTTTTGCCAGCACCACCATGAAGATCAGATTCCACATTCCGATGAAGCCTCTCATGTCCAGTGTAATGGCGTTCATCAAGTTCACGAGCTAGGAGAAGGCCCGTACCTGGCCTTGGCTCGGGAATGCGGGCACTTCCTACATCAAGGTGGGCTGTAAGAGAAGAGTTTTTGGGGGCGTTTTTAACCCAAATAGAAGCAGAATGAGCGTAACTTACCTCCCCATTGGCCAGTCTGGTGCTCAGGTGCCCCGGAACTTCACTCAGAATTCCTGGGTTCATTCCTGTGGATCGCCCGGTCGAAGAGGAGGCCATTTCGTTGCTTTTCTTCGTCTCCCGGCCCTCTGGTTCGCAGCAGGAGCACGGGGAGACGGAGGTGGAAGATAAGAGAGTCCCCATGGACTCCCATAATCTATATTTTCGTCCTGATCCGCTGGTTAATAGGCGTCCAGATCGGTTGACGTCAACATGCGGTTAGCGGCAAAATCTATTGCTGTTAACTGGGAGCTGGCGGCCATCGATGTGGACGTTTATACTCCTGGAAGTTTTCAAAATTCTATTATTCATATGGCCATTATATTTTATCTTGTGCTTCAAGTTGTTTTGCAGATATCCAAGCACAAGTTGCGCTTCAAAGATCGGAACGCTTACGCGACCTTGAGCGTTACAGGTATGTCTAACATAGGACCCCACCAGAGGTGAATAATTTGGCGACCGTGAACCCTGAGTTCCCCTTTACCAAAAACCATGATGGGTTTGCGATCTCTCAGTTATTGTATGACCTTTTAGAATTTTCCTTTGGTGCTAACTTGCATTTTAGATAGGCAACCCACACCAGCATGCATTTAGGTCTTCACTGCTAACATTCTCTTACTAACACTCAAAAAAAAAATGGTGATTTTCCTCGATCATCTGATTGCTCCTTGGTTCCCCCAGCTTAGGTAGCCTACCGGGTCCGCCCTTCTTGAATATCGGGTCTTTGTTGCCCCCTTCTTCACTTGTCCCACCGTGCATATCACAAATAATCATTCTTGCCTTATTGAGTTCATCTGAACCTTCGCCAGTCGCAAGCTTAATTCCGGAATCCAGGCTTTCCGAACATTGATTCCAGTTAGAATCTTTTGATAATCCTTTGAGAGATCAACCAATTCCTTGTCTCCACGACCTCCTAAATTCGGGATAGACGTCCTGATTAGGCGAGCGAGCCCACGAGCTCCGGTTATGAGACCCTCCTGATTCAACCGTCATATTACAACTCCTTTGACTCAGACACGCCGAAACTAGTCAAAGTCCGACACGGCCACGCCAGGGACCCTACCGTTGGGTTGCAGTTGTAGTTACATGGGTAGATCACTCTTCTCCTTACCCACATTTGTCTCTCAGACGATACGTCATCTGTTTCTGGCCTAACTCATTGGTTTGGCTCGCTAGAATTCCTATCCTCAGAGATGGCCTTTCATCAAATCTCCGCGTCCTTTGTTTACCGAGACACCAACCGTTCACTCCGCTCTGCTCCCTTGCAAGACCAGACGTCTCGGAGGGGCATTTGTAGACGCAAGATTTGGCCCATCCCCGCATGGTTCTTTGGCCCATTAAGCCTCGTTTGACCGTTTGTTGACCTACCTCGGATGCCATGTAGACGGCAGCATCGATGGCCGCCAACTACTAGTTGGCGGCAATCCCCATTGACGTGGACCCATACAGACGTCCACATCCCTGGACATCTGCATGCGGTTGGCGGCCGGATCGCTGGACCTTAACCTGGTTTACCTGGTCTGCGCAACAACCCCGAGAATATAGCCCACTTGCGCCTTTCTCTCGCCCATGCACTGCATGGGGCCATTCCCAACGGGCATATGGGCCACCTTGGCACCCCCTTGACTCAGTAAAAAGCCTACTTGGCCTCCCCCCATTGGTTGGAGCTTTAATACATGGATTGCCATGTGTGCAAGTGTGCTTCTTCACACTTAGCATCCTAGGCATTCTAACCCCGAGCTCCACTGTCTATATAACCTTCCCTTGAGCCCTCTGAGAGAGGAGAGGGAGGCTGGACATCCACATGTTGATGCTTTGAGAGAGGAGAGAGAAATTACACCCAAGCTTCCACAACTCCAACTCTTCTTCCTCTCAACACTAGGGACATTCAGGAGGCTTCTTTTGGAGCTAGAGGAGCCTTGCAAGGAAGCTACATCGCCTGCAAACGAGGATCAACTCCCCCTCTTCCTCTCATTCACTTCTTCTTTCCTTAATAGTTGTATGTTGCACACACCTTCCCATACACTCTAGGAACGTAGGTCACTTTCCTACACACCTAGAAAGGGGTTTCCCAACCAAAAACGGAGGGAAGAAGGGTGGTCATAGCACTTGGCCACCCCTCTTCTCAAGTCCGCAACCGGTACGGGACTCACCTTTTGGGCTGTCTCTTTCCATTTTGAGTATTTACTACTCTTCCTTTAGACTTATAGAGTGTCTCTTTGTGGCCGGAACAATTCGCAGAAGACCGCGGAGCTCTTCTTCTTTGGCCGGCCGAAGGAGAAGAAGTTGAGGCCCCGTCTCCGTCCGTTGCGTGAGGCCGTTGCGTGAACGTGATCAACACCTTCCTTGGGCACAGGTAAGGCCCTGGCGATCACAAAACTCCCCCTCTTTCTTCTGGTTTTCCTTGTTTTCTCTTCAGTCAAACTAGTCAACCGAGGAGTCAATGGGGTCAACTAGAGATCCACTCATCGCCATCGAGGGACGCCAGGGACGTTCGTCACTTTCAGAGGACTCCCCGACGGCACGGTTGTCCGAGGAGCCACGGGAAACGGATCGTCCACATCCGTGGGTGGCGGCGCCACCCCTCGGGACCCCTAGCGAGGGTCCGGGAGGTCGGGTCGTTACAAGTTCCATCAATTGTTCCTTCAATTCTTTCAATTTAGCCGGGGACATTTTATAGGGTTGGCGTGACACTAGTGCAGCTCTAGGTGTTAGATCAATTGAGAAATTTACATCTCTCCTTGGTGGAATGCCTGGCAGCTCATCGGGGAACACATCGGGGTATTCTTGCACTATATGTATGTCTGATATCTTGGATGCTTTCTTTTCAACCACAATTGCGGCAAGAAATACCACACAACCCTTTCTTATCATGTTCTGTGCTTTTATAGCAGAGACGAGAGACAAATGCCTCTTGTGTCTATGGCCTGTGAAGGTCAATTTAGGGAATTCACTAAAGGAGATCTTCCCTCTTCTACAATCCACGATAGCCCCATAAGTGGATAGCCAATCGGCTCCCAGAATAACATCGTAGCCCTCCATGGGCATACAGATCAAGTTAGCTCTCAGATTGAGATCACCAATCTTAACATCAACTAATGAAAAGTATTTGTTTAATTAAGCTTTTTCTTCCAATCGTGTAGTGCAGGTTTTTCTTTTAATGTATCAGCAAATGCTTATGATATAAACGACTGTGTTGCATCAGTGTCAAACAAAACAAATGCTGATTGAGAAAAGACTGGTAGAGTACCTTCGACGACCCCACCTTCCTCAGTGGTTTCTACCTCTTGCAGAGCCTGCAGTCGGCCAGGCTTCTTCTGTCTCGCAGGATGCTTCTCATTTTCTTTGAGCATGGGGCATTCAGGAATACGATGATCTCTACTCCCACAGTGTAAGCATGCGCCTACCTTCCTCCAGCACTCCTCTGCAATGTGACCCAGCTTGTCACAGTGCTTGCATCTTGGCTTGTTCGTGGTAGTGGGGGCAAAAACTTTGGGCTTCCACTCCTGGCTTGGCCCTTCAGTGATACTTAACGGCCTTTTCTTGTCGTTAATGGGCTTGCTCGGTGCTCCTGAGGTCTGTTCCTTCTTAACCATTCTTCCTTTGATGCTATCAGTGAGATCGGTCGCATCCTCCAGCAGTTGGGCTTTCCTGACCATCTCTGGTTAAGTCTGAATGTCCAGAGGTGCCAGCTGTGTGATATATGCGAGCCTAAGCCCATTAAGAAAGTGCTTGGCCTTCATTCTTTCCGCGTCGACCAGATGATTGGCATATCGTGCCAACCGGGAGAACTGAGCCTCATACTCAGCAACTGTGAGGTTTCTCTGCTTCAATGCAGCAAATTCAGAGGCCTTTCTTTCTTGAACTCTCTTAGAAAAGTACTTGGAGTTGAAATGTTCCTTGAATGCTTCCCATGTAAACTGTGCATCTGCTCTCGTCGCCTCGACGGACTCCCACCACGCACGGGCGTCCCTCTCAAGCTGGAATGTCGCTAATAGTAATTTGTCACCATCGCATAACACGGAAGATACGCTCAATCTCCTTGAGCCAGTTCTCCACTTCATCGGGATCAGTAGTCCCACTGAATCGAGGCAGATTCAGATTGCAAAAATTTCTGTGTAATTCTCCGGCTCCTCGGTTATTGTTATTATTCGCTCCAGCAACCTGAAGTAAAGCCTGGGTAAGCTGCTTGATGGTCTGCTGCATATCACAGAGTTGTGCACGCTCCGCTGCCATTGTTGGTGTATAAGTTCCTTCAAAAGAGAATTTAATGTAAGATATTGAGTTTGCACTAAGGTTGTGCGTGTGTGAGTTTATTTTATCTTACTACCCATGGTTCTACCCATCACTCACATAAGTATGGAATTAGACTCTAAGTCAAAGCAGGTCAAACCTAGATCATCCTATACTTAAGAATAACCTAGGCTCTGATACCACAAAACTGTAACGCCCCGACATGGAATATCGGAGCGGAATTACAGTTATTAAATAGTACAGAGCGATAGATAAATGTCAAACCATTGCACAATTGGAATAATACCAAATGAAATCCAACTTCATTAATGATTCATCGAATAACTATTACATCCATTGATCATAGCCAAACTAGGGCCCAAAGTACTTTATTCAAATCCAAACTATTACATAATAGCTAACTACTGACTGACTCATAACTCTACCAACTAACTACTAAGCAGTGATTGCTGGAATGGGTCACTCCTGAACGTCCTCTTCAGTCCCTTCCTCGTGAGTGTGGTCATCTCCATCAGACTCACTTGGACACATGAAATAATAATGCAGGATGAGCGAATAATGCCAGTAGGACTTAATATCTCATGAGAACAAGCATGCTTTAAATGATTAATGTCTTAAATGACAAGGTAACTAAAGAGTATAGTCATGTAGAGCAAGTAACGATAGCAAGAGAACAATAGCACCGGTACAGGAAAAAATAGTACAACGAGAATGATAATGGAATGGCCATGTAACGAACTAGCATGTAACGATAGCACTTGTATAGATAGCACTTTGATTGTCATAGATTAATTGTTATAGTATTAAATGGCACTGGATGCATGTCGTACACATCCTGATCATGTAACCCTCATGAGGAAATGTCACTCTTCGGGAGCTCTCCCAAGGACCAGATCAGGCCCTATTGCACTGGCATATAGTATTGTTTGTTGTTTTAGTCAATCAATGTAAATGGCCAAATAGAGTACCAAGAATAGATGAGAGTAATAGACGAATAGATGAGAGTATAGAGCGAGCGTGAACAGATGAGAGTAACAAGATAGTAAATGAGATAGGGGTACAATCGTAAAACAATGTTAAGCATCGATAGTAACAGTTGTACGGCACCAGGTCGGGTACCGGTAGTCAGGTAGAAGTCACATCTGCCCACTGGCTGTGTCATCAACATAGGCCAGATGGTCCGGTGTGATCACAAGGTAAGAAGGATACACACTAAGGTCATGGATTGTGCTGATCCCTAAGGGTGTAACGAGTTTTAAAGGGTACAACCAGCTCGTCGGCTAAGGACGTGTGCCAAAGCCAAGAAGACTTACGGAGGCCTTGACAAGGAGTCCCTGGCCCAGTCGGGAGTATTCTTGGTGTAGAGGTGGTACATGCCAAGAGAAGGTATGTAGAAACTAGGGTCCGTCGTGCCTTGAGTGCTCGAAGGACGAGAGAAACGATCACGGTATTCAAATCATGCGATTAAAACGAAGACAAGTGCAAATAATTAAATAGGGGAATTTAATAATTAATTTTACTTAATTATCAGATACATTATTGAGTACTTTAACAAGGTTTAATGGCAAACATGAATGTTAGGTGTGTGCAAGTGTAAGGAATCAAGAGAACATGTATGATTGTGCACATAGGTTTTAATAGATTTCATGTAATTATTATCCATTGTTAATTATCATATCGAAATTGTTCATAACAATGTTTAATTAAGACTAGACAGGGTTGAATTGACATGATTAGTAGAGGTATAACTGAAATTTTAGGTTCTGGCCGCTATACTGTTGTCGCGACAGGGGTAGCTATCGCGTTCAGGTCGTGACGCAAGGCCCGGTCACATTTTGCTAAACTGGCCACTAGGGTCGAACCCGGCCAGGTCGCGACATGTCGACCCATCACGTTCAAAACGTGACGGACCCCCGTGTCGTGACGCCCTCTGAGATCACGACAGGTCGGGCCGTCGCGACTCCAGAAGGTGGCCCCGAGCCTAGAAAAAGGGATTTGCCATTTTTCCAGGTGAAATCCCTTCCTCCAAACACAACCCCTGTTGGTATAATCCTCAATTCCTTCATCCAAACCATTGGATGTACCAACAAAATCCCTGGATTCCACCTCCTCATCCGAACTCCAATTTTCAAATGAAAAACTCCCCTCCTACCAAAAACAAAAATGTTGGTGCTGTCATTCCTAAGAAAAAGAACAAACCTAAAAAGACTGAAACTACCAATTTAACAAAACAAAAATAAAAAATAAGTCAAATTTGGGTGAGAAAGGATTTACTAATAATGTCCAAACATTCTGATGGTCCCAACTCTGTTTGGGTACCAAAATCTTCTCTCCACTGATCTTGTTGCAGGAAGGTCGTGCACCTAACTCCAATGTATGGTTCCTTGACAGTGGGTGTTCACGACACATGACTGGAGATAGAGCCAAATTCTCATTCCTGCTTGAAAAGGAGGGAGGGTCAGTTACTTTCGGAGGTAAAAATAAAGGAAGGATCTTAGGATCTGGAAAGGTTGGTCAAACATCTTCAAACTCAGTAGATAATGTTTTATTAGTTGATGTTCTTGATTATAATCTGCTCAGTATAAGCCAACTATGTGATTTGGTCACAAAGTTGTGTTTGAATCTGATATTTGTAAGATAATTGACTCATCATCTGATAAAATCAAATTCTTTGGAAAGAGAGAAAATAATGTCTACATGATCAACCTAAATAAAAACTTTTCTGAAAATCTTTGTTTTGTTGCAAATAAAGATGAAATTGCATAGACTTGGCACAAAAGACTTGGCCATGTAAGTTTCAGAACAATGGATAAGTTATTAAGATTGAATTTGGTTAAGGGTCTTCCTGAATCCTTATCTAAAGTTGAAATCAAATTTGTGGGATATGTGCTAAAGGAAAACAAACTAGGAAATCTTTTAAAACCTTCAATGAGGTACTTACATCTAGGCCACTAGAACTTCTTCACATAGACCTTTTTGGGCCAACAAGAGTTCTAAGCTTAAGTGGCAAAAGATATGGATTTGTAATCATTGATGATTTTACTAGATTTACTTGGGTTATCTTTCTATCCCACAAAAGTGATACTTGCCTTGAATTCAGGAATTTCTGTACCTCTATCTTAATAACTTATCCATATAAAATCAAAAATATTTTAACTGATCATGGGGGTGAATTTGATAACACATCCTTTTCTGATCTATGTGCTGAATTTCAAATATTTCACAAGTTTTCTTCCCTAGAACTCCAAACAAAATGGAGTTGTGGAAAGAAAGAATAGAACTCTTGTGGAAATGGCTAGATCCATGCTCTTGGGAAGTAATCTGCCCAAATTCTTCTGGGATGAAGCTGTTAACACAGCCAATCACATCCTAAATAGAGCCTTGATCAGACCAAAGATCAGAAAAACCCCCTATGAACTGTTGAAAAATAAAAAGCCAACTGTTTCATACTTCAAAACTTTTGGGTGCAAATGCTTTGTACACAATAATAACAAAGAAAACCTTGACAAGTTTGATGCTAAGAGTCAGGAAGCTATCTTCCTTGGCTATTCTGAAGTGTCAAGGGCCTTCAAAGTGTACATTCTAAAAACCAAAACGTTGAAGAATCTCCACATGTTATTTTTGATGAAAATTCATTTTCCACTAATGATTCTAAATCTTGCAGGGAAAGACAAGACAATGAAGAGGATGATCTAATTGTGGATTCTTCACCAACTGTTGAGGAGATAGACAACATTGAAGAGAACCTGAACAACAACTCACCATCTTCAAGTGGTTCAGGTAACATTGCTCCTGAAGTGGGCACCTCTCAACAGGTAATTTCTGAACCTCGATATCTGAGAGATCACCCATTAGACAGTGTAGTTGGCAATTTAAATGATAGAGTAAGGACCAGATCATCCTTCTTGCAAAATATTGAAGAAGACTCACTAGCTCTAATTTCCCAAATTGAACCCAAATCAATTGATGAAGCCTTATCCAGTTCTGATTGGATCAATGCCATGCATGATGAGCTTCATCAATTCGAAAGAAATCAAGTATGGGAATTAGTACCTAGGCCTAGTGACCAGACAGTGATTGGCACTAGATGGGTCTTCAGAAACAAATTGAATGAATCTGGTCAGGTAATTAGAAACAAAGCTAGGCTAGTTGCAAAGGGGTACAATCAAGAGTTTGGAATTAACTTTGAAGAGTCATATGCCC
The DNA here is from genome assembly GCA_014218235.1 of Colocasia esculenta. NCBI lineage: Eukaryota > Viridiplantae > Streptophyta > Magnoliopsida > Alismatales > Araceae > Colocasia > Colocasia esculenta. The sequence continues at coordinate 21,106,643 of CM024765.1, read as the reverse complement.
CTGTAGCTAGACTAGAAGCAGTCAGAATTTTCCTTGCTTTTGCATCCTCCATGAAATTTAAAGTCTATCAAATGGATGTCAAAAGTGCATTCTTAAATGGATATATAAAGGAAAATGTTTTTGTTGAACAACCTCCTGGATTTGAAAATGAAAAATATCCTAACCATGTTTTCAAGCTTAATAAGGCTCTCTATGGTCTTAAGCAAGCTCCAAGAGCTTGGTATGACCGGTTGAGTTCCTTCTTACTTGAAAAAGGATATTCTAGAGGTAATGTTGATCAAACATTGTTCACAAAAACAGTAAAAAATCAAATAATTGTAGTCCAAATTTATGTTGATGACATAATTTTTGGCTCCACCAATAAAGGCCTTTGCACAAAATTTTCAAACCAAATGAAGAATGAATTTGAAATGAGCTTAATGGGAGATTTAACATTCTTTTTGGGATTGCAGATGAACCAAACAACTGAAGGAATCCTCATCAGTCAAACCAAATATGTGAAGGAGCTATTAAAGAGGTTTGACTTTCAGAACCTTAAGCACTCAAGCACACCAATTGCAATTAATGCTAAACTAGAAGAAGATCCATCTGGTAAGTCAGTAGATCCAAAGACCTACAGAGGTATGATTGGCTCTCTGCTCTATCTTACAACTTCTAGACCAGATATTCAGTTTTGTGTGTGTTTATGTGCTAGATTCCAATCTAATCCTAAAGATAGTCACATGCTTGCTGTTAAACGAATTTTCAAATATCTTGTTGGAACATGTGACTTAGGTATTTGGTATCCTGCTGGTTGCAAGTTAGATATGTTTGCCTATTGTGATGCTGATTATGCAGGGTGCAAATTAGATAGAAAAAGCACAAGTGGCTTGTGTCTATTTCTAGGTGGGTGCCTTATCTCTTGGGCTTCTAAGAAGCAACATTCAGTTGCTCTGTCAACTGCAGAGGCTGAGTATGTTGCTGCTGGTAGATGTGGAACTCAGATTCTCTGGGTGAAACATCAACTTCTTGATTACAACCAAGATTTAGGGTGTGTACCCATCCTATGTGATAACACAAGTGCAATAAATCTGTCTAAAAACCCCATTCAGCACTCCAGAACAAAACACATTGAAATTAGGCATCATTTCTTGAGAGATGAGGTTGCAAAGAAATCTTTTGAACTCACTTCATTGAAACTGATAAACAAATTGCAGACATATTCACTAAACCCCTTCCTGAAAACAGATTTTCATCTTTAAGGAGAGAACTTGGTCTTTGTAAATGTCCACCTTCTTGATCTCTCTTAAGGTTTGGGTTGAGTGCTATGCATTGTCTAAGGGGGAGTTCTTTCCATTTCATACTTCTTTGCTTCCTTCAGTTACATTGTTCATATCTCTCTCACTTTCAAGTCTAATTCCCTTTTTACAATAAATTCTCCAACTCTTATTGTGTTGACACTTCTTGGTATATCAAATGGTGTTTGGAGAAGGACAAGTTAGGCTTGTCTGGAAACCATTCATTATGTGTGAGTATACAACTCCGCCAAGTACTTAGAAATTGATATGCAATTGTTGAGGGGGAGCTTTTACTGTTCAAAGAGAATACTCTTTCTGATTTCAAAAACTTGCCTAGTTTTCACTTCCATTTCTTTTTGGTAATGAATTCTTCAACTCTTATTGTATTGAAATTTCTTGGTATATCAAATGGTGACTTGGAGAAGGACAGGTTATGCTTGTCTGGACACTTTCACTATGCGAGAGTATGTGTCTCCGCCAAGTACCAAGAAATGGATATGCAATTGTTGAGGGGGAGTCTTTGATGTCTAAGAAGAAAATTTTTCTGATTTCAAAAATTTGCATATCTTTATTTTGATGAAAAGTTATTGAAATCATCATCTCAGGGGGAGCTAGAAAATTCACAAGTCATGTCTTTGCAAAATTCAAAACTTCTCTTGAATTTCATCAATTCCTTGCATGATGTCATCATTTAGAAGTCTAGAGTCTCAAAATGAACCCTTGAGTGATCTATTATATTTTTTACTAATCAACTTTCAACTATATCTCTCAACCCACAGAAATTCAGATCTCTTCCTAGACTAAACATCAACTTGTGCTTTGAACTTAAAACATTTCCTTGTTTGCAACTGATGATTGAATGTATTTGATTTCTATCTCACAAACTCTCCAAAATTGTTAAAATCCAACAGAGCAATGACACATGAGCTGAGAAACTGCACACCTTCACAATGAATGAAGTGCCATGTATGTCATGAGGCACCATTGCTAACTCTGTTCAAAGGGGAAACAAAATAAAAATAAATTCAAAACAAAAGCAAAATGTGCTATGTTTTTTATGATGACTGAGTAACTGGAAATATTGGCGTCTACAAAACGTATATTTTCATGTCAAAAGGCCATCATTTACCCCTTTGAGACTTGACAATGTCTAAATCTTAAGTATCCAGGGACTATGGTGTGTAAAAAGCACTAGTACTTGAGTGAAAGAGATTTATATCATTTGATAGTTTGTTAAAAGAAGAAAAATGTAAGCTTTATTGGAGATTTGTCTAGAAAGAATCATCTTCATTCCTCATTAAGTTGTTCTTTAAGATTCTGTTTTATTTTCAACACAATTGCATTTGGTCTAAAAGACATCTTTAATTCTTTAAAGTTGAGAAACATGATAGTTTATAGTTGATTGTTAGATATATTATATCCCTCAATTTTTCATTTTGTTGATTCAAAGTCTTGAAATGCTAATATCTTGTTGGAAATTGTTTGACAAACTTGAACTGTGATGAATTTTTGCAAAATATAACAAGTGAATTTTTTAAGCCTCTTAAAAATCCTTGAAACGATAATTCCTCTCATTGTTCATCATTCTAAAGATGTCCCAAAATTTCTCAAAATTTTCCTCTCAAAGATTCAAAGTTTCTTCAAGGCCGTGTCGACACAACTCTCTCTCGTGTCGACACACTTTCGGTCAGGTCGACACACCCTTCCTCCTGTGTCGACACTACCCCTTGCCAGATTTCTTTTCAGCCCGTTAGGGTTCACCTTAAACCCTTGTTGTTCCTGCGGGGCAGTGTACCACTGCACCTTTTTTAGGCGTCAGGTCGACCCGACGGCCTCATTCCCATTGTTTTCCGGCAAGAATTCCTCCCAAATTCTCTCTAAATCGCATCAATCCTTCATCATTTCTCCAATCTTCCATCCATTCCGAATTCCACTCCTCTTGCACCATGGTCAGAAGTTGGGTCCCCGCCGTGGCGCAAGGTCAAAGGCCTCTTCAAGGCCGATTCCGGCAGACAGTGCCATTGCCCAGTCAGAAAGAAGGTCTAAGCGAAGGAATGATCTGCTGAGCAAACAGGATCCTCTTCAGCACCTCAAAGGGCAGCCAAGAGAGGTAGACCCTCATCTTCAAGAAGAGGTAGTTCTCCTCCAAACCCTAGAACAGAGATTCTGGACGAATCCTCTGAAAACCCTGAGGAGTCATCTTCCTCTTCCTCTAAGGCTCAAGAGGACATTCCCTCAGAGTCAGTCAGTGCAGCCAAGCTGATTTTGAAGCCCAGAATTCTAGACCTTTCAGACATTCAACTAGCAAACTCTTTTCCTGAAATTCAAACCTATTTCTCCTTTCAATCTTGGATACCCTTTATTTCTGAGTTTCAAGTCTGCTATCCAAGATTAGTTAGAGAATTCTACAAGAACCTCACCTGCACAGATGAAGGGTATGAATCAAAAGTTAAAGGAATAGCCATAGTTATGCCAACTGAAAAAGCGGCCTCCATTTTCAAAGTGCCAGATGAGGGGGCAGACTATCATGCATTTGAATTTGACCTTCATGAAGCCTATTCCATCTTGACAGGCCTTCCTGCAGATGCATCAGATCCCAAACAGACCTATGTAACCAGGTTTAATGCCAATACATTTCCACCTGTGTTAAGGGTCATCCACCATATTTTGACCACCATCATCACCCCTCAAGGTGGTGGAAGGGATAGATTGACAGACATCCAAAGGTTCATCATTTATTGCATGGTAAAAGACATAAAAATCAACCTCCATGTGATTCTCTATCAAATCATTTCTAAACAACAAGGACAGACCTAAAGAGATCACTTCCCTATGGAGCACATCTGACCTCAGTGTTCCAGCACTTTGGTGTGCCTTTGGACAATGAGAAGTCCCAATCTATTCCCAAGTCAAACATCTACACCTTTAAGAATATCCAGAAGTTTATGGGATTTAGATTGGAGGGGAATCAAATTAGAATAGGGCCAGCTGTGGTTGAGGTTCCTCAAGCTCAGGAGGAACAACCTCAAGATCAGGGGGAACAGCCCCAAGCTCAGGAGGACCAGCCTCAGGTTCAAGGGGATCAGCCCCAAGCACAAGAGGAACAGCCTCCAGCTGAAGGGGACCCGCCCCTAGGTCAGGAGGATCAGCCTCCTGTGAATGAGGATCAACCTCAAGTTCCTACTGAGGGTGACATTTCTTTTCATGTCCCTCTCTCACCTCAGCTTCCTCATTTTTCTCCACAACCCTCATTCCAACCATCCACATCTTCTGGTGGGCCTCCTGTTCCACCAGAATTGATCTCCTTCCTCAATGACAAATTTGAATCCTTGAACTCCTCAATTCAATCCATGTCCACATCATTTGAGCTGAGGATTCAAAGACTGGAAAATACTGTATCTGCCAAGTTCATAGAACAGAAAGCTGCTTCAGACTATGCAGCTCAAAGGTTCAATAGATTGATTGGAACAATGGCAGATGCCTCACTTCAGCTAAAAGAGCATCAAGACAAGTTGGAGACAGTTCTTAAGGGAATATTGGCAAATTCCCAAGCAGATGTCTTCAACACCAAGCAAACATTGCATGAGATTTCCAGCACCAGATTGTCATTTGCTCATTTTGTGGATGATTTGGAAAGTATGAGGAACTTCAATGAGCACATTGACAAGCAGATTACAGATTTGACCAAGGAATTCAAGATAATGCAAAGACCTGGTTGGTCAGCTGGCTCATCATCTTCCTCACAACACAGTGCAGCTGATCTAACCAGACTTCAAGCCAACTTGCTAGAAAATTCAGATCGAATGGAACACTTTTTTAGCACAAAAATGATAACCATTCAAGATCAAATCAAGACTAGCTTGACCTTCATGGAGAAGAGACTATCTGACATAGAGACCATTCTTCTTCCCATTCCTCCTCCTCCTCCATCTTCTACTTAATGTAATTTCTCTTTTGATGATGTCAAAGGGGGAGAAGAAAGAAAGAATGCTTGTAATCTTTTAGAATGAATGTAATGGTTCTCTTGTAATGGTTCTCTGTTGAATGAAATGAAAAGTGCTACTTGGCATGAATGACTCTCTCAATTGTGTATTTAATATGATTGAAAATCTTTTTGTGAATGTGATTGAATGATTACTTGTCAAGTTGCTTGACTTCGGTGTACAAAAATTCTCATTTCAAGTAACATTGTGTTTCACAAGTACATCATCATCTGTTACTAAAACATATCAAAAGGTCTTTGACAAGTTTAAACAAAAAGAAAATAAAAATGTGAATAACAAAAATTACTTAAAATATCATCTCATCAAAACCACATAGTAATATGGATTTATTGTTGCCATCATGAAAAAGGGGGAGATTGTTGGGTTGAATGTATATTCATATCATTTCCCTCCTATTTTGATGATGACAAGAGGTAATTTTAAAGCAATTCAATTGAAACATGTCAAAAACATCATACCTGAAATCAATGTTCAAAAAGCATATTTCAAATAACATTTATCATTGATGTTCATGATAAACCATTTAACTAATGATATATGTGTTTAATTTTCAGGTACAAACATTTTTATGCAAAAGATGTGTCGACACACCCATCAATGGTGTCGACACAAAAACACAGATTTAAAGGCAAAATGTGTAAAAATGTTGAGACTGTGTCGACACGAGTCAAGAGTGTGTCGACACGAGTTGCAATTTTTCAGGAATCAGTGTACTCAGGTCGACCTCACCATCAGGGCAGGTCGACACTAGATCCCGCTCCCAGAACAGCTGTTTTCAGAACCGGGACAGCAGGTCGACACACTCACAGAGCAGGTCGACACGGGACCTTCTTCCCAGAACAGCATTTTCCATATTTTGGACAGTGTGTCGACACCACCACCAGGGCAGGTCGACACACTACGGAAAGATTTCATCTTAAAGTAGATGGGTGCCACGTGTCAGCCCAGGCCGATGGGGAATCAACCTAGGATCGTGTGCCCTTATACCTAAAAGGTATCTTTGGACTCTTTTGGGTATAAAAGGCCCTTTATTGGCCCTCCATCAAGAGAGAGACCCAACTAACCTCTTAGAGCCTCCTGAAAAGTTCCTGGCGGCCACAAGAGTTCGTGTCTCCCTCCTCTGCCTTCCTAGAGTTTCCAGAAGACCTCTTCTCACCAATTCAAGGTGTGAGAATTGGGGTTTCATCTTTGAAGAAGCCTCTGAAGCATCCCAAGGAAGCAGATCAAGTAGAAGCCATCGTTGGAGAAGAATTCAAGGAAGGTCTAACCTCCCAGATTGCATAGCATCGTCTTGGACTTCAAGTTTGCAAGCTTCTTCCCAATCCAAGCTTCTACAAGGGAGTACACTTGAAGAACGAAGTCATTCAATACACTTTACTGTACTTCTGTTCTTCTGAGATATCTCTTGAGATTATGCAAGTGCTTCTGTGTAACGACCCTCTTCATACCGGTACGATTATACCAATCCCCATCGGTATAAAGGGCGTCGTCACAGTGGGACATTTACCCAACACTGGTCGATAGGTTGATATGTACCTGGATAGCAATAGAGTACAGCGGAATAAAATAAACAACTCAACTCTTAATCCGTCACCAACACACATTCCATAATCTAAATAGCGAGATAGAAGGACAATGTCCACATTAATACAAAATAAAGAGAGAGTTACAATGTCCAAAATATTGTCTATACAATAGTCCTTTTTGTGCAAAAGAAAAGTACAACTGGTAACAGCTCCACAAAATAGTCTTCTAAAGATGATCCTCGCCACGCTACCTTCTAGTGCACGATACCTGTCAACCTGTACGCCGAAGCAAGAGTGAGTCCAAAGACTCAGCAAGCGACACTACTCATGATATACACATACAAGTCTTAGTGGTTTCTACATGCACTTTTACGATTAACAACACATAGCATGCTAGTCAATTCAAGTTTTCTACATATCATGAAAGTTCTACAATTTTATACATAACTCATGCTTTCAGATTTGTAAAATGAAATTCACCTATCACATGATCTCTATTCCATTTGCTCAGGAACTTTAGTCTTTTAAAGAGCTAAAACATGAAAGCTATCAACATGAACAATTTACACACATGAAAGGGAACACAACTAGCATGGATTTCACATAGTTTTAAACACATATACGAACCTTTTCACATGCTTTAGATTGCTGATTTCATATGATTCAATGGCTATAAATCTACACATGAGAGCTACAATAATACATAAAACACATCATGTGAACAAGTAACCAAGCTATCTTGCAATCATTTTCACTAATTATCCCTAACATGGATTCTAGGCATTTATGCACACATAAGCATGAAATGACAACATGAGTTTACTGATTTCACATGGTTTCCAATAACACATTCTCACATTCTCGGTTTCACATGATTTCATACCTACTCATTCACGTTGTTCACTTTTACACATTTGACACGTACACATGTTCACACTTATACAATTTACTCATTTCCACATCATTTTCTCTTTCACTTTCACTTATCACATATCACATCGATTGCACTTACCACGTGCATCTTGGGCACTTACCACGTGCCATATTCACATATTTCACATTTTACTCATTTTTCATTACTTAAACAATTTGCCATGACACATAGTCCTAACCACCAGTAGAGGACACTAACAATATCTCATAGCTCGTGCTCATTCCTTAGCACAGCTCTCAACACAACTCATAACACAACACATGGCACAACACTTACACAACTCATACACATACTCACCACCTAGGCAATACAGCGGTGAATCTTGGTAACTGCGCAGACCGGGAGAAGCCCTCTCCACCCTATCCAGTGGTACTTGTCCACCTCCGGGGTTTTCCCAATGCCTTTGGGACAAACTTATATCACATGGAGCCTTCTATAGGGACTTTTCTATATACGGCTCCCGATGCCTCTAGGGTAGCAGTGTCACATAGGCACAACTTTTACACTTTTACACATTACCGTTTTACACATGGTTTTACACATAACTCTTCTCATTTCATTCACTTTCTCACTCACATGAACATTGCTGTTTTTCCTTAACATGGTACTACAGAATTTCAAGAGTTTAACATACAGTAACCACACTAATCATGTTGGTTTTAGACCATAACAAACCACATTACAATTATATGCACGAATTATCACATTTCACATGAAAACACATAACTTTTTATTTACTGTTCCAATTGACCTGAAATTTTAACCACATGCTGTTTTCGGGTTCAAAATCATTCCCTCAATTTTTCAGATTTTTCTGAGCTAAATAGGATTTACAGAAAATCAAACACCTAATTAGCATATTATTCACAACTTAAGCTAACATGGGTCTAACACATTTTGCAATTTATCCACTTACTGTTTTGCACAGAGACTACTAATATATGCATGATTTTAGAATACAACATACCCTAATTCATACATCATTTTTTTTTGCATGTTTTTATTTTACCGAACCGAACTTATTTACAATTTCTCAAGCATGGATAACTACTAAATTTGGCAAACACATATGCTGACCCACTATTCTTCATGATCAAACCGAAACCAAGGCATTCACACAAACCCTAATCATAAATCATGGATTTTTACGAGATTGTCTACAAGTCATGCTCACATGTTTACAAGATATCATTATCCCACATTCACCAACACAACCCACATTCATCCACAACCACAATGCACAATATACATAGAGTATAAGGTGTACAATATATCCTCATCGCATAAAACATACCGAATTTAATGTATAAGAGGGACAGAACAGCTCACTGTTCTGTCCAGAAGAACTAGACGGCGGTCTCTGGCCGCTGACTCAGAGTCAGCGGCAGGATCGATGGACGCCAAGCTCATGATATCGGCGTCCAGGGACCTTGCCGTCAAACCAGGTCTGTGCAGAAAACACAGACCGAGCTCTCAATCTTGGGTGAATTGGAGGGTCTAGGACTCGAGGAAAATTCCATAAAAATCATAGAAACATCCTAGACTCATAAGGGAACACCATGGATAGCTCACTTGCCTCTCTAAAATTCCTCCAAGGGATTTGTGGCTCGAAGAAGACCTCCTTGGGCAGTTCCAAGAAGTTGCAGAAGTGCCTCCAAGATCGCCTTCCTCCGGGTTCTGGGTGATCTCCACACCGAGGGGATGATGGGGAAGCCTTCTCCTTTGCTTCAGCTCCTCCTTGTTGCAGTAGATCTCCAGATCCAGCTCCAAAGGGTCGGATTTGAGGGTTCTAAAATGGGGTTTTCTCACAGAATGCTCTAGGGTTTTTCTTTCTTCTCCTCTCCTCTTGCAAGGGTGAAAATGAGAAGTGGGGAGAGGCCAATTCGGGTTCAGGATGTAGGAGAGCCCCTCACCCACTCACCATGCCGATTAGACAGCCTTAGATCCGTTGGGGGACATCCCCCAATGGGTGGCCATGCCTTGCTTCAGAAGACAGCAGCTCTGCTGCGCATGCAGGTCAGAGAGGTTGACGTCCACATCGCTGGACGCCTGAGTCAGGCTTGGCGTCCAGGTCTGGACGTTGACTCCACCTCGGCGGCCAGAGGTTGACGCCAAGGTGGCCTTTGGCCAGAACCTTAATTATGCAGAAACCATGCATGTAATGCATGTATTCATGCATTATGTATATAGTAGGGTATACATTCTATCACCATTCATCACATAAATTATTTACATTTAATATAACCATATGCACATTAATTATACCAATTAATATGTACATAAATATCTATATACATACACAAGCATACATAAACATACTAAGATAAAATGTACGTAGACACCTACCTGTACGTACGTGATATTTTACACAAGTATGACTCAACACACGGCAAATTAAATGACGAGAATTATGAGGGCTTCGCAAATCATTAGGAGGTGATATGATTTATGCTAGCTAGGAATAATCCATTCGATAAAAAGTCCTCGCATACACACACTTGATTTGTCATATATATAGTATACGCACACTGGTGTAGCCTATTATGTACATTATGATTGAAACAGATGGGTACAATATGCGCACTGGTAATTTGATTAACTTACACAACTTTACCTAACATTGCTTAAGTATTACATGTATAGGATTTCTTAATATACACTATATGCATAATTCATCCAATTGACTATTCTCACCTAATCATCATAAAGATATATGCATGTTATTCATGAGGAGTATAGAATCCCAATATGACCACTAATTACACCTACTATGCTTGAACTTTTTACGTACATGAAACGCACGAAGTACAATGTACACATTAACTAAACCATGCAATAACAACGTTTACAACCAAATATACATATGCATACGCAAATACACCAAGGTGTTATGCATGTAGAATTAAGTATACAATTGTCACACATATAAGATAACATACATACGTACTTACACTATGTACTTCATACACTTCCATACAAAGTTCCATAAAATAGGTAGTATAGGATATTCTTCAATATTTAGATAGCACGTGCATAGCGTTACTCAAGTATCCTAAGTCAGAGATTCTTGGTATTCATAATACACTTCTAATTAGCTAATTGTTCACTTCCACATTAATCATCATATACATCTATGTATACATATATAGATGTTCGCACATGCTCATATTCAAAGAAGGATAAAACTTATAGTAGGCACAATGAACTACGCATGCTAAGCACACAACAACCGAACACCCAACACACCATTCATATACATACAGATATATAAAGAAAGTAAAGATCCGGGGTCTTACACCCTCCCCTCTAGAAAAAGATCTTCGTCCTCGAAGATCGCATCGAGTACCTGTGGTGACGTCGCCTAGGTCATCATCAGCTACTCTCGCTCCTATATCGCGGTCGGTGAAGCGCCTCGCGGAGTGAACTTCGTCTTCAGATTCGGACACTCTTTAAGCTGATGATCTTTGCTTCCACATTTAAGACACCTTCCTTCCTTCGTCCAACATTCTTTCCCACCATGACGCTTCCCGCACTGGGTGCACTCGGGCTTCTCGATGCTTGAGGCCACGGTTGACTGTTGACTTTCCAAGGGTTTCTCCTTTGGAGTTGCCTCCCCCTCTGGGAGAGATCCCGCTCCTTTCTCTTGATGGTGGTCACACCTAGAAGTTCTCCTAAGGTACGTGAATCGAGTTCCAGAAGCCTAGTCCTTACTGATGGCTTAAGTCCTTTCACAAAATTCTTCAGCTTACGGTTCTGCTCGTACCTCCGAAACTGAGCACCACGTCTACCACGTCCAGCCATAGTCTGCAAAATGAATAACTAAATTAGAACCTAGGTTACTATATTCTAACTATTCTCTCTATTATCTTCTATCCATTAGTAGGAGATTCTATATGTATGGACAATTCTCTATGAAGACTTTGCAATGTTGTGACGGTGATGGCCTATCCATGTACAGTCTCAACCTTATGCTCTGATACCAATCTCTGTAACGACCCTCTTCATACCGGTACGATTATACCAATCCCCATCGGTATAAAGGGCGTCGTCACAGTGGGACATTTACCCAACACTGGTCGATAGGTTGATATGTACCTGGATAGCAATAGAGTACAGCGGAATAAAATAAACAACTCAACTCTTAATCCGTCACCAACACACATTCCATAATCTAAATAGCGAGATAGAAGGACAATGTCCACATTAATACAAAATAAAGAGAGAGTTACAATGTCCAAAATATTGTCCATACAATAGTCCTTTTTGTGCAAAAGAAAAGTACAACTGGTAACAGCTCCACAAAATAGTCTTCTAAAGATGATCCTCGCCACGCTACCTTCTAGTGCACGATACCTGTCAACCTGTACGCCGAAGCAAGAGTGAGTCCAAAGACTCAGCAAGCGACACTACTCATGATATACACATACAAGTCTTAGTGGTTTCTACATGCACTTTTACGATTAACAACACATAGCATGCTAGTCAATTCAAGTTTTCTACCTATCATGAAAGTTCTACAATTTTATACATAACTCATGCTTTCAACATGAATTGAAAAATACTAAATACACAAGCCTTACTTCTGTGAGAGATAAGAAAATGAAAATAAAATAAAATTAACATTTGTTAAAGCTGCTGCGAACAAGAACTCTGCTAATTCTAATGAAAAACTTGTGAAAGTTCTTGTTCAGAAACAGACACAGAAAAAGAAAAATGCTACTGTTAAGAAGATTCATCTACTTCCTCCATCAGTCCAAAAAGCTCCAAGGCAAGTTCCAAATTCACATCATGCCAAGAGCCACCAAAAGGTACCTCCTTCTTTTCATGGTAAGCCTCCTCACATGAAAAGGAGATTCCAGAAAATGCATACATGACAAGGTAAGTACCAGGTAAGAAATGCTCTCATTTGCTTTAACTGTAATAAACCTAGTCATCTTGTCAAACATTGCTGGATTAGAAATCAAAATTTCAATAAACATGCCAAATCAGTCCAATACTTTCATTGTTATAAAATTGGTCATATTTCTAGGAACTGTTGGTACAGAAATGATTTTGTTGTGCATACTCAGAAATTCCAGTCTAATGCATATGCTCATACACATAGGAATAAATTTCATGTTCATACTGAAAATGTTTAGAAATTCCATGTGTATAGGCATAGAAATGTTGCACAAAATCATTCTGTTTCTGCTTATATTAAAAATCCAAAAATTAGAAGACTTCATGAAAACATAGATGCATTGAGCAAGGCAAAAAAAAAAATTGAAACTAATTCAGCTCATAGTTCTATCAATGAAAGAAATGCATCTATACCAAAAATAAAATCATTTTGGATTCAAAAATCTTTATTGCACTCTAACATTGATTTCATTGCAAGACCCAAGCAAGTGTGGGTCCCAAAACCAGCTTGATCAGCAAGCTGAGGAGTCTTGCAGCCATACATTGTAAATGGATTCAAATATATTCGTTGTGCAAGGCAAGAAATGATTGGAGAACACAGGTAAAATCTTTGAAAAGCAATGAAGTCCATTTAGGTAAAACTTCTTTATCATTTCAAATTTGAATTGCCTGAATTGAAATATGTTTGATTTTTTTTCTGAACAATGAAAATGTGTTCTGATGCTACTGCCAACAATAACTTTGTGTTTTAACATTTTGAATCATGTTTGTGTTATCATGCTTGCTTAACTGTGCCCATGATTCTGTGTGCATATCAACAGCTTTGACTTTTTGGTATATCAAATGATGACATGTGGAAAAACAAGTTATGTTTGTTTGGAAGCTATCATTATGCATGAGTAAAATGCTCCGCCAAGTACCAGAAGTCATGTTATGCTTAAAGCTAATTGTGTGCATAATCATGTGTGAATTGCTTGCTAGCTTTTTCATTTCATACAAATATTAAGGGGGAGTAAATTTTAAAAAGTGCAAAAATGTTCTTGAAAATGCAACGAATTTCATGCTAACAATAAAGAATAATTGACCTTTTTGCAGTGACTATGTGATATATCAAATGGTGAAATGTGAAAGGACAAGTTAGGCTTGTTTGGAAACTATCATCATGCGTGAGAAAAATTCTCCGCCAAGTATCAATAGTCTTTTCTGCATAAAGGTCATCAAGAAAAGTGAAAATCTCAAAAACTTTTTTTTAAGTCTTTGAAACATTTTTGAGTTTTTGAAAAACTTTTCTCCTTCAATAAATTGCATGTTGATATATGCTTGATCATGTTCATACTCTTTTTGTGCAAACTGCTTAGAATGAACATATCTGAATTGCTTAAATGATCATTTCATATCATACATATCTTATGGGGAAGTGTGTCAAAAGAATCTTTGAGTGAAATGCTGGAGAAATATTCTTTCATATCTGATTTATTAACAACTCCCATTTAGTTTATTGACAAATCTTCTTGCAAATAAATCCCTCACTCTCACATTGCATTGACATTCTTGGTATATCAAATGGTGATTTGAAGAAAGACAAGTCAGGCTTGTCTGGACACTTTCACTATGTGTGAGTATATGTCTCCGCCAAGTATCAAGAGCCTTGTATGCAATTGTTGAGGGGAGTCCTTGTCTTTCAAATAAAACATTCACATTCATTCTGTTTTCACTTGATTCCATTCCTATTTCTTCAATAATCTTCATGTTCACCTTGTAAGGGGGAGATACATGAAAGGGGGAGTCATTGTCATATCTCTTGAACTTACTTATCTATTTTGAACCCCAAAGTCATCAGAATTTTTGAGTCCTTGTGCTATTTTCTTATGAGAGAATTAAAATATTGAAACTAAACTCATTGTGCATTTAGTTTAATTTCAAAGATTCAGTATCATTTCAAGGTTAAGCAATCTTAATACTGAATGTCTTTAAAATGACTTGCAAAACAATTGTAGGCACATGAGCGGCTTTACTATTTAACATGTGCATGTTTAAGCTTCATTTTTACCACATGTTAAGAATAATTTTTCTAAATTTGTATTCCTGACTTTTCTGGTCAAAGTAAACATATTCCTATAAAACATCAAAATAAAATGATCAAAACATTGGAAAGATACAAACAGAGCAATGCATATTCTTGAACCACTAGTAATCGGGCCATTTCACCTAAAAAGTGATTTGTTTCGCGTAAAACAGTGGAAATCAAATTTTCAACTCTGCATAAGATAATGAAAGTTAAACCACTGAGTAATCAGGAGATCTTGCATCTGATCAATGTGATCTCTTGCACTGAAAAGTGAGATTTAACTAATTATTTTTGTATTCTTTCCCAGCCAAAATTACAAGAAAATCAAAAGACAGGATAGAAAAGCTTAAGACCTTAATAAAGCTCATGTATACTGAGTTTAGACCTATTATTCTACATTGTGTTAAAATTAAAGCTCCTAACATCCTTGTTAAATACATTTGATCACTCATATAGGTCACTTTATTCACATTTGCATCATTATTTTAACCACATTCAGATCATTATATCTTGTAATACCTTGTGTTGAGTGTGTCTTTGTGATTAAACTTTGTGGCACAATACCAAAAACACAATCATTTCTCTCATTTGACAATATCACTTTGCCTCACTTATTTTGATTACTTCTGACCATTCATTTCCTACATTTCATTTCTTGATCTCCTACAATCTTTGTTTCTCTCTCTTGTCTAACTTTTTAATGCTGTCAAAAAGGGGGAGAAAGTTCCTTAAAGGAGGAGAAAGTAAAAGTTTCTAGGGGGAGAAAGTTCTTTATGGGGAGAAAGTTCAAAGGGTGTATATGGTCAAGGGGAGTTATTACAGTCAAGGAAGTCAGGTTATTGGGAGATTGTGCATATGTTTTGTCATCATCAAAAAGGGGGAGATTGTTGGGTTGAGTGTGTTTTGGAATTTCCTAAAGTTGTATTTAATGATGACCAATGAACATCACTCATACTTTGATTTTGATGATGACATATTGTGATTTTAACGATGACATATTCTGATTTTAATAATGACATATTGTGATTTTAATGATGACATATTGTGATTTTAATGATGACATGTTGTGATTTCAATGCTTAATGGTTGGAGCATTTTACATACATCACTTATATAATAACAATGCTCAAAAAACATGTTTCCAAACACATTAGATCACATACCTTCATGATAATCCATTGTACTAATGGTTTATGTGTTTAATTCTCAGGGACATATAATTCTTGTCATAGTAGTGTCGACACACCCATTGATGGTGTCGACAATGGGTATCAATCCCTGAAGCAATTTCATGAAGGACAAGGTCCAGTGTGTCGACACATCCCTAGCAGTGTCGACACTAGACCCAGTCTCCAGAAGACCCAGTTGCCAGACTGGGACAGTGTGTCGACACAGCCAGTGAGTGTGTCGACACTAGACCCATCTCCCAGAAGATCTTTTTGCGCAATTGGGACAGTGTGTCGACACACTCAATGGTAGTGTCGCACACTCCGGCTGAAAACTCAAAAACGTGAATTTCTCTGGACACGTGGGTGCTTGGAATTAGGGGATTTGACTTAGGTTTTGTGCCCACGTACCCAAGGCTCCTTATGGACATATGGGGCTATAAATACCCATGTTTCTTGTACTCCAAGGGCATCCCACAAGGAGAGAGACCAGACTTCTCCAGAAATGGGTGTGGCGGCTGCAGAAAGGGAAAAAGGGGAGCAGAGCAGTGTTGTTTGGAAGGAGAATGTGAAGAAGAAGAGAAGAGAAGAGGAGAGAGGATAAAGTATCAGCATCCAGGAAAGGGAGCAGAGCAGCGCCATCAGATTGAGGAGCAGAAGAGCAGCAAAGGAAGAAGAAGAACTGGAAATCCGGATGCCACTGAAGCAGAGCATCTTGGATTGAAGAAGATCTCCAACGAATTCTTCGAGCATCTTCAATCCAAGCTTCTGCAAGTCTTCTCATCAAGGAACATCCAAGTCACATCTATTTCATTATTTTCTTGGAGTGTTCATCCAGTTTTTCATTGTGTGATCTGTGCATGTAGCAACCCGTAAAATTTAATACTTAAAAAAATTCAAAATAATAATTTCTTTAAATTGAAATAATAGAAACATGCGTACCATTATTGTATGTGCAATAATACACCAGAAAATTTCATAAAAATTATAAATCAACCCCAAATATTATCCCTAATTGTTCCACGAAGAAATTCATGCGACGAAAATCCGGTTGACGAAGTGTACGTCACAATGTGACTAATTATCCAAATTAGGAAACTAAGTCGGAAAACCGTTAACACGGAAAATAACGCGCTCATAAATCAAACGATCATGTTGGAGAGACTTCCAACATCATGTGATGATTAACCATTATCGGGTTTGGACCAATGGACCTCTCATAGCCCATGAATAAATTCAAATAAGAAAATGCAATAAAACTCATAACTCTATTATTCCCTAATTAAAAAGGGAAAACCTATAAGACAAATTTCAATAAATAATGGGCTTGGTTAATGGACCCATTAGAAATTAGTGCGCCAAAATAAGGATTTTTAAAAGAAGAATAATAGGAAAATACCCTAAATTCGTATCTAAATTATTACCTAAATAGAAAAGGGTATTTAATACATTAAATAGGAAGTTTGAGTTAGAATTGGATTCTTAAACCTTCCCTAATAGGTTGGCCATGAATTTGGCTCCCATCCTAACCCAAATAGGAAGAGGAAAGCTTGGGAGGAGGTTAGGAAAGGAGGAAATTCAGAATTTAATAGAAGTTAGAGTACTATTAGGAATTAGAAACATAACTAGCATAAATACACCTCTTAAACCCTCTTGGCCGAATCTAGCTCATTGTCAAAGGTTGTTGGACGTGGAGAAGAGGCCAAGGAGGAGAGGATCTCGTGGGGAGAAGGAGTTCTTGGAGCTTCTTCCTCGTTCTTGGAGTTCTAAGCCCTAGAAGACAAATCGCGTCCAAGGTAGGCATTCTCACAAGCTAAAATCCTAATATTTCTCTGTAGATTGTTCCATACATCAGGAACAAAACCCTCAAGTTTCATAATTTTCCATCGAGCATATCTTTAGTTCTTGATTTTTCATGTCTGCAACTTACATGGCCCCGAACCCTCTTCTTAACTCTTGATCTCCTGGTATACTCAACCCCATGCTACGAGATTTTTACTGTAGGAACTGATGCATGTTAGGCATCTTTTTCCCCTAAAAGCCCTAAATTTCATCGAGCATGTTGATCGAATTTAATTGATCTTTCTCTCTGTGTCATGTTCTGAATAACTCATTCTTGCTCGTGTTCAAACCCTATATGAACCATGCTCTCTCTCTAATTCCGATTTACTGGAAGTACCCTTACATGTCTAGTTTAAATTGCAACTGGTTTCATGATTTTTCATCGTGTATACAATTAGTTATGATTTTTGAACAACCCTGTATCATTTTATTTCAAGTTGGCCCGCAATCCAAAGTCTTGTCTGACTCCTGTCAGAGCCAGGCAGACCACCAGAAAGCGACGGCCCGATATGTCTCCTTCTGGAGGTTGATTGCGACAGTCTACCCGTCACATTCAGAAAGCGACAGGTAAGCCGTCGCTATCCCTGTGCCTGTCTTGTTGCGACCCTTTCCCACTTCTGTCGCATTCTCAATCCCGTAGCGATGCCTGTCTTGTCGCTTTCTGAACGCGACAGGATACCCCGTCGCGTTCTGACCACTTGAGCAGACAGCCCTGTCGCCACCCTTTTCATGCCCGGTCGCTACCTGCCCTACCCCTATCGCAATCCTTACTGGCCTATGTCGCCTTCACAGGTTTTTGGATGAAAATCCAAAAATTATTTATGTCGCTTTCTAAATAATTCTTACGCCTTTTTACAGTTATACCCCCAGTAAAAACTTGTTTAAAATGGAGTTTTATTGAATGCTTTAAAATACATATTCACGACTTCTTTTCTATCTATGATCTCTCTTACACATGCACACACATGAACCATCCATATATGGCTGAAATCTGGCATAAAATATCTCATAATGTATCTGGTATTTATTGCAATAAAGCATATTAATTGCCCTATTTTAAAGGACTTGTATTCGTTTCTTGCGTTGTTTATATACCGATATTGACGCTCCACTATTCTAGAATTCCTCTAGAACGTCGGGCACCTGTTTCATATACACACTTTACTTGGCTTGTGGTGAACTCTCCGTCGGATATTCCTTTCGCTGGACTAGTGAACCCTTGCACAAGGCCTCCGTAAGTC
The DNA here is from genome assembly GCA_014218235.1 of Colocasia esculenta. Classification (NCBI taxonomy): domain Eukaryota; kingdom Viridiplantae; phylum Streptophyta; class Magnoliopsida; order Alismatales; family Araceae; genus Colocasia; species Colocasia esculenta. Next base: position 21,087,686 of record CM024765.1, on the reverse strand, counting down.
TCCTCTGATCATGGATTCCCACATGGTCGACGAGCCGGTTGTACCCTAACCCCCTTTACACCTTTAGGATCGATATGATCCAAACGGCTATTAGAAGTTCGCTCTTACCTTGAATCACGTCAGACCTCTGGACTTGTGCATAACATGGCCAGCGGGAAGATCGTGAATTCCACCTGACTGCCAATACGACGTGCGCGTGTTGCGCAACTGTTATTATCGCCTGTTTACTCGTTGTTTTACGTGATGTCCACTAGCTCCCATCTAAACTCTACTCGCTCACCTATTCACGTTCACTCTACTATCTCATCTACTCATCTAGTGCTCTTATCTATTTCTTGGTACTCTCAATTGGCCATTAATTGATTGTCTAAAGATAAACAATATAACCAATGCCAGCGCAATAGGGCCCGATCAGGTCCTGGGGGGAGCGCCCGAAAGTGTCATTTGCCCGCGGGAGTTAAATGATCAGGATGTCGGCATTACATCCAAGTGCCATACTATCAAGATTAATCTATGACAATCAACAAAGTTCTATATTCTCTCGTTGTCTTTTGACAAACAAGTGCTATACTCTCTCTCGGCTATCTTCGGATAACCAAAGTGCAATTACTATCTCGATTGACGAAAGTTAATCAAAAGTGCCAGACTATTTCGATTGATAAGAAAATCAATCAAAGTGCAATTTACTCTCTATATGGCCAACTACTTTTCTCTCCTTTATACATGTGTCGTGTTATTGCTTGACGTTGACGTTATTGCTATCGTGTCGTTGTTGCTTTCTATCGTGACTTGATCTTATTCATTGTGCTATACTTGATTCATCTGCTATTTGAACCATGTTACTTGTGCTCTTACTTTCTCGACTTTACATAATCTCTCTATCTTTAGTTGCTCTGCCATTTAATGCACTAATTATTTAAAGCCTGCTTGAGCCTGAGATTTAAGTCCTACTGGGTTATCGCTCACCCTTTGTTATTTGTTATTGTGTCTCAGGTAAGTCGGACGATGACGTTATACGCACCAATGGACAAGACTAGAGTGATGAGCGACCCGAAGTCAACTCATGAAGTTACCTTAGTACCATGGAGTCTAGTAGTTATTGTTTTAGATTTCCTTTCAATGTAATGACGTCATTGAGCCTTGTGTTTGGCTCCGAATTAGTGGTTGTAATAGTCTTAGTGATTTTATAATGAAATCAAGAGTTATTTCAATTATTGTTCATTAGATGCTCTGATGTTTGCGAAAGTATGCGCAATTGTCGTTACCATACTCGTTGTTCACGTCTCCCTCCGATTTATTCCGCTGCTAAATTAGAGGGGCGTGACAGTGCATGTGTTCTACACATATCACTTAATTCTGTTTGTTCGATTTTATCATTGTATTGAGATAGATCGAGCTAAAGGATCTATTCTCTAATAGAGCTTGTTCTAGCAGAACATGGATCTTTCATGGTCTAAAGGTTTGGAGCCGTAGTGCTCCGGTGTTGAGCCGTTGTGCTCAAGTGCTTGTGAGTCGTCGTACTCATAAGTGGTTAGTGGAGTAGGTCATCGTACCTATCTCCTAGGTTTCTTTGAGTCATTGTACTCAAAGTTTTTGGAGTCGTTGTGCTCCAGATTGTGTGTTGAGCCGTCGTGCTCAAGGGTGTTTGGAGTCGTCGTGCTCCGGTGTGAGTTGTACTCAAGGTTTTGAGTAGTGTGGCCTCACTGTGTGAGGGGTGGACGTAGGAGTCACTGGAGGTGATTTCCGAACCACCTAAAAATCCTCTGTACAGTGGTTTGAATTGTGGTTTGACTTTGTATTACGCTAGATGCATGCATAGGGATTTCACTCACACTACTAATTGATTTGCTCACACACACTAATCACACTTCAGATCAGTAAATTGTTTGTGTGAATTGATTTCTGATTCGAAGTAATGTTAAATTACTTAAGCTTCGCGTTAATGATGTCAGATCTATTCAACCCCCCCCTTCTAGATCTAATCCATCCACATATCCGATCCTACAACATTAACTCTCTAAAAAGGGAACATTGATCAAATATGTCAACACCTAAAGGAGTAAGTTGTCAATAGATGGTCTATTAAATACGAAGACTCTAGAAGCAAATATGACAAAAGTGGTCGACAAATGTCTCATACTAAAGAAGCCCATATCGATTGGTCACCTTAATATCGATTGTTGACCACAACGCCAGTCGAATCTCAACATCGATTGCCTTATGGTTCATATAGATTGGTGACGATTCTATCAATTATTGGCCAATGCATATCGATTGTTGACTAAATCATATCGATTGGTGACTAAATCACAAATCATCTAGAAGGCGATGGGTCTTGTGAAGAGCACATATCACTTTATAGTACTTGGGATACACAAAAACCTAGCTAAAGGTTGGGCATTTGTGTAACGACCCCAACGCCCGAACCCTCGACTCCTATCGAGAATCTAACCACCAGTACTGTAGCCTACTGACCCGATGACCTAGAAGGGCTAATGGACCAGCGTAACAAGTTATGTAAAGGAAGTAAATGACGACAATAATTACTAAAAAGTACTAACTGTAGGATCGGATAAATGGATGGATCAGATCTAGAAGGCGGGGGTTGAATAGATCTGATACCATTAATGTGGAAGCTTAAGCAATTCAAAATTACTTTGAATCAGAGATCAATTCAGACAAACAATTTACTGATCTGAAGTATGAAAGTGTAAATTGTGTGTGTGAAGGAATTGTACAATTAGAGAGAGCAAAATCCTATGCAAGCATCAAGCACAGACAATCAGATCAAACCATTGCACAAGGATTTTTAGGTGGTTCAGAAATCACACCAGTGATTCCTACATCCACCCCTCACATGGTGAGGCCACACTACTCAAACCTGAGTACAACACACACTGGAGCACGATGACTCCAACACCCTTGAGCTCGATGGCTCAAACACACAACCTAGAGCACAACGACTCCAAAACTGAGCACAACGGCTCAAACCACAACAGGAGCACGACGACTCCAAATTGAGCACGACGGCTCAAACCACAACAAGAGCATGACGACTCCAAATTGAGCATGATGGCTCAAACCACAAAAGGCTAGATCAAACATAAAAGAAATCAGATCCTCTAGCAATGATCTGATTAACAGACTCAATCGTACATAGAAATCTACACAGAACTTTATGCACAGATCTCACAGAGGAAAATGAGAAGAATAATCCAAGAAATGGGTAAAATAGATGTAGATTGGATGTTCCTTAGGGAAGAGGTCTTGCAGAAGCTCGAATTGAAGAGATTGAAAGAATTCGATGAAGATCCCCGTCAATTTGCGATGCTCTGCTCCAATGGCATCTGAATTGCCAAAAGTTGTTCTTCTGTTGCTGCTCTTCAGTTGGATCTGCTCCCTTCCTCAGGACATCAAGCTTCTCTCTAGATTTTGGCCTTGATTCCCACATCCTTCCTCTTGAAAGGATTGTCTGCAGCTTCTGGAGATGGAGCAAGATCTGGAAAAGCCTCTTTTATCGCCAAAATCCTCTTCTGGAAATGGTATAGGCTTGGTTGCCTTTGGGGTACGAGAATCATGGGTTATTTATAGCTCCATATGTCCATGAGGTGCCTTGGGGCGTGGCACAAAGTTCTAGGCAAAATCCCTTGATTCCCATATAGCCACATGTCCATAAAAATTCACGTTTTTGAGCTTCAGACGAAGTGTGTGACACCACAGGGACTGTGTCGACACCACTGGCTACTGGTTCAGAACTGCTTCTGGGAGGGACAGTGAGTGTCGACAGCACTTCAGACTGTGTCGACACCACTGGAAAACTGTGTCGACACACAGGCAGACTGTGTGGACACCAATGGCTACTTTTCTTCAGCCTATTCACTAGATGCAGTGACTGTGTCAACACACAGGTAGACTGTGTCGACATCACTGTGACAAAGTTATGTAAACATGAAAATATGAAGTGTGAACCATTAACATAAGTCATTATCATCAACATATGAAATATTAACCTGTCATTTAGTCATCATTTTAATATGTACAAAATGTCATCATCAAAATCAAATTATAAGTGATGTCAATTAGTCATGATTAGAATCATCATTAAAAGGTTTCAAATACACACTCAACACAACATTCTCCCCCTTTTTGATGATGACAAAATAAATGCAACTTTCTTCCATGTCTACAATTTCTCCCTCTTAAGACTTTGCAATTTCTCCCCCTTTTTGACAACATCAAAAAGATATTCATGAAAGAGAACAAAGAATGGTAGGAGATCAAGAAATGCAGTTGTAGAAATGAAAGTTCAAGAATGATCAAAATAAGTGAGGCAAAGTGATATTGACATATGAGAGAAGTTATTCTGTGTTTGGTATTGTGCAATCAAGTGTAATCATAAAGACCCACTCAACACAAAGCAGAGGAAGACATAATGATCTCAATGTAGTCAAAATAAAGATGCAAATGCGAAGTAAAGTGACCTATATGAGTGAGCAGAAGTATTTAACAATGATGTTGCTTTAATTTTAACACAATGTAGAATAATAGGTCTAAACTCAGTATACATGAACTTTATTAAGGTCTTAAGCTTTTCCATCCTGTCGATTTGATTTTCTTTCATTTTTAACTGGGAAGGAATACAAGAATAAATTAGTTAAATCTCACTTTTCAGTGCAAGAGATCACATTGATCAGATGCAAGACCTCCTGTTACTCAGTGGTTTAACTTTCATTGTCTTATACAGAGTTGAAAATTTTGATTTCTACTTTTTGACGCGAAGCAAATCACTTTTTAGGTGAAATGGCTCAGTTACTCAGTGGTTCAAGAATTTGCATTGCTCTATTTGTATCTTTCCAGATTGTTGATCAGTTTCTTTGATGTTTTGCAGGAATATGTTTGCTTTGACCAGAAAAGTCATGACTATGAATTTAGAAAAATTATTCTTAACATGTGGTAAAAATGAAGCTTAAACATGCGCATGTTCAATAGTAAAGCCACTCATGTGCCTACAAGTGTTTTGCAAGTCATTTTAAAGACATTTAGTATTAAGATTGCTTAACCTTGAAATGATAATGAATCTTTGAAATTAAACTAAATGCACAATGAGTTTAGTTTCAATGTCTTAATTCTCTCATAAGAAAATAGCATAAGGACTCAAAATTTTGATGAGTTTGGGGTTCAAGATAGACAAGTAAGATCAATGAATGTGACAATGACTCCCCCTTTCATGTATCTCCCCCTCACAAGGTGAATATGAAGATTACTAAAGAAATAGGAATGAAATGAAGTGCAAATAGAATGAACAAGAATGTTTTATTGATAGACAAAGACTCCCCCTTAACAATTGCATACAAGGCTCTTGATACTTGGCGGAGACAAATACTCACGCATAGTGAAAGTGTCCAGACAATCGTGACTTGTCTTTCTTCAATCACCATTTGATATACCAAGAATGCCAATGCAATGTGAGAGTGAGGAATTTATTTGCAAGAACATTTGTCAACAAACTGAATGGGAGTTGTTGATAAATCAGATATGAAAGAATATTTCTCCAGCATTTCACTCAAAAATTCTTTTGACTCACTCCCCCATAAGATATGCATGATAGGAAATGATCATTTAAGCAATTCAGATATGTTCATTCCAAGCAGTTTGCATAGAAAGAGTATGAATATGATCAAGCATATATCAACAGGCAATTTATTGAAGGAGAAAAGTTTTTCAAAAACTCAAAATGTTTCAAAGACTTAAAATAAAGTTTTTGAGATTTTCATTTTCTTGATGACCTTTATGCAGGAAAAGACTATTGATACTTGGCAGAGAATTTTTCTCACGCATGATGATAGTTTCCAGACAAGCCTAACTTGTCCTTTCACATTTCACCATTTGATATACCACATGGTCACTACAAAGAGGTCAATTATTCTTTAGTTTTAGCATGAAATTCATTGCATTTTCAAGAACATTTTTGTACCTTTTCAAATTTATTCCCCCTTAATATGTGCATGGAATGAAAAAGCTAGCAAGCAATTCACACATGATTATGCACACAATTAGCTTTAAGCATAACATGACTTCTGTACTTAGCGGAGTATTTACTCACGCATAATGATAGCTTCCAAATAAGAATAACTTCTTTTCCCACATGTCATCATTTGATATACCAAAAAGTCGAAGCAGTTGATATGCATACAGAATCATGGGCACAGTTAAGCAAGTATGATAATACAAAACATGATTCCAATTGTTATGACACAAAGTTATTGTTGGGAGCAACATGAAAACACACTCTTGACTGTTCAGATATCGTGGTGGGAGCTCTGGAGAACGAAGGGGAAGGCTGTGGACGAAGGAGCGGGAGGAGAAGGCTGGAACAAGTGGGGATTTCATTGGGCAGATGATTATCACTTTCTAATCTCTCTCTAGTTTCTAGAGAGAGGCGCTCCGATATCGCAGGGTTTCTTGCTGGTGACCGGCCGCCGGCCCTAGGCCGGCGGGGGTTCCTGCTGTTTTGATGGAGTCTTCTGCGCCTGGTGGGGAGGCCATGCAGGCTCCTACGCCGGTGGGGAGGAAAACGTTTGCTCAAATTATTGTTGAGTCAAAGCCGCCGCCTCAAGTCAATATTGGAATCAAAGCCCCTGGGTTTTACAGATGCAGGGGAACCAGCAGTGTTTTTCTCGTCGGATGAGGTTAGTAAATCCATCGCCACACTAAAACTTGCAGTAATAGTGAGATGTGCTTATGGGAGATGCTCTATCCCAGAATTCAAAACTTGTCTATCCCAGAGGCTGGGATTAAAAGCTGATTTTATTGTTAGTGTGCTACATCCTAGACATCTTCTACTCCAGTTTGAAGTGGTAGAGGACTATCTCAAAGTGATCTTAAGGAGGAGCCAATACATTAAAGGCATGTTATTTAGATTCTTCAAGTGGGAAGCTAACTTCGATTTCATGCTGATCCCACTGTCATGCCGATCTGGATTGGACTGCCTTTGCTACCTGTCAATTACTATTAGCCAGATTTTCTTAAATCCATTGCTGGGAATATTGGAACTGTTCTAAGAATACATGAACCTACACTAGCTCTCACCCAGACTCAGGAGGCGTTTGTCTGCGTTGAAATGGATATAGCGAAGGCCAGACATGAGAGGATTTGGATTGGGAGTGGACAGGAGGGGTTTTGGCAAAAAAAATAAACTATTATAGAGTGCCTGCTGTCTGTGAATTTTGCAAGAAACTGGGTCACGTTCAGACGGACTGCCACAAGAAAGCTAAAGAAACAGGAAGTGCAGTAGTTCCTTTGGGCCAGAACACTCTAAATGGGAAACAACGAGGAGAGGTTGTTGCTAATCAAGTTTGGCGTCTAAAAGATGTTCCTGCGAATCATTCAGCCCATGGTAACTCTGGAACGGGATACCACTCTGGGGAAAATAATGAGACTCCAAAAAATGGTAAACAAGACATCTCTGACTTGGCGGAGAGAGCTGGGATTCCCCCTCCTTTGAAGGGTAAGCCTGGCGCGAGTTTTGCAATACCTGTGCAAGTCCAGAAGGTGGTGGCTGTGAAATTATGAGTTCCCCGGTTGTTACTATGCAGGACACAAGGAAGGAATGGAGCAAGATAGGATTACTTCTAATATTCAGCTAGGCCAGCATGGCGGTTTTGTTATCGGAGATCAGTCTACGTTGCATGGGCTGCATGGGCAGTCTGCAGTTCCGCAGGAGCATTTGTCTGGAGATGCAATGAATGGGGGTCATAGTGGTGGTGATTCTAGTCAAGTTGGAAAGGAGAATTCTCAAATTGGGTCCCTGTCTTACTGGCCCTCCAACATCTCCAACATGCATGGTACTATACGCGATGAAGGAGTTTAGGATGTTAGTCTGGCGGACATGGTTTCTCCCGGTGGTGGTTGCTGGATAAGAACAACCCTTTGTCACGCCCCGATATTTAGCAGCGGAATAAATACCGGGGGACGTGAACGATACAAACAGGCGTATCACGGTTGAACAACACAGAGTCACAATTGAATATAATAACATATTCGAGACTATACTATGGTCACCAATCATATACCTTATTTTATTCCATTCAACTAGATATAACCTCACATGAAAAGAATCATCGGAAAAGTGTTTATTAATCAAATAACAAGGTTTCTCTAATACATCAACTACTCAATTGTCTATTTCTAAGCTGACAACTATTCATATGATGGGTCCTCGTCACTCTTGCCCAGTCCCATCTGACTCTACGGTTCTTCATCACTACCTGAAAAAGGGCAGGATGATAGGGGTGAGCGAACTAGCTCAGTAGGATTTACATCTCAATAACGTGCAGGCACTATATACATGATTAACATTTTAAATAGGCAGATATGCATATGAATATGATGACATTGCATGCTTTTCTAACAAGTTGAATAGCAAGGTAGAACGATATCATATCAGATCAATTTCGAGTTTCATATACAATGGACAGATATTTCAAGAATAGAATCATGTCAGAAGAGATTGGCCATACTCAAGCAGATCTCATATGTTCACAAGAACAACCGTATCATATCATGTCAAGTCAAACTTATCATGTCAAACAGGAGGCACATTTTCACAATCTTGCATGTCAGTGTGCTATGCCAAGCACCAAGAGTCATACTCCCGCGGTTAACAAGTACGTTGGGGCGCTCCTCCCCAAGACCGGACAGGGCCCCTATTGCACAAGCATTGGATCAAGTTTTGGACCGGAGTCCGACGTTGTGCCGAACAAACTGGTTCATATTATGGCCACAGAGTTTCAATAACAAGCTCGTAGGAAAAAGAACATGATCATTCATAGAGTCAAGAATGACAACAGCTCAAAAGAACCAGGCAAGATAACGACGTATCTTATGTTTCATAATTCATTAATGACTTGACAAGAGGATGTTTCTAAAGACAGATCGTATGTACATATGCTTTCCTAACATGTATGCATATGACAAGTAATTAATTTAACACCGGAAAACATGTAACCATGAAACTCATATGCAAATCATAACATTAACACCACTAACATGTCCATACTAACAGGTATTCATCCCCACATTTATATCATATTCTTATTTTTATCAATTGACAATAAGCAAGATCACAAGATAATCCATTGGACATAAGATCAATCACAATTACACATTAGAATCATATTCATATCATTACTATTTTTCAATGGATTGATTTATTTTAGGTCCATGCATACTATATAACATCATGCACAAGCTAATAGACATCATGAGATGATTAGACCTAAATTATGCAAATGTCTTGTAAGTTAGTGTCGACACTAGATCAAGTGGTGTCAACACCATGCTCCAAACACAAGACAAAATCATGCAAAACTGGTCAGGTAGTGTTGACACTAGTTCAGGTAGTGTTGACACATTGCTTCAAATACAAGGCAAAAAGGTCAAGTAGTGTCGACACTAGTCCAGGTAGTGTCGACACTAGAGACAGCTCCCAGAACACCTTCTGGCCAAGCTGGGACAGTGTGTCGACACTAGCCCAAGTAGTGTCGACACTAGAGGCCTTCCCAGAACACCATCGGGGCTGTTTTGGGACAGTGTGTCGACACTACCTCAAGTAGTGTCGACACTAGTGGCCCTTCCAGAACAAAACACATGGTCATGTGTAACCAGAAAAGGTCTCTTGCAGCGATTCACTTCCACCTCTTATAACATTCTAAAGAATGACATTTAGATAAAATGTTCAACACAAACGATGAAGAGGACAACTAGTATAAGAATTTTTATGTTGAGGGTTTGATCTAATTCAGTCTCGAATCCAGAAAACATATGAAGAACAAAAAGTCAGAGTAGCCCGAAATCGTAGTATCATGCAGAGACTCTCTTATCATGCTCCTAAATCTCTCACGAAGGATTTTTGGACAGAACGTCCAACATGGAAGATGATCGTGACTTCAATTGGAAGAACTTTTATGAAGAAAGTTTAGTCAAATTCGGTCTCGAATCACATTCCAAATAAGAAGAACGGGAAAAGCCCTAACTGTGCGAGACTTCGGGAAAAATCACCAATACACAATGTATACTCCATGAAAACCAGTCAAACCAATTGCAAATGAACCTAGACTCAAAGAACTACATGATGGTTTTGGTTTTCTTTAATCTTGGCCCGAGATCACCTACTTTTATGAAGATCTAAAACCAGTCGACGTTCTGGCCAGCAGAGGATGAAGAGGATGAAGCTACGGGTTCCCAGCCTTTTCTCCTTCTCCCCAGAAGCTCTAGCCTGCCTCTAAACGACCCCAACTCGTTGTTAAACCTTCCCCAAGAGTTTAGGGACGAGTTCTTATAGTTTTAGGATGTAGTTAAGAGTCCTAATGAGACTAGAAAAGGGCTGCGAATTTGTTCCCTGTTTTCCAAGAAATCTCGGACTCTTTCCTCCAAAGGAGGTAGTAATGGTTTAGGAAACCACCAATTGGGGTTGGGTTCGGTTTTGGCTTACCTTGCATGACTAATTACCTTAATTTTAACCCTAACTTGCCCTCTCCAATTATGGCATAATTACATACACGAAATTCTGGGTAATTTCCTGTCCTAGTTCATTTATATCCTTGGGCCAAATATGCTCTATTGGCCCAATCTTGTTAATGGATCATTAATACATGGTATTGGAAGTCTCTCCAATCTGTTTATTTAATTTATTCCCCTTTATTTAAATTACTAAATTTCCGGGGTGTTACATCCTCCCCCACTTAAGAAATTTGGTCCCCAAATTTACGCATAATAGTGTAATTCGTACCTGAGAATAGTTCTGGGTGGTTTTTCTTCAATCTTACTTCTGTTTCCCAGGTAGCATTAGTAACTCCGTCTCGACTCCATTGGACCTTCACCATAGGTATGGTACGATTCCTGTGTCGTTGAATCTTCTGATCCAACAGTTTGATCGGTTTCTCTTCATAAGTCAGGTCCTACCGAATCTCCAAGTCTTCATGGTTGATTACATGGTCGGCATTGAATAAATACTTCCTCAGCATGGATATGTGGAACACATTATGCACGTTCGCCAGCTGTGGAGGTAGTGCAAGTCTATACGCCACCTGACCAATCCTTTCCAGAATTTCAAATGGCCCTATATATCTGAGACTCAACTTTCCTTTGATCCCAAATCTTTGAATTCCCCTTGAAGGTGAGACCTTCAAGAAAACATGTTCGCCAACCTGAAATTCTAGTTCTCTTCTTCTCTTGTCTGCATAACTCTTCTGTCTGGATTATGCTATCTTCAGACGTTCCCTGACAACCTGAACCTTTCTGACAGTCGCCTCAATTAATTCGGGTCCAACTCATTGGTTCTCCCCAACCTCTTCCCAACAAAGGGGTGATCTACAACTCCTGCCATATAAGGCTTCAAATGGAGCCATCTTGATACTTGCCTGATAGCTGTTGTTATATGCAAACTCCATCAGGTACAACTGATCATCCCATCGACCTTTAAAATCCAGCACCAGAGCACGAAGCATATCTTCCACAATTTGATTGGTCCTTTCAGTTTGTCCATCAGTCTGAGGATGGAAGGCAGTACTAAAGTTTAGTTTAGTACCCATTGCTACTTGCAAACCCTTCCAGAAGTGTGAAGTAAATCTAGGGTCCCGATCCGATATTATATTAGATGGAACCCCATGCAATCTGACTACTTCCTTAACATATAGTGCAGCCAATACATCTACTGACCAGGTACTTTTGATCGGCAAAAAGTGAGCCGACTTAGTCAATCGATCAACTATTACCCAAATTGCATCCATACCACCTCTAGTCTTGGGCAATCCCATGATAAAGTCCATACCGATACTATCCCACTTCCATTCTGGGATTTCCAGTGGTAGCAGTCCACCAGCAGTACTAAAATGCTCGGCCTTGACTTTCATGCATGTTAAACAGTATGCCACATGATTGGCCACATCCCTCTTCATGTTTGGCCACCAGTACGACCTTTTTAAGTCTTGGTACATCTTTGTTGATCCTGGGTGAATCGTATATTTGGACTGGTGAGCTTCATTCAGTAACCTCTTCTTGAGTTCTCCATGACAGGGACACATGTTCTACCTCGGAATAATAATCTTCCTTCTGCTGATAGAGTAAAGTCAGGTCTTTGCTCTAGCTTCTCCCTGATCTCAACTAAGAATGGATCCTCACCCTATTTTTCCTTGATTTCGGTCAGTAGATCGGATTGTATTGGAGATTTGAAATCATTACTTGTTTTTCCTTCTTTCCCACATCTATGTTCAACTTGCAAATTGTTCCAGTAACTTCCATTCGCCCAGCATCATACTAGCTAGCATAGCTCCTGGTTGTCTACTTAGAGCGTCTGCCACTACATTGGCTTTCCCAGGGTGATATTGAATGGAAAAGTCAAAATCCTTAAGGTACTCTAACCACCTTCTTTGTCTCATGTTAAGCTCCTTCTGTGAGAACAAGTATTTCAAACTCTTGTGGTCAGAAAAGACTTTAAATTGCTCACCATAGAGATAATGCCTCCAAATTTTCAAGGTAAATACTATAGCTGCCAACTCCAGGTCATGAACCGGATAGTTCACTTCGTGGATCTTCAACTGTCTGGAGGCATAAGCTATTACCTTCCCTTGTTGCATTAGGACGCATCCCAGTCCTGTTCCAGAAGCATCTGAATAAATTTCAAATCCTCCCTCTTCAGTGGGTAAGGCGAGGACAGGAGCAGTAGTCAGACACTTCTTCAAGTTGTTGAAACTTTCCTCACATTCCTTGGTCCACACAAATGGGTTTTCCTTCCGGGTTAGCTTGGTCAATGGCACTGCAATCTTTGAGAAATCCTTTATAAACCTTCGATAATACCCAGCCAATCCTAGAAAGCTCCTGATCTCAGTGACGCTTGTCGGTCTTTCCCATTTCAACACAGCCTCAACCTTTGATGGATCAACAGCGATACCATCTTTGGTTACCACATGCCCTAAAAAGGATACCTCCTCAAGCCAGAATTCACATTTACTTAGCTTGGCATATAGTTTGTTCTCCCTTAAAATCTGCAATGAAATCCTCAAATGCTCTTCATGCTCTTCCTTTGTCTTGGAATAGATCAATATATCATCAATGAATACCACCACAAATTTATCAAGATATGGGCGATAAATGCTATTCATCAACTGCATGAAAACTGCAGGGGCATTTGTTAGTCCAAAAGGCATAACAATAAATTCATAATGCCCATACCTGCTTCGGAAGGCAGTCTTGTGAATGTCTTCTCCTTTGATCCTCAATTGATGATAACCGGATCGGAGATCTATTTTAGAGAAGTATCTAGTTCCAGATAATTGATCAAACAACTCATCAATCCTCGGCAGAGGGTATTTGTTCTTGATGGTTAACTGATTTAGTTGTCTGTAATCTATGCATAGCCTCATCGACCCATCTTTCTTCTTGACGAAGAGGACAGGTGCACCCCATGGCGATGTGCTTGGTCGGATGAAACCCTTCCCTAACAGTTCCATCAGTTGCTCTTTTAATTCCTTCAGTTCTGCGGGGGACATTCTATATGGTGCCCTAGATACTGGTGCTGCTCTAGGGACCAACTCGATGGTGAAATCGACCTCCCGCTCAGGAGGAATTCCTGGCAAGTTTCGGGGAAAACATCAGCGTATTCGCTGACAACATGGATGTCCTCAACTTTGACTTCCTTCTTTGCGATGACAACAGCAGCAAGAAAGGCCATACAACCTTTCCTCATCATCCTTTTAGCTTGTAGTGCGAGATAAGTGACAATCTCCTGCGGTTTCTATCCCCTGTGAACACTAGTTTTGGGTACTGGCTAAAGGTTACCCACTTCTCCTGTAGTTGATACTAGCCCCATGTTCAGACATCCAGTCTGCTCCCAGTATCACATCATACCCGCCATGTCCATACATATTAATTTTACTGGTAGGTTTTGGGTTTCAATGAACACTTCACTGGATGGCATATGGTTTGTAAGATTGGTGCCAAGACCAATCGGGTTGACACAACTATTCCGGATTCCATTGGGACGGGTTTCACAGGTAGTGTCAAGAAATGTTTGAGATATGAAGGAATGCGTAGCTCCCGTATCAAAGAGAACATATGGGTTGGGAAACAATAGTAAGTGTACCTTCCACGATACCTCCTTCTTCTGTAGTTTCTGGTTCCTGGATAGCTTGCAATCGGCTTTGCCTCTTCTGTCCATTCGGACGCTTGTCCTGAGGGCTTGTTCCATCAATATTGGGCAGTCTGAGATCCTATGGTCACGACTACCACAGCGCAGGCATCTCCCATGCGCTCTCCAGCATTGTTCAGACCGATGACCAGCTCTATCACAATGTTTGCACCTTTCTCCCGTTGTCACCACTATCTGCTTACCTATCTCCTTTGGCTTTTTATCCGCTGGTTCATTTACTCCACCACTGGGCCTTTTCTTCCCAATAGTCGGCTGATACCTTCCAGCAGACAACACTTGCTCCCGTTTCACGGATTTTCCCTTAATTCTTTCAGCAGTCTCCATGGCATCTTCCAATAATTGAGCCTTCCTTACCATGTCAGCATAGGTTTGAATGTCCATTGGCGCCAGTTGAGTGATGAACTGGGGCCTCAAGCCATTCAGAAAGCGTTTCGCCTTCATCCTTTCTGTCCCAATTAAGTGCACAGCATATCGGGACAGACGAGAGAATTGGGCCTCATACTCAGCCACATTGAGTCCTCTCTGCTTCAAAGCCGCAAATTCGGCTGCTTTCCATTCTTGGACCCTCTCAAAAAAATACTTGGTGTTGAATCGCTCAATGAACTGAGCCCATGTTAGTTGTTGTCCATTTAGTGTTGCTTCTACCGACTCCCACCATGCTCTGGTATCCTTTTCCAATTGGAAAGTCGCCAGTAGTACTTTGTTCTGGTCTGTGCATTGCATGACCCTGAATATCCTTTCAATCTCCTTAACCCAGTGTTCAGCAACATCTGGGTCAGTACTCCCTTCAAACCTAGGCGGATCCATGTTCCGGAAATTCCGGTGGAGCTCACCGGCTCCGCGGTTACCTCCACCTTGGGTGGCTTGTAAGATGGCCTGAGTCAAGTTCTGTATAGTTCGTTGCATGTCCCTAGCCTGGGCACGTTCAGCGGCCATTGAGGTAATAAGCACCTTCAAGATAATAATATGAGTCAGTCATCTAAATATATCACATTTGACTTCTATTCCCATGGCTCTACCCAAGCTCACATTAGGTACGACAGATTTTGACTCGTGTAATCTAGTTTCATTCTATGTTCCTAATCCCTTGGACCCTAAAGTTCAGGCTGTGATACCAACTATCACGCCCCGATATTTAGCAGCAGAATAAATACCGGGGGACGTGAACGATACAAACAGGCGTATCACAGTTGAATAACACAGAGTCACAATTGAATATAATAACATATTCGAGACTATACTATGGTCACCAATCATATACCTTATTTTATTCCATTCAACTAGATACAACCTCACATGAAAAGAATCATCTGAAAAGTGTTTATTAATCAAATAACAAGGTTTCTCAATACATCAACTACTCAATTGTCTATTTCTAAGCTGACAACTATTCATATGATGGGTGCTCGTCACTCTTGCCCAGTCCCATTGACTCCACGGGTTCTTCATCACTACCTGAAAAGGGCAGGATGATAGGGGTGAGCGAACTAGCTCAGTAGGATTTACATCTCAATAACGTGCGGGCACTAATATACATGATTAACATTTTAAATAGGCAGATATGCATATGAATATGATGACATTGCATGCTTTTCTAACAAGTTGAATAGCAAGGTAGAACGGATATCATATCAGATCAAATGTCGAGTTTCATATACAATGGACAATATTTCAAGAATAGAATCATGTCAGAAGAGATTGGCCATACTCAAGCAGATCTCATATGTTCACAAGAACAACCGTATCATATCATGTCAAGTCAAACTTATCATGTCAAACAGGAGGCACATTTTCACAATCTTTCATGTCAGTGTGCTATGCCAAGCACCAAGAGTCCATACTCCCGCGGTTAACAAGTACGTTGGGGCGCTCCTCCCCAAGACCGGACAGGGCCCCTATTGCACAGGCATTGGATCAAGTTTTGGACCGGAGTCCGACGTTGTGCCGAACAAACTGGTTCATATTATGGCCACAGAGTTTCAATAACAAGCTCGTAGGAAAAAGAACATGATCATTCATAGAGTCAAGGAATGACAAACAGCTCAAAAGAACAAGGTAAGATAACGACGTATCTTATGTTTCATAATTCATTAATGACTTGACAAGAGGATGTTTCTAAAGATAGATCGTATGTAGACATATGCTTTCCTAACATGTATGCATATGACAAGTAATTAATTTAACACCAGAAAACATGTAACCATGAAACTCATATGCAAATCATAACATTAACACCACTAACATGTCCATACTAACAGGTATTCATCCCCACATTTATATCATATTCTTATTTTTATCAATTGACAATAAACAAGATCACAAGATAATCTATTGGACATAAGATCAATCACAATTACACATTAGAATCATATTCATATCATTACTATTTTTCAATGGATTGATTTATTTTAGGTCCATGCATACTATATAACATCATGCACAAGCTAATAGACATCATGAGATGATTAGACCTAAATTATGCAAATTTCTTGTAAGTTAGTGTCGACACTAGATCAAGTGGTGTCAACACCATGCTCCAAACACAAGACAAAATCATGCAAAACTGGTCAGGTAGTGTTGACACTAGTTCAGGTAGTGTTGACACTAGTTCAGGTAGTGTTGACACAGTGCTTCAAATACAAGGCAAAAAGGTCAAGTAGTGTCGACACTAGTCCAGGTAGTGTCGACACTAGAGACAGCTCCCAGAACACCTTCTGGCCAAGCTGGGATAGTGTGTCGACACTAGCCCAAGTAGTGTCGACACTAGAGGCCTTCCTAGAACACCATCTGGGCTGTTTTGGGATAGTGTGTCGACACTACCTCAAGTAGTGTCGACACTAGTGGCCCTTCCAAAACAAAACACATGGTCTGGTGTAACCAGAAAACAGGTCTCTTGCAGCGATTCACTTCCACCTCTTATAACTTTCTAACGAATGACATTTAGACAAAATGTTCAACACGAAAGATGAAGAGGACAACTATTAAAAGTTTATGTTGAGGATTTGATCTAATTCGGTCTCAAATCCCGAGAAAATATATGACGAACAAAAAGTCAAGAGTAGCCCGAAATCGTAGTATCATGCAGAGACTCTCTTATCATGCTCCTAACTCTCTAACGAAGGATCTTTGGACAAAACGTCCAACATAGAAGATGATCATGACTTCAATTGGAAGAACTTTCATGAATAACTTTTAGTAAAATTCGGTCTTTAATCATATGCAAAATAAGAGGAACGGGAAAAGCCCTAACTGTGCGAGACTTCGGGAAAATCACCAATACACAATGTATACTCCATGAAAACTAGTCAAACCAATTGCAAATGAACCTAGACTTAAAGAACTACATGATGGTGTTGGTTTTCTTTAATCTTGGCCCGAGAACACCTACTTTTATGAAGATCTAAAACCAGTCGACGTTCTGGACGCAGCAGAGGATGAAGGGGATGAAGCTCCGGGTTCCCAGCCTTTTCTCCTTCCCCCCAGAAGCTCTAGCCTGCCTCTAAACGACCCCAACTCGTTGTTAAACCTTCCCCAAGAGTTTAGAGATGAGTTCTTATAGTTTTAGGATGTAGTTAAGAGTCCTAATGAGACTAGGAAAAGGGCTGCGAATTATGTTCCCTGTTTCCAAGAAATCTGGGACTCTTTCTTCCAAAGGAGGTAGTAATGGTTTAGGAAACCACCAATTGGGGTTGGGTTCGGTTTTGGCTTACCATGCATGACTAATTACCTTAATTTTAACCCTAACTTGCCCTCTCCAATTATGGCATAATTACATACACGAAATTCTGGGTAATTTCCTATCCTAGTTCATTTATATCCTTGAGCCAAATATGCTCTATTGGCCCAATCTTGTTAATGGATCATTAATACATGGTATTGGAAGACTCTCCAATCTGTTTATTTAATTTATTCCCCTTTGTTTAAATTACTAAATTTCCGGGGTGTTACACCCTTCCTCATATTGATGTTTCCAGAATTAAACCAGCGGAGGCGATTCTCAATAAGATTTCGAAGATAGCAGAAATGGAGAATATTTTCGTGCCATTGTTGGTGAAAGAATAAAGGAAAGACAGATGGTGAGTAAGGGTGCTACTACCCGGTCGAAGGCAAAGGCGGTTATGGATACCTCTCCAGGATGCTTGTCATCATTAATTCGTCTCTATTATACTAGAATATCAGGGGGATCACTAATTTAGCATCCAGGCGATCTCTGAAGAGATTGATTAGAAGAAACAGTGTCAATCTCATTTCTATTGTGGAGCCCAAGGTTACTATAGACCGTGCTAGTGAGATCTGTTCCTACCTTAATATGGATTCTGTTATGGGCAATACTGGGGTGGATTCCAATCTGTGGGTGCTTTGGCGTAATATGTCCCTTATTTTGATTAACAGCTCTGATCAGCATATTACGTTGGGTCTTCATAAGGATAATAATATCACTATCTACTTTACAGTAGTCTATGCTAGTTGTCAGGCTAGTAACAGGCGTAATTTGTATGATGACTTAATTAGTTTTTCTAAAAACCAGGAAGTGCCATGGATTATGGGGGGTGATTTCAATAGTGTCACCCTTCCATCAGAAAAGAAAGGAGGGAGACCAGTCCAATTGCAGGTAATGATGGATTTTAATGCTTGTATATCCAGAGCTTCTTTAACAGATGTGGGGTTTATTGGACCCGAATTCACTTGGTCTAATAAACGTACTGGTCAGGCGTCGGTGAGGGCTAGGCTGGACAGGTTCCTGTGTAACAACAAGTGCAATGAAAATAATATTAGCATTCAGGTGAGACACCTATCTAGAAACACTTCAGATCATACCCCCCTGCTGGTCACTTTTAACCCTCATACTCCTTATCTGGCGAGGTTTATGTTTCAGTCTATGTGGATTACACATGACTCGTTCCTGGATACTGTAAAAGCTACGTGGACGGCTCCATCTATCTGGCACTACCACCCTTTTGTGGTTCTCCAACAGAAACTCAAAGCTGTCAGATGTGCTCTTCGTACCTGGAACAAAGATACTTTTGGTGATATTAATAACAATCTGAAAACTTGTGAGGACGTGGCTTTGGCTATGCAAGAAGTTTTTGATCTTGACCCCTCTCCAGCTAACCGAGCGGCTATGGAAGAAGCTAATGCAAAATTGAGGAAGTAACTGGTTGTTCACAGAAGGCTCGCATGCAATGGATGGATAATGGAGATAAAAACACGGCTTTCTATCACGCGGTGGTTCAAGGTAATCGTCGACGTAACAAGATTAACAGGTTGCAGATTAATGGAGTGTGGGTGGAAGACCAAGATATTCTCAAAGAGGAGGCGGTGAACTATTTTAGATCTATTCTTCAGTCTTCTGATCATATCATTGACGATCATATCTTGGAAGCCATTCCTACAATTATTTCAGATGAATAGAATGATATGCTTGCTGCTGTCCATTCTAAGGAAGATGTCAAGGCTGCGGTCTGGAGCCTTAATGCAAATAGTGCGCCGGGTCCGGATGGGTTTACTGGGCATTTTTTCACTTCCTGTTGGGGAATTGTTTCACAGGAAGTTGTCACTGCGGTTACTAGTTTTTTTCATGGCCTCCCTCTTCCAAGAGGGGTTACATCTTCTTTAATTGCTCTGGTGCCTAAATCTGACAGTCCCGCCTCCTTTTCTGATTTTAGACCAGTAAGTTTGTGTAACTTCTGCTATAAAATTGTTTCGAGGATTGTGTGTGACAGGTTGGTCAATATTCTTCCCCAAGTCATTTCGGAAGAGCAAGGTGCCTTTGTCAAAGGCAGGTCTATTGTTGATAATATTTATTTAGCCATACAACTTGTGAAAGATATTGACAAGAAGGTCAGGGGTAACAACGTCTTGTTTAAGCTGGATATCCGTAAAGCTTATGATACCGTGGAGTGGGATTTCCTGCTGGCAGTGATGAAAAAATTTGTTTCTCTTATTGGTTTATGTCTTTTGGGGCATGTTGATCTCTAACTGCTAGTTTTCTATTATGTTTAATGGCTCTTCTCACGGGTATTTTTGCTCTACCAGGGGTCTTAGACAAGGGGACCCCATTGCTCCTACGCTGTTTATTATCATGGAGGAGGCTCTTAGCAGGAGCATTAGCAACATGGTCAGGACAAGTTTTCTCCACAGTTATGCTGGGCCACGTCAATGCCCCACGATATCACACCTTCTTTATGCTGATGATACTCTACTTTTCGCTAATGGTGGTTCTTTAAATATTAAGAAGCTGATGGAATTTCTGAATAAGTATTCTAACAGCTCGGGTCAGCAGATTAATGCATCTAAGAGCTGCTTCATGATTTCTAAAAAAGCTTCTGCGCAGGTAATACAACGTCTTATCAAGCAGACTGGGTTTAAGAGATAGCAGGGCCCCCTTATGTATCTGGGGGTCCCCCTTAGATCTGGTAGAACTCTAGCTGCAGACTTCAAATGTCTTATTGAGAAGACCAATCGGAGACTAGCTACCTGGAAACCTAGACTTCTTTCTCAAGCTGGAAGAGTGGTTCTTATCAATTCTGTCATTAACTCTATCCCGGTTTACTTGGCTTTATCCTCCTCTATTCCTAGGAGTGTTCTGAGCTATCTGGATAAAACTTCTGCATCTTTCTTTTGGAGTGGCTTGGATGGGGCTCATTGGAGACACTGGGTTCCTTGGCATGTGATCAAACGCCCTATAGATGATGGTGGTTTAGGGGTTCGTGATTTAAAGCTGATGCAGCTGGCGTTGATTGTAAAATCTCTGTGGAACATTATGCATGGTTCCTCTCTTTGGGCCATCTATGCTAGAAGATGCCATCAATCAACTAACTACAGACTTCTTCCTGGCTATTTTTCTAAGGACCGGTCTACAGCTCTCCAGATTATTAAAGATAATACCCGTTGGATCCATGGAAATGGGAGACAAGTTAATTTCCTTTCTGATATTTGGATGGGGGAGAGGCCCCTGATGGAGTCTCTTATATCGAACTATGATGTGGCCAGGTTACGCTGGAGAAGGTGATTGTAATAATGCACATTCAATCAGATCTTTCTTCCTAACGGCTTACTGCAGGGAGTTTCTTTATCTGAAGAGGAGGATCATGTGTGTGGAAGGCTTCCAAGGATGGGATTCTTACTTCTAAATCGGCCTATGACCTAGTCAGACCTCAAAGTGTTCAGCGTCCTGCTCTTAAGAAGATCTGGCATCATTCTTTAAACAGGAGAGCCTCTATGTTCTGTTGGAAATTAATTAATAGAGCAGTACCTGTTGACCAACGTATTATGGAGTGTGGAATCCAACTAGCTTCTTGCTGTGTTTGTTGCAATAATCCTCAGTCTGAGGATCTCAACCACCTATTCTTGCATGGAGAATTGGCGGTCTCTTTATGGCAGTGGTTGCTACCTTTGGTCCCTCTGAATGTCCATATCCAAGGCAGCATCACGGCTATTATTTGGCAATTCATGACTAAGTCCAATACTTCTTCACCTCTTGGTTTTGTATCAATTCACTGCTTCATTATTATGCTCTGGGAAATATGGAAGGGGAGATGCCTGGCCAGGTTTGAAAACAAGAAAATTTCCTGGAAATTTGTCATCAACAACATCAGATCCAGCATAGTTCACTCTTTATCTAAAACTCATTTTTCGGTGGAGGCTATTCCAAAGAGATTTGGACTCTTCATCAACAGGGTTTCTTCCCTCAATGTCGGGTGAAGCAGTGTAAGTTCATCTGATGGATCCCCCCTATTTTCGATTTCTCCCTTAATATGGATGGAACTTGTAAGGGCAACCCTGGGGATTGTGGTGGGGGTTGCTGCATAAGGGACAAACATGGCTCTGTGGTGATAGCGTTTGCTCATTATTATGGTTATGGCAGCAGCATGATGGCTGAAGCAGGGCGTTGTGTGATGGTCTTATGCTGGCGGACTTCTTTGGTCTTCGTCTTTCTATGATCAACTCGGACTCCATGGCGTTGGTTACTTCTCTTAAGTCTGGTCCCTGTCCTTCCTGGCGTGCCTACCGGTGGTGGCGAGATGCACACTCTCTGATCAAAAGGAAAGGCTATTCTTTGTGTCATGTGTATAGGGAGTCAAACCAACTTGTAGATTCTCTTGCTAATCATGGTTGTATGGCCAAAGAAAATAAGGCCTTCTGGGGTGCTATGTCTCTGTCTCTTCCTCTGTTTGCAAAGGTCCCACTAGGCTAGATAAATTGGGCCTATGCCATATTCGCCTGATGTAACTTTATCCTTTTATAGTGAATTATCAGCCCAGGGTTCTTCTCTAGTGGAGTGAGTCCATTCTCCCCCCTAGGGGAGGGTGCACTCTCCTGGATTGAGTTCCTGAGGACCGCCTTCATTAAAAAAAAAAAAAGATAAGACTCTAAGAATTTTCTTTAACTTAAGCAGTTGAATCTGGAAATGATATGAGGTTTTACCTGAACAGTCTTCATTTGGATTTTACCTGTGGTTTCTAATTTTTCTTGCCTTTCATAGCCATTGTCTTGATTTCAGATGGAAAGGTATGGCTACAAGGCTCATCACTTGCTGATCAAGCTGGCTTTGGGACCCCTACCTACTTGGGTCTTTCAGTGGAGCAAGAGTTAGATTGCAGCAATGAACCTTTTGAATCCAAGAGAATTTTCTTTTTGGTATAGATGCACTTTTATTATTGATGGAACTATGAGCAGCAGCAGGGAATCTCTCAGAAGTATTTATCTGGTGAGATTTTCATTTTTCTTCAATTCTCTCCACTTACTTTCCTTGTAGCCTTAGTCATGAAGCCTTCATCTTGAAATTGACTACAAGGATCCTTGCCCCCAGCATTCAAGCAGCACATTTTAGAACCCAAACTTGTTTGGGTCCTAAGGATCTTCCATGAATCTGCAACAATGATTTTTGAATCCAAAATGATTTAATATTGGGTGCATTTTTCTGAAGATTAGAAACACTAGAATCCTGGTTTCTAATCTTAGAGTTATTGGTATAGAATGCACCACTGACATACTGAACAATTTGTTTTCTATTTTTCAGATTTTTATCATTGTGATTTTTAACATGGAATTCAGAATAGATCTTTTGTGCAACAATTCTATTTTCATGTACATGGAATTTCTGAATGTTTTCAGCATGAACATGATCTTTATTCTTATGTACATTAACATGAAACATGGGAGCATGCACAAGATTATCAATTCTATGCCAACATTCCCTATAAGTATGCCCAAATTTATGACATGTGAAGCACTGGACTGATTTGGTATATTTATGAAAATGTTGATCTCTATTCCAGCAAAATTTGGCTAAATGACCAGGTTTATTACAGTTAAAGCAAATGAGATCATTTCTTACCTGGTACTTACCTTGGCATATATGCATTTTATGGAATCTCCTTTTCCTATGAGGAAGCTTACCAGGAGGAGAAGGCAGTACCTTTTTGTAGCTCTTGACATGATGTGGAGTTTGAGATTTCCTTGGAGCTGTTCTGACTTGTGAAGAAGGTAAAGGAATCTTGTACAATGGTTTTTGTTTTTCTGTTTTCATTTTCTGGTTTCTCACAGAAACATGATTCTTCTTCTTAACAGCATTTTTGCCATTT
The DNA here is from genome assembly GCA_014218235.1 of Colocasia esculenta. NCBI lineage: Eukaryota > Viridiplantae > Streptophyta > Magnoliopsida > Alismatales > Araceae > Colocasia > Colocasia esculenta. The sequence continues at coordinate 21,063,893 of CM024765.1, read as the reverse complement.
TTCTCATTTTTTTTAAATATTTTTCTGAACATGAACTTTCACTGATTTTTCATTAGAGATATCAGAGTTCTTGTTCACAGTAGCTTTAACAAATAATATTTTGATTTTTTTTCATTTTCCTTATTTTTCACAGAAGTAAGGCTTGTGTTCGTAGTATTCTTCAATTCATTTTGAACCTTCTGTTTTTCAGCTTTTAATGCAACAACTTCTTTTTCTAAATTTGAAGTTTCTTTAGCATGACATTCAAACCATTTTTCATCTTGTTCTTTTCATTTTCAAATTGAGTAATTTGTTTTTTTCAAATCAGTAATTTTATTGCTTAAACTGCTACAGCCATTGTCCAATGGTTTTTCATGCAACAAGCATTCAATCTTCTTTGTTAGATGACTATTTTCTTCAACAAGTTGTTTGCATCTTTCATTTATTTGATGATCATGAGCCATGTTAGAAATTTTTTTGTTTAATTGATCATTATCAAATTTGAAGTTTTCATTGAGATCAATCAATTTTTCATTTTCATCTTTCAAATCAAGATTTTCATATTCTCAACTGATCATGATTTTCTTTCAACTTGGACAACTTATTTTCACAAATTTTGATTTTATCTTTCAAACTTTCTTTTCATAATTCAATTTCTGAACTTCAATTTAAAATTCTCATTTTCTTGTGAAGGATCTTTATCATTGTTCTGGTGCAATTCAAGTGTATTTCTCAATTTTTCACTTTCTTTATGGCAATGTTTTAAAGTCTTTTTCAAATCTTTATTTTAGTGTTCAGCATTGTATTAAGATTTTGTATCTTCTCACAGAATTCAATCAATTCAACATAAGACATGCCTTCATCTGCATCAAAATCAGAATTAGAATACATAAATGGATCTGGAATTGATTTACCTGACCTTGTAGACCCATTTGAACTCTTGTGTTCTGAAGAGGATGAAGAATGCTCTGAGCTCATGGAATGTGCTGTTAGACAAAGTTTTTTGAATTATTGATTTTCTGGATTCATTGAAGCTCTTCTTTGCCTTTAAGTACTTGTGAATATCTTTTGCTCCTTTTCTTTGTGAATCCTCTAAAAAATCCGATGAAAATGTGTGATACCCCGAAATTTCATTCTTTTATATTGTGTATGTGTATTTACTTGTTGTGTGTATAGCATGTGTATTCAAATGTGCATATTACAATTTTTATACTTCTCATGAACACATGCATGTATATATATATGATATTTTATATGAGAATAGGCAATTAGCTAATTTTGTGTATATTGTATATACTAAAATCCTAGGCATATAATGCTTAAGTAATATTGTGCATGTTTAATCTAATTACCGATGTGCATGTTGTATTTATCTATTTCATACATAATGTACATAACTATGTTGTATATCTGTGTGTATGCATTTTATATATGTCAATCCAAGTGTGTGTATGCAAGAATTAATGATTGTTGTATAAATTATTCTTAGTTAACTTATTTCATATTGCATCTTAACGATATTATACATATACTATCTAAATCTTGAAGTGCATATTATACTACTTATTCCATGGATATTGTGTGTAAATATATGAAGTACATATGTATACATGTGTGTTATCTTATGCATGTGATATCTAGATAATTCTATACGCATTAAGTTATCCATAGTATATACATATATTGTACTTAAATAGTGTTGTGCATACGATATGTAACTACTGTTACCTACCTTGTAAATATATGTGAGTTATTTTTGTACACGTATAAATATATATATAAGTGTGCATGTATTATCTAGCTATTAATGTATGTAATATATTTATAAATCTCATGCATATTATATGTGTTGTGCATATAGTAAGAAATTATTATCATACATCTTGTAAATAATTGTGAGTTTATTTCCGTGCATGCAATATATATTTAAATGTGTATGAATTATTTAATTATTGATGTGCCTATTGTATTTAATTATTTTATGCATGTTGTAAGTAACCATAGTGTGTATATGTATACATACATATATTAATCTTGTTTAAATTATAATTATCTACTTTAAGCATGTTAAATTATTTATGATGTGTAGGGTACTTAAATAATCATGCATGTATATTTAACTAATGATGAACCTTTCATTCATAGGTTTATGCATGATGTATGTGATCATGTAGTGTGTACGTATATGTATATGTATGTATTGTTATTTTTATGCATATTATCTTTAATGAAGATTAGTCTAAGTTATATTTAAATAAATTTTATGTAATTCATGTACCTTATGTGGTGAAGATCTATGATGAGTAGTATTTTTGCACATATTAAATTATTGGGGTGTATTTATGCATTTATTTTAATGCATGCGGTGTTTTGGCCAAGCACTGTGTTGGCGGCAACATCACTGGACGCCAACCCAGGTTGACTACAACCTGTTGCCCGGTTGGCTAACCCAGAGGGGGGGGGGGGTGAATGGGTCTTTAAATAAAATTTATCTGATAAAAACCTGAACTCAACAAACATAAAGAGTTCTTGAAGAGATTAGTAATGTTTAGTAAAACAACAATCACACAATGAAGACAAACACACACCCCAGATTATCCTGGTTCGGATCTCCTCTCCTTAGGAGTCCTACGTCCAGTCCCTGAGCAACCCTCAGGATTTCACTAACTAGGGTACAGTCCCCCTATGGACAAAAACAACCACCCAGTTCAGCTAGTCTCCTTCACTTCCGAAGGGAACACCACCCTGGTACCACCAGTCTTCCTTCACTCCTGAAGGGAAAAACACCACCCTGGAAACCACCAGGTCTTCCTTCACACACGAAGGGAAAGAGCACAAGAAAATCTTGAAGGAAATGACTACCCCTAGATCAGCTTTTACAAAACTCAATCTGAAGCTACAAGCACTGAGAGACGAAGATCTACACAATGTGCATTCTCTCAGAACTAATCTAGCTCTTCCTTAACTTTTCTTCTTACAGCACAAGGAGCTAAGAGCCAAGATCGAAAGAATATTTCTGGCTCTAGAGAACTTGAAGACTTTGAAATCTATAGAGTTCTGGTCTCTCTTGAATATGAATAATGCTTTATTCTTCGGTTATTTTTTTTCTTCAAACTTCATCTTGTATTTGTATCTCCAATTTGAATGAGGACGAGAGATGACCGTTGTCTCACAGCTTTGGTGTACGTTAGACTGAAGGATTTGTGGAAGCTTCCTGTCGACAGTCTTTTGTTCTTGGAGCACGCAAAGTGATGAGATCTTCTGAGTTGGCTTGTAGTTTCTTTCTGTGTCCAATGTTGTAGATAGTACATCCTCAAGGTTCTGCAAGGTTGAGCTTTATGGTAGACAGCTATACTATCTCCAGATGTCAATCAACGTTAGAGCAGATAGACACAAATATAGTAGTAACAGTTCATCGTTCTAAAAGATGCATGCAGAGAATACACGAGAATGGAAGATATGTTCCGTATCCATGCAGAGATACGTTCAGTCTTTATTAAATGCATGGCAGTCAAACAGACTTGATGCACCTTTACTATTCAACGTATCTTAAATCAAGATAAACATTAATTATAAGACATGACTTATGCAATCGTTATGATAGTCTGATAGAATCGTTGTGAACAAATTGCTATAGTCTCAGAAGAAGTTGTTATGATAACTTATGAATCGTTATCACAACCAGTCGTTATAATAATTCTAAAAGAGTCTTACGCTTACTTATAGAAACGTTATGATAACAAGTCGTTACAGCTTTCTAAAGGAATCGTTACGCTGACTTACAGAATCGTTATGACGAGCAAGTCGTTATAACTTTCTAAGAAATCGTTACGATGACTTACAGAATCGTTTATGACGAGCAATCGTTATAACTTTCTAAGAAGTCGTTCGATGACTTATAGAATCGTTATGACGAGCAAGTCGTTATAACTTTCTGAAGAAATCATTACGATAACTTACAGAGTCTTATAATGAGCAAGTCGTTATAACTTCTAAAGGAGTCGTTACGATAACTTACAGAGTCGTTATAATGATCAAGTCGGTATAACTTCTGAAGGAGTCATTACGATAACTTACAGAGTCGTTATAATAAGCAAGTCGTTATAACTTCTGAAGGTCGTTACGATAACTTACAGGTCGTTATAATGAGCAAGTTGTTATAACTTCTGAAGGAGTCGTTACGATAACTTACAGAGTCGTTATAATAAGCCAGTCGTTATACTTCTGAAGGAGTCGTTACGATAATTTACAGAGTCGTTATAATGAGCAAGTCGTTATAACTTCTGAAGGAGTCCGTTACGATAACTTACAGAGTCGTTATAATAAGCAAGGTATAACTTCTGAAGGAGTCGTTACGATAACTTACAGATCGTTATAATATCGACTTGTTTGACACAGCAAGGTTATTCAATCTTACAAGTAATCGTTGTAATTGTGAGGAATCGTTACAGTTAATGAAGAATCGTTATAGCTCTTCTGAAAACAATGTATGTAGTACTTACACAGATGCTTGACTTCTTGGGTATTTCCTGTGCTTAAGGCTAATAAAACATAGTTAGAAAAACTTTTGACAGTGTTTTGTTTATCACCAAATAAGCACGTAATTAATTAAAAGTACCTGGGGATGGAACTGTTCATCAATCCCCCCTTTTTGGTGATGACAAAACTATGATCACATTTACGTAGTACTTATAGTAAACAGGAATAGTACTTCAACAGGATTCAAGATGTATCAGACAAGTGTAGGTAAACTCTCCCCCTTTTTGTCATAAGCCAAATAATAGGAAAGAGACAAAGAATAAGAGACAATGAGGAGAAAGAGCACAAGTCTTCATTAAGCTTGTGGGTACATGCAAATAATAAGCAGGAAGAGAAGGGAGGCATAATGAGAAATAGCTTCCCAGGCCTGCTCTTCCTGACGCATAAAAATTGCACAAAGGCACCACTCTCAATGGAGAAGGTTGGTCCCATGGTTGAGCCATCTTGGAGAGATAGATGCTGCGCTGCTTGGTAAGAAACTGGTCATAATCATCCTGGATCCATGGAGGAGCGGATGAGGAGAGTTTGTACCAAAACTTGCACAGGCAAGAATTGATCCATGGTGACAGGATAGAAATCTGTTTCTCTCTTGAGTTCATGCGTAGAGCTAGAAACACCTTGTACCTTTCAGCCCAAATTTTGTAGGGATCAATGACCAGATGGATGGATTCATATCCAAGAAAGTGGCAGGAGAGACAGGAGCTTTTCCTTCCCTGGCCTGAGCAGCATTCAGATGAGCTAGCTGTTGAGCTGACAGAGAGTAAAGCTTGAACCATTCGGAGGCATTCAGCCTTTACTTTCTGAGAGTAGAGGGGCAAGAACATCAGATTTGACCAACCCTCTATGATATTCCCGGAATAGATCTAGGAAAACCAACTTGGAGGCCTTTCTGAATCTTGATTCTGCCCATGACTCTGGCAAAACGCTCAAGATGATTGAACCAATCGAAGACTCCATGATCAGAAATGAATCTGAGGCAGGATAATGTCTTCAGGTAAATGAAGAGTTGCAAAATCTACTCTTATTTCCTCAGACTGCTCAGAGTGGATAAGGACCTTGATGGCTCTCTTGAACTGGCTAAGCTGAACTTCAGGTAATCTGTTGAGATACCTATAGTTGTTGACATTTGGAAATGCCTGATCAGCTTGATTAGCTTCTGAATGGCAGGGGCCCAGGTGTTCTGGTGGTGAAAACGTGAACCACTCAGAAAGGGTTAAGGAGTATCCCTGGGAGAAACCTTGCTGCCTTGGCCTGAAGAAAGCGATTGTACAAATCTTTATGAGATCTAGCCCATTGCTCCTCAGTTTTGGATGGGGCTGAGGGAAGATTTTGGATTTTTTCGGCTTTAGACAGAGGAGTATAGGAAGAATGACGTCTAGATGGTCAGAGAGGTTAAGAAAAGGAAGATTGTACAGTGTGCAAAAACACCCTTTTGTAGGTATTCTTTGTACCGAGAGGTATGTTGTTGGTCACTGTAAGAGAAAACCACAAAGGTGGGTAAAGACGAGTGTTGGAGGAATAAAGTTTGCGTTTCTTTGAGATTACTGGAAGAGTCTGTCTTGGAAAGGTGGTCTCCTACCTTTAGCACAGACATAAGGAAACCTCTTCAAACTCATCCTTATTTTAATCAAGAAGGGAGAGTCGATTTGGACATTCTTAGGAATAATAGTGATAAAGGAGGGAGGTGCAGGGGGGTGGAGAATGCATCAGAATTGAGAAATCCTTCTTCTGGAAGTGAAGATATACCAGAAGAGGATGAGCTCCAGCTGAGGATCTGAGGGGCCCTCGAAATTTTGAGAAGAAGAAAGATGAGAAGTGGAAGAAACAGGAGAGATGAGATAGGAGGAGAGGAAAGGTGTGGGAGAAGAATGGGCCTGGATCTAGGCCTTTTGAAGTGAGGTGGAGCAGGTGGAGCTGTGAAGTTAGTGGGTGGAGCAGGAGGAATGGGAGTGTTTGGTAGAAGTGGAGCAATGGGTGGAGGATCTGAACCACTTCTTCAGGCAAGGGAGGCAAAGGATCCAACACTGCCGGCCCTGGTGTCCCTGATTCCAACACAACTTGCCCTGACTCTTCGCTGGCCCTGATGGCCCTGACTCTTCAGCTGGCCCTGATGGCCCTGAGCAAGGGAGGCAAAGGATCCAACACTGCCGGCCCTGGTGGCCCTGATTCCAACACAACTGGCCCTGATGGCCCTGACTCTTCAGCTGGCCCTGATGGCCCTGACTCTTCAGCTGGCCTGATGGCCCTGATGGCTCGGCTCTGCTGCTGCCTCGGCTTCATCTGCTGGGGCTGCTGCTGGACCTTCTGCTGGGGCTGCTGCTGAACCTTCTGCTGGGGCTGCTGCTGATTGCCCGGAGGGCTCAGGTACACTTGTGTTAGGTTCCTGAGCTGCTGGAGGAGGAGGAGCTTGAGCTCCAACTGCCTGAAGGATGTCAGATAACAAATTCTTCATGGTCCCCATTTCCTGATGGAACCATGTCATGGCAGAGCGAATCTGAACAAGTTCCTTGCGGGCTGAAGCTTGGCTCAGAAAAATGGAATTCACATCAGACTGAAGTGTACAAAGCAGCTCACCCTGAATATCCAACCTCTCAATCACAGGTTTTAAATTGATGACAATTTTTTGCTTGACCTGTCTTTCAAATGGTGTGTCAGCTAAAAGGGTACTGTAGGAGCTATAACTTTCTCTTTGCCCTTTGTAGCTGGAGGAGGTGGATCATTATCCTCATCAAACTTGATGAACTAGCTGTCTCCCCTTCTCTGGATCCAAATTTGCAGAATCTCTCTGTTCTTCCTCCTGATCTCTGGTGGCTGGTGGTGCATCAGCTGTTTCTCTTGGGAATTGCTCCCCCTCAAGTGAGCATCTTCTGCAACTGCACCAGTCTCCCCCTGACAGGGAGCATCCATTTCCATAGAGTCATCCTGAGGATTTTGCTGCTCTTCTTCCACTGGGCTTTCTTCAATAATGTGGCCTGATGCCACAGTCTCCTCTACAATAGGCAAGATGTCCTCTGGGAGAATATCCTCAATTCTCCTTTCAGCAAGAAGTACAACTGGCACTTCAGGAAATTCTGATTTGCTGCTGCTGGCCTTTCTTCTTCTTCCCTTACTGCTGTTGCTGCCTCTGATTGATTTCTTTCGGCCATAGATGGCCCTTCCTGCTCTGCTTCTACAAGGACTGGAACAGAACCTGATTCCAGTGGCAATTCGGCATCACAACAGCTGCTTCCAACTGAGATTGAGCAACTGAAGGCTCACCAATGAGTGCTTCACCTTCTGCAACTGAGGCCTTGGACCAGACCCCATTGACTACTGAAAAGCCACTCTTCTTTAGATTTCTGGACCTGATAGCTTGGCCCATCTTCTCTACAACTGCCCCTGAGACATCTACACCGAAGTGTCTGAAGATCCTGGTAAGTAAATGGGCATAGGGCAGGGACACATTCAACTTGCTTTTAGTGTCCCAAATCTGTTCCCTGGCATATTTCATTCTCTCTATCATCACTGCGGCCATATTGATTTTCTTATTTTTAATGGCCCAGAACATTAGGTCGGAGTCAGCCTTAGTGCAAGAGGAGAAGGTTGCACTACGGGGAACCAAAATCTGACATACAATGAAGTGAAGGAGGCGATTGAAGGCACTTAATTGATTGATATCTAGCTTGCCGTCCCTCATCTTGAACCCCGGCCCAACAATCCCCAAACCCTTTTCTTGGGTTTCTTCTGAGTGAATCCCACTGAAACCGGATGTGCTTACTCCAAACAGCATCCTAAGCAGTTCCTGGTCGATTCTGATTAGGTGCCCTTGACCGAAGAAACGAGGGCCCCATCTTCTTCTGTTCTTAAGCACACAAAGAACGCCTTTACCAAGTCCGGATAACTTACCTCTGAGCAAGTGGTAAGTCCTTTCCATTTCATCTGGTTGATCTTCTCAACGATGCTGCTCATTCCATTCTTCTGCAGATCTTCAATATCTACTTCCTTGTGACCACAGAGCTTCGTCTTCACAAGGTGAAACGCTCCTCTGTGCTGGGGTGAGGTATTCGCGCTGTAGCCACCCACACTGCCGGCAATAGCTGGTGCGGCCATGGATTCAGTGGGAGAAGGTTTGAAAGGTTGAAGAGAAGGGTGACGAGAATAAACCCTCAAACGATTTTGCGGGAAGGAGATGGAAGCTTCAAATTTGCAGAGGATAGAGGCAAGAGTCGCTAGGGCATCGGCTCATGCGTCGGGACGAAAGAGGGAAAGAGGTGAACGAGGAAGGGGAATCGTTAACGCATGATTTAAAGAAGATAAAAGCTCCAAAGGTGAGGCGTCAGAAAACGACAAACGCGGTTGACCGCCTCGAAAGACTATGACTTATCGGACGGAAACGCTTAAACTGAGAATTTTGAGTTGATTTTGCCATAAAAGAGAGAGAGAAACCCACTTAAATTCTGAGAATTTTTATACCAGCTTTAAAGGAAGATCTTTTCACAAAATACACATGCCTAACTCCCTCTAAGAGATGTAAATCTCTCTTCAGTAAGGCCTTTGTGAAAATATCTCTGCTAACTGATTGTTTGTATCAATAAACGATATTTCAATATTGCCATTAGCTACATGATCACGAATAAAATGGTATCTGACCTCAATGTGTTTGGTCCTGGAGTGCTGAATTGGATTTTTGTGAGGTTGATAGCACTGGTGTTGTCACATAGCAGTGGAATTGACTTGATTTTGAGTCCAAAATCCTCAAGCTGTTGCTTTATCCATAAGAGTTGTGTACAGCAACTTCCAGCAGCTACGTACTCGGCTTCAGCTGTAGATAGTGCTACTGAATTTTGTTTCCTTGAGGACCATGAGATTAAACACCCTGCAAGAAAATGACAGCAACCCTGTGCTTTTTCTATCTACCTTGCATCCAGCATAGTCAGCATCAAATCCATCCTAGTTGATGTACCCATTGTGGTTGACAGTGGCTTGGTGTTTTCAAATCCAAATTTCTTTAGCATTCTCTGGTGTACTTTGCTTGACAGATGTGAGTTCCTTCCTTTCCTGTTTGATTGAAGTCCAAGGAGTAGTTAAGCTCTCCCATCATACTCATCTCAAATTCTCCTGCATGAGCTTTTCAAATACTTGCACAAGGTTTCTCGGTAAGTCCAAAGATGATGTCATCCACATAAATTTGAACCAAACGTTATATTCTGGATTTTGTTTTTATAAAAGAGTGCTATCTACTTGACCTCTACTGAAACCATGTTTTAGGAGAAAGAACTAAGTCTTTCATACCAGGCTCTAGGTGCTTGTTTTAAACCATATAAAGCCTTATGCAATTTAAAAACATGATTCGGAAAGTCTGTATCATCAAAACCCGGCGGTTGTTCCACATAAACTTCTTCTTTAATAAAACCATTTAGAAAGGCAGATTTAACATCCATTTGAAATAACTTTAGATCTAATGCAGATGCATAAGCAAGTAAAATTCTAATAGCCTCAAGTCTAGCCACTGGTGCATAGGTTTCATCAAAATCTATGCCTTCCTCTTGACAATAGCCTTGAGCCACCAGTCTGGCCTTGTTTCTTAGAATTACACCAGATTCATCCAATTTGTTTCTGAACACCCATTTGGTGCCGATCACTGGATGGTCTGATGGTCTAGGAACAAGTGACCATACTTGGTTTCTCTTAAATTGATTTAATTCATCTTGCATTGCTATTATCCAAGATTCATCAGTTAAGGCTTCATTGACTGTCTTAGGCTCTATTTGAGATACAAAAGCAAGGTAATCACAAGGAATCACGTTACCTCTTGTTCTTACCCCTACAGATGGATCACCAATGATGTTTTCAGGTGGGTGATCTTTCTTGTATCTCCATTCCTTTGGAAGAGTTTCATGAGAAATTTCTTCTTGTTGCAATTCTTCCAGAGGCGGATCATCCTTGTCTTCAAGTGATGTGTCTTTCAGTTTATTGGACAGTTCATCTGCATCATCATTATCACTTTCTACTTCCTTCCTCAAGGAAGGGTTAGTTTCATCAAAAATAATGTGTACAGACTGTTCAATCAATAAGGTACGTTTATTAAACACTCTATAGCCTTTGGGTTTAGAAGTGTATCCCATGAAGATGCCTTCATCTGATTTGGCATCCAACTTACCAATATCCCTTTTTCCGTTGTTGTGTATAAAGCAAGGACATCCAAAGGTTCTGAAATGGCTGATCTTTGGCTTCTTCCCTTTAAACAGCTCATATGCAGTCTTCTTCAGGATTGGCCTGATCATGACTCTGTTGACAATGTAGCTGGCTGTGTTGACTGCTTCTGCCCAGAAATATCTTGGTAACTCATATTCACAAAGCATGGTTCTTGCCATATCCAAGAGAGTTCGGTTTTCCGTTCAGCTATACCATTTTGCTGTGGTGTCCTTGGTGCTGAGAAATTGTGCTGAATTCCTTGATCATCACAGAATCTAGCAAACTTTTCATTTTGGAACTCACCACCATGATCAGATCGAATGGATACTATACTGAACTTCTGATCTTTCTGGACTTTCCTGCTGAAACTAACAAAATTATCAAAAGTATCATTTTTATGTTCTAAGAATGATACCCATGTGAATCTTGAGTAGTCATCTACTATAACAAATCCGAAATTCTTTCCTCCAAGACTGGTAGTTCTCATTGGCCCAAATAGATCCATATGTAGGAGCTCTAAGGGTTTTGAGGTGGTCACCACCGTCTTTGACTTGAAGGAACTCTTTGTGTGCTTTCCCTTAGCACAAGGTCTGCAAACACTTTCTAATTTACCATTGATTTTCGGTAGACCTTCCACAAGATTCCTCTTTCTGAGCTTGCTCAAGCCATCCAAGCTGCAGTGGCCTAGCCTTCTGTGCCACAGATCAGTTGATTTGTCTTTGCTGGCTACCAGACATACATTTTGCTCTTTGAGTTCTTCAAGGTAGAGCACGTACAGATTCTTCTCTCTATTTGCTTCAAAGATGACTGCTCCATCCTTTAGTATGCTGCATTTTGACTCTTGAAATTTGATTTGATGTCCTCTATCACACAGCTGACTTATACTGATGAGGTTGTGCTTCAATCCTTTGACTAACAGCACATCTTCTATGACTGTTTTTCCTTTGCTGTTTACTGATCCACTGCCTACTACAGTTCCTTTTCCATTATCTCCATAAGTGACTGTTCCTTCTTCATCTTGGAGATGGGAGAAAAGCTTCAGGTTTCCTGTCATGTGCCTTGAGCACCCACTATCCAAATACCATTTGGATGCTCGAAGGTTAACCTGAAATAAAGACATCAAGATTTAGGTACCCAAGTTCTTTTGGGTCCTGATGGGTCAGTATCATTATTTTTACTTTTTATTATCCACTTCTTATGTCTTGTTGGACAGGTGGATTTTAAATGTCCTAGCTTATTACAGTGACTACAACATGATGTTATTGTTACTCTTTCTATGTACTTAAAATTCGCTTTATATGCCACATCTTGTTCTGGAGTGAATTTAGGAGTTGGATATTTTCAGGATAGACTATTTCTTCTTCATTTACTGGAGGTATGTATCCTATACCTCGTTTGTTCTTACCAGATCTTCTAGCACCCTTTAGTAATAAGGAGTTCTTCCCATTTGTAAACTTTTCTAAGGTGCTTGCTAGTGTATTGTTTTCTTCATTTAATTCTTTTACCTTTTTCTTAAATCATCTGAGCTTTCCTGTTTTTCTAGTTAATGATTTGTTTGTTCTTGTCTTTTAAGTTTTCACATAATAGTTCATTTCTTCTCTTAAGCTCCATTATTTGTTTTTCTAGTTCTTCATTTTCAGATTTTAAATCTGAGTTGGTATTTTCGAGACAGGTGATATTTTTCTTGCTAAACTTAAGTAGTTTAGACACTTCTTTATACTTATCGTAAAGTTCATTAAAGGCACTTTCCAAATTATCGGAATCTGAATCATTACAGGAATCAAAAGAGGAATCAGAAGTTACCTTATCCCGGTATTTGCCATAAAAGCCAGGTTGGCTTCTTCTTCTTCACTGCTGGAGCTTGACTCACTGTCTGAGTCGCTGCTTTTTCCCATGCAGCTGCCATGGCTTTCTTTTTGTATCTTCTGAACTTCTTGGAGCTGTCCTTCTTCTTGTGATCATTTTTCTTTAGCATTGGACAGTCTGCCTTGATATGTCCAGGCTTCTTGCATTCATAGCAAAGTGGCTCATTCCTCTTCTGATCTTTTCCGTCTGTCTCTTGAGATCTTTGTTTTTCTTGAAGTACCTCCTACCAGACTGGAACTTCTTCTTCTTGGCCAAGATTCTCTGCAATCTTTTTGACAGCATAGCTTCTTCATCATCACTATCTTTGCTATCTTCACTGTTATCCAAGGATTCTTCAGATGAGTCCCCATTAGCTTTAAGCGCATTGGACTGCTTCTTTCTACTGGAGGATTCTCCTAATCTTTCCATGTTTATTTCATGGGCCATGAGAGACCCGATGAGTTTTTCTACTGACATTCTCTTAAGGTCATTAGCTTCTTCGATAGCTGTGACCTTTGGCGTCCATGAAGATGGCAAGGATCTGAGAATCTTCCTTACCATATCTGCAATCTCATATGACTTTCCTAGACTGGCTAGACCATTAGTGATGTCAGTAAATCGACTAAACATTTGGGTAATAGACTCACCTGATTGCATTTGAAATCTTTCATACTGAGTGACAAGAATGTCGATTCTTGTCTCCTTTACTTTGTCTGTACCCTCATACGTAATCCTTAGCTTTTCCCACATTTCCATGGAGGATTTGCATGCTGAGACTCTGTTGAACTCCTTCTTGCTTAGAGCACAACATAGAATGCTCTTGGCTTTACAGTTCAAGGAGATTTTCTTTCTATCTTCATCTGTCCATTGTGCTTTCTCATTTGTGACGACCAGATCACCTTCTTCCACTATCGACCAGATTTGATAGTCGTGGCCTTGTAGAAAGTATTCCATCCTGGTCTTCCAATACGTATAATCTTCACCGTCGAACAAAGGAGGTCTGTTGACAGACTGACCTTCGAAGTGACCTTGGGCTGCCATGGATCTTTACTCTTCAGATCGTTGGATCTTGTTCTTTGTCGAAGAGACTCGCTCTGATACCACTTGTTGCCGGTTGGCTAACCCAGAGGGGGGGGGGTGAATGGGTCTTTAAATAAAATTTATCTGATAAAAACCTGAACTCAAACAAACATAAAGAGTTCTTGAAAGAGATTAGTAATGGTTAGTAAAAACAACAATCACACAATGAAGACAAACACACAACACACAGATTTATCCTGGTTCGGATCTCCTCTCCTTAGGAGTCCTACGTCCAGTCCCTGAGCAACCCTCAGGATTTCACTAACTAGGGTACAGTCCCCCTATGGACAAAAACAACCACCCAGCTCAGCTGGTCTTCCTTCACTCCGAAGGGAACACAACACCCTGGTACCACCAGGTCTTCCTTCACTCCTGAAGGGAAAACACCACCCTGGAAACCACCAGGTCTTCCTTCACACACGAAGGGAAAAACACAAGAAAATCTTGAAGGAAATGACTAGCCCCTAGATCAAGCTTTTACAAACTCAATCTGAAGCTACAAGCACTGAGAGACGAAGATCTACACAATGTGCACTCTCTCAGAACTAATCTAGCTCTTCCTTAATTTTCTTCTCACAGCACAAGGAGCTAAGAGCCAAGATCGAAAGGAATGAATTTCTGGCTCTAGAGATCTTGAAGACTTGAAAGCTATAGAGTTCTGGTCTCTCTTGAATATGAATAATGCTTTATTCTTCGGTATTTTTTTCTTCAGAACTTCGTCTTGTATTTGTATCTCCAATTTGAATGAGGACGAAGAGATGACCGTTGTCTCACAGCTTTGGTGTACGTTAGACTGAAGGATTTGTGGAAGCTTCCTGTCGACAGTCTTTTGTTCTTTGGAGCACGCAAAGTGATGAGATCTTCTGAGTTGGCTTGTAGTTCTTTCTGTGTCCAATGTTGTAGGATAGTACATCCTCAAGGTTCTGCAAGGTTGAGCTTTAATGGTAGACAGCTATACTATCTCCAGATGTCAATCAACGTTAGAGCAGATAGACACAATATAGTAGTAACAGTTCATCGTTCTAAAAGATGCATGCAGAGAATACACGAGAATGGAAGATATGTTCCGTATCCATGCAGAGATACGTTCAGTCTTTATTAAATGCATGGCAGTCAAACAGACGTGATGCACCTTTGACTATTCAACGTATCTTAAATCAAGATAAACAATTAATTAATAGAACATGACTTATGCAATCGTTATGATAGTCTGATAGAATCGTTGTGAACAAATGCTATAGTCTCAGAAGAAGTGTTATGATAACTTATGAAATCGTTATCACAACCAAGTCGTTATATAACTTCTAAAAGAGTCGTTACGCTTACTTATAGAAACGTTATGATAAACAAGTCGTTACAGCTTTCTAAAGGAATCGTTACGATGACTTACAGAATCGTTATGACGAGCAAGTCGTTATAACTTTCTAAAGAAATCGTTACGATGACTTACAGAATCGTTATGACGAGCAAGTCGTTATAACTTTCTAAAGAAGTCGTTACGATGACTTATAGAATCGTTATGACGAGCAAGTCGTTATAACTTTCTGAAGAAATCGTTACGATACTTACAGAGTCGTTATAATGAGCAAGTCGTTATAACTTCTGAAGGAGTCGTTACGATAACTTACAGAGTCGTTATAATGAGCAAGTCGTTATAACTTCTGAAGGAGTCGTTACGATAACTTACAGAGTCGTTATAATAAGCAAGTCGTTATAACTTCTGAAGGAGTCGTTACGATAACTTACAGAGTCGTTATAATGAGCAAGTCGTTATAACTTCTGAGGAGTCGTTACGATAACTTACAGAGTCGTTATAATAAGCAAGTCGTTATAACTTCTGAAGGAGTCGTTACGATAACTTACAGAGTCGTTATAATGAGCAAGTCGTTATAACTTCAGAGTCGTTAATAACAGTCGTTATAACTTCAGAGTCGTTATAATAAGAGTCGTTATAACTTCTGAAGGAGTCGTTACGATACTTACAGAGTCGTTATAATATCGACTTGTTTGACACAGCAAGGTTATAATCTTACTGAGTGAATGTAAATCGTTACAGTTAATGAAGGAATCGTTATAGCTCTTCTGAAAACAATGTATGTAAGTACTTACCACAGATGCTTGACTTTCTTTGGGTATTTCCTGTGCTTAAGGCTAAATAAAACATAGTTAGAAAAACTTTTGACAGTGTTTTGTTTATCACCAAAATAAGCATGTAATTAATTTAAAGTACATGGGGATGGACTGTTCATCACAACCGATGTTGACGTCAACCCCAGGTTGACTACAACCGATGTTGACGTCAATACAGGTTGACTACAACCAATGTTGACGTCAATATCCTTCCTGTGTAACGGTTCCATATTTGTTAACGCCGTGTTTTGGCCGGTTCTAGATTAGGAAACCCATCCTAATGCGTAGGAAGCCTACCCTATTGTGTACCCCAACCCCCAAGCCTATAAAATACTCATCTTAGGGCGAGGGGAAGTCTTTTTAGCATTAGTGAAACCCTAGCACTCGCAATGGAGAAAAGCTGAACTTTGGAGGGCCGGATCTGGCGATTGGAGGTGTTCCCCGAGGAGCTACATCAACTGGGAGATAGCCTATGCATAGGAGAAGAAGTTCCAACTCTGAGGAACCATCTGCATCAACAGAAGATGAAGATCTAATGAGCACCTTCTTGGCAGGGCCGAGGAGGGCTTCATCGGCACATTTTAATCTTCGTAGATTTTTTTAGAGGCAAGCAAACCCTAGATCTCAATCTTATACATGTCCCCTAACTCGAAGGTATTTTTCTAGATTTTTCCTCGAGTCCTAGAACCCCAAATTCCCCTTTTTATTGAGTGCTGTCTATGTGTGCTGCTGGGAGGAAGTTGGCGACAGCATCTGCTACAGTCAAGTTCTTCAGTTGGCGGCCAGGGATGCTGCAGTCGAAAGTAGGCGGCCACATCCCTTGTAGTTAACTTCTTCAGTGTCCTGAAAATTTACTGTTTGATCTTCTTAAGCTATTTAAATGATTTCTGGATATAGGTACATGCTGCAAATTTTATGTATGGTTGTATACAGTCACTAGGTCATGTCATGAGGTTGCCCTAGTTTTCTATGAACTGTGTTAATTATTAAATTCAGTAACTGAACTATGAGCATGATATGAGCATGTTTAAATCTTGTATAAATAGATTTTGTTGTGATTGGATTTCATGATTTTTCCATGACAGATTGAATACTGATATTAAGTTTCTGAACTGTTAATTCCCAACCATGCTAATGTGTACCATGTTTATTGATATTTAAATGAATATGTCTGAAATCTTGTTTAAATTGTAGAAATTATATTTACTGTTCGAAAAATCTAGAAAATTTCATATGTGATTTGCTTACTGTTAATAACCTGTGATAAAAATTTGGAACTAATTTGATGACATAAAGTGCAATTATTGTTAAATCATGGGAATTATTCATATTAGATATGTTAAATCTAATCTTGTGTAATTCAGTAATTAACAGCATGTTTAGGATTTTAATATGAGTTTTTACTTCTGAAAATATAAGTATCATGTTGGGTTAACTGAGACATGTGCAATTGATAAATAATACATGTAAAGTGATTAAATAGTTTATATGAAGTGTGTAAATAATGAGAGAAAATATGATAAAGTGAATGTATAATAATTGGGCCGAGATTGACACTGCTACCCTAGAGGCTTTGAGAGTTGTACCATAGAAAAGTCCCTATGGGAGGCTCTACGTTATGAAAAGTATATCCTAAGGGCATTAGGAAAAACCTGGAGGTGGACAAGTACCACTGGATAGGGTGGAGAGGGATTCTCCCGGTCTGCGTAGTTACCAAGATTCGCCACTACATTGCCTAGGTGGTGGGTATGTGATTATGAGTTGTGTTATGAGTTATGTGCTATGAGATATGTGCTATGAGATGAGCTGTGTGCTATGAGATATATGTGTGTGTCCTCTAGTAAGTAGTTAGGACCATGTGTCATGGCATCTTAAGCGATGGAATATGAATAAAGTGTAAGATGATATGCAAATGTGGCACGTGATGAGTGCAAATGATATGATATGTGATAAGTGAAAATGAAAGAGTAAATGATATGAAGAATATGTGAAAAGATATGTAAGGGAGAGTTAATGTTAATGAAAGTGTGCTTGCATGTGAAAACCAATGTATTAATGCAATATGTTCATGTTTTTATGTAATAATACCTCAATTGCAATACCATGTTTAGCATCATGTCATGTAGTTTATAAATATTCATGTAATAGTGTATGTGAATAAACATATGTAACCATGTCATTAATGCAACATGAAAGATGAACATGTAGGATTGTTAAATGGATAAGATAACATGTGAACAAATGTAAATCCATGTAATTGAGTTTAATTCATGTCAAAACAGCAAGTAAAGTATAGTTATGAATGTGATAAATACAAGAAAAAATGTTTAGGTTCCATGCAATATGTGATGTTTACTTAGCATAAAGTTCCATGCTTAAGTGCTTATTGTTGCCAACCAACTTGACTATGTTTTAACTCTTCAATTCATGCTAATAAATGTGAAATCATGTGAAATGAGATTTATTTACATTAAAACAGCAAGTAATATGTACAATTAAATATGAAAAGTGCATGTGAAAAGTGAATAGTCATCATGCTAGGTTGTTCATTTCTTTATGCTTAATTCTATGTTCTAGTTTGTAGAATGTATCATGAAATGGAAAATGTTTGGATGGATGAATCATGCTACATGTTAGGTGTAGAGAACATGTACAAGTGTATGTTAGTATCCATGACTTAGAATAAACATGTGATAGTCTAAAGCATGTCTAGGTGATTTAAATATATGTTGACACTTAGGAGTATGTACCATGTGTATTCTTGTAGTTTAAATGATAGTATGTATTTCCTTAGTGTATGATAGCTTAACATGAATGTGATATGCTTAAAGTTAAGTCTTTGGTTTGCTTGCTGAGTATTTAGACTCATACTTGCTTCGGCGTACAGGTTGACAGATGTCCCGTGCCAGAGGGAGGCACAGTGGAGGATGACATCTTGGAAGAGTAGTTGTGGAGTTTGCTTAGAAATTGTACTTTTTCTTTTCATAGCATGAATAAAGTTAGTTGTATGGACATTATTTTAGACAATGTAGTTCTTTATCATGTAATAATGTGGACATTATCAGTTTATTTTGCTATATAGACTGTGGAATGTGTGATGGCGATGGATTAAAATTGAGTTATTTATTTTATTTCCGCTATACTCAATTGCTATCCACGTACATATCAACCTATCGACTAGTGTTGGGTTATTATCCCACTGTAATGACACTCTTTATACCGATGGGGATTGGTATAATCATACGGTATGAGGAGGGTCGTTACAAAATGAGCTTGGGGATTTCTCTGAAATTATAACAGGAAATTCATGCAGATTAAAGTAATTTACCATTATACCAAAACTCAAAAGACTATTAGATCTAATCACAGTGAATCAATGTAACAAGGAATTAGATCTAACAATTAACGTGGTTAACCTACTCTGATACCAATTGTAGGATCAGATAGATGGATAGATCAGATCTAGAAGGAGGGGGGGGTTGAATAGATCTGACACCAATTAATGCGGAAGCTTAAGTAATTCAAAATTACATCGAATCAGAGATCAATTCAGACAAACAATTTACTGATCTGAAGTATGAATGTGTAAATTGTGTGAATAGAGTGTGTGAAGGATTTATACAAGTAGAGAGAGCGATATCCTATGCAAGCATCTAGCGCAGACAAGCAGATCAAACCATTGTACAAGGTTTTTTAGGTGGTTCCGAAATCACACCAGTGATTCTTACATCCACCCCTCACACAGTGAGGCCACACTACTCAAACCTGAGTACAACACACACTAAAGTATGACGACTCCAACACCCTTGAGCTCGATGGCTCAAACACACAACCTGGAGCACAACGACACCAAAAACTGAGCACAACGGCTCAAACCACAACAGGAGCACGACGACTCCAAATTGAGCATGATGGCTCAAACCACAACAGGAGCACGATGACTCCAAATTGAGCACGATGGCTCAAACCACAAAAGACTAGATCAAACACAAAAGAAATCAGATCCTCTAGCAATGATCTGATTCACAGACTCAATCGTACATAGAAATCTGCACAGAACTTCATGCACAGATCTCACAGACGAAAATGAGAAGAACAATCCAAGAAATGGGTAAAATAGATGTAGATTGGATGTTCCTTGGTGAAGAGGTCTTGTAGAAGCTCGAATTGAAGAGACTTGAAAGAATTCGATGAAGATCCCCTTCAATTTGCGATGCTCTGCTCCAATGGCATCTGAATTGCCAGAAGTTCTTCTGCTGCTGCTGCTCTTCAATTGGATGTGCTCCCTTCCTCAGCAAATCAAGCTTCTCTCCAGAGATTGGCCTTGATTCCCACGTCCTTCCTCTTGAAAGGATGGTCTGCAGCTTCTGGAGATGGAGCAAGATCTGGAAAAGCCCCTTTTGCCGACAAAATCCTCTTCTGGAAATGGTATGGGCTTGGTTGCCTTTGGGGTACGAGGATCATGCGTATTTATAGCCCCATATGTCCATGAGGTGCTTTGGGGTGCGTGGGCACAAAGTTCTAGGTCAAATCCCTTGATTCCCATGCAGCCACGTGTCCAGAAAAAATCACATTTTTGAGCTTCAGACGAAGTGTGTCGACACACAGACAGAGTGTGTCGATACCACTGGCTACTACTTAGAAGTGGCTTCTGGGAGGGACAGTGAGTGTCGACACCACTTCAAACTGTGTCGGCACCACTGGCAAACTATGTCGACACACAGGCAGACTGTGTCGACACCACTGGATACTTTTCTTCAGCCTGTTCACTAGATGCAGTGACTGTGTCAATACACAGGTAGACTCTGTCGACACCACTGTGACAAAGTTATGTAAACCGGAAAATATGAAGTGTGAACCATTAACATAAGTCATTATCATCAACATATGAAATATTAATATGTCATTTAATCATCATTTTAATATGTACAAAATGTACAAAATGTCATCATCAAAATAAAATTATGAGTGATGTCAATTAGTCATGATTAGAATCATCATTAAAAGGTTTCTAATACACACTCAACACAACATAACTAGTGAAAGAAAGTGTCCACCACAAAGTACGAGTCTAATACAGTCATAAGTGAGAAAGTACAAGTGCTAAAAAGAGGGGATAACAAATCCCTTAGGAGCATACCCTAAGGGTGAAGATCCAAGAAGCACAAAAGGAAACATTGCTCAAAGAAGATGCCGTCTACTACAGCTCTGTCTCTCTGCTCACCGCGGAAGGTGTTTCTGTGAAATCATACTTGAAAGGGAGGGAATGTGCTACACAAAAAAGCCCAGTAGAGACTGCCAATCTCCCACTAGTTCTAACAAGCATAATAGACATGTTTTAAAATAAAAATAAGCAAGATAAGTAAGTGCGGAAGCGGAAAGTGAAACTATACGGCCATTGGTCTAAACAGGTCAGGACCAAAAACTCATGTAACCATAGCACAGGGACGAACCCTGTAACGTTCCGACCGTTCAGATCATCCTTGTGTGGTCATGGAGGCCAGTGTATGGCCGATGATGTGAGTGACAGGTGTTTTCTGTGAGTTGGGAGATTTTGCCCATTTGTGTTCTCTGTTTCTAGGTTGCTAACGCGGTCGTTTGGAGGGTCGCGATCAGCACGCGACAGTTTAGGGCGACACGTTCATGTCACCGCCGGTTTAAGTGAGCGTGTGCATGTCTGCCGCGTGTCACCGGCTGGGTGCTCGGGTGACGTCAGCAGGCTGATCGCGACAGTCTAAAGTGCCACGTTCATGTCGCGGTTAGGAAGGGTGACGTGTTCTTATTTGTGATATGTTTTTAAGTAACCCTAGCAGAACAGAGCTGATGAAGGCTCTGCTCGGCCAGGGAGATTTGCTGTGGGGATTTCTCGGAGATTTGACTTGTTAGAGCTCGGTTTGGCGAGTTCCCATCGCGAGGACGATACGTGGAGCGGAGGGAACCTCGTGCGGGCTTTGTTCTTCGCGTTCTTCGTGAAGGTAGGGAGATTTCCTATCGTTTGATCCGTGGAATGTTCGTATGGTGTGGATAATGCGTTTATTGCTTTCTAAACAGTAGATGGCATGTGTAGGAACACATTAAAGCATGAAAATGGACTGAAACTACAGGTTTTAATGAGTTGGGTGATCTGGATGATGGATTCCGGAGCAGGGTTCGCACTGCTATCGCGGTTGCTCTGAGAGCCGCGACCAGGTCGCGACACCCCAGCTGTCGCGTTCTGAAGGCGGTCTATCGTGTCGTCGCGACAGCAGCCGAATGTTGTCATTCGAGCATAAATGTAAGTGTGCGATTATCTGTTCAGCGTGATTTATGTTATATGATGATAATAGGAGGTGCATTGGCACTCTCTCTACGCTCGGGGAGCGTGTGGTGTGTGGTTTTCCTGGTGTTAATGTGGTTTACGTGGAGGTTTCACGTGGCTTGTGCGATGTGCACATGGTTTCTGTGTACGTGGTGTGTAGTTTGACGCCTTCCGTGGATACCTCTTCAGTTGGGAGCCCCAGGTTTTGTGTGAGCCAGGACGTGAGTGCTTGGGGCTTGTCCCGTACTGGGTACCAACGAGGTCTTGTCGTCTTCCTGGACACCCTCACTCTTGTGTTGAGTAGTACGTCCGGCTGAGGGAAAGACGGCAGTGGGACAGTGACTAGAGAGAGTTTGTTGTGTTGTCGCTTGTAGCGCGCTCGTAGTTGGGGGAGACGGACACCAGTAGACATACTGGACCCCAGCTAGTCCTGTTTTCCAGTGTCTCACTTTAGGGAGCTCGGGCCAGAGTCCCTAAAGGTGCCAGACATGGGCCTGCGAGGTGTGTGACTTGCAGGTTGTGGTGGTTTAGTTGGACTCCACAGTTCTTTGTACTTGTTAGTGGAGCGGCAGCTGGACCTTTCGTCCGTGGCTGCGAGACTGAGAGGTAGTCCTGTTGTTTGTCCGGGTCAGTAACTGGTGTCGCGAACCAGTTGACGTGACTCGAGTGTGGCGTTTCTCTACAGTAGCTCGTGCACCTGTTTGGTTTTGCTGTTTATTTATTTACGTTGATTCATGTTAAGCAGCAAAGGGTAAGTAGTACTTACAGTTTTATATCCTGCTAGTTAATATTGTAAATTATTAGTGTAGCATTTCCTGCTTTGCTACTTGTGTATGTTTGCTCGGTTTCTAGGGAGTTTCCCTACTGAGCCAGTGACATGTGAGGCTCACCCCTACCTCCTACCAGGTGAGGGAGATCTAGAGATTTCGCGCCCATCGTCCAGTGGAGGGTCAACACCACCAGCAGTGTAATATTACTTTTCTGTTGTTCACCTCGGGGTATGCCCCAGGTTCTGTTGTAGATTGGTTACAGTTGTGCTATGGCTATGTATATTCATGTAAATATTTGTGAGATTGGTGGATCTTATGAATACTTGAGTTGATTTCTTTATGTTTTTACGGACTAGTGGTTTGTTATCCCTTGCGAGGCTTCGGCCCATTCGCGGGAGGCGGACTCGAGTTAGGCTCGTTATTAGGTTAACGGGTCTGTACGGCGAGGACCGTCACAAACCCCAAGGCTATAAACACAGATAGAGGGAAACTATTTAGACAAAGACACTAGCCACAAAGAACAACTATCACTAGTCAACCGGTCAGTAGCGCCACGCGCCTTACCTGTTGAACCACTCTTATATTTTATCATCTTATTTTGGTGATAACAAAACTCATGATTAACTTAAATATCTTGAATACATTTAATATCATATTTTTCTCATAAATATAACATATTATGGCACTATCGTTTCATGATTTACACTTGAAAGCACAATCGATTGTTGTTCAATACATATTGATTACTAACTAAGTGCCACATCAATTGGAGAACAAAGGTTCCATCAATTACTGTTAGAATATCACATCGATTACTATTTTACATGTCATATCGATTACACTTCATGAATCGATGTTTTAGTTAAAGATCGATTGCCTTGTACATCGACTGCTTTAGTTATAACATCGATTGCCTTATAACATCGATTGTTTCACTTAAACATCGATCCCTGTTATAAATCAAACATCGATTGCTTCATTTAAATATCAATTGTCTTCAAATATCGATTGCTTCACTTAGACATCGATTGTCTACATGAACATCGATTTTCTTTATAAAACATCGATTGCCTCTAAAATATCGATTGCCCTTGTGAAATATTGATTGTCTTTAAATAAACATCGATTGCCTTCATTTTTCAAATCATTCAAAATTTCTTTGGCACCCAAATGAAATTTCAAATGTAGCTCATATGCTTAACCTATTATTTCCCTAACTGGATATCTTTTTGCCTGTATCATAGGATCTTTTCCTTCTTGTAAGAAAGAAAAGAATCTACTTACTATTTCTAGCTGCCAATAGAAAATGTGGACAAAAGGTAAAAGAGGTAAGGGCTATCTAATAAAATAATTCTAGAGTCTAAACATTTGCCCTGCATTTAATATCTGCAAGTTCACTTCCACTCATAGTTAACATCTTGGACGTACTGCTGGCATCCTTGAAAGTGTGCACTAGCTAGAACATCTTCCTCCATTCCAAGTAGCCAGTAGGCACAAGAAAGAAGTCGTTAGACTGAAAAGATGGAAAGAAGAAGAAGAAGAGACCCAAGAAACTCCAACGTTAGACTCAAAAGAAGGAAAGAAGAAGAAGAAGAGACCCAAGAAACTCCAAGGGCCATCTACCAATAGATCTCTTCAAGCTGCTCCATAAAAGGGAGAAGCAAAAGCAGAATAAGGAGAATAAGAGAGAAAAACCTGAAGATCATTCAAAGAGTGTACATCTAGTGAGGATCCAACTCCATACACACTCAAAGCAAGAAAGGAAGAGCTCGAGCCCATTCAAGCAGAAGCATTCAAGTTGTCTTCCTTCTTCCTTATTCTCTCTCTATTTGTCTTTGTGTATTTGAGAGAGAGAGACTTGGGGGTTTGCCTAAGAGAGTTTTTCTTATGTACTCTTTCATCTTAGGCTTAGTGTCAGATCAAGCATTTTCTACTGTCTATCTTGAGCTTCATCTAGGGGCTTCATGTCCTAGTTTCTGTGTTCAGAAGTGTTCCTCTTCGGTTGGAAGAGAAGACTTGCAGTGCAAGCATTCCCCTTGTGTTAAGGGAAGAACCACACTGGGGTTTGTACTCGGAGGTTGGCTTCTTGACCTGAAAGAGAAGTGGGTTGCCTTCTTACCCGGAAAGAGAAGAAGACCAGCTTGTGTTTGATGTTGTAACCATGTTGGGGTTTGTTCCAGCAGGTTTGCTTCTGAGCCTATAAAAGAAGTGGGATGCCTTCTTGCCCAGGAAAGAAAAGAACACCAGCAAGGGCTGGGTGTTGTATGTCCTTAAGGCAGACTATACCCTTGGTTAGTGAAATCCCAAAAGTTTGCCTGCGAACTAGATGTAGAACTACTATTTGAAAGGACCAAACCAGAATAAATCTGTGTTCCTTATGTGCTTGCTTCCGCGCCTCTAATTTCTATTGCACACACTTATTTATACTAACCAAACATTTTCAAGTGGTGATTTTTGTTTCAATTTTTCAGATTACTTATTCACCCCCCCCTCCCCTCTAGGTTAGTCTTATTGCTATGTCAAGTTGGCCAACAAGTGGTGTCAGAGCCTTGGGCTCCAAAAATCAAAAATATTTAACGATCATAGAGCAAAGATCAAATGGTAGTTCAAGAATTTTCAGAAGGCCAATCGATGTTTCTGCCTCCACTCTTTGATGGCAATTACACTTACTGAAGGATAAGGATGGAATTCTTCCTACAAGGCTACAACTATTTACTTGGAGCATCATAGAAGATGGTGATCTCCTCATATCTAAGCCCAAGGAAGAATGGACAGCTGAAGATACAAAAAAGATATCCCTAAATAGAAAGGCTAAGCAGTTCATGTCTTATGCACTATCCAAATATCAATTCAACTGGATAATAGTGTGCAAGATAGCCAAAGATATATGGGATGAGCTGAAACTCAAATATGAAGAAGAACCCATTACATCTAAAGTACATGTTGCTCAAGTTGAGGAAAATTCAGAAACTCCTCAAGATGAAATCATTCCTATTTTAGAAGAAGACAATGATGCTCAAGTGTCTAAAGAAACAAGTTAGAAAGCTATGATTCTATCTCCAACTGTCATCATTAGAAAAATATTGAAAGAATTACATGCTGATAATATGATGGAAGTCAATGGCGAAGCATCCATACTAGGGGAGCAACAGGAAGCTCCTCAAAAAGACATCATTTCACATGAAGAAGAAGCTATAAAGGAGGAATCTCATGTTGAGGGGGAGCCTCAAATTTTTCTCAAGGACATCCCTGAACAAGAAATGGTTGATGAAGCTTATAACGAAGAAAAAGCTGAGGGTAAGGCACATTAGGTCCAAATGGCACGACAGAAGGCACCTTCAATAAACAACTCCTCAGGAAGCTCCAACACCAAAGAAGGAAATTCCTATCTACTCTCGATGAACAAGATAAGAAGGCATTCAAATGGGTATGGTTAGAGGATGCTCAAAAGCATCCAATTGGTGACTACCAACTCTTCACTTCATTCCAATCTGGAGAGGAACTAGTCATCCTTAATTTTTAGTCTTTTATTTTTAAACTTACATTTCTTTTTTGTTGTTGTTATATTCTTCAACTACAGTGCTACTAACATCTTTGCAAGGATTTTATCTTTTATATAGATCAATGCAGGGAAACTTCTTGAAGACCTCTGTAACGACCCAAGATCTGAATTACTAGTTACCCACTAGTAACCCGAACCTTGAACCGCCACCCATGAGCCAAAGCTCTGAAGGGTTAAGTGAAGATGTCTGAGGAGTACATATAAGTAAATGTACAAACCAGAAGAACTAAAAACAAACCACTATATATATAACAAGATGGTACAACTTAGAGCAGATCCAACAAAAGTAAAGAGTACAGCAAGTACGTACACAAAGTACCACTCTCAGCAGCTAAGTAGGACCAGCACTGGAGTGACCCAGCTCCTCAGCACCTAGAGCCGACGACAAACAGCCTGAAAGGGAAGGGAGTGAGTCAAAGAAGAGACCCAGTAGGGACACTAACTCCCATCTGTAAACAGTAAAAAAAGAAGTGCAAGAATGTAAAACTATAGTAAAGTAACACTACACTGACACAAGAAACTGGCGGCACTACGCTGAACTCCTCGCCGGAGTGTGTCAAATGACTGGAACCTAACAGGCTCAACAGCACACAACAAACACAGTAACAACCACAAACACACACACACAAAAAGGTAGGACCAGCTAGGGCCTATGGCTTAGCACCTCGACACCATACGGTCCTTCAACCCTAGCCAAGTGTGCACACTCAAACGCTATCCCTCGCATTTGGTCCTCGATCAGTTTTTCCCTACGCTAGACTCAAATGGTGGAGAAGGAGCCCCACGGAAACCGGCTCATAACCACCACAAAGGGCACACACTAGACGGAGTCACACTTGACGCCCACGCTTACCGACGGAATAGCTCAACGCCAGTCATCTAGACAGAGTCCTGCTCAATGCCCGGGAGAACACAACACAAGCACAAGCACGACAAAACACAACTCATGCACAGACGAAGACGCTCTCAACGTCTAGCACACCGTGCTAGGAGGAAGACACTGCATGCTCACACCCCACACACGTAAAGGGGCTCACACTGCTCAGACCTACTTGTGGGGTTGACGACAACCCCAATTGCCGTCAGCCTAGGGTAAACGGCACAACATCTGTCGTCTACCCAAAGTAGATGGCAACATGTCTTGTCGTTAACTTCATCTTGACGGCAAGGTATCTTGCCGTCAAGTTCCCCCTGAAGAACATGATGTCAACCAACCTTGACGTTAAGTTCCTCTGTAGCACCTCAAAAATTTTATTAATTGAAAATATAAAAATTGATAATAGTAACTTAATATTCCCCAATTAGATAATGCATACATACCATTATAACGGATGTGAAAACACATGGGAAAATTCTATAAAAATCATAGTTCAACTCTAAACAATAATCCCTAATGATCCACGAAGGAATTCATGCGAAGAAAAATCAGATTAGCTGAGTTTGAAGTCTTTTGCGACTTATTATCGTAATTAGAGAATAAGTAGAATAATTACTATTACCGGTACTTAAGTGAGTCCAAAAATAAAATAAAAATCATGGATGTACTTCAAACAATGGGTGTTGTTAACCCAATGAAATAATTGGACCAAACGAAGTCTTTCGGGCAACAAAATAATCATGCTAAGAAAATAACCCGAAATTCAAAATATTCACTAATGGACCATGATAGGGTAAATTCATGATTACCACCCAAGGTAAGTTTCTATATGACTCCCATCACAAATTGAGGAGAGAAATCCTCAACTTAAGGAAGGATACACCTAAATTCGTACCTAATAGTTTTCTAATTTAATTAGGAAACTAATGACCGATCCCCCTTTAAATAAGCCCCCTCTCACCCATGGGATGACCCCTAGGGTTGCTGAGGTCTTGCTTGGAGGCTATGGTGGCTGGAGATCTTGAGGTGGAGGCTGGAGCAAGAAGCAAGTTTCGTGCACATCTCCCCTTGCAACCTACAGACTAGCCCCTTCAAGATCATCACCAAAGTTAGTAAAACCGACCAAACCATGCAAACCATATATCCCTGGAAAGATCTGCGAGTCTAGTTTCTTATGGAACTTTTTTGTCCAATTTCTATCCAGTAGATCGTGAGTATTAGGCGTTCTTCTCCAAGTGCTCAGAACTAGGGTTTGCTGGAGAATGAATCTTATTTAGCCCAAAAGGTATGTCATCTCCATGCCAAACTCTAATTAAACTCGTTCATGCTTAAATACATGTGTTTAAATCATGTTCTTACTGTTTTCCCCAATTTTCATCATGTGGGTTTCACGAATTAAATCTAGTATGATCATAACGTTGTGCTGTCTTGATTAAACCCTGACCTGTCTTACGAATTCTACATCTTTCTGTGGTGTCATTTTCAGACCAAACATTCAACATAGAACTTTTACCTATGAGTCTAGTTTCATTTGGCACTTGTTTCCTCAATTTTTGTTGTCTGTACAAAGAGTATTAGCTCGTACATGAGCACTGTATCAGATTCATGTAAACAGTCATAATACATCTTGTTACCCAGTCAAACAACTTTTTACTGCACAAAGTATAGGAAGTACTCTAACTAAAAGAGGTGGTTTCATCTAATTTGGATCACCCTATCATTAGTTTTGATTTTTCCAACCCATAGGTGTCAAACCTAGTTTGAACGGGACTAGGAAAACACCCATTTAAAGCACCCTTGCACTGGAAATGGGAAGACAACGAGTCGACCTGTCGCCTTCAGAAGGCAACAGGAAGGTTGTCGCCTTCATGGTTCAGAAGACGACATCCTTATGGTCACCTTCATGAAGACCACATGATGCTTTTCGCCTTTTGAACACAGTGGGCATTTCAGCCCTGTTTGGCCCATTTTGCGTCGTTTTTGTGCCCCGTCTTCTTCTATGCAAAGTTAGTTACTGTCAGCATGCACTTGTCAACCCATATAAAGATTAAAACATGTAAACATGGTGTTTAATGGATCTTAAGTTAATGATCATGCGCTTTACCTGTTGATTATTCACTTACTGCCTTGCTAAAAACACATTGCTATTTGCTAAAACTGGTCATGCATGATCTGTATTTCCTGATTTAGCATTCATGATACTCACCATAAATGGAGTTTCCATAAATGAAGTTTTTCCATAATCGGATTCACACACGCATTTGAGCGATTCTCGCGTGCGACATGCGCAAACACTCTAGCACGATAGGAAAGCCCCTTCTTGGCTTGTGGTGAACTCTCCGTCGGATATTCCTTCTGCAGGATTAGTGACCCCTTGACCAAGGGCTCTGTAAGTCCCCTCTGACCATGGATTCCCACATGGCCGACGAGCAGGTTGTACCAATGAAGTACCCGGAAGTTAGTGTGCACGTATCTTTCTTCTCCTGACATTCTTGATGAGATCTTTCTCTTCACATCTTCATTCTGGAGTACACCTCCATTGAACATAAGACCAAGTTACTAATAAGTGATTGGACTAAATTGAAAATACGCCATTATGCTACCCGATTGAACTTTTGAACTATCACCTCAACTATCTTGACAATATTGGACTCTTATTTCTGGCCATGAATGACTGTGGGTATCTACATTTGAAATTACATGAGATGCTGGATCGGGCACGGCGAGTGTCCAAGGGCTCTAGTCTAGCCCCAATGATGAAGAGTTATAAATATACTGTTACCCATGTGGTATAATGATTACCAGCGTTGCATTTGCGCTGCGAGTACTTGTGTGTTGAATGCTAGATACATAAACCACATACACGTGTCCTAGTGTGCATTCCAAGGTGGCATAGATCCTTAGTGCACATTAGTGTCTTCGTGCCTAATAACTATTACATCCTAAAAGTTCTTGCTCGTGCATGCTTGCTTGCTTCCTTGTGAAATGGCCATCCTGTTACATGCTATCTTTCTCTTGTTCACGAAGTTACCATCTTGCTAGATCATTGTCCACAATATCTATAAATATTGAATACAACCTTCTTGCTAGACTGATCGTTACATTTGTTGATCCTACTATCATGCACAATACACTGTTCTTGTGTTATTATCGTTGTTTAATTGCATAGTACATATCATGTGCATACCTTCTAGCTTTTAACTGTTAAATACTTATATCATTGCTAGAAGATGTAAATCCTACTGGGCGAGTGCGCTCATTACTTACCTTCCAACCTTTCAAGAGAATAAGATAGATGGAAGACATAGAGAACCTAGACTACACTGGGGATAAACAAGAGTGAAGAGTGCTTACATCGAAGTCTTGTGATCTTAGCGTCATAGTACTATAGTTGAGTATGAGAGGAATAGAATAAGTAGTAGGTGTGAGATGCTATGTAATTTTCCCTTTTTATTGAGTCTTCGTTCTATAGTTGGAACTTGAAATGGAGTATGTACCAGTTCTCATTATTGAAATGAAATAAAGAGTTTCGAGTTTTATTATGAGCACAAATAGTTGTGTTATATGTGATTGCGAGCTAGAGACTTATTTTCCAACTGTTCACATCTCAACGATCAAATAACTCTTCTGCTGCCATGTTGTGGGACGTGACATCCTCAGCTTCCACTAGCTGATACGGCCCTAGGCCGTTCCCAAGGGCAATCCAAGCCCCTACAACTAAATATGATGAGGGGAAACACTTTCCATCATCAAATAACTTTAACATAAAGTCAGAAAACATCGATCCAACTCTTGGATCGAGCAAACATCCAAAATCCCTGACATGAAGAGCCCTTCCCAAAAACATGATTTACACACAGATTGCATGCATGGATCAAAAAATAAATAGCTTAGGGGTAGGATCCCTACCTCAAGATGCCAAAAAACCCCAAAAGAAACCTTAAATCACGTCGTCGCCCTTGCACGCCCCCTGAGGTAAATCTCTCAAATCTGCCATCTTCCTGCCCAATCTGAAGCTGCCACGAGCACCACGATCTCCCCACAAGTCCCCGTCAGCCGCCGAAAGTAGTGGAGGAAGGAGGTGAGGGTGGTGGTTGGAAAGAGGGGAAGAAGGTGAAATGGGGGGTCCTCGGGTTGCCATATAAAAACAGGTTTGGTCCAGGTTGACGTCAACCTTACTGCCATTAACCCCACTGCAGGAAACTTGACGTCAACATCGATTGTCATCAAGTTCAACACTGGAAGACTCTGGAAACACGGGTAAACGTCAACATACCCTACCGTCTAGACCAAGTGGACGACACATCTCCATCGTCAACCCACTGTTGACATGAACCGACACCGTTCAGAAATGACCCATTAAGGGTCCAATAAGGCCCATGGCCTTACAACCTCTCTCCCTTAAAATAATTTTGCCCTCGAAATTCAAACAAATGCAAGAGGAAAAGAACTCACTAAAGAGGAAGAGAACTTACAACCTCTGAACTCATTGATCCTTAATGTACAGCGGAAACTCTAGCACTATCAACACTGGTGTCACCTTAGTCGACTTTGTACTCGAGAGAATGTGTGACTCATATGGAAGGTACCTCTACAACATCGAGACATGAAACACATCTTGGACCGCTGCTAGCTTTGACAGTAACTGAAGTCGGTATGCTAGGCCTCCAACATGCTCAGTGATGGTGAAGGGTCCGATATAGCGGGGACTCAACTCCCCACGCCTACCAAACCTCATCATCCCCTTCATAGGGGACACTCTGTCAAACACCTGGTCCCTAACCTGAAACTCAAGCAGTTGCCTGCACTGATCTGCATAACTCTTCTGCTGGCTCTGCACTGTCTGAAGCCTCTGCCTGACAAGCTGTACTACCTCGACTGACTGCTAAACCAACTCTGGCTTGGTGGCGACACGCTCACCCACCTCAAACCAGTCAAGACAAGTACTACATGGTCATCCATACAGTGCCTCATAGGTTGCCATGCCGATATTGGAATGATAACTATTATTATATGCAAACTCAATCAAACAACTAGTGAGCTGCCCAAGATCTATGCCACTCTAAACAACAATCTCGCAACATGTCCTCTAGGGTCTGAATAGTCCGCTCTAACTATCCATCTGACTGAGGGTAGTAGGCAGAGCTAAACGCCAACTCTATCCCCAAGGCTCTATGAAATCTGCGGTAGCACCCAGAAGTGAAGGGAGGATCTCAATCTGACACAATAGAGATCGCACCCCATGCAAAAGAACAATCTGCTCCACGTACAGTCTTGTCCACTTGCTCACACCCCAGCCAACTCTAATGGTCAAGAATCTTGCAGTCTTCGTCAGTCTGTCCACAAGCACCCAAATACTATCATAGCTGCCAGATGTCCTCGGCAGTCCGCACACAAAATCTGTCGTCACATGGTCCCACTTCCACATGGGAAACTCTAGCAGCTAGACAAGCCCTCTAGGGCACTAGTGCTCGGCCTTCACCTACTGGCATACCAAACACATTGCAACAAAAGCCACTATGTCTCTCTTCATTCCAAGCCACCAAAACTGTTGCCTCAACCTGTGGTACATCTTGGTTGACCCTGGATGAATCGAGTACCAGGACCCATGTGCCTCCTACAACACTGCTCTCTTGACAAACTCCTCAGTCGGCACGTGATAATATCATATTTATCATAAATAAATCATGCCATTTTATTGATTGAAATGTGATTAATCCATAAGATTTCTATTGTCACGGACGATAATTGATTAAATTCAATTACATGTTGTATTTGCAGGTTAATGGGCCATTAAATGAAGTTCGTATTGGGCCAATGGACCAAGTAGTCCAACAGGGGCAAATCTGGTATTTTCATATTGTTGCAAAAAAACCCTAGCCGCCTGCTTTTTCTTTCTCTCTCTTCCTTCCATTTTCCTCAAGATTCTCTCCCTATTTTAAAATCTCTCTCCTCTCATCTATTTAAAAAACCCCCCTCTCTCACCCGCACACAACTATTCTCTTTCTCACTTTCTCTCTCTTTCCTCCGCGCACACCTTCCTCCTCTTTCTCTTTCTCCTCTTCTTCTTCCCTTCGTCCTCTCTCTCGCTAGCTTTTTCTCTCCCGGCTCCGGACAGCAGCAAGCAGCAGCAGCACCCGGCCGCACCCGCCGCGCCCAGCCTGCACGCCGCTAGCGCCCGCGGTCGCCCTCGCCTGGCCCCGCCCGCGCCCAGCGCCAGCCCCGCCCGCCGCCGCGTGCCCCGCGACCCTGCCGCCCAGCCGCCTGGCTCGAGCCGCCCGCCTGCGGCCGCCACGCCTGCGCGACCCTGCCCGCCAGCGCCCGCGCGCCCCGCGTCCTCCGCCCTCGCCCTTCACGTTGCATGCTTTTGCATGCAACGTGAAGCAGCCGCCGCTGCTGTGCCCTCTCTCTCCTCTTGCGCCTCTCTCTCTCTCTCCTTTTCGCTTCTCTCTCCGCTCCCTCTCTTTTCTCCCTCTCTCTTCTCTCTCCGCTCTCTCCCTTTTCTCTCTCTCTTCTCGTCTCTCTTTTCTCTCTCTTATCTCTTCTCTTCTCTCTCTCCTCTATCCCTCTCTCGTTTCTCTCTCTCCCACTTCCTCTCTCTCTCGTTTCTTTCTCTCTCTCTCTCTTCTTTCTCATCTCTCTTTCGCCTCTCTCTTTTTGTTCTCTCTCTTTCTCTCTCCTTTCTCTCTCTATTTCTCATGTTTTCAGTTTATTGTAATTGTGAGTTATTTTTATTAACTTAAACAACACGTTGTTAATCTTTTTATCTATTTAGTGAGTTGTAGTTCTTAATTTCATCTCATGGTCTTTCATCTACTCTTTATCTCTCTCTCTTTTTATCTATTCTACGTAGCTTAGATTTATTTAACGTGACTTAGTTTAAATATCACTACATTATTTTCCTAACTAAAAACCCAACGTTTTCAACTCTAAAATCTAGTTCCCCGTGGATTCGACTCGGCTCTCACCACTTAACTATTGTTAAAATCGTTAGTGTAAGCCGATAATTTTGAGATTGTTAGTCACGTGTTTAACGATGCATTCGTGGGCTATCAGCACGTAGAGTTTGTCGCGGAACCTAATAGTCCCGTCATCCAGTAACTCAATCTCTGGGAGCAACAAGACCTGTGCAACTCAAGATCTACCTGTTGTACTTGTAACACCTCGACACAGAATATCAGAGTGGTAAACGGTTAAATAAATAGTATAGAGTGAGAAATTGACATCAAACTATTGCACATATTGGAATAATGCCAAATGAACCATCTTTATTGATAATTCCACTAAATGCTATTACATCCACTAATTCAGAGCCAAAACTATGGGCCCAGAGTACTTTATTCAAATAAAAACAACATACTAACTATCTAACTATCTACTAAGATGATTGATTAACGAAACGACTGGTCACTCTTGCTCTTGCTCATCCCCCCCCATCGTGTATGTGGTAGTCCCCATCAAACTCACTTGAAACACATATAACAATAGCGCAGGGTTAGCGATAACGCTCAGTAGGACTTAATATCTCATGAGATAGGCATGCTTTAAGTGATTAATGTTTTATAAAACATGGTAACTAGAGAGAACGATCAAATATAGTCACGAACTTTTCACAAGAAAATAGCACAACTAGCACGATAAAGGATTAGCCATATAACGAGATAGCATGTATGGTTGCACAAAAATGCACTAGTCACGATGGCACGTTGGTTGATCTTCCTTCAACCGCGAGAACATAGTACTTGTATTGATTGTCATAGATTAATCATGATAGTCGAGTACTTGGATGTTATGCCATACATCCTGATCATTGAACTCCCATGGGCACTAGCACGTTTCGGGCGCACCTCCTAGGACCAAATCAGGCCCTTTATAATGTTGCATGGCATTGATCATGTTTTTATCTTAGATAATCAATAAATGGCCAAATAGAGGGGCAAGAATAGATGAGAGTATGGAGACAACGTGAATAGATGAGAGGATAAAGATAATAGATGAGAACGAGGGTCATGATCATAAAATAATGTTAAATAGGCGATAAAAATAGTTGCACAACACACTCGATCGTGTGCCGACAGTCCGATGGAAGTCACTACCTGCCCAATAGTCGTGCTACAAACACAGGCCAGAGGTCCGACGTGATCTCAAGGTAAGAAGGAAAATCTAAGGCCGTTGGATCATGTTGATCCCTAGGGGTACAATACGTATTGATGGTACAACTTGCTCATCAGCAATGGACGTCCGCCAAAGCCAAGGAGTCTTATAGAGGCCTTGACAAGGAGTTCTTGATCCAGTCAAGAGTATTCCCAATGAAGAGGTCATCCAAGCCAAGTTAAAGTGTGTATAGAAATTGATGATCAGATCATCCCCATGTAATTATAATTAATTACATATTTATTTTGGTGATTAACAAAACAATATCAAAGTTTTCTAACATGCATTCTATAAGTCTTAAGCACAGGAAATAAACAAGGAAAATCAAGCACATATGGTAAGTACTAAATACTTCTGTCAATAAGCCAGGTAAGTGCATTTCTCTAAGTCCACATCGACTTCTGTTGAAAGTCACAACAATTTCATAAGTGTCTTAATGATTTCCTTGTAAAACTGAAAAGTCATGTTGTTTAAAACAAGTCGATCCTGTAACGATTCTATAAGTCATCGTAACGATTTCTTTAAAGCTCGTAACGACTTTCCTGTCGGAACGATTCTATAAGTAATCATAACGATTTCTTTAGAACTCGCAACGACTTGCTCGCCGTAACGATTTCTTAAGTAATCATAACGATTTCTTTAGAACTCGCAATGACTTGCTCGCTGTAATGATTTCTTAAGTAATCATAACGATTTCTTTAGAACTCGCAACGACTTGCCTGTCGCAACGATTCTATAAGTAATCATAACGATTTATTTAGAACTCGCAACGACTTGCTCGCCGTAACGATTTCTTAAGTAATCATAACGATTTCTTTAGAACTCGCA
The DNA here is from genome assembly GCA_014218235.1 of Colocasia esculenta. Lineage (NCBI taxonomy): Eukaryota > Viridiplantae > Streptophyta > Magnoliopsida > Alismatales > Araceae > Colocasia > Colocasia esculenta. The sequence continues at coordinate 21,027,657 of CM024765.1, read as the reverse complement.
ACAACTTGCTCACCGCAACGATTCCATAAGTAATCATAACGATTTCTTCAGAACTCATAACGATTTGCTTTTCATAACGATTTCATAAGTCATCGTAACGATTTCTTCAGAACTCATAACGATTTGCTTTTCATAACGATTTCATAAGTCATCGTAACGATTTCTTCAGAACTTGTAACGATTTGCTTTTCATAATGATTTCTTCAGAACTCGTAACGATTTGCTTTTCATAATGATTTCTTCATAATTCACAACGATTTCTTCAGTGAACACAACGATTTGTTAAGTGTTTCACAACGATTTCTTTAGTGAACACAACGATTTGCTTTGTATAACGATTTATTAAGTGTTCATATTAAATCCTTCAATCAATGTAATGATTTGCTATGACTCATAACAACTTGGTCAAACTGACTTATTCATAACGATTTCATAAGTCATATAGTTATCGATTTTATGTCTTACATCGACTTGATACTCTCTTTCTCTAAGAAGCGTTGACTAGTCAAAGTCCACGTATATATCTCTCTGCCACTCCTGCATTTATGAGATCTGAACGTACCTCTGCATGCATGCAGACGATATCGTCCATTATCGTGCTTACTCTGTATACGTCTTTTAGATTCAGCTATTTGGCTTTACTATTTTCATGACTATTTCTTTTAACGATGACTGACATCAGAGACAGCTTAGTTGTCCGCTGTTCAAAATTGAAATTTGTGTAGATCTCTGATCTAGTTCCACTTTACAACGTTGGACAAATTAGAAGCCAAAGGATATCTCAGAAGATCTCATCTCTTTGCGTGCACAAGTGATCAAAAGGCTGTTGACTGGAAGCTTCCAAGCATCATTCAGTCTAACGTCTACTTAAGAGAGGACAACGGACACTTCAACGGATATATTTCAAAATGGATATATAAATACAAGACAGAATTAGAAAAATACAGATACAATGATAGATTGAAAAACCTGGTTCAAGCTTTCTTCGAAAAGATTTCCAGAGCCAAGAACCTCATTCCACTTTGCTTTCGCTCTTTGCTCTCCTCGCTGTAGTGAAAATCTTGAGAGAGAGCTTGTGCAGTCCTAAGAGAGCCTCTTGTTTATTTCTTCTGCTCTCAGTACTGCTTGCTTCAGATCTTAGCTTGGTGGAGCTTGATCTAGGGCTGAAATTCTTTTTATTCCGTTTGTATTGTATTCCCTTCGGTGTGAAGGAAGACTTGGTGGGAGCCAGGGTGTAGTATTCCCTTCGGTGTGAAGGAAGACCTGGTGGGGTATCCAGGGTGGTGTACTTCCCTTCGTGTGAAGGAAGACCAGCTGAGCTGGGTGTTTGTTGTGTCCATAGGGGGACTGTACCCTAGTTAGTGGAATCCTGAGTTGTTGCTCAGGGACTGGACGTAGGACTCCTAAGGAGAGGAAGTCCGAACCAGGATAATTCTTGTGTTGTGTGATTGTTTTCCTTGTGTGATTGCCTTTCGAACGAACAGCTACTAACCTCTATCGAAGAACGTTGTTGTGTGAATGTTTTTGATTTATAGGTACTAATCATTATTTTTTTAAAAGACCCATTCACCCCCCCTCTGGGCTCGTCAACTGGGCAACAAGTGTATCAGAGCGAGTCTCTTCGACAAAGAAGTAGATCCAGCGATCTGAAGAGTAAAGATCCATGGCAGCCCAAAGTCACAACGAAGGTCAGTCTGTCAACCGACCACCATTGTTCGATGGAGAGGATTACACATATTGGAAAACCAGAATGGAGTATTTTCTGCAAGGCCACGATTATCAGATTTGGTCCATAGTAGAAGAAGGTGATCTCCTGGTCACAAACGAGAAAGGTCAATGGACAAATGACAACAGGAAAAAGATTTCCTTGAATTGTAAAGCGAAGAGTATACTGTGTTGTGCACTGAGTAAAAAGGAATTCAACAGAGTGTCAGCCTGCAAATCCGCAATGGAGATGTGGGAAAAGCTCAGAATCACCTACGAAGGCACAGACAAGGTGAAGGAAACAAGAATAGATATTCTTGTAACACAATACGAGAGATTTCAAATGCAGTCAGGTGAGTCCATAACCCAAATGTTCAGTAGATTCACAGATATCACAAATGGGTTAGCTGGACTAGGAAAGACCTATGAAATGGGAGACATGGTCAGGAAAATTCTTAGATCTTTACCATCCTCATGGACTCCAAAAGTAACAGCCATTGAGGAGGCTAATGATCTAAAGAGAATGTCATTGGAAAAGCTCGTTGGGTCACTTATGGCCCATGAGATCAATATGGAAAGGCTAGGAGAGTCCTCAAGTAGAAAGAAGCACTCCAACGCTTTAAAAGCTAAGAAGACTCACCAGAAGCAAGCTCAGATGAGAGTGAGAGTGTTGAGGACAGTGAAAATGAGGAAGCAATGCTCTCTAGAAGATTGCAACAATTCTAGCTAAGAAGAAGAAGTTCCAATCTGGTAGAAGGCACTTCAAAAGAAACAAAGATTTCAAGAGACCAGATGCAAAAGATCTGAAGAAAGGAGAACCCATCTGCTATGAATGCAAAAAAAGGACACATCAAAGCTGAGTGTCCAAGATTCAAGAAGCCGGAGTTCAGGAAGAAAGAAAGCTCCAAGAATTCAGAAAATACAAGAAGAAGGCGATGGCAGCAGCATGGGAAAACAGTAGCGACTCAGACAGTGAGTCAAGCTCCTAGCGATGAAGAAGAAGCCAACTTGGCCTTCATGGCTAATACTGAAGAAAAGGTAACCTCTGATTCTTCTTTTGATTCCTGCAATGATTCTGATTCAGACAATTTAGAGGAAGCATTCAACGAATTGTATAATAAATATAAAGAAGTAACTAAACTATTAAAAGCAAGTAAAAAAAACAGTGCTTGTCTAGAAAACACTAACTCAGATCTGAAAACAGAGAATGAGGAATTAGAAAAACAAATAACTGAACTTAAAAGAAGAAATGAATTACTATGTGAGGATCTAAAAGCTAAGAATGAACAAATAATTAAACTTGAAAAACAAGCAAGCTCAGATGAACTGAAAACTGAAATTAAGATACTAACAGAAGAAAATATTAAGTTATCTAGCATATTGGAAAAATTTACAAATGGCAAAAACTCCCTCATATTAAAGGTGCTAGAAGATCAGGTAAAAAGAAAAATGGATTAGGATATATACCTCCAGATAATGAAGAAACTATAATTCATCCTAAAATATACCTAACACCAAAATTTGTACCCGAACAAGATATAACATATAAGGCTAACTTTAAATATATTGAAAGAGTTACTAAAACATCATGTTGTAGCCACTGCAACAAGTTAGGTCACATAAAAGAAATATGTCCAACAAGACATAAGAAATGGATAATAAAAGGAAAAGTTGATGATACTAACCCTTCAGGACCCAAAAGAATTTGGGTACCTAAAACTTGATGGTTTTATTTCAGGGCAACACTCGAGCATCCAAATGGTATTTGGACAGTGGATGCTCAAGGCACATGTCAGGGAACCGGAAGCTGTTCACCCATCTCCAAGCTGAAGAAGGAACAGTCACCTATGGAGACAATGGGAAAGGCACAGTCATTGGCAGTGGTTCCGTGAGCAACAAAGGAAAGATAGTCATTGAAGATGTACTGCTAGTCAAAGGGCTAAGCACAATCTAATTAGCATCAGCCAGCTTTGTGACAGAGGCCATCAGATTCAGTTTCAAGAGTCAAAGTGCAGCATATTAAAGGATGGAGCAGTAATTTTCGAAGCCAATAGAGAGAAGAATCTATACACACTCCATCTTGAAGAACTCAAGGATCAAGATGTCTGTCTGGCAGCAAACAAGGATCAATCTACTGAATTGTGGCACAGAAGACTAGGTCATTGCAGCATAGATGGGATGAGAAAATTACTAAAGAAAAATCTTGTGGAAGGACTGCCAAAGGTCAGTGCAAAAATGGAAGGTGTCTGTAGACCTTGTGCTAAGGGAAAGCACACCAAGAGCTCCTTCAAGTCAAAGACAGTAGTAACCACCTCAAAACCCTTAGAACTCCTTCACATGGATCTATTTGGGCCAATGAGGACTACCAGTCTTGGAGGAAAGAACTTTGGATTTGTCATAGTTGATGATTACTCAAGATTCACATGGGTGTCATTCCTAGAGCATAAGGATGACACATTTGAAAACTTTGTCAGTTTCAGCAAGAAAGTCCAGAAGGATCAAAAGTTCAGCATTGTGTCTATCCGATCAGATCATGGTGGTGAATTTCAGAATGAAAAATTTGCTAAGTTCTGTGATGATCAGGGAATTGAGCACAATTTCTCAGCACCAAGGACACCACAGCAAAATGGAATTGCTGAGAGAAAGAATAGAACTCTATTGGATATAGCAAGAACAATGCTATCTGAATATGATCTGCCAAGGTATTTTTGGGCCGAAGCAATCAACACAGCAAGCTACATTATCAACAGAGTTATGATCAGACCAATCCTGAAGAAGACTGCATATGAACTGTTCAAAGGAAAGAAGCCAAAAATCAGTCATTTCAGAACCTTTGGTTGTCCTTGCTTCATCCACAACAATGGAAAAAGGGACATTGGTAAGTTGGATGCCAAATCAAATGAAGGCATCTTCATGGGGTACACCTCTAAACCCAAAGGCTATAGAGTATTTAATAAATGCATTTTATTAATTGAACAGTTTGTACATATTATTTTTGATGAAAATAACCCTTCATTGAGAAAGGAAGAAGATAGTGATAATGAAGATGCAGATGAGCTGTCCAAGAAACTAAAGAATACATCAATTGAGGACAAGGATGATCCACCTCTGGAAGACATGCAACAAAAGGAAATTACACATGAAAATCTTCCAAAGGAATGGAGATACAAGAACGATCACCCACTCAAAAATATTATTGGTGATCCATCTGTAGGGGTAAGAACAAGAGGTAATGTAATTCCTTGTGATTACCTAGCATTTGTTTCTCAAATAGAGCCGAGGACAGTCAATGAAGCTCTTTGTGATGAATCTTGGATATTAGCCATGTAAGATGAACTAAATCAGTTCAAGAGAAACCAAGTATGGTCACTTGTTCCTAGACCATCCAGTTAGTGGCACCAAATGGGTGTTCAGAAACAAGTTGGATGAGGCTGGTGTAATCTTAAGAAACAAGGCCAGACTGGTAGCTCAAGGCTATTCTCAAGAGGAAGGCATAGATTTCGATGAAACCTATGCACCTGTAGCTAGACTTGAGGCCATTAGAATACTATGAGCATATGCATCAGCATTAGACTTAAAACTATTTCAAATGGATGTCAAATCTGCATTCTTAAATGGTTTTATAAAAGAGGAAGTTTATGTGGAACAACCCCCGGGTTTTGATGACACAGAATTTCCTAATCATGTTTTCAAACTTCATAAGGCTTTGTATGGTTTAAAACAAGCGCCTAGAGCCTGGTATGAAAGACTTAGCTCTTTTCTTTTAAACCATGGCTTCAGTAGAGGCCAAGTAGATAGCACTCTCTTCATAAAATCTAGGGTCAAACACATATTATTAGTGTAAATTTATGTAGATGACATAATCTTTGGTTCTACTGATGAATCCCTCTGCAAGTATTTTGAGAAGCTTATGTAGGGAGAATTTGAAATGAGCATGATGGGAGAGCTAAATTACTTCCTTGGACTACAAATCAAACAAGGAAAGGAAGGAACTCACATCTGCCAAGCAAAGTACACAAAAGAACTCTTGAAGAAATTTGGATTTGAAAATACCAAGCCACTGTCAACACCAATGAGTACATCAACAAGGTTGGACAGTGACAAAGATGGTAAGAAAGTAGATCAAAAGGTCTACAGAGGTATGATCGGCTCATTACTTTATTTAACAGCTAGTAGACCTGATATTCTATTTAGTGTCTGCATGTGTGCTAGGTATCAAGCAGATCCTAGAGAATCGCATTTGACCTCAGTAAAAAGAATATTTAGATATTTAGCTAGAACCCATGACTTAGGTCTATGGTATCCAAAATCGTGTGACATTACTTTAGTAGGATACTCTGATGCTGACTATGCTGGATGCAAAGTAGATAGAAAAAGCACCAGTGGTTGTTGTCAATTTCTTGCAGGGTGTTTGATATCCTGGTCCTCAAAGAAACAAAATTCAGTAGCACTGTCTACAGCTGAAGCTGAGTACGTGGCTGCTGGAAGTTGTTGTACACAACTCCTATGGATAAAGCAACAACTTGAAGATTTTGGATTAAATATCAAATCAATTCCACTATTGTGTGACAACACCAGTGCTATCAATCTCACCAAAAATCCAGTCCAACATTCAAGGACCAAGCACATTGAGGTTAGATATCATTTCATTCGTGATCATGTTGCAAATGGTAATATTGAAATATCGTTTATTGATACAAATAATCAGTTAGCAGATATCTTCACAAAAGCCTTACCTGAAGAGAGATTCACATCTCTTAGAAGGGAATTGGGCATGTGTAATTTGTGAAAAGATTTTTGTTTGAAACTGGTACAAAAATTTTCAGATTTAAGTAAAATTTCCCTCCATGGATTTAAGCAAAAGAAATTTAAATTATCTCTGTTGGTCTCTCTCTTATTAAAGTCGGTTTGAATAGTCAAACTTATTTGTCATTTTCTACCGCCTTTTGGCGCCTCACTTTCCGCAAAGCATTTATTTATTTAAAATCGATGTGGGAACGATTCACCTCCCATCTTCTACCTTTTTTTTCCCTCTTTCGTCTGGTAGCCTGAGCCGATGCCCTAACGTCTCCGACATCTCTCTCTGCTCATTTGAAGTTTCGCTCCCCTTCCCGCGAAAAATCTCTTGAGGGCTTTCACCCCTTCCCTCATCTCAACCCTCCAGAAACCTTCTTCACCTGATTCCATGGCCGCATCCGTCATCTCTGGAAGTCTTGGGGGCTACGGCGCTGATTTCCTCACTCTTGAGCAGCAGGAGAGGTTCACCTTTGTGAAGACTAAGGTCTGTGGAAACAAGGCAGTGGACATAGCAGATCTTGAAAAGAACGGTATGCACAGCGTAGTAGCAGCATTGAGCAGGATGCAGTGGATGGGAATCACCACCGTCTCTGAGGTAAGTTATCCAGACCTCGTGAAGGCCTTTTTTGTCTGTTTGAGAGCAGAGGCAGACGGGTCCCTAGTTTCATCTGTCAAGGGAACCCTGATTAAGATAGATCATGACCTATTGCACCTGTTATTTGGGGTGAAGACCTCAGGGCACAGTGGGGTTCACACCGTGGACGCCCAAATTAAAGGTCTTGGTATTGTAGGACCGGGGTTCAGACTAAGGGATGGCAAATTAGACATTAATTAGTTAAATGCTTTCAACCGCCTCCTTCATTTCATAGTTTGCCAAATCTTAGTTCCTAGAAGTGCAACGTTCTCAACCTGCACCAAGGCTGACTCAGACATGATGTATTGGGCCATTCAAAACAAGGAGATTAACATGGCCGAAGTGATAATTGAACGAATGAAGTTTGCTCGTGACCAGATCTGGGATACCAAGAGTAAGCTTAATGTGTCGTTGCCCTATGCCCACTTGCTTACAAAGATATTCAAACACTTTCGGTGTTGATTTGTCTGGGGCGGTAGTTGAGAAGATGGGCCAAGCTATTAGGTCCAGGAACCTGAGAAAGAGTGGTTTTTCATTGGTCAATGGAATTTGGTCTAAGACCTCTGTGGCAGAAGGAGAGGCCATTATAGAAGATGTCCCAGAAATACAAGAAGATGTGCCAGAAGCCACAACAGAGCCAGCAGGAGCGGCATCAGTAGCAAATGTTGAACCATCAGAACTTGCAGCAACATCTGAATTGGCAGCAATAGTGCCAGCAGAATCACAACCTTCAGTAGCTCAAGCAGAAGAACCAGTGGAAGGTGCAGCAACTCCTTTGCCCACTTCCAGTGTAGCCTCTATCCTTAGAGAGGTGTGGATTCTATCCATACCACTCCAGTCATTCCAGAGGCTCATGGAGTGTCAGTTGAAGAAGTTGTGGCATCAGGCCACATTGAAGAAGAGGAGCAATCAGCTGCTCCAGGAGATACTGTTTTTGAAGATGCTCCCATTCAGGGGGAGCAAGACAGGATCATGGAAGATGCTCCCATTCAGGGGGAGCAAGAGACTGAGGACCTCACTGCATCTCAAGGGGTGCATACAACAGATGCCCCTGTTCATGAAGAACAGACCTCAGCTCATCAGGATTCTGTTGATAGGAGAGGCAAGAGGATTGCTCACAGAAGGCGAAGGACATCAAAGAAGCTGAAATTGAAGCCTATTCTGAAAAGATTGGAAGCACAAAATGAACTCTTATCCTCAGTCCAATCAAATGTAAGTTCTATCATTGTTCGCCAGGAATCTATTTCCAATGATATGTCACAAGTAAAAAATTCTCTGAAAGGCTTAATAAGGAAATGCGCAGCATGAAGGCAACACTTTCTGAGATTCTGAAGGCAGTGAGTTCTCCACCTTTGGCACTCAGAGTGTTTCAGAAGCTGTTCTCAGGCCATCAGGGCCAAAAATCGCAGAAGAAGGCAGTGTGCTAGTCCAAGTTCAGACTCAGCAGCAAGCCGAAGTACCCGGACCATCTGATGAGAATGCAGGGCCATCAGGGCCATCTCTCAGTGCAGAAGCTTCAGTACAGCCTACTGTGGATGAAAGGCCATCAGGGAAGAATCTTGAAGAGGAGCCTCTGTGGCTGTTTCAGTGGCAGATGAAGTACCCTCTGAGGATCAAGGGCCAGCAGAACAGCTGAGGGTCTGTCATCCCTGGAGATTTCGGCAGCAGTTGGAGAGGCACAGGCTGTAGTTCCCGAGCCTTCCACTCTTCCTACTCCAGCCCCTCCTTCTCCACCCACCTCATCCACAGCTCCTCCAGCACCCCCTGTTCCCAAAAGGCCACGTTCACGACAAATATCCTCTCCCACTCCTTTCACTTCTTCCACCACTCCTTTACCTTCCTCCTCTGTTGAAGTTCTTCCTGGATCTTCTTTAGCTGGAGCTTCCTCATCTGGTCCCTCCTCCTCAAGACCAAGTGATCTTCCCACCATCACTCCTAACTCTTTGATTCATCCACCAGCACCTCCATCTTTCATCACTCTCATTCCTGAAGGTGCCCAACTCACCCAAAGTGAGATCCATGGCATCAAGGATGAATTTGAAGAAGCAATTCTCAAATTTGTCCTAGCCACTGGAACTCACTCTCACAGGACTGGTATTTCCAGCCCTGTCTCCAAAAGGAGACTTACTTCCACCCTTCCTGTCTCCTCCGATCCTTGCTATCCACCACTGTGGTTTTCCCTAGCCATAGCAAATAAGCACAAACCCCTTTATGAGGAATATCTTCAAAAGGTGGTTTTTGCTCATATTTTTGTTTACCTTTCCAAAATCTTTCCAACCATCTTACTACCATTTTCCCTTACACTTCTCTTTCAAAGGCTCAACAGTCCAAAATTTTTCTGTGACTGAAGCCAAAACTGAAGAGCAGTGGGCTCGGACCAACAGTGCTTTGTACTCCCAATTTCGAAGAGTACAAGCTGCCAATATCCTCCCAGGGAAGCCCCTCTCCCTCTGTATGAATGGTTCCAGATCCATCTCAAGAACCTGTTTGGACCCTTCATTCAGAAAGAAATTAAGTTCATCAGGCATTATCAGATGTTCTGCAATTACTGCTATGTAAACAGCTTGGATGAACCTCAGTTGGGGCAGTTTCGTGCAGCTATCACAGCTCTGCGGTCACTCATTGTGAACCTCTTCAGGTGGACTTTGCTACCTTGAAGTTCCCAGACATTGTGTTCCTTCCACCTCTCCATTCCTTGATCATGGATTCATCGGTTGGTACACTTGTCTTTGAGAGAGCTGCTAGAGTCATGGCCAGGTTGCATGTATATGAAGGTCGTGATCTTTCTTTCCAAAGATTTGTGTTCAAGCACTATCTTGAGGGGCAGATTTCAGCTGATATCCTTGCTCCCATTCTCTCAGAATGTGAAAGGCTGACCTCTGATGAGTGGCTCAAGCACTATCTGTTGTTTGCTCAGCAGCTTTCTGATCTGAATGACTCCCAGGCCCGAGCAAATCTACCTCCTCTGACCCCTGGTGACTTTCTGGACGCAAATTCTCGTCACCTCATCAGGAATACATTCGCAATCTGGACTGAGAGATTCAAGATATTTCATGATTTGCAGAAGGAGCTCCAGTCTCATCAGATCTTCTATCCTATCAAGATGGACAAGTTTCTTCTCTTTGCCAGCTTTGGGTCCTTCTCCCCTTTCAAAATAGCCTTAGGATTGGATAAATATGGGGACTTTATTTCTGAGCAGTGGAAACTTCATCTCAAGAGGATGGCTCCCACTATGGGACCCTCCTATAAAATTGAGATTGGAGCTTTTCAAGCTCATTTTGAAGAGCATGAAAGATTGGCATTTCCTGTCATCCGACAGTTTGCCTCCTTGTTGTCTCCTGCCTTCTATCTTGATCCTTCTCTTCGACCTCAAGATCAATAAAAAAATTCACTTCTCTTGTCTTCATATATTTCTTATCTTTTCTTTGTCTCAGATTACCCTTTTGCTTAATGACAAAAAGGGGGAGAAATACTTATGTCTGAAACATACTATATGCATTTTTTTTACATACTTATTGTTGAGTTTTGTCATCACCAAAAAGGGGGAGATTGATGATCAGATCATCCCCATGTAATTATAATTAATTATATATTTATTTTGGTGATTAACAAAACAATATCAAAGTTTTCTAACATGCATTCTATAAGTCTTAAGCACAGGAAATAAACAAGGAAAATCAAGCACATATGGTAAGTACTAAATACTTCTGTCAATAAGCCAGGTAAGTGCATTTCTCTAAGTCCACATTGACTTCTGTTGAAAGTCACAACGATTTCATAAGTGTTTTAACGATTTCCTTGTAAGACTGGAAAGTCATGTTGTTTCAAACAAGTCGATCCTGTAACGATTCTATAAGTCATCGTAACGATTTCTTAAAGCTCGTAACGACTTGCCTGTCGCAACGATTCTATAAGTAATCATAACGATTTCTTTAGAACTCGCAACGACTTGCTCGCCATAACGATTTCTTAAGTAATCATAACGATTTCTTTAGAACTCGCAACGACTTGCTCGTTGTAACGATTTCTTAAGTAATCATAATGATTTCTTTAGAGCTCGCAACGACTTGCCTGTCGCAACGATTCTATAAGTAATCATAATGATTTCTTTAGAACTCACAACGACTTGCTCGCCGTAACGATTTCTTAAGTAATCATAACGATTTCTTTAGAACTCGCAACGACTTGCTCGCTGTAACGATTTCTTAAGTAATCATAACGATTTCTTTAGAACTCGCAACGACTTGCTCGCCACAACGATTCCATAAGTAATCATAACGATTTCTTCAGAACTCATAACGATTTGCTTTTCATAACGATTTCATAAGTCATCGTAACGATTTCTTCAGAACTCGTAACGATTTACTTTTCATAACGATTTCATAAGTCATCGTAACGATTTCTTCAGAACTCATAACGATTTGCTTTTCATAATGATTTCTTCAGAACTCGTAACGATTTCTTCAGAACTCGTAACGATTTGCTTTTCATAACGATTTCTTCAGAATTCACAACGATTTCTTCAGTGAACACAACGATTTGCTTTGAATAACGATTTGTTAAGTGTTTCACAACGATTTCTTTAGTGAACACAACGATTTTCTTTGTATAACGATTTATTAAGTGTTCATATTAAATCCTTTAGTCAATGTAACGATTTGCTATGACTCATAACGACTTGGTCAAACTGACTTATTCATAACGATTTCATAAGTCATATAGTTATCGATTTTATGTCTTACATCGACTTGATACTCTCTTGAAGCATTGACTAGTCAAAGTCCACGTATATATCTCTCTGACACTCTTGCATTTATGAGATCTGAACGTACCTCTGCATGCATGTAGACGATATCGTCCATTATCGTGCTTACTCTGTATACGTCTTTTAGATTTAGCTATTTGGCTTTACTATTTTCATGACTATTTCTTTTAACGATGACTGACATCAGAGACAGCTTAGTTGTCCGCTATTCAAAATTGAAATTTGTGTAGATCTCTGATCCAGTTCCACTTTACAACGTTGGACAAATTAGAAGCCAAAGGATATCTCAGAAGATCTCATCTCTTTGCGTGCACAAGTGATCAAAAGGCTGTTGACTGGAAGCTTCCAAGCATCATTCAGTCTAACGTCTACTTAAGAGAGGGACAACGGACACTTCAACGGATATATTTCAAAATGGATATATAAATACAAGACAGAAGATTAGAAAAATACAGATACAACGATAGATTGAAAAACATGGTTCAAGCTTTCTTCGAAAATATTTCCAGAGCCAAGAACCTCATTCCACTTTGCTTTCGCTTTTTGCTCTCCTCGCTGTAGTGAAAATCTTGAGAGAGAGCTTGTGCAGTCCTGAGAGAGCCTCTTGTTTATTTCTTCTGCTCTCAGTACTGCTTGCTTCAGATCTTAGCTTGGTGAAGCTTGATCTAGGGGCTGAAATTCTTTTTATTCCGTTTGTATTGTATTCCCTTCGGTGTGAAGGAAGACCTGGTGGGAGCTAGGGTGTAGTATTCCCTTCGGTGTGAAGGAAGACCTGGTGGGGTATCCAGGGTGGTGTACTTCCCTTCGTGTGAAGGAAGACCAGCTGAGCTGAGTGTTTGTTCTGTCCATAGGGGGACTGTACCTAGTTAGTGGAATCCTGAGTTGTTGCTCAGGGACTGGACGTAGGACTCCTAAGGAGAGGAAGTCCGAACCAGGATAATTCTTGTGTTGTGTGATTGTTTTCCTTGTGTGATTGCCTTTTGAACTAACATCTACTAACCTCTATCGAAGAACGTTGTTGTGTGAATGTTTTTAATTTACAAGTACTAATCATTATTTTTTTAAAAGACCCATTCACCCCCCCCCCCCTGTGCTCGTCAACTGGCAACAGAAATAGTTGTCTGCCTTGCCTTGAGTGCTCGAAGGTAGAGGAACACGATAACAGTATTAAATCAACGATTAAAATGAAAATAAATCCATTTAAAATAATAGGGAAATTTACTTGAATAAATACACTTAATTACCAAATATATTATTAAGTAATTTAGTAAAGTCTCATGGCAAAAATTGATATTTGGTGTGTGCATGTGAGAGAAAATAAAAGGTAATATGTCAGAGTTGTGCACACATCTCTTAATTAAATAAATCACATGAATATCATCAAAATACGTTGACTTGAAGATACTGTTCATAGCAGTTCATTACAAAGAATAATCTATGGTTGTAAAGCATGATTATCATGGTATGCATGCAAATTAGGGCTCTAAAATTCATGGTCAAATCACGACGAGGGGTCCCTGTCACGTTCAATTCGTGACGGTTAGACCAATCACGTTTATAGCAGTCGGGCCATAATCGCGATGTCAGGATCTGTCGCATTCATGCAATCAGAAAGTACAGAGGGAAATGTGATGCGGTGAGCCGTCGCATTCATGACGCAACATGCTGCCCTGTCGCGACCAGACTGAGAATGCGACCAGTCGGGCCGTCGTGTTCTCAGAGGTCCTGGTTGAGCCCAAAAGTGCAATGGGTCACTTTGGCTTGCAGTCCAGTCCTCCAAGGACTTGACATAGGGTCTTTTAAATTTTGAATAAAACATACACTTGACAAAAAATCACGAAATCAATTTTACACGAAACTAGACATGTAGAAGTATCAACAGTGAAGAGTAATTAGACTTTCAACATGATGTAAGTATGCTATTAACAGGTTCTTCATGATGAACCAAAAATCATACATAGTGATGAAAAATGATTTAATTGGAGATGATTACTTGATAGAAATTGAGGAAAATGGAATCATTAGATTCCTTACATCATGTAGGAAGTACAATAAAAGTTTCAATGAATGAGATCAAGCATGGACATGGATTTAAAGGAAACAAGTCCAGTCAGGTACATGTTCATGACAAAACTTGGAGCATGAAATACTCCTAATCGGCATAATAAAAATTGGGGAAACCATTGGGCTTTCAAAGATGGGATCATGCACTTTCTAGGGTTGAGTTTCAATTAATTTTTGCTTGAGAGATTGCCTACCTTTGAGCGCTTTGAATCCTAGGGCAAGAAAGTGAAGAACTTCGAATATCTCCTTGTTCCTAGCTTCCTTCTCCACGATCTCCACGTCCAAAAGCTCCTCCTCCTTGTCCTCCAAGCTCCAAGGGTTCACTAGGATTTGGCTAGAGACGAAATGGAGGTGTATTTGTATGTTTAGGGTTAACTAAACACATAAAACTCTTCCCTCTTTTCCAACTCTGAATTTCTCATAATTATCCATCTTTTTCCTAATATTTATCTTTCCCTTTGACATGGGGTGGGCTCTAATTTCGTGGCTAAGGAGTTAGGATAGGGTTATGACTCTTTTTAGGATATTTATGAGTAATTTTAGTGATAATTTTAACACTTTTTAATTTATTAATATCTAAGGTACAAATTTTGGCTTAATTATCTCCAATCCAGCAATGGGCATCAACTTTGTGGCCCATTAACTCATGTACAAGTTATCTAGGTAAGCCCATCATCTATTTACTTAATGGGTTTCCAATTTATTTACAATTATTTTAATTTAAATTTATTTATCTAAATTTAAAAATTGAGAGTTGCTACAGTGCCTCTATAACCTGTCACACAACGGCTGGACCAACAAGCAAACTACCAAGCAAACACTGCTATCGCCTGGAGGAAACTCTGAAGGACCCCTCTACTGTAGATTGCCATAACTGCCACTCTCTCAACATGAGATGGCTGATCTGCTCCTTCCTACTCAGTGCATCTGCTACTACATTAGCATTCCCTGGCTGATACTCAATGCTAAAGTCATAGTCCTTCAAATATTCCATCCAGCATTGCTGCCTCATATTCAAATCTCTCTGTGAAAAGACATCGCAAACTCTGGTGGATGGTGCGAACCACAAACCTCACTCTATACAAGTAGTGACGCTAGATCCTCAAAGAAAGCCCACAACTACTAGCTCCAGGTTGTGGGTCTGGTAACTCTCCTCGTGGGGCTTCAGCTGATGTGACGCATAAGCCACCACTCTGCCATGCTGCATCAGAACTACTCCTAAACCAATACTAGAAGCATTTGTGCAGACCTCAAAACCCTCCGAACCTGAAGACAACACCAAGACTAGCGCTGACGTAAGTAGTCGCTTCAAGTCTATGAAGCTCTGCTCACACTGCTTTGACCATTCAAAAGGTACTCCCTTTCTCGTCAAACGAGTTAGGGGTGCCGCGATCTGTGAAAAATCTCTGATAAATCTGCGGTACTAACCAGCCAAGCCCAAAAAATTGTGTATCTTTGTCACTGTGCGGGGCCTCTCCCACTACAAAGTTGCCTCGACCTTTACTGGATCCACTGAAACTCCGTCACCTGAGATCGCGTGCCCCAAAAAGTGAACCTGCTACATCCAAAACTCCCACTTGCTGAGTTAGGCATATAGCTGGTGCTCTCGCAGAGTCTGCAACATGATCCTCAGGTGCTGGGCATGCTCCTCCTTCAAAGTAGAGTACAACTTGAATGTCGTCAACAAACACCACGACAAACTGGTCCAGGTACTGATGGAACACCCTATGCATCAGATCCATAAAGGTCATTGGCGCATTGGTGACCCCAAATGGCATCACCAAAACTCAAAGTGCCCATATCTGGTCCTAAAGGTTGTCCTCTCCACATATGAATCTCTAATCCGCAACTGATAGTAGCCTGACCTCAGGTCAATCCTGGAGAAAACTCGAGCTGACTGAAGCTGATCAAAGAGATCATCAATCCTTGGTAGAGGTGTAGCAACCTGGATTTTTATAATAATTAAAAATCAAATTATTTAAAAAAAAATCAATAAAAGAAAATTAAATAATGGAAGATTCACACAAAAAGGAATTAAACGAAACCCATTAAATGAAAACAAGTAATGGGCTTTATTAAATGGACCCATTAGAAATTTGTGGGTCAAAATAAGAAATTATAAAAGGGGAATAATAGGAAAATACCCTAAATTCGTAACTAGAATATTACTTAAATAGAAAAGAGTTATTTAATACATTAAATAGCTAGTTTGAGTCATAATAGGATTCCTAAACCTACCCCATATGGATTAGCACGAATTTGGATCTCTTCCAAGTCTAAATAGATATTGGAAAGCAAGGAAGGAAGGTGGGAGTAAGGAAATCTCGGAATTAACAGGAATTTGAGTAGTAGTAGGAATAGGAACTTGTGTTTACATAAATACACCTCTTAAACTCTCTTGGGCAACCCTAGCTCGTTGCCAAGAGTTGCTGGACGTGGAGAAGAGGCTAAGGAGGAGAGGATTTCGTGGAGAGAAGAAGAACTTGAAGCTTCTTCCCTTGTTCTTCAAGTTCTAGCCCTAGAAGACAAATCGAGTCAAAGGTAGGCATTCGCACAAGCATAAACCATGAAACTTTTTCTGTTGGTTCTTCCTACCCTCTTGAACGAAACCCCCAAGTTTCATATTTTTCCATCCATCCTATCTTTTGTTCTTAATTTTTGAAGAACTGCAAACATGATAACCCCGAGGTGTCATGTTTAATTCAAATCTATATGTATACTTGATCCCATACTATGAAAGTTTTACTGTAGATACTTCATGTTGTTAGGGATCATTTGCCCCTAAAAGGCCTAAATTTCATTGAGCATGTTGCTCGAATTAAATCAGTCTTGCTCTCTATGTCATGTTCTATGTTACTCGTCCTTGTTCGTTCTCAAACCATGTTCAAACCATGCTCTCTCTCTAATTCCGATTTACTGGAAGTACTCTTACATGTTTAGTTTAATTTGCAACTGGTTTCATGATTTTTCGTTCATTATACAATTAGTTATGATTTTTCAAAGCACCCTGTATCATTTGATTTCAAGTTGGCCCGCAATCCAAAGCCTGGTCTGAATCCTGTCAGAGCCAGATGCAGACAACCAGATAGCGACAGGCCGATATGTCGCCTTCTGGGTCTGATTGCGACCATCCACTTGTTGCTTTCTCAAGCCATCGCGACGCCTTCCCTGTTGCTTTCTGAATGCGACAGTACCTACGTCGCGTTCTGGCCGCCTGAACAGACAGCCATGTCGCAACCCGTACAGGACCCTGTCGCGTTCTGCCTGGCCCCTGTCGCAATGCTCATTGACCTATGTCGCCTTCTCAATTTTTTTATAAAAATCCATGAAAAATATTTTTGTCGCTTTCTAAATAATCCTTACGCCTTCTTACCGTTATACCCCCAGTAAAAAAAACTACTTAAAAAGGATGCTATATTGAATGATTTAAAATACATGTTCACGACTTATTTCTATCTATGATTTCTCTTGCACTTGCACACACTTGAACCATCCATTTATGGCTGAAATCTTGCAGAAAATATCTCATAATGTATCTGGTAATTTATTGTAATAAAGTATATTAATTTCCCTATTTTTAAGGACTTGTATTCGTTTTCTTGCGTTGTTTATATACCGATATCGACGCTCCACTGATCTAGAATTCCTCTAGAACGTCGAGCACATGTTTTATATACACACTCTACTTGGCTTGTGGTGAACTCTCCGTCGGATATTCCTTTCGCCGGACTAGTGAACTCTTGCACAAGGCCTCCGTAAGTCTCCTCTGATCATAGATTCCCACATGGTCGACGAGCCGGTTGTACCCTAATACCTATGATACCCTTTAGGGATCTATATGATCCACACGGCTATTAGAGATTCACTCTCGTCTTATATCACACCGGACCTCTGGACCTGTGCATAACAAGGCCAGTGGTAGGGTCGTGAGTTCCACCTGACTGCCAACACCAAGTGTGCGTGTTGTGCAACTGTTACTATCGCCTGATTACTCGACGTATTACGTGCAATGTCCACTAGCTCTCATCTATACTCTACTCGCTCACCTACTCACGTTCACTCCACTATCTCATCTATTCAACTAGTGCTCTTATCTATTTCTTGGTACTCTATACTAGCCATTGACTGATTGTCTAAAGATAAACTATATAACCAATGCCTGGCAATATATAAAGGGCCCGATCTGGTCCTGGGATGTGCGCCTGAAAGTGCTAGTGCCCATGGGAGTTAAATGATCAGAGTGTTTGGCATTACACTCAAGTGCTATCTATCTCGACTATCTATATGACAATCAAAACACAAAACGTGCTATACTCTCTCGATGTCTAGAATGACAAACCAGTGCTATACTCGTCGTGCTATTACCATACTTGTGCTAGTTGTGCTATGGCCATCCTGCTATTCGTGCTATATTCGATACTTATGCTATTTTTGGAAACTATACTCGATCTCGTGCTATTGTGCTATCTTGTTATCTGTTGTGCTATCTCTTACTATATTTTGACTCTCTTGTACCTGCTATCTTTAGACACTCTGCCATTAAATGCATTAATTATTTAAAGCCTGCTTGAGCCTGAGATTTAAGTCCTACTGGGCGTTATCGCTCACCCTACGTTATTTGTTGTTGTGTTCTCAGGTGAGACCGAGGATGATACATACACTCACGTGGAAGGGAATGACCAAGAGTGAAGCCAAGAGTACCCTTGAGTCATTATGTTATCTTAGAGTTGTAGTTAGTTATTTCCTTCTGTTGCAATGTAATTGGGCCCTTTAGAATGGCTCTGATATTAGTGGTTGTAACTAGACATTTGGAAAATTATTAATGAGAAAGATTTGCTTTAGTATTATTCAGTGTGCAATGGTTTGATGTCTAGTATACGCTCTATACCTTTTTCTTGCAACTGCCTTCGCGCTCCAATATTTCGCGTTGGGGCGTGACAAGAGGATTCCTATTCTTGATGGTCACCTGATTTAGCTTCCTGTAATCATTACACAAATGTAGGCTATCATCCTTCTTCTTCACGAACAATACTAGGGACCCCTAAGGAGAAAAGCTAGGGCGAATATAGCCTTTCTTGAGTAGCTCCTCCAACTGCCTGTTCAGCTCTCTCAATTCTACTGGTGCCATGCGGTACGGTGACTGTGCAAAAGGAGCAATGCCAGGAATAAGCTCAATGGTAAACTCAATCTCCCTATCTAGAGGTAGACCAGGTAGCTCGTTTGGAAAGACATCCAAAAATTCGCAAACCACCGGAATGTCATCCAAACCACGAAGCGTCTGGTCATCAAGAACAGCAGTAGCATGAAAACCCTGGCACCCAGAAGCCAACAATCTCCTTGCTTTCAAAGCAGAAACCAGAAAATGGGAAGTAAGAGGTATAATACCCTAGAAGTAGAAGACAATTCATCCGGGTATCTCAAAGTACACCCTTTTCTTCCTGCAATCCACTACTGCATCATACTGCTCAAGCCAGTCCATACCCAGAATCACATTGAAATCCTACAACTGCATAGCAAACAACCGAGCAAGCAAAGTCTCTCCCTGCATCTACACTGGTACCTCTCAACATAGTACAAGGTAAGGGCAAAACGTCTTGTCGGCAGCTCCACAACAAGCTCACTAGACAATCCCATGTCCATCTCCCCAAGGGAGTCTAGGAACTCTTCAGAAACAAAAGAATGGGAGGCACCGGACTCAAACAAACTTTGGCTATAAAACCAAAAATAGTCAGAATACCTTCCACAAGTTGAGCTACCTCTGCCTCTTCTCGAATCATGTGCATGACGCGAGCCCTGGTCCTCGCCTGCCTGAACTCGAAGTCTACTGATGCTACTGCACATGAACCTGCTGCTACTGTTGCATACACAATTGAGGTTGACTCTCCTACTACGGGTCTCGAGGTAACAAGGGGCAATCCCGCGCCGTGTGACCTAACTAGTCACAACAGTAACATCTGTCGGTAAAAGAATGTTGGCCCTACTACTGTGGCTGCCCAAAAGGTTGTTGGACATCTCTACTCTGACTGCCTCCTGTCACGACGAAACCTCCTCCTAGGCCCTAACCTTGATGACGTCTTCCCAAAGGAAGACACAAAAGAAGTCGTGGTCCTCGAAGTCTACTCGGAAGTACTATGCCGCTACCTTTACTAGGTGGACCCACCTACACCTGAACAACCCTAGTCTATCCACAGATCCGTAAAGTGTCAGCCTCCAAAGTTGCCTCTGTCTGATAGACCGTGTCTAAGTCGGTAACATGAGCAACTATCAGCGCCTGCTTGAGCTATGGCCTTAGTCCTCTCACGAACTGCTGGGTCCTCAGGCTCTCATATGCCATAATCTGTGGCACATATCGCCCCAACTCAACAAATATGTCTCTGTACTGGACCACAGTCATCTCACCCTGGTCAAGTACAAGAACTGGTACGACCTCTCAGTATGGACATAAGTAGGGCAGAAAGCTCCCTCAAAAGCTATGACAAACTCTTGCTAAGTGATCTACCTAAGTGGGCGATACTGAAAAGCGGTCTCCCACTCCGAAGTCCACCAAGCCAGCACCTAACCCTGCAACTGATAGCTCGCCAATAGAACCCTCTCCTCTGCTGCACACTCAATTGAATGGAATGTCCGCTCTACAGCATCTAACCATGACCGAGCTGCATCTGGATCTGACTGTCCCTCAAACTGGCGAGGATGAAACTGCAAGACTCTCTCATTACCCTCCCGTAACCTCCTTGAGGTGCTGAAGCGTCACGATGCTAGGCGACTAACTGTGCCATCCCCTCAAGAAAATATGTCCAATCAAACTCTTATGCTTCCGGGGAAGGTGGTGGCAGCAGTGGAGGTGCAACATCGTTGTGTGCGTCCTGTGGTCCAGGCTGCGCCTGCTGTGGTGGCGAGGCTTCTCGAGTCTCCAACTGAGGTGCTTGCTCAGCGACCTCCTCAACACGGCATCACCTCGATGCCATAAAAGACCTATACAAAACATGCACAACCATTAATACACAAAACTACTGCAGTCTTGCTTGCTGCTACTGTACTCTTCATGCTCTTAGATACCAACTTGTAACATTTGCTTATATGTCTCGACAGACCAGGCTCTGATACCAACTGTAACGACCCAAGATCTGAATTACCAGTTACGTACCAGTAACACTAAACCGCCACCCACGAGCTGAAGCTCAGAAGGGTTAAGAGAAGGTGTCTGAGGAGTACATATAAGTAAATGTACAAATCACAAGAACTAAAAAACAAACCACTATATATAATAATAAAATGGTACAACTTAGAGAGGATCCAACAAAAGTAAAGAGTACAACAAGTACATACACAAAGTACCACTCTTAGCAGCTAAGCAGGACCAACACCAGAGTGACTTGGCTCCTCAGCACCTGGAGTCGATGACGAACCACCTAAAAGAGAAGGTAGTTGATAATATCACAATTATCATGAATAATCATGCCATTTTGATGACTAATACTTGATAAATTCATATGATTTCTATTATCATGAACGTTAATTCATTAAATTCAATTATGTGTTGTATTTGTAGGTTAATGGGCCATTTTATGAAGTGCTTAATGGGCCAATGAATCAAGCAATCCAACAGGGGCAAATCTGACATATACAAAAAGTTGCAAAACCCTAGCCACCTTCCTTCTTCTTTCTCTCTCTTCTTTCTATTTTTTAAATATTTTCTTCCTATTTTAAAAGGGGGCTCTCCTCTTTCTCTTTCCATCCCCTTCCCCCGAGCTCTCTCTCATTCCCTCTTTTCTCTCCCTCTTTCCTCCGCACGCAACCCCCCCTCCTCCTCTCTTCTTCTTTCTTTTTTTCTTCTTCCTCTCTTCCTCTTGCTCTCTCCCGGGTTCTCTCAGAGAAGCAGCAAGCAGCAGCAGTAGTACCGCCAGCCGCCCGCCCGGCCGCCTACCCGCGCCCGCGCGCGAGCCTCTGCGCACATCCCGCTGCCGCCCCGCCTGCCGAAGCCCCGCGCACAGCCCGCTACCGCCCGCCTGGCCGTTGCCCACGCGCCCCCGCGCCCACGCGAAGCGCGAGCGACGTGCATGTGTTTGCATGCACGTCGTCCGCCTCCCTCTCGCGCCTCTCTCTCTCCTCTCGTGCCTCTCTTCTCTCTCCTCTATCATCCCTCTCTCTCTCCTCTCTCTCTCTTGCGCTCTCTCTCTCTCTCTCACGCTCTTTCTCTCTCTCGCGCGTGCTCTCTCTCTCCTCTCGCTTTCTCTCTCGTGCTCTCTCTCTCTTTCTCACGTCCTCTCTCTCCTCTCGCTTTCTCTCTCTTTTCTCTCTCCTCTCTATCGCCGCTCCTCTCTCTCTTCTCTCTCTTCTCTCTCCTCTCTCCTCTCTCTCTTCTTGCTTTCTCTCTCTCGTTTCTCTTGTTTTCCCTTATTCTCTCTTTAATTAAAGTTGTATGTTAGATGCACATTATTTCTGTTATTTAAATAAAGTTTGTTAGTTATTTTGTTCACTATTTGTACCCTCCGTCTCTCTCTCTCTTCTATTTTCCTCTTTCTACCTTCTCTCTTCACCTTCTTGTCTCTTTAGATTTATTTTAGTGTGGATATGCTTGTGTTAAGAGATTTAGAATATCTTGTTTAGTTAATCGGTCACTAGGTATTTTCTTACTCTCTTCCTTTCGTAATAGTCTTTCTCTCTCTCTCTCTTAATATCTCTCTCTTTATTTATTTAGTTTAGCTTAGATTGATTTAACGCAACTTAGTTTTAATATCACCACGCTATTTTCCTAACTAAAAACTCCAGGTTTTCAACTCTAAAATCTTTTTCCCCGTGGATTCACTCGGTCTCACCACTTAACTACCGTTTAATCAATTAGTGTAGGCCGATAATTTTGAGATTGTTAGTCACGTTTGTAACGACGCATTCGTGGGCTATCAATTTTTGGCGCCGTTGCCGGGGAATTAGATTTTTAGTTTTGATAATCTTGGTGTTATTTGTATATATTCAGGCTAACATTTTCTTTCTTTTTGTAGGTATCAAATAAAAAGTGAAAAATCCTGAAAATGGCAAAATTGAAGAATCTGTCAGAAATCTGTCACTAAAAGGGAGATCTGTAAGTAAAAGGGGCTGTTTTGGAAAACAAATCCGAAAATTGCACAAAAAAATCAGAAAAATGGTAAGTGAGGTGAGTTTCCTTCTCTCTCTCACTCTTTCTATTTGTTTTACTTTCCAAAAGAACGAGGGATTGCGTTGGAGGTAAGTACCCTTAAAACCCTCTTGATTGAGTTTCCTTTTTTTTTAGTTGCCATGTTTAGATAATTCATTAAAAAAATCAAAAAAATCAATCACTTGAATCCAATAAAAGATGTCATGTCAAGATTAGAAACTTTCCATCTTTAGGGCATGCATCATTTACTTTCATCTTTAGGTAAGTTTTTTTTTTTTGAAAAGTTTCCTTTCTTGTCGAAGATTGCGGGAGGCAAGGTGGGAATCTCAACTTTCTTAAAATCATGATCATGCATTGCCATGCTTGCATAGAACCCCTTGCTTGATTTTGTGGTGTGCACATCATTTCTAAACTATTTTAAGGGCAGTTTCCTTAACAAGATAAGGTGGGGATTTGATCACCCTTCCTTAGCCCACAAACCACAACTTCCTGCATCTTTTGCATTCCCAAGCCCAATAAAAGAAAGTAGAAACTTGACCTAGGGTTCGCTTTGAGACTTAGGCCAACTTGGGCCCACTATCAAGTTTGGAAACTGGTGTCTAAGGCTAGAGGTTCATAGGCAAATGCCTAAGTGGACAAGTGGTTATTTAATTAGGTCCCTGCGAGAGCAGGGGGAACCTCCCACTCTCCCACCTCTTACCTGGCCAGTTAACGGGCTTGAGAGTGGATTTGAGTTAGGCCTTAGTTGATTAGTGAGAAATCAAATGTTTATATTTTAGGGAACCATAGGTGTCATAGGATTAATTGTTTGCTAACTTGTGTGAAAATATTTTAAAAAAATCAAATATTTCAAAACAATAAAAAAAATTAAAAAAAAGGAGGATTTATGTGGGTTGACAATCATGGTTATGAAATGGGCACATCATTTAGACAAATTGGATCAGCCCATTATGGTATTCACTCTCAACCTAACCCACTTTATCCATCAACCTCTACTTACCAGTCCAATGGCTCCAAATGGACTCAAGCCCATCTGATTCATGGTCACCCAATTAAAGATCACATGTATGATTCAGGGTGGAGGAAATATGTTGACCCATGTTACATCTCATCACCTCCCTCAACCCATGAACAGACCCAAATGTTTCAAGTGTTATCCACACCCACTCCTTACTCAAAAGTTGACCAGGTTGTCTTCCCTAAAAAATTGAGTTTACTCTATCAAGATCCTCATGGGGAAATTCAAGGACCCTTTCTAGGTGCCGAAATCATATCATGGTTCGATCAAAAATTTTTTGGCATTGATCTGCCGGTGTGCTTAACAAATGCTCCTGAAGGCACACCCTTCAAACCACTTGGAGAAGTAATGCCGCATTTAATACTTAGAGATCAACCTATTCTGGCCCAAGCCCAAAGCCCACCTATCCACAACTTTCAACATTGGGCCCAATGTCAAATTGATATTCATGACAAAAGCCATCATGAGGGACATGTATATCCACAGTCCACTTATACTTCTCCCCCACAATCAGGCCTATTTGATGATCAATTTGGGAATTTATGCAAAAATTCCATGATAACCAACAAGTCTTTGAGCAAACATTCACCCAACAACAACAAGAATTAGAGCAATCCTTTGTCAAAACTGACCTCCTGATTACTCAACTGATGGAAATCAGAAGGAGGCAAGATAGTCAGTCACTATGCCAACCCATTGACAATCATGCACATCATTATCTTGATCGTGACCAACAATTTGACTCTCAAATTCCATCCACAACTTCTCAGTCCAACATGATTGTGGACACGCCCACTTGGAAAATGAGAGATAATATTAAGGAGTCAAATCAAGAGGAGATGGGTGCCACTGAAAATCAATCCATGGTCTTGGCCCAACTTAAACTGGCCATCAAGAAGACTCCATCCATAATGTCATATTTGAGGAAAGCTCTAATGAGTTAGTTGAACTCAAGTTGGGGGGAGAGGAAAAAGAGTGTCATCTAGAAGTTAGGTCCGAGTTTGATGTGACATCGTTTCAAGTGAGTAACAAAGAAGAGGTGAGTGTGGAGAAAGAGCTGGGTGTAATCATCAATCATTCTTCTTGGGTAAGAGAAGAATTAGAAATTTTGCCTGAAGTCCACATTGACTGGGTCTCTCTTGATGTCGAGAAAGACATGGAACTCCTTGATCTTGGCGAATCCACCATGATCATGGACATGCTACCACTAAATGACTGGTCAACTGCACTTGAACCTTTTAAGCATCCTTGTGTTGAAACTCATATCCATTTCATTCCTGATCATGCTACTATTTTTTACTCAAGTCAGCCTGTGGAGTTCAAGCAATCCTCTAAGCATCCAACTCAATCTGACCTCAATATCATGAAAGAGGATCTGAAAATGGAAGTTGTGGGTGAAAATAATCAAGTCCGCATTGATGTGTTCAACACATATAAAGATCTTAAGTGTGTAAATGAAAATTTCTTAATTGAAGATATGATCTTGAGTGCCTTAATCTCTCTATCACTTACTGATCTGCAAGGTATGTGTGGACCACTTGACCCACCATGGCTAATGATGCCTTACAAAGAAAAAATTTGGCGTCAATTGATTGGGGGTGTTACGTGACCCTGTTACCCCCATGTGTCTGGCTGAAGACATTAAACTTAGCGCTTATTGGGAGGCAACCCAATATTTTTAGGACATTTAACTTTTTTTTCCTCTTTCTATTGTGTTCTAGGTATTTGGAAGGCTAGTGGGCAACTCATCACCTTTAATGAAGCCAGTTTGCCACCACTCTCATGTGATCATCAGGTTGCATCTCTCCTTTCTTACCTTACTTTGGCTGTATTCTGTGTTCATTACTTTTATGCCATTGAGGACAATGTCATTCAAGTTGGGGGAGGGCAAGTCTTTCAAATCTTTAAATCCTGCTGAAACATCCCATGCATTATTC
Source organism: Colocasia esculenta (assembly GCA_014218235.1). NCBI lineage: Eukaryota > Viridiplantae > Streptophyta > Magnoliopsida > Alismatales > Araceae > Colocasia > Colocasia esculenta. The sequence goes on along the minus strand of CM024765.1, from coordinate 21,001,605 downwards.
TGTGCTCATTAACTTCACATATCATTTCTCATGGAAAAAATACCTCAGTCTAGAATGATTTTTACTCTAAGTATATACTTGTGCTAGTGGCACGCTAAAGGATGAAGTTTGCGGTTATGTTCTTAGCATTTTCCTCAAACTATATTTGAAATTTGATGAAACCTTCACACATGTATTAGATGATGAATAAGTGTCTTTCAAGAGGGTGATGAGAGTTTTACCTAATACTCATGATGAAGATTGATATTCTACACTCTTATTGAAAATTAATCGTGGGAAAAAACTACCTGCCCGCAAGTTATGAAAAAAAAAATGATGATAAAATGAAGAAGGAAATCCCTAGCTTAGTAACCGGGCTTCAGCACCTCATGAAGTGTTGAAGTTCGCGTCAAACAGTGAACGGATATCCAAAGAGAAAAAATGATGCTGAAGGATGAAAATAAAAGGCAGAGTGAAAGCTACCTGTAATTCGATGATTTTATTGTAGGAGTGTAGAGTTGATATCATCTCTAAGTAATGGGTCAAAAACTCATACATTGTCTTAAGTAATGCTTATTGATCATAAGTGCATTCATGAAGGAAATGATAATTTTAACTGTATCTTGAGGAACTGTCTAATAACATGAACTGCATGATTGTCTTTGACACATGCTACTAGAACTGGAAATACTTATTGTTGATCAATCTTATCTATGCTTTCTTGACATGAAAAATTATGTTTGAAGTTCCGGTTAGTCCTAATTATTCACCTGGGTGCATTGCTAAGGGACTAGCAATGAGTAAGTTGGGGGATGTGATAATATCACAATTATCATGAATAATCATGCCATTTTGATGACTAATACTTGATAAATTCATATGATTTCTATTATCATGAATGTTAATTGATTAAATTCAATTGTGTGTTGTATTTGTAGGTTAATGGGCCATTTTATGAAGTGCTTAATGGGCCAATGAATCAAGCAATCTAACAGGGGAAAATCTGACATATACAAAAAGTTGCAAAACCCTAGCCACCTTCCTTCTTCTTTCTCTCTCTTCTTTCTATTTTTTAAATATTTTCTTCCTATTTTAAAATCTCTCTATTTTAAAAGGGGGGCTCTCCTCTTTCTCTTTCCATCCCCTTCCCCCGAGCTCTCTCTCATTCCCTCTTTTCTCTCCCTCTTTCCTCTACACGCAACCCCCCCTCCTCCTCTCTTCTTCTTTCTCCTTTTCTTCTTCCTCTCTTCCTCTTGCTCTCTCCCGGTTCTCGCAGAGAAGCAGCAAGCAGCAGCAGCAGTACCGCCAGCCGCCCGCCCGGCCGCCTGCCCGCGCCCCGCGCACGAGCCCCCGCGCACAGCCCGCTGCAGCCCCGCCTGCCGAAGCCCCGCGCACAGCCCGCTGCCGCCCGCCTGGCCGCTGCCCGCGCGCCCCCGCGCCCACGCGAAGCGCGAGCGACGTGCATGCGTTTGCATGCACGTCGTCCGCCTCCCTCTCGCGCCTCTCTCTCTCCTCTCGCGCCTCTCTTCTCTCTCCTCTATCGTCCCTCTCTCTCTCCTCTCTCTCTCTCGCACTCTCTCTCTCTCGCGCGCTCTCTCTCTCCTCTCGCTTTCTCTCTCGCGCTCTCTCTCTCTTTCTCACGTCCTCTCTCTCCTCTCGCTTTCTCTCTCTTTTCTCTCTCCTCTCTATCGCCGCTCCTCTCTCTCCTCTCTCTCTTCTCTCTCCTCTCTCCTCTCTCTCTTCTCTCTCCTCTCTCTCGTTTCTCTTGTTTTCCCTTATTCTCTCTTTAATTAAAGTTGTATGTTAGATGCACATTATTCCTATTATTTAAATAAAGTTTGTTAGTTATTTTGTTCACTATTTGTACCCTCCGTCTCTCTCTCTCTTCTATTCTCCTCTTTCTACCTTCTCTCTTCACCTTCTTGTCTCTTTAGATTTATTTTAGTGTGGATATGCTTGTGTTAAGAGATTTAGAATATCTTGTTTAGTTAATCGGTCACTAGGTATTTTCTTACTCTCTTCCTTTCGTAATAGTCTTTCTCTCTCTCTCTCTTAATATCTCTCTCTTTATTTATTTAGTTTAGCTTAGATTGATTTAACGCAACTTAGTTTTAATATCACCACGCTATTTCCTAACTAAAAACTCCAGGTTTTCAACTCTAAAATCTTTTTCCCCGTGGATTCGACTCGGTCTCACCACTTAACTACCATTTAATCAATTAGTGTAGGCCGATAATTTTGAGATTGTTAGTCACGTTTGTAACGACGCATTCGTGGGCTATCAGGAGTGAGTCTTAAGATGAGAGCCAGTTGGGACACTAGCCCCCACCGGTAAATAGTACTAAAAAGAAGGGCAGGAAAGTAAAACTACAATAAAGTAATGCTGTAGTGACATAAGAAACCAGTGGCACGACGCCCAACTCCTCGCAGGAGTGCGTCAAATGACTGAAACCTCGCAGGCTCAACAACACACAACAAACACAGCAACAACCACAAACTCACACACACCAAAAAGGTAGGAACAGCTAGGGCCTATGGCTTGGCGCCTCGACACCATAGAGTCCTCAAACCCTAGCCACGTGTGCACACTCAGATGCTCTCCCTCACATCTGGTCCACGACCAATTTTCCCCAACACCAGACTCAAATGGTGGATAAGGGGCCCAATAGAAATCGGCCTGTAACCATCACAAGGGGCATGCACTGGACGGAGTCTCACTCGACCCTCAGGCTCATCGGCGCAATAGCTCAACGTCAGTCTACCAAACGGATCCTAGCTCATTGCCTGGGAGAACACAACACAAGCACCTGCACGGAAAACCACAACTCATGCATAGACGGAGACGCTCTAGACGTCTGGCACAACGTGCCAGGAGGCAGACACCATGTGGCCACGCCCCATACATGGAAAGGGGCTCACACTGCTGGTACCTACCTGTGGGGTTGATGGCAACCCCGATTGTCGTCAGCCCAGGGTAAATGGCACAACATTTGCCATCTACCCAAAGTAGACTGCAACATGTCTTGCCATTAACTTCATCTTGACGGCAAGGTATCTTGTCGTCAAGTTCCTCATGAAGAACTTGACGTCAACCAACCTTGACGTTAAGTTCCTCGGCTTCCTATAGCTGATACGGCCCAAGGCCATTCCCAAGGGTAATCCAAGCCCCTACTGATGAGGGGAAACACTTTCCTTCATCAAATAACTTTATCATAAAGTCAGAAACATTGATCCAATGCTTGGATCGAGCAAACATCCAAAATCCCGAGCATGGAGAGCCCTTCCCAAAACACGACTCACACATAAATTACATGCATGGATCATAAAATAAATGATCACAGAAAGCTTAGAGGTAGGATCCCTACCTCAAGATGCCAAAAACCCAAAAGAAGTATTAAATCACTACGTTGCCCTTGCATGCCCCGTGAGGTAAATCTCCCAAATCTTCCATCTTCTCATCCAATCCGAAGCCGCCATGAGCACCACGATTTCCCCACAAGCCCCCGTCGGCCGCCGGAAGTAGTGGAGGAAGAAGGAGGTGAGGGTGGTAAGTGGAAAGAGGGGAAGAAGGTGAAATGGGGGTCCTCGGGTTGCCATATGAAAACAGGTCTAGGGCAAGTTGACGTCAACCTTACTGCTGTTAATCCCAAGGACAGGAACTTGACGTCAACATCAATTGCCGTCAAGTTCAATGCATGGAAGACTCTGGAAACATGGGTAAATGTCAACATACCCTGCCGTCTAGACCAAGTAGACGACACACTCTCCGTCGTAAACCCACTGTTGACATCAAGCTCTCTTGATGTCAACCGACACCGTTCAGAAATGGCTTATTAAGGGTCTAATAAGGCCCATGGCCTTACAACCTCCCAGCACAACAACAAGTGGATGGTTCAAGTAAAACAAGTCAAACCCATCAGGGGGAGCCTCACATTTAGGGGGAGCATAAACAAAAGGGGAGATGAAAGTTTATAACAAACATTGTTGAACCCCTCTCCTTCAAACTCACAACATACGGGTAAGGAGTCTTTACAAAAGGGGGCAAATGCAAATGGTAAGATCCTTCCTTTTTGGTTATTGACAAAAAGGGGGAGAGTATGTTTAAACTATAAATTTTCTGTTTATTTCACGTTTTGAGTATCTTTGTCAAAAAACTCTCATAACTTTTGTCATCAACAAAAAGGGGGAGATTGTTTAACCACTCTTATATTTTATCCTCTTTTTTTGGTGATAACAAAACACATGATTAACTTAAATATCTTGAATATTTTTAATATCATGTTTTCCTCATAAATATAACATATTATGGCACTATCATTTCATGATTTCCACTGAAAATCTTAATCGATTGATGTTCAATACATATCGATTACTGACTAAGTGCCACATCGACTGGAGAACAAAGGTTCCATCGATTAGTGTTAGAATAGCACATTGATTACTGTTTTACATGTCATATCGATTGCACTTCATGAATCGATGTTTTAGTCAAACATTGATTGCCTTGTACATCGATTGTGTCAGTTATAGCATCGATTGCCTTATAAGATCGATTACTTCACTTAAACATCGATTATTATTATAAATCAAACATTGATTGCTTCATTTAAACATTGATTGCCTTCAAACATCGATTGCTTCGCATAGACATCGATTACCTTCATGAACATCGGCTGTCTTTATAAAACATCGATTGCTCACATTCATTGCCTCTGAAATATCGATTGCCCTTGTGAAATATCGATTGTCTTTAAATAAACATCGATTCCCTCCATATTTCAAATCTTTCACAATGTCTTTGGCTCCCAATGAAATTTTCCTCGAATGAAGCATTTCATTCTCATCTTCCAATATTGGTAATCCTTACCATCAAAGATTGGTGGTCTGGTAACTGACTGAGCTTCATAGTTGTGAGCTTCAGCTACTATATCTTCTCAAATCTTTCGATTCTTCTGAGACACCTCGCTCTGATACCACTTGTTGCATCGAGATGGCACTATAGATGTCCTACAGGGAGGTAAATAGGACTTTTTGCGCTTTAGAAATTTATCTGAAAATAGATAAAACTAAATAGAGTTGTTAGTACTTAATGTGTGTGTGAAGCAAGTGAAAACTTAGCAGAAACAATCACACAAATGCATAAGAGATTTTATCCTAGTTCGGCCCTTTCTACATGGAAGTCCTACGCCCAGTGTAACATCCCGTTACCTTTAGGGGTTAGCTCTTCCGACTGTGGTCGCGACATAACGGCCCGTCGCGTTCTGAAGGCGACATAGGTGACCGTCGCGTTCTGGTTGGGAATGCGCCGGCCACCCCTGTCACGACAGGATCCTGACAGCAGACTGTCTTCTTGTCGTCTTGCTGTCGGGACAGTTGCACCACGTGTCGAAGTGCATGCATGAATGCGACATGGTTGGCCATCGCGTTCTTGCTGTCAGTTTCACATGCACGTCGATTAGTGGGTTGACTGGCTGACTGCTCCAGATCGCGACGTAGGTGGGTGTCGCGTTAGCATCGGTAACGTGACAGCCAGGTCCGTCGCATTCCCAACATCTGTGTTTAAGTGCCTGATCCCGAGCAAAACCCCCATTTGCATCTTTTGCATGTGTTCTTCCTCTCTAGCGATTCTATTCTGGCTTGTTGCTCCATGGGAGCTTGGGTGGATCTCTTTGTGGCTTGGTGTGTGTGGGGAGAATTGTGAAGGTAGGGATTTGGACTATGTGGTGTTGTTCATATGTGCTCTGCGTGGTTCTCCCTCTTACCCTTCTTCTTGTTCTCTGTGGGCTATCCTTCCTCCATGGTGTGTATCCTCTCCATCGGCTTGTGAAGGGCATGCTCGGCTCGTGGACAGCGGCTCTTGGAGCGTTGGAGCTCAGAGGTGGAGGGGTGCTAGCCTACGAGAAGGCCCTAATTGGGTGGATCTTCACATTGAGGTAGGGACCCTGAAACCATTCCCTAGTTCTACAATGCTAGGGCCAAACCCCTTGTCCAAGCTTAGACTCCATGAATAGGATGTGTATTGTGTACTAGATTTCATGTGGATGGTTCTATGATGCTTGAATAATGCTTGGGATGTCTGGGTTGTAATGAGGGAACTTGATGCATGTGAGGCTATGTGAGTGTAGTTGGCTTCTCCTTGCATGCATGTGGGTTGTTTAGGGTGGTTTGGATGATATTGACTATTTCCATCATCTCCATGATCCCCTCCCCATGTTGTTTCCATTTTGGTGCTTTGGGGTGGTGGCAGATGCCCTGTTTTAGGCACTCGGTTGTGGTCACGATCAGTTTCCTAGTCGCGACCAGGTTGCGATGTGTCGTTGCGTCGCGTTCTCTTGAACGTGCCCCAGCCCCGCCGCGTCTAGCAAACACGATGGGGTATGTGGCGGGGTCCAGAAGTTTGGGGTTCTGTTGGAACGCGACCTCCGTCCCCATCGCGATGCTCGCGTTCGGATGGACTAGGCTTGTTGCGGTGCCCTCAACCGTCGCGTTCTTATCACGACGGGCTCAAGGGTCGCCTTCTAGTTTCTTGTCACGACAGGCAGGATCGTCGCGATCTGGTCACGACGCATCGCTGCATAGCCTCTCTGACCGAGAGGGACTGGCGATAGGTTTTGATGTTTCGCTTCCGCTGCGACTTGGTTTTCTTGGCACCTTTGTTATTCCTAGTGCAGTGCTACTCTAGCATCTCTCTTCGCCCGATGCTAGGCACTTGAGGGCTTGTCCGCGAGATAGGTTGTTACCGTTACCTGCGACCCCTAGTCTTCGCGCGCCTGTGTTAGAGGGGGTTGCTCCGGGCAGCGAGGTTTGCTCGAGTAGCTGACTCTGGTAGCAGTAGGGGAAAACGGTGGGACAGCGGTGTGAGTCATTTGCAGAGATCTCTTAGCTGAGTCTGGCACACCGGGTAGTTGGTAGCTCGTACGGCGCAGATCAGCTAGTCCTTTTCTCACTGCCTCACTCTACGTGGTTTCGGAACCATTTAGAGGGGTCAGGCGTGGGACCGTAGTCCGGCTAGACTATGACAGTTGTGTTTACTTTTAGTTCCGCATCTCACTCCGACGGGAGGTGCTAGACATGGACCGTTGGTCGAGGGTAAGGCGCGTGGCGCACCTGACCGATTGACTAGTGTAGCATACTATAGCTAGTGTGTTTGTCTAGGCAGTGTCTACTGTGTGTGTTTACAGCTGGGTTCTTGTGGTGCCTTGTTTTACACTGGTTTTCTGGTCCCGCTGTGTAGCCTAAAACGACGACCATGTAGTTTCATTCACACTTCCGCACTTGACTCTGTTTAGTAGAATAAACTTTACTGCTTTATTTATTTATTGCACTTAGTTCTATTCTGCTATTAGAACAAGTGCGAGATTGGTAGTCCCTACTAGGCTTCTTCGTGAAGCTCACTCCCTGTTTTGTAGGTGAGACTTCAGAGCAGCTCCCTCCGCGGCGGACTGAGGAGACGGGCCCGCATTAGTCGACGACTCTAGTGAGTAGTGTTTCCCCCAGCAGTTGTACTTCACCCTCGGGGATGCCCCTAAGGGACCTGTCTTTCCCTTTTATATTCAGCACTTGTACTTTATTTACTTTAGGACTGTACTAGACTGTTACTTAGTGTTGGACACTTTTCATTCACGTGTGGTGCACTTTAGTACGTTTGTTGTTATTCATCTCTATTACATATCTTGTTAGACCGATCCGTTAGCCCTTCTAGGTCTCCGGACTCGTGGGCGGCAGTGTTGATGGTCGGATCCTTGGTTGGAGCCGAGGATCTGAGTGCCGAGGCTATTACAGTGGTATCAGAGCAAGGGGTCTATCAAGACTTTTAGTGGAAATAAGTAATAACGTAAAGTCCCTTAGGAAGTACAAGTAACACTGCTAGCCACTGAAGTTTATCTGTTAACTTCTTATTGTGTCTGTTTTTCAGAACATGCCTCCACGCACTCGCAGGCAGTTCGTGAGCTAGTGGAGCATCAGGAGTTTGAGTCAGACGGGTCGGTTGCAGCCGAGCACGTGCCGATCGACGCTCAGTGTGGCGGAACACCTAGGCCTAGCCCGTTAAACCGATAACGTACTTGATCTGAGTCCACCTCCCGCGAACGGGTCGAAGCCTCGCTAGGGATACCAAACCACAGTCCGTGTAAACAAAAGGAACACACCACATTTTATATATATTTCACAAGTTACATAGCCATATTTCCACAAAACTAAAAGGAAGTACAAGATCCTGGGGCATACCCCGAGGTACAACTGAAGAAAATAAACAACTAACTACACTACACTGCTGGAGCTGCTACTACACAGCTGGAGGTACCGATCCTGCACCGCTACGGCGTGGCTCTGAACTGGACGTCGGTCGTGAAACGTCCTCCTCACTCTCACCTGTGGGGGTAGGGGTGAGCCTCGCTAATCACTAGCTCAGTAGGGAACTCCCCCAACACCGAGCAAACCAAAACCACAGGTACAAAAACAATAAACAGTACCAACAATTTATAGAACAACTAAGCAGGATATGAAAGCTGTAAAAGTACTTACCGTCTGCCGACTACGAAAACACAATTGTAATAATTAAACGGAAAACCAGTACAGGTGTACAAGCTAAAGTAGAGACAGCCAAACATGAGCCACGTGAACTGGTTCGCGACACCAGAAACTGACTCGGACAAGCTAACACAGGTCTACCTCTCAGTCTCGCAGCCAAGAACGAAAGGTTTAGCTGCCGCTCCACGTGCAAAGGTCAAGCAACTGTGGACACCAACTAAACACCACCACCTGCGGACCACACAGTCACAGGCCCATGCCTGACACCTCTAGAGATCCTGGCCCGGAACTCTCTGGAGTGAGGCACTGGAAAAGGACTAGCTGGGGTCCAGTACGTCTACTGGTGTCCGTACCCCCAACTACAAGCGCGCTACAAGTGACTAAAGACAAACACAAGTGTCACTGTCCCACTGTCGTCTTTCCCTCAGCCGGACGTACAACTCAAGCACAGGAGTGAGGGTGTCTAGGTCAGACGACACAGAACTCGACGGTACAACACAAGTACCGGGACAAAGCCCCGAGCTAACAGCCTGGCTCACAAAGAACCTGGGGCACCCAACTGGAGAGGTAACCATGGTAGGCGTCGTACTACTCGCCACGTACACAAAACCACGTGCACATCACACACAAACCACGCGAAACCTCACGTAAACCTCAAGTAACAACGGTCCACCACACGTGAACCCACTAGACTCGCGTGAACAACACGCAATCTCGAAGGTGAGTAACTAACTGCATACCCCGTATGCTAAACACAGAAACCATGTGCACTCAGTGCACCTCAGGTGCCAACGCACCATTCATTATCGATAAATACCATAAACGGTCATTTCTGCTTATACACAAGTTAGCGGCCACATCGACTGCTGCTTACAGGAAGTAGACGGCAATGGATCTGGCCGTCAGTATCCCGGCTGATGAACCTGGCGTCAATCGATGTTGACGCTAAGATCTTTAGCCCCAGTTCCTGCAGAAACCCTAAACCGATCCCACATGCATTCTGATCCCAAAACCATCGAAAACATAAGGAAATAGTTTCCTTTAGCATCCACGCATTGTAATTAAGCTATAACAACATGTTTTACTACTCAAATTCATCAAACCACCCATTATCCCCGCATGGTACAACTTAATCCGAAAATGCATTAAACATGCTGATTCAGGTGGTTAAGTCGTGTTTTAATGATCCTACGGAGCTAACAGGGTTCGTTCCCTACCTCAGAACACGCTTAAACCTTCCGAAATCTCCCAGTTCACACCGAACCCTCCGCGAGCTCCCATGGCAATTGCACCATGCCACGGTGTTTCCTCGCGCGATTCGGCAACGCCACACGTCCCACGATCCTCCAACCACTCTCATGTACCTGTTGGAAGCTTTAGGGATGCAGGGGCGTGAAGCTAGGGCAAGGGGAAGAGAGAATCAGGTGGAAAACCTGCCCTCGGGTGACCCTATAACCTACAGAATTCACAGGTTGGCGTCAACCCCTCTGCCGTTTAAGGCAACCGCCACCATCAACGTCCATATCTTATGCCTCCAAGTTCATGCAGTCAATGGCACCTTACCTGGACGCCAACAAGTCAACGGCCACACCTGGCCGCCAACTCCAACTGAATTGCAGCAGGTCCTATTTCATTTCAGGACCAAACCTGCACCTCACCTGAACAAACCTCACTTCCAAACCACACATTCCACACAACCAACTCACACTGGCCTCACAACGGCCATCACAACCATTACACACATGATCCGCATGGATCCGAAAAGCACGTGACGTTACATTACTATCATATAAAAAGAAAATTTTGACCTCGAAATTCATAACACAACTCAAGTTAAACAACTTAACATATATACATTTACAAGCACTATCATCTAAAAAGAAATACAAAAGCTTATTCAAACAGATAGGGATACCCTTTAGCCATCTCACCGGCTAACTCCCAGGTTCCTCACCACCCAATCTATTTTCCCATCTCACTTTAACCAACTCGATTTCTTTATTTCTCAGCTTCATTATCTTTCGATCTGTGATCTGCACCAGATACTCTGGCATAGTCATATTCGGCTTCAGGTCACCACCTTGATATCTGATTATTTGAGTGGATCTTCAATGCACTTTCTCAACATAGAGACATGAAATATATCATGATCATCCGCAAAATCTGCTGGCAATTCCAGCCTATAAGTTGTTTCCCCAATTCTCTCAATTACTTGGAAAGGTCCCACATACCTTGGACTCAACTTTCCAGTCTTACCAAATCTCATAATATCTTTACTCGGGGAAACTTTCAAGAAAACAAAATCTCCCACTTCAAACTGAAGTGGTCTCCTCCGGATATCTGCATAACTCTTTTGCCTGCTTTGAGCTGCCTGCAATTTTTCTTTAATAAGCTTCATTTTTATGTGGTTTGCTGAATTAATTCAGGACCCACTAACTGCCTTTCTCCCACTTCATGCCAGTTCATTGGGGTTCTACATTGCCTTCCATATAAAGCTTCATACGGTGCCATCCCAAGACTGGTATGATAACTATTATTATAGGCAAACTCAACTATTCCCAAATGCTGCTCCCAGCTACCTCCCCAAACTAAACAACAAGCCCGCAACATATCTTCAATCGTCTGAATAGTCCTCTCTGTCTGACCATCTGTTTGGGGATGATAAGCGGAGTTATACCTCAGCTCAGTACCAATTACTTTTTGCAGACTTTTCCAAAAACCAAAAGTAAATCTTGGATCTCTATCAGACACAATAGTCTTCGGGATACCATGCAATGGAACAATTCTTTCAACATAAATATTTATTAATATGTCCACTGTCCAAGACATACTTACTGCCACTAATCTGCACACCTTGGTTAATCTGTCAACAAATACCCATATTCCATTATGCCCGGAACTCGATCTTGGTAAACCTGCCACAAAGTCCATAGCAATATCATCCCATTTCCACTGTGGGATGGGCAACGGTTGCAACAAACCTCCAGGCTTCTGATGTTCTGCTTTAGTCTGTTGACAGATAGCACATCTTGCAACAAATTCCGCTATTTCCTTTTTCATATGAGGCCACCAGAAATGCTTTCTCAAATCATGGTACATTTTAGTACTACCCGGATGGATAGTGTACCTAGATTTATGAGCCTCTTCCAACACTCGCTGCTTTACCTCTCTTTCAGCTGGAACAAACAACCTGCCTCTATGCATGACCACACAATTATCATCAATGGTAACTCCTTTCATTTTCACAATTTCAGCTAAATTTACATCTGCTCTCTGAGCCTCAACAATCTGCCAATACAAAGACGGCTCTATAGCACTAGCAGCTAGTACTGCTCGTCGCTGACTACTGGGCACATATAAGGAGTTTTCCACTTTCTCTTCATACAGCTTCCATTCTTTAATCATCATCAAACTTACATATGCCTTTCTACTCAAGGCATCTGCTACAACATTGGCCTTACTCGGATGGTAAGCCAAACTGAAATCATAATCCTTTAAATATTCAATCCATCTACGCTAACGGAGATTCAAATCTTTCTGCGAGAAGATATACTTCAAGCTTTTATGATCTGTAAAGATCTCAAATCTCTCGCCATACAGATAATGCCTCCACATTTTCAAGGCAAACACAACTGCTGCCAATTCCAAATCATGAGTGGGGTAATTCTCTTCTGCCGGCTTCAATTGCCTGGACGCATAAGCTATCACTTTGCCATGCTGCATAAGCACTGCGCCAAGTCCTCTTCTTGAAGCATCAGTATACAACACAAAACCACCACTCCCTGCCGGTAATGTCAATATAGGTGCTGATGTAAGTCTCTTCTTCAATTCCATAAAACTTTTCTGACATTCACCGGACCACACAAAAGGCACACCTTTCCGGGTCAATTTAGTCATAGGTGCTGCAATCTTAGAAAAATCTTGAATAAAGCGCCTATAATAACCTGCTAATCCCAGAAAACTTCTAATCTCAGTTATTGTCTTAGGCACTCCCCATCTCATCACTACTTCCACTTTACTTGGGTCCACTGCTACTCCTTTAGCTGAGATAACATGACCCAGAAACTGAATTTCTTTTAACCAAAATTCACATTTATTGAATTTAGCAAACAACTGGTTATCTCTTAACAACTGCAGGGTAAACCTCAAATGAGCTGCATGCTCCTTTCAGATGCTGAATAAATCAGAATATCATCGATAAAGACCACAATGAATTGGTCTAAATATGGATGAAAAATTCTATTCATTAGATCCATAAAACCTGCAGGAGCATTGGTCAACCCAAATGGCATAACCACAAACTCGAAGTGACCATATCTGGTTCTGAAAGCTGTCTTATCTATATCCTCCTCTTTAATTCTCAACTGATGGTACCCGGACCTCAAATCAATTTTAGAAAATACATTTGCTGATTGCAACTGATCAAACAGATCATCTATTCTCGGCAACGGGTACTTATTCTTGATGGTCACATCATTTAATTTTCTATAATCAATACACATCCGAAAACTTCCATCTTTCTTTTTCACAAACAATACCGGCGCTCCCCACGGGGAATGACTCGGTCTAATAAACCCTTTCTGCAACAGCTCTTCTAATTGCTTTTTCAATTCTTTAAGTTCTGCTGGTGCCATCCGATATGGAGCTTTAGAAATCGGCATGGTACCTGGCAGCAACTCAATGGTAAAGTCCACCTCTCTATGTGGAGCTAAACCAGGCAAATCTTCAGGAAAAACATCAGCAAATTCCCTAACCATGGGAGCTGCTTCCACTGACTGACTAGCTTCTACCAGACTTACCAGGCTAAATAAGCCACACATCCAGCATTATCAACTTTCTAGCTTTAATTGCAGAAATTAGAAACTTAGAGGTATAAAAAGGCATACCTTGATATTCAAATACTACACCATTAGGATGACAAAACCTGATCCTTTTCTTTCTGCAATCTAACATTGCTCCATACATCTCAAGCCAATCCATACCCAAAATAATATCATAATCTGACAACTGCAGAGCATATAACCGACCCGACATCTGGTTTCCTTCAATCATAACAGAGCTTCATCTACATAGCTCGAAGTGAGCAGGAACTCACCTGAAGGAACCTTCACTACTAACTCACAAGACTTTTCCTCTAAAGGATGAGCTATACAATCCAGAAATTCTTCGGAAATGAAAGAATGAGAGGCACCCGAATCAAATAAGACTCTTGCTGAATAATCATAAAGAGGTAAAGTACCTTCTATCATATTCGATGCCTCCGCCTGGGCTCGGGTGATAGCCATAACCCGGCCTCTTCCTCGCTGCTGCGGTGCTCCTCTACCACGACCTAATTGTGGTTGCTGAAACTGCTGAGGCTGCTGCTGCTGCTGCACACCTCTTCCATACCCATACTCTCTTGGATAGGGACAATTACGGATCAAATGTCCCGGCTGATTACAATTATAGCATCTATATCCTGGTGGAGTAATGGGCTGCCTAGCAGTACTCTGCTGAGACTCCTCCACCTCAGGCCTACCTTGGCCTCGCTGAAATTGCTGACGACCTCCCTATCCTCTTCCTTTGCCTTTAAATGCTTGCTTTAATTTCTGGCCCCATTTACCAAAGCCTGATGAAGAAGGTCCTGCTGGTGCTTTACCCTTACTTGCACCTACTGACTGCTGCGGTAGCCGAAAACTACCTGAGCCTGACTCGCTCACCTGACGAGTCCGAATGGAGCTCTCCAAAGTAGCTGCTCTCTAGGCTGCTTCTTCCACTGTCTTACACATGAGAGGTACTATTGCATCCTGCAATTCCACTCTCAAACCTCTAATAAAATACTCAACCATCATATTATTATCTGACAAAACATAAGGTGCATATCGGCTGAGCGCCATAAACCTCATCTGGTACTCTAAAATTGAAGAGTTACCTTGCTAGAGCGTCCGAAACTGCTCTCTTTTCACTTGCTGTACTTGAATCGGAAAGAATGTATCATTATATACATCGAGAAATTCCGACCAAGTGATAGCCTCTTCTGTCCTGCCTACAAAGGTGGTATGCATCTTCAGTCGCCACCATTCTAATGCAAAACCTCTCAACTGATAAGCAGCTAACACAACTTTATCTGCTGCCGGACACCTCATAGTTGCAAAAACTCTTTCAATCTCATGAACCCAGTGCTCCGCTGTATCTGGATTCGGCCCTCCTGAATAAGTAGGTGGCAGCAATCTCAGAACTTTTCAACCTGCATCACTGGTTCCTCTGCTAATAACACTGGTAGTGGTGGTGGCACAGGTGCTGCAAAAGGCACCTCTACTCTTGGCGGGACTGGAGCAATAGGTACAGCCTCTCCATCCCTAGGTGGCACTGCAACCGGTGGTACCGGCGCCTGCTGATCCATCCTTGTCCGAATATCCGTAAGGCTTTCCCAGATCCTCTCAATCATACGCTGAGTACTTTCCTCTGGATCATCTCCTCCACCACCCCAATCTCTTCTATCAACCATTTCAGAAATTTCTACATAAACAAAACACCAAACAAAAATCAAAAACAACAAATTATCAGAAGTGTACAAAGACCGAAATAAGGCTATGTATCTTTCTAGTTCCCTTATATTAGCACGGACTTGCTCTGATACCAACTGTGGCAGAACACCTAGGCCTAGCCCGTTAAACCAATAACGTACTTGATCCGAGTCCGCCTCCCGCGAACGGGCCGAAGCCTCGCTACGGATACCAAACTACAGTCCGTATAAACACAAAGGAACACACCACCTTTTATATATATTTCACAAGTTACATAGCCATATTTCCACAAAACTAAAAGAAGTACAAGAGCCTGGGGCATACCCCGAGGTACAACTGAAGAAAATAAACAACTAACTACACTACACTGTTGGAGCTACTACTACACAGCTGGAGGTACCGACCCTGTACCGCTACGGCGCGGCTCTGAACTGGATGTCAGTCGTGAAACATCCTCCTCACTCTCACCTGTGGGGGTAGGGGTGAGCCTCTCTAATCACTGGCTCAGTAGGGAACTCCCCCAACACCGAGCAAACCAAAACCACAGGTACAAAAGCAATAAACAGTACCAACAATTTATAGAACAGCTAAGCAGGATATGAAAGCTGTAAAAGTACTTACTGTCTGCCGACTACGAAAAACAACTACAATAATTAAACGGCAAACCAGTACAGGTGTACAAGCTAAAGTAGAGACAGCCAAACACGAGCCACGTGAACTGGTTCGCGACACCAGAAACTGACTCGGACAAGCTAACATAGGTCTACCTCTCAGTCTCGCAGCCAAGAATGAAAGGTTCAGCTGCCGCTCCACGTGAAAAGGTCAAGCAACTGTGGAGACCAACTAAACACCACCACCTGCGGACCACACAGTCACAGGCCCATGCCTGACACCTCTAGAGATCCTAGCCCGGAACACTTTGGAATGAGGCACTGGAAAAGGACTAGCTAGGGTCCAGTACGTCTACTGGTGTCCGTACCCCCAACTACGAGCGCACTACAAGTGACTAAAGACAAACACAAGTGTCACTGTCCCACTGTTGTCTTTCCCTCAGCCGGACGTACAACTCAAGCACAGGAGTGAGGGTGTCCAGGTCAGACGACACAGACCTCGACGGTACAACACAAGTACCGGGACAAAGCCCCGAGCTAACTGCCTGGCTCACAAAGAACCTGGGGCACCCAACTGGAGAGGTAACCACGGTAGGCGTCGTACTACTCACCACGTACACAAAACCGTGCACGTCACACACAAACCATGTGAAACCTCACGTAAACCTCAAGTAACAACGGTCCACCACACGTGAACCCAACTGGACTCGCGTGAACAACACGCAATCTCGAAGGTGAGTAACTAACTGCATACCCCGTATGCTAAACACATAAACCATGTGCACTCAGTGCACCTTAAGTGCCAACGCACCATCATTATCGATAAATACCATAAACGGTCATTTCTGCTTGTACACAAGTTAGCGGCCACATCAACTGCCGCTTACAGGAAGTAGACGGCAATGGATCTGGCCGTCAGTATCCCGGCTGATGAACCTGGCGTCAATCGATGTTGACGCTAAGCTCTTCAACCCCAGTTCCTACAGAAACCCTAAACCGATCCCACATGCATTCTGATCCCAAAACCATTGAGAAAACATAAGGAAATAGTTTCCTTTAGCATCCACGCATTGTAATTAAGCTATAACAACATGTTTTACTACTCAAATTCATCAAACCACCCATTATCCCCGCATGGTACAACTTAATCCAAAAATGCATTAAACATGCTGATTCAGGTGGTTAAGTCGTGTTTTAATGATCCTACGGAGCTAACAGGGTTCGTTCCCTACCTCAGAACACGCTTAAACCTTCCAAAATCTCTCAGTTTACACCGAACCCTCCGCGAGCTCCCATGGCAATTGCACCACGCCACGGCATTTCCTCGCGCGATTCGGCAACGCTGCACGTCCCACGATCCTCCAACCACTCTCCTACCTGTTGGATGCTTTAGGGATGCAGGGGCGTGAAGCTGGGGCAAGGGGAAGAGAGAACCAGGTGGAAAACCTGCCCTCGGGTGACCCTATAACCTGCAGAATTCACAGGTTGGCGTCAACCCCTCTGCCGTTTAAGGCAACCGCCACCATCAACGTCCATATCTTATGCCGCCAAGTTCATGTAGTCAACGGCACCTTACCTAGACGCCAACAAGTCAACGGCCACACCTGGCCGCCAACTCCAACTCAATTGCAGCAGGTCCTATTTCATTTCAGGACCAAACCTACACCTCACCTGAACAAACCTCACTTCCAAACCACACATTCCACACAACCAACTCACACCTCGCCTCACAACGGCCATCACAACCATTACACACATGATCCGCATGAATCCGAAAAGCACCCGACGTTACACTCAGCCCTAGCAGTTCGAGCAGCCTGGGGACCCGTTGCCATAGAGCATTCCGTTGCGGCAGAGAGAGCCACAGCAGCAGCAGCAGCCACAGCAGTAGCAGCAGCAGCAGTGGTTTCCGCCCTAGCCCGCCGCCGGCCGTCATGGAGTAGTGGTGGAGAGCGATGTTCCAGGGTTCGTGGCAGTATCCGCAGTACCAGTAGTACCCCCAGTACCCTTAGTACCACCTATACCAACAGATGCCGACAGGAGGTCAGCAGTTCACAGAGATGACAGCAAAGGAGCAGCCACCACGACTCCGCAGGCAGCACCGATTCAGCCAGAGGTAAACCCAGTGGTACGGCAATAGACTCCAGTTGTAGCGGCAACACCTGAGGACCTCACAGCACTTCTTGAGAGGTTTCTTCATCTTCGGCCGCCGACGTTTTCTGGCGACCGTGATCTGGACAAGGCAGAGTGCTGGGTCCATGAGCTCGAGTGCACCTTCGAGACCATGGACTGTGCAGAGCTGGATCAGGTCAGATTAGCAGTGTATCAGTTGAAGGGGTCAGCCCACGAGTGGTGGAGAGCAGTGAGGCAGACTAGTTTTCAGGGCAGGAGGCTAGACCAGATCACTTGGGCAGAGTTCCTAGTTGCTTTTCACGACGAGTTCCTCCTTGACTACGTTTTCCGTAAGAGGAGCGACCTGTTTCACGAGTTGGTGCAGGGAGACTTGACAGTGGGGTAGTACCACCAGAGGTTTCTGCAGCTACTTCGACATGTTCCCTACGTGGTAGCTAGTGAGCAGGCTCGTACCGAGCGGTTCATTAGCGGGCTATGTTTAGACTTGAGGTGGGCCATGGCTGGTCACCTCTGTGACACCTTGGCAGTGGCAGTGGCGAGAGCCACGACCCTGGAGAGGGAGTGTCAGTTTCAACCGTAGCGGAGTGGGGGCTCAGGGAAGTCTTCTCCATACCAGCTCCCCTTGGGCAGTTGAGGGAGTGTTTCCTCTTCTTCTTCTTCGGGGACAGGCAGTGCTGGCCTGACCTCGAAGTTGAAGAAGATATTCACTCGTGGAGGCAGGCACCACTACAAGCAGCAGCAATGACATCAGCAGGAGCAGCCAGTGGAGCAGTCTGTGCAGCATGGAGCAGAGCAGAGCCAGCAGGGCTCGGGTTGTTACCACTGTGGGCAGCCGGGTCACTATAGGCGAGAGTGTCCGTTGAGGCAGCAGCAGACACCTCAAGCTCAGTATTGTCCACCCGAGCTAGCGCAGCACCAACAGCAGCACTAGGGTCAGTACCAGCAGCCGCAGCAGCAGCCTCAGAGAGGACGTGGTCGCAGTTGGGTGATGAACATCACCAGAGAGGAGGTAGAGGCCTCTAATCTGGCCGTCGGTACGGTTCCCATCCTTGGTAGGGCTGCTAGAGTTTTGAATGATCCGGGTGCCACGAACTGTTTTGCTTCTGAGGAGTTCTTTGCTTCCTTGTCTAAGTTTGCTCTGGAGCGGGCCTGTGACCTTGCAGTTGAGTTGTCGACGGGTCACTTTGTGCGTACCCTTGGTAACTTGGAGGGTGTCACCGTCGAGGTACAGGGCCACCAGCTACCAGCTAGACTGTTTGCCTTGCAGCTCCACGACTTTGATGCCATTCTTAGCATGGACTGGTTAGAGGCGCACTCTGTACTAGTAGATTGTCAGCTGAAGACCGTGAGGTTTGAGATACCTGGAGCACCTGTGCTTTGCTTCCGAGGTACCCGGTCTGCCCTCCGACCCTTTGTCTCTTTCTGTAGAGCTCGGCGCCTCATCCGAGACGGTTGTGTTGCTTTCTTGGCTTTTGTGTGTGTCTCGGATTCTGGTGAGATTTCTGTTTCAGATGTGCCTATTGTTTGTGAGTTTGTCGACGTGTTTCCGGAGGATCTACCTAGCCTGCCGCCTAAGCAGGAGGTAGACTTCTCCATTGAGTTGCTTTTGGGGACAATGCCTGCGTCCAAGGCACCGTACCGGATGGCGCCGGCGGAGCTACGGGAGTTGAAGTGCCAACTAGAGGAGTTGCTTGCGTTGGGCTTCATTTGTCCTAGCTGTTCGCCATGAGGAACGCCTGTTTTGATTGTGAGGAAGAAAGATGGCAGCCTTAGAATGTGCATTGATTATCGGCAGCTGAATCAGGTGACCTTGAAGAACAAGTATCCTTTGCCCAGGATCGATGACTTGTTCGACTAGTTGCAGTCAACTTCAGTGTTCTCGAAGATTGACTTGAGGTCGGGTTACTACCAGTTGCAGATCCGCGAGTCAGACATCGCCAGATCAGCTTTCGCACCCGCTACGGCCACTTCGAGTTTGTCATGATGCCTTTTGGGCTCACGAATGCACCTGCAGCGTTCATGGAGCTGATGCACAGTGTTTTCGAGAGTACCTGGACCGGTTCGTGGTGGTGTTCATCGACGACATCGTGGTGTACTTAGCGACGACAGAGGAGCACGAGGCCACTTGAGGCTGGTGTTGCAGGCTTTGAGGAGTCACCAACTTTACGCCAAATTCAGCAAGTGTGAATTTTGGCTAAAGGAGGTGCACTTCCTAGGTCACGTTGTTTCTGGTGCATGTGTGGCGATTGATCTCGCCAAGGTTGAGGCTGTGGTTTCTTGGCGCCAGCCCACTACAGCTGCAGAGGTTCACAGTTTTCTGGGGCTGGCAGGCTACTACAGGAGGTTTGTGCAGGACTTTGCCAGAGTTACAGAGCCTTTGACCCGGTTGACCAGGCGGGAGACTCGGTTTGTATGGACAGCAGAGTGCGAGCGCAGTTTTCAGGAGCTGAAGAGCCGGCTGACTTCATCTCTGATCCTTGTGGTACATTCTGGCAGTGGCAGCTTTGTTGTCTACACAGATGCATCAGGTACTGGTTTGGGTGCTGTGTTGATGCAGCACGGTCGAGTAGTTGCTTATGCTTCTCGTCAGCTGAAGAAGCATGAGTAGCACTACCCGACACACGACCTGGAGCTTGCAGCGGTCATGTTTGCCTTGAGGTTGTGGAGGCACTACTTGTACGGTGAGGTGTTCGAGGTTTTCACAAATCACCGCAGCTTACAGTATGTCTTCACGTAGAGAGATCTTAACCTCAGGCAACGCAGGTGGCTCGAGTACTTGAAGGACTACAACTTTACCCTTTCCTATTACCCGAGAAAGGCTAATGTCGTACCAGACACTTTAAGTAGGACAGCCCACTTGAGTTCTTTGTTGGTTAGACACTAGAGACTTTCTGGAGGACGCCACTCAGGGTGTGTTCATGTCGTCTAGCCTCCGGAGAGAGCAGTGTTGGCCAGCATGATAGTTCGCCTGTTGATATACTAGCAGGTTCTTGAGGCGCAGAGTGCAGACGCAGACTTGGCAGACGTGTTGTTGTTGCCTGAGGTGGTGCTGGACGAGGACAGTGAGGTTCGGTTCCGAGATAGACTCTAGATTCCAGAGGACGTCAGGGAGGAGGTAGTTGCTGAGGCGCACCGGTCGCGATACTCTATTCATCCTAGCTCCACCAAGATGTACCATGACTTGAGGGTACTCATTTGGTGGCTTGGGGTGAAGAGAGATATCGTTGAGTTTGTTTCGCGCTGCCTTACCTGTCAGCAGGTGAGGCAGAGCACTAGAGTCCTGGTGGTGAGCTGCAGTCGCATCCCATTCCTGTGTGGAAGTGGGAGCACGTCACCATGGACATTATTTCTGGCTTACCTCGCACTTCTCAGGGGCACAACAGTATTTGGGTCATCGTCGACAGGCTGATGAAGACCGCTCACTTCCTACCGGTCAGAGCAGCGTGGTCAGTGGACAGACTGGCTCGGTTGTTTATGGACAGAGTGGTACCCTTGCACGGGACCCCGGTCTCTATTGTCTCACATAGAGATCCGAGTTCACTTCTCGTTTCTGGCGTAGCTTTCAGCGGGCACTTGGCACTGAGCTGAGGTTGAGTTCGGCCTACCACCCACAGACAGACGGACAGTCAGAGAGGACCAGACAGACCCTTGAGGACTTGTTGAGAGCGTGTGCCTAGACTGGGGCGGCACGTGGGAGTCGCACCTTCCCATGGTGGAGTTTTCGTATAATTATAGCTATCACTCCAGCATCGGGATAGCGCCCTACGAGGCTCTGTATGGTCAACCGTGCAGGACACCGTTGCACTGGCATGAGGTTGGCGAGAGGCAGTTGCTAAGTCCAGAGTAATATAGCAGAGGAAACATATCTATAATTTTTCACAATTTTTGGAGGAGTCAAACTATTTTTAATATTAAACAGAGATTTCAGGCAAATCACAAGATATTTCAACTTAAGCATGGTAGACAGTGAACCATCTATTCTAACAGATCTAAAACATGCACACAGTGGCCCTAACTTCGTGGAAAATTTTTGAGACAATAACATGCACCATATATAGTTATTATGTATTTAAATCTATCATAGCATACTCATTATCTCCATAACAGAAATTCTATAAATAACAGATAATATCATAAAATTATCATGATTTCATGGGTTGCTCAAATGAACATATTAAACAAGAAATGATTTTTCTAAACACATACATATATTCACTTTTCCTGAAAAATCCATCACAGAGATCAAACCAATATTCAGAAAAGCCATAGGAACTTGACGTCTAGGGCTTGGACGCCAACAGGGTTTAACGGCACCATCGACTGTCGTTTACCCAAGAACTTGATGGCAACAAAGTGGCCAACTATCTCCTATCTGCACGTAGTGTAGACCGAAACCCAGAAAACACAGAATTTTGGGGTCTAGGAATGAAATATAAATCCGTAAAATTATTAAAACCCTAGAAGACAAGTCTATGGAGTGAATCAGTAAGTCACTTGCCTATGAATAAATCTCTGAAGCAATTATTTGGTCGAAGAAGCCCTCCTCGGCCAAGCCAAGAAGGTGCTCAAATCTCCTCCTTAATCTGGTCTTCCTGTTGATGTAGATCATCCACCAGAGTCGGGGATGCTTCTTCAATCCAAGGTGCAGCTCCCAGTCGAAGAAGATCACCGGAAAGATCACCCAAATGCCAGATCGAGCTCTCCAAAGATTAGGTTTTCTCACAAACGAGCCCTAGGGTTTTCTCTCCACCAAAAGACCTAATCTCACTGAGAACACTAGGTTTTATAGGCTAATGGGTCGGGGTACGCATAGGGTTAGGTCATCCCACCGTTAGATAGGTTTCCTAATTAAGAACCTGAAAGAAACACTTCCGTTTCAGATCTGAAATCCCAAACGCATCTAGAGAAGTAAATGTCCAGTTTACTGCCGTTGACCAGAAGTCAACGTCATCGATGTTGACATTAGGATTTTCCAGTCAGATAGTAGACGGCACAAAGCTTGCCATTTTCTCACACCTAACGTCAATGCATGTGGACGTTAAATAGAATTTCGGCCAAAACATTAAAACATCCAAATAACTTGTATACACAACATGAATACACAGTATAAATACATACAATATGTACAACAATAACTAATTACTATATGCACATAAGTAAATACTCATAATATGCACAAAGTTAATATATTACATACACAAAATAAATAATATTAAATGCACAAAATTCGGTTGCCTCACAAGTAGAACCAAAATAATATCATCAACATATATTTGTTCAATCAAGATCCCTTCTGAAAATTTCTTAATAATAGAGTGCTATCTACTTTACCTCTTGAAAAATCATGTGATAGAAGATAAGCACTTAGTCTTTCATACCAAGCTCTTAGAGCTTGTTTCAAACCATATAGTGCCTTCTTTAAACAAAAAATATGATTTAGATATTTAGTATCTTCAAAACCAGGTGGTTGCTCAACATAAACTTCTTCTTTTATAAAACCATTCAGAAAAGTACTTTTAATATCCATTTGATACAAATTGATATTCAAGAACATGCATATGCTAATAAAATTATAATTGCCTCTAATCTAGCAACTGGAGCATATGTTTCATCAAAATCAATGCCTTCCTCTTGGGAATATCCTTGAGCTAGCAATCTAGCCTTGTTTCTGGTGATCACTCCTGATTCATCTATTTTGTTTCTGAAGATCCATCTGGTCCTAATAATAGGATGGTCAGAAGGTCTGGGCATGAGAGTCCAGACCTGGCTGCGTTGGAGCTGGTTAAGTTCGTCTTGCATAGCTAGGATTCAACATTCATCTGTCAGTGCATCATCGATTGTCCTAGGCTCAATTTGAGAAACAAATGCGGTGTAATCACAGGGAATAGTCATACCTTTGATTATTACCCTATCTTGAGGATCACCTATTATGTTTTCTTTTAGATGATCTCTGTGATACTTAAATTCTCTAGGTAGTCCTTCATGTGCTTCTTCTTGCTATTGAAGTTCTTCTATTGGAGGCTCTTCCTTGTCTTCATCTTTCTCCTCTAGAGAGGCTTGTTCTAGATCCTTCACACATCTTCTTCTTCTTCTATTTTCTTAATAGTAGGGTCAGTTTTATCAAATAAAACATGAACTGATTGTTCTATAGTTAAAGTTTTTTTGTTAAACACTTTATATCCTCTAAGTTTTGAAATATATCATAATAGAACGTCTTCATCACTTTTAGCATCTAATTTACCTAGATTATCTTTATCAATATTCAAAATGAAACACTTACAACCAAAGGTCGAAGGTGACTGACGTTTGGATTTTTCTCCTTATACAGTTCAAAGGTGTCTTCTTCAATATTGGTCTGATCATCCAACTATTGATGATGTAGTAGGTTGTGTTGATTGCTTCTGCCTAGAAGTATCTTAGTAGATTGTATTCTATAAGCATTGTTCTGGCCATGTCCAGCAGTGTTCTGTTCTTTCTTTCTGCTACTCCATTCTGTTGAGGTGTTCTTGGTGCAGAGAAATTATGTTCTATGCATTTTCTTCATAGAATTTGACAAACTCTTCATCCTTAAATTCTCCACCATGATTAGATGATACTGATTATTTGATATTTGTGAGTCTTCTGTACTAGTTTATTGAACTCCGAAAAGCTGAAAAGGTCTCTGATTTGGCTTCCAAAAATGATATCCAAGTTTATCTTTAATAAGCAGCCACAATTACATAGCCATAAATATTTCCTCCAAGACTTACTGTTCTTATAGGTCCAAATAAATCTATGTGAATGAGTTCCAAAGGTTTGGAAGTGTCACCAATGTCTTGGACTGAAATGATGTTTTAGTTTGCTTTCCTTTTGCACAAGTAGTACAGATTCTAGATTTCTTTAATTTCTACTTTGGAAGACCTTCATCTAGATCATGTTTGATTAATTTCTTGATCACTGAAGTGCTACCATGTCCCAGTCTTTTATGCCAAAAATCTGTCTCTTCACTCTTTGTAGTTGCAAGGCACAAGTTGACTTCTTTAAATTCTTCTAGTTGTAAGGTGTATAATTTTTTTACTCTTTAAGCTTCAAAAACTACTTTCCCATCCTTCAAGATGATACATTTGTCATTCTGAAATTTACTAAGTGACCTTTATCACATAATTGACTAATACTAATGTGGTTATGCTTTAATCCCTCAACACACATAACATCTTCTATTAGATCTTTTTCTTTTGTTCCTATGGTTCCACATCCTATCACTTTTCCTTTTCCATTATCACCATACATGACTTGATCATTTTCATTTCTGAAACTTGTAAATATTTTTTTGTCTCCTGTCATATGCCTTTAGCACCTACTGTCCAATATCATTTGGATGCTCTCAGGCATCGCTGCAAGCAAAATTAAGTTGAAACTTTTTGTACCCAAATTTTCTTAGGTCTTTGATGGTTAGTTTTCGAAATCCAACATAAATGTCTAGTAGTACATGTGCTAACTATGTCCTAATTGATTATAATGACTACAACACAAATCATATGCATACTTTGAATTTGTAGTGTTATTAGTCTTAAGTTTTTGTTTGTAAACATATTGGTTAACCTTTCTAAGAGTTTTAACTACCTTTTTTTTACAAACTTAGGGGTTGGGTATTTTTCAGGATAATTTTTTTTTCTGCATTTACAAGAGGTGTATATCCTACTCCATATTTCGTTTTACCTATTCTACCACCTTTTAGTTTTATAACTAAGGATGTTTTGCAGTTAGTTAATTTGTCTAAGAATGCTCTCAAGTAATCATTTTATTCTCTCAAATTTTCTTCATTTTTCAGTTCATTTAGATTTGTTTCGAGTTCTTTAATTTTATAATTTTTAGTCTTTAGCTTTGCTCTTCTTGTCCTCTTTGAAGTATCTCTAGGATCCATACTTCTTCTTTTGCTTAGCAAGAATTCGCTGAAGTCTTCTAGACAGCATTGTTTCGTCATTGTTGTCTTCATATTTTTCTTTAGAGTCTTCAAAAGATGAAAAGGAAGAATTTGCAACTTTCAAAGCATTTGACATTTTCTTTTTCGAAGAGCTCTCTAAAAATCTTTCCATGTTAATCTCATGAGCCATGAGAGAGCCAATTAGTTTATCAATAGAAAGTTCTGTAAGGTAATATGTTTTTTCAATCACAGTTACTTTGGGAGTCTAAGAATGAGTTAGTGATCTAAGAATTTTTCTGACTGTTTCTTCATTAGTAAGATTTTTGCCTAGTGAACTTAAACCAACTGTTATATTGGTGAATCTATTATACATTTGAGTGATATTTTCATTAGGTAGCATTTTGAATTTTCATATTGAGATACAAGAATATCTATTCTAATTTGTTTAACCTTATCTATTCCTTCATATGTTACTTGTAACTTATCCCACATTTCTTTTACAGTTCTACATACAGATAATCTATTAAATCCTCTTTTAGATAATGCACAATATAAATAATTTTTAGCCTTAAAATTTAGAAACATATTTCTTTTATCAGCTATAGATAAAGTAGAAGTGCCACAAGAAAGTATAGCACAGCCACCTTGCTCTATTACCTGCCACAAATCAAAATCTATGCCTCGGATGAAGAATTCCATTCTCATCTTCTAGTACTGGTAATCTTCAACATCAACGAATGGTGGTCTTGTAATGGACTGTTCTTCATAGTTGTGAGCTTCAGCTACCATCTCTTCTCAAATCTTTCTATTTTTCTAGGTAGACCTTGCTTTGATACCACTTGTTGGATCGAGATGGAGCTTTAGATGTCCTAGAAATGGGTGAATAGGACTTCTTGAACTTTAAAATTTTATCTGAAAATAGATAACGCAAGACGGTATTGTTAGTACTTAGTGTAGTGTGTGTGAAACAAGTAAAATATTGGCGGAAAAAATCACACAAAGTGCAAAGAGATTTATCCTGGTTCGGCCCTCCTATCAATTAGAAGTTCTACGTTCAGTCCCCAAGCACCCCTTCAGATTTTCACTAACTGCAAAGAACACTTGGCCTTCTCTCACCAGAGAGGTACTACAACCCACTGCTCCCATGCAAGTCTTCCCTTTACAGAGGCATATTACAACCACCTACAACCATAGGTCTTCCCTTCATAGAGGGGCACTACAGGGAACAAACCTCTGCTGGTTTCTACATAGAGATGAGCACACTGTGTTGCTCAAAAAGATGAACAAACACAGAAGATCAGAAGGAGATTACAAATAGGATTGAAAGCTCTAACTCTTTTTAACTCTAAGAGGGTGGACTGAGAAGATCTAGAATGCATAATGCCACCCAAGAACCTGTGAAAGCAAGAGAGCAGGAAGTCGAAGCTTGAACAACTGGCTCTCTTGTGATCTTGTGAGCTTCTTCTCTTTCAGTGAGTGTGGAGACTTCTCTTGATGTGTGCACTCATGTATGTGTTAACTCCTTTTCTCTTCATGGTAGTATCATGCATTTCAAACCTCTGCTTCTTATATAAACTTCAGTCTTCAGCTTCTCATTTGAAAGTGGCCATTTGAATTTGAACATTGTGTCTTAAGACTTGAGACTTCTTAAGATGTCCATCATCAAATCATCAGACTTGGAGTCTTTGAGTCTCAATGGCTTCCAAGCTACATTGGTAGTTGTATTGTTCTATTCAAATATCAGCACGCACCATACCATATCTTTTCTCTTTCTCGGAGTTAGACTTGTGGGAGATAAAATAATATGAGGGTAAAGGACAAGTTTTTTGCAAGAGATAACTATCAGTTCCAGATAGACAATCTGTCCTTTGAATAGTACAAAGTTAGGTAAGCATTCAAGGAGGAATGGACACCTGCTTGGCGCGCAGTACATCTCCAAAGGAGCTTTTTCTTAAAATCTAGAAATCGGTCATTCTGAAGGATGCTAACACATGTCTTCTTAAGACGCGTAGCTATCTTGAGATAAACTATGAAATTGAGCTTCAGAAATGACATGAAATATTAAACAAAAAGAATAGAGAAGTGCAATGCACATTGGATAAATTATTATACAGATAACAAACATAATGTCACAATATAGATCATGTGTTCATCTGTTGTTCATTAAACGATTCCACAAAATTAAAATATTAATCACACTAATAATACATTAATAGTTTTACAAATATAATAAGTCATTCAAAATTAAGTACAGTTGAATAACATAAGTCGAAACCTAACTTCGACTCTCCAAGAGTTGGAGTAGGTCAGCAATCAATACAACCAACAATCGATATGAATCATATAAGCAATCGATGTTCAGAAAAAGATAATAGATATTTATAACAACAATCAATATTTTAAGACAATCATTATGAAAATTTGACTATATACTTCGACTGTAATGAAGTCAGACTAAGATCAACAATTGATACCTAAATGATCAGCAATCATTACAATCAATCAATAAAGAAATGATCAACAATTGATAATTTCAAAGGCAATCAATATAATACTTCGACTATGTAGAAGTCGGAGTAGATCAACAATTGATACAGAAATGGTTAACAATAGATACATTACAATTGATACAGATGGTAAAATTGATACAATACAATTGATACAGATGCTAAACAATCAATACAATACAAAAACAATCGATAGACAGACTTCAACTATAGGGAAGTCACAGTGAGACATCGATTGATGGGCTTTATATGTCAATTGGTACCAGACTTCGACTTTGTGAGAGTCGCAGTGAGACTCCGACTTATGAATTTACTCCATCAATCAGTAGGTCACTTCGACTTCTTGCGAGTCGGAGTAGCACATATTTATTCATTAATCGATATCATACTTCGACTTTCCAAGAGTCGGAGTGAGACCAATTGTTCAACAATCAGCAGCACACTTTGACTTTTCGGGAGTCGGAGTGGTACCAATTTATTTAGCAATCAGTACCTCACTTTGACTTTTCAAGAGTCAGAGTCAGTATGATATATATGTAAACACTGTGTACTTAGAAACTTTTCTTAACAAGTTGACAGTGTTTCGACACTTAGGCTTAGTGTGTCAACACGAACTGACTAAAGATGTTTATATAGTATAGTACATGTATGCCTTTGCTTTAACACATTTATTACCATACAAAATAAGGTGTGTTATAATTAAATAAAATTTTTAACTAAAAGATTACTAAAAGATTTTGTGATAAGCAAAAACATTAATCAAGCATTTGTAAAAGATAATGGCACAACATGCCTTGTTGACAAGGCGGGAGTCTTCAACTCTTTAATCGCTACTCCAGAAGGAGGTTTAGAGGCAAGTAACATGGGTGAATGGTTTAGGATCCTAGAATCTACAGATCTACCATTTTTGTTGATTTTTAGAGCCATGATTAACATTGTAGTAAGGGGTTAAAGTTTTAGTATTTCATGTGAGTTTTCTAAGTTTTTGATCACATGAACTTAACGTCCACCTCGATCGCCATCTACTTCATGTAAACGATGGAGTACTAGGCGTCTATATATGTATGAACGGCCATATGTGCCGCCGTCAACTAATCTTAACGACAGTGTTGATTGTCGTTAACCTATGTAAATGACAACCAACATTGACGTTAAGTTCATCTATGCAGTTTTTCTACAAATCTATTTAAATGCTTATAAGTCGTGGTTAATGATTGTACAAGATTTCTGTTATACTTTGTTTTGTGTAAATAAGTATTGTTATACAGTAGAAATGCTATGATAATGTTATATGGTCTTTACATATTGTTTTAAGAATTTTGATAGTGGAAGTACAAGGAAAATAAATGGGTGTTTGATCTATACTATGAGGTCATATTTGAATTTCTCATTATTGTTGTATTGAATATACAAATTCATCATGCTCAGTTTTCATACAGTGAATGTATGCTTTATTTAATCTTTGTATCATGCTAAATAATGTTGAGTTATGGTTATGTGAATACCATAATCATTGTTTTGATAATGATTGTTTTGATTTATTTTGATGATGATATAATCAGAGAACTTGGTTTGATAATCATTGTTCATATTGTTGATATCATAATATCATTGTTTTGTGATGAACTTAAGTGCTTTCATGTTCAATATCATTTGATTAATGTTTGCAAATCATAGACAGACTGGCCACATTGAAAACTTGCTTAAACGAACATCAGATGTCCAGTTTTGTTCTATGTCAGTCGAAGTAGAACTTCACCATATACGAAGTTAAGCTTTAGATATGACGAAGTCACTCGACTGATCAAGACAAATTTAATACTGAGACTTCTGATGTTCACATTTACACTCAGTCAGCCGAAACACAGTCAATCGGATGTACAATTTTGGCCTTCGTCAATCGAAGTAGAACTTCGTCATATACGAAGTTGGACTTCAGATATGACGAAGTCACTTCGACTGATCAAGACAAATTTGTAACTGTGACTTTGGATGTTCACATTTACACTGTGTCAGTTGAAGCAATGGCACTTCATATATTCATGTTATAGTCTTTGCCAGTCGAAGCTCAACATAGATTGCCTTATGTTAAACATGAATTGTCTACACATCGATTGCTTCATGTTTAAACATCGATTTTCTGCACATCGATTGTCACTCCCCGATGTGAAATATCAGAATGCATAGTCGTAATCGGATCATACTTAGAGCAATAAATCTCATTAAAATTCAAATGATAATATTCTACTACATCCATAAAACGTCAGAGCCAACCATCGGGCCCATTATTCAAATTACATGACAAACTCAAGGGAAATGTACTGTTGTTACAAACACTATTCCAGATATCTAACTATAGTTCCACAGTCTCGTGCCAGCAGGGATGCTCTTCACTTGTGCCCTTCCCCTTCAGTATCCTCATGCTCATTGCCACCACCTGAAAATGTTTGGGAAAATAGGTGTGAGCGCACTATCGCACAGTAGGATTTACATCTCATTATGCGAGCACTAATATATGTGATTAACATTTTCAATAAGCAGAATCTCTAAAAATAACATGGTGACTAGACATGCATAACATTACTATCAAGTAAATGGTTGAACAGAGTAGAATAGCCAATGAATATCATAGCGGATCATGTGCTAACATTCATATGCTTTGGACAAGGAATTCAAGAATGAGATCGTATCACATAATGAGAATTGGCCATATTCACGCAGATAACACATTTTCACATGGAACAAACTTATCTTATCACATAGAGGCACATTCAAATCTTGCACACATACCCGTGTCATACCACACACCACTAGTCCATACTCCTGCAGTTATAAAGGACGTTGGGGCGCTCCTCCCCAGGACCAGATAGGGCCCCTTATTAGCACATGCATTAGTCACATGGACCAAAGACCGATATAGTGCCGATCAAACATACATATTATAGCCACAGATTTCCAGGAACAAGCTCATAGTAATAAGGACATGATCATTTATGGAGTTCAAGATATGACAATAGCTCGAGAGATCAATCGGACAACATAACGACGTATTTAAGTTCCATAATCTTTAATGTCTTAACAAGAATATAAACTAATGACATATCGTACACGGAACAAGTGCTCTCTATCTCCAGAGTACTTCGTGGTACAACCAACTTGGTCTCTATGAGGGAATCCACAAAGTACGAAGACTTACGGAGTTTTTAGAGGAAATGTTGCTAGTCTGCAGAAACAGAATGACCGATAGAGAGTTTCCAATCCCCCGAGAAGGGTGTGCCTAATCATGCAAATATGTAAGTTTCGTTATTCGGAACTTTACTAACAATGCGTACAAATAATGATCAACTATGGAAACAGCGGAAAACATACAATTAAGGAAAGTCCACATCCGGTAAGTCACACAGATAGCAAGTACCATAAAAGGAAAGCTTTAAACAAAGTAGGTCCATCTCCAAATAGAGCATGTTCTCCTCAAACAGATTTATAACACATCTTATAGTATGACAGATTTAACATTAAGCTAGATTATAAGGACAAAGAGTCATAATCAAGAGTGTATATGATCAATCACTTTCATGGATGTCCATAGAATTATATTCATGTGATTAACACTTTTTATCATAGGGTTGATAGCTTTTAGGCCGTTGCACAACTAAATAACATGATAACAGAGTAAGACATGCACATGTAACTGTCTAGCTAAAAGAAACAGTAATAGTCTCGGGTTGGCCACTGAATAGCGACGGGTTCAGACATTGCAATTTAGAAGGTTGTACACAGTCTGAATGCGAGATTGCAAGTTCATGGTGAAAAGTCTAAATCACGATGAACATGTCTGTCACCTTCATGTCGCGATAGACTGATATGTCATGACGGTTTTAAAAATGCAACGGTAAGGATGGTCGCCTTCATAACGCGACAGCCTACGGGTCGCGATGACTCCGAATCGTGATGCTTCGATACGTTGCATTTTAGAGAGGTTTTCAAAATCCAGATACAAAACATGCACAAAAACCAAGGGTGAGAAATCATATCAAATCGCGATGGCATTCCGGTCGCATTCTTAATGGGCGCTGAAATCCAGGTGGCACATAGTTTGATCTGCCAGGGACGTCGGGTCAGACTCATAAATGTGACATGGTGTTCTGTCGCTTTTCAAGTAAACATGACAGTCTAGTACGTCACATTCATGACGTAATGAACGCGACGACTGAAGTGGTCGTGTTCTTAGATTTTGCTCAAAAACCATAAAAATGATGCAATTTCCTCATGATGGACTTAGAACTCAAAATCTAGAGGTCTTTAGGCAAAACCCTAAACATGAAAATTGTGGGGAATGATGAGTAGAAGGGAACCATGGCTTTGGGTTGACCCAATTTGACCTTGGTACGCGTGAATCACAGTATGAACATGAAAAACTCAAATCTTGCACAACTTTTGGAAAACACTTAATACAACAAACCAGATGCAAATGAAACTAGACTCGATGTTCTTTCTCATGGTATATGATTTGCTTAGTTCTGGCCTGAGAACACCTACCTTTGAATGCTAAGAAGTCCTTGGTTGTTAAGGGTCAATGCAGAGGCTTTGGAGAAGATGTTCTTCACGAATCCAAGCTCCTGGTTCGTCCTCCTTGCTCCTGGGCATCCCTCCAATGTCCAGCAATGAAGAGAGCTTGCTAAAGTCGGCCCTAATGAGTCTTGTGATGGTTTTATAATGCTAGGTTTGCTTAATTACGGGTTTGGGGTTTCCAAAACTCATGGTAGCAATCCTACCATGACTTGAACTAACATAAGAGCTATTTCCATCCTAAGGCAACACCAATTAGCAAGTAGTAGAGAGCAAATTCATGCTCTCATGTTCGGCTTACGTTTAGGTCATGATTAAATGACCCATTTCTTCCATAGGTATTTGGTCATTACGAAATTTAAACATTATTTTTCTTGGTTTGACCACTTATTGGCCCAATAACTTAGTTGGACCCTTCTTTTAAGAGTTTACTTCTTTTTATTCAAATTTATAATTGTTTTTTCATTTTATTTAAAATAGCGGGTTGCTACACCGATTGTTTAACAACTTAAACATCGATTGCGTCATATTAGAGATTGATGGCTTCTTGTTTAAACATCAATTGTCTGCACATCGATTGTTGAACAACTTAAACATCGATTGCTTCATTTTTAAACATCGATTGTCTTCACATCGATTGCTAATCAACTTAAACATCGATTGCCTCATGTTAGACATCAATTGCTTGATGTTTCAACATCGATTGTCATCATATCGATTGTTGATTAACTTAAGCATCGATTGCTTCATGTTTTAACATCGATTGTCTCATATCGATTGTTGTAAGTCACATCAATTGATGTTATAAATTGATGCATATAATTGCCTTTTCTTATAAATACTTAAAAATGCCATCTATGCATGATATCATGTGACTGACATGTTTCTCACCTGAAGTACTTAGCACTCACACGTTCCCATCTACTAGGTCACATGATTAGGGATATAAATATGCCCTTCTGGAAAAGGGGTGTCAAAAAGAGGCAGCTAGAAAAGAGGGCATCCAATGTGTGGAAAGAGGCAGAAAAAAGGAGAGCCCAAAAAGAGAAGAAGAGCAGTGCCGCCAGGAAGAGAAGAAGGAGAAGAAGAAGAAGAAGCAGATGATATTACAGTGAAGGAAGAAGCAGCAAACTATGAAGAAGTAGCAGTGATCAAGCAGCAACAACAACATTTCAGAAGAAAGCCTGAGAAGACTTTCATTCCTTCTTCCACATCACTCTTAATATACAATTTATGTGTGTGTGTTGCGATCTGTGCAAGTGTTCTGTGCAGATCAAAGCACTTGTGTATGTGGTTGTGTAGGTCAGATCAAAGCTAGAGGATCTGATTTCTTGTGGACCAGATCTAGCATGTTTAGAGGCTATGTGCTCGTATTTTTGAGCCGTCATGCTCAGGTTTTCTAAGCGGTTGTGCTTAGGGGTTTTGAGCCATAGTGCTCAGGTGCTTTGAGGCATCATGCTCAATGGTGTGTTAGAGCTGTTGCGCTTTGGTGTGTGTGCGTGTGAGAGCCATCGTGCTCATTGTACTCAAGGTTTTGAGTAGTGTGGTCTCACTGTATGTTGGGTGGATGTAGGAGTCATTGGAGGTGATTTCCAAACCACCTAAAAATCTCTTGTGCACTGTGGTTTTATCTTGCTACGCTAGATGATTGCATAGGGATTTCGTTTACACACTACTTATTAATTTGTTCACATACATTAATCACTTGCTTGACGCTGACACTACTTGATTAAATGATTCACACATTTTAATCACACAGTTTATCAGATCTGTGGGATTTTAATTGGATAGAACTGTTAATTTAGAAGTAATTTTTTAATTACTAAAGTTTCCACTACAAATCTATTCAACCCCCCTTCTAGATTTCGCCATCAGGTATATTCAATCCTACAATTGGTATCAGAGCTGGTTGATGTCTGACTTTGATTTGATCTGATCTGATTTGATTGCTTCTTTTTGGCTCTTCGGATTTGATTTGACAATCAGAAGTGATCCTTCAATTGACATCAGAGTCAATACTTTGTACATCAAATTTAATTTTGGAAATCTAGTGCATCTTATGCTACTAATCATATTGTGTGATAATTTGTTTTGATCCAACAATTTGGAATCAGAGTAGGTGCACTATACATTGGTGTTGGGTTGACAAATCTGATATTTCGATGTATTAAGTTTTTGGATCTCTGACTTGATCTTTTGAAACATCATTTGATCTACTTGAATTGTTTGATTGCTTGAATTGATCACCAATTGCGTGGTCATTGGTTGATCTAACAATCAAGAGTGATCCCAACAATTGGCATCAGAGCAGGTGCTCTGAAACCAAATCTAATTTTTTACTAATCTGATTTATTGGCTTTAGAAAATTGTCTATTATGAGCAGAGCTGCGCAAAATGCTAGGTATTTCAATGTGCAAGAATTTCCTACTATAATTTCAAAGAAATCCCAAAGCTCAATGTCATCTGTTAAATTGCAAAAAAATTCAGTGGATTCGCTAAGAAAAGGAGCAAAGGGAATTCATAAATGCTCAAAGGCATAGAAGAGCTCCAATGATTCAAGAAAATTGACAGTCTAAAATATGTTAGCTCTCACAGCACATTCAATGAGTTCATAGCATTCTTCATCTTCTTCAGAACCCATGAGATCAAATGGATCTACAAGGTCAGGTAAACCAATTCCAAACCCATTTGTGTACTCAAATTCTAATTCTAATTAGATGAAGGCATGTCTTATGATGATTTGGTTGAATTCTATGAGAAGGTACAAAATCTTAATGCAAAGTTGAACACTAAAAAAATTTTTGAAAAAGACTTTAAAAATTGTTATGAAGAAAATGAAAAATTGAAGTCTGAAAATAAAGAAAATCAAATTGAAATTCATGCGCTAAATGAGGATCATAAGTCATTAGAAATTGAAATCTTTACATTGAAAATGAGCAAGAAAACTTAGAGAAACATATTGAAAAACTTGCTCAAGAGAAAGGTCAATTGAAAGATCAAGTTTCTAATATGGCTCAAGATTCTAAAATAAATGAGAAATGCAAACAACTTGTTGAAGAAAATCATCATATTAAAAAGAAGATAGAATGTATGTTGCATGACAGACCATTAAATAGTGATATGCAACAATTTAAAGAATAAAATTACTGATTTGGGAAAAAAAAGTTGCTCAATTTGAAAATGAAAAAAATAAGATGAAAAATGCTTTGGATGTCATGCTAAACAAGCTTCAGATTTTAGAAAAATAAGTTGTTACATTAAAATTTGAAAAACAAAAGCTGCAGTATGAACTCAAGAATGCTGCAAACAAACATCTTAATTCTGTAAAAGATAAGAAAAATGGAAAGAAAACCAAATAAAAATTGTTAAAGTTGCTACAAATAAGAAATCTGATATCTCTAATGAAAAACCAGTGAAAGATCTTGTTCAGAAAAATGTTCAAAAACAAAATGATAAAAAAGATAAAAATGATGCTAAGAATAAGAATCATGTTTATGTGAGAAACCAGAAAATGAAAATAGAAATACAAAACTAAAGGATATTGCTTACGATTCATCCACCTTCTTCACAAGTCAGGACAGCTCTAAGGCAAGTTCAACACTCACAACATGCTAGGAGCTACCAAAAGATACAATCTCCTCCATTTTCAGTAAGTGCTGCTCCACAAAGAAAAAGAGGCTTCCAGCATAAGTATTCAGGACAAGGTAAGTACGAGGTAAGAAATTCTACTATTTACTTTAATTGCAATAAATCTAGCCATCTTGCTAAACATTGCTGGTTTAGAAATCAGAATTTCTATAAATATGCTAAACTAGTCCAATGCTTCACATGCCATAAATTTGGTCACATCTCTAGGGACTGTTGGCATAGAATTGATTATTTTGTGCATGCTCCCAAGCCCCATACTCATACACATGCTCATCTACATAGGAATAGGAATCATGTTCATGCTGACAATACTCAGAAATTCCATATACATGTGAGCAGAACTGTTGTACAAAAGAACCCTTCTGTTCTTCAGGATAAAAATAAAAAAAATAGAAAATTTCATGAAAAAATAGATGCATTGAATAGGACAGAGAGAAAGTCTGGAACTAATGCTGCTCATAGTTCCATTAATGAAAGAAATGCATCTATACCAAAGATAAAATCATTTTGGATTTAAAAATTATTTCTAAGTACTAACATTGTTTACATTGTAGGACCCAAACATGTATGGGTCCCAAAGCTAGTTTGATCAGCAAGCTAATGAGCCTTGTAGCTATACTTGTGCATCTGGAATCAAGATAATGACTATGCAAGGCTAAAAAAATTGAAGACAACAGGTAATTTTTTTACAAATAAAATAAAGACTGTTCAGATAAACTCTCCTATCTTTTCACAGTTGTGTTGACAAGATCCTCTTGAGTGTGGTCCTCATAGAGAGAGAGGCTCTGGGATTTTCGCCAGCTAGGCGGTTGCTAAGTTTCGCCGCCGGCCTTGTGCCGGCGGTGTCCTGCCCTTGTGAGGGGTGTCATGGTGTCTCCATCTAATGCGCAGATCATTGGTGGGGAGGCTTCACAGGGATTGGCGACGGGTGCTCCTTCAGCGGGATGGATCTCCTATGCACAGATTATTGCTCATACCAAACCGCCTCCACTGGTTAATATAGGTGTTAAATCTCTTGGTTTTACTAATGCTGGAGAACCGGAGGTCTTTTTCTCACGAGAAGATGTTGGTAGATCTTTTGTTCCCCTTAACCTGGCTATTATAGTGAGATGTTCTTATGGAAGGAGTTCTATTCCGGTCTTCAAGAGTTGCTTGTCCTAAAGACTGGGTCTCAAGGAAGATTTTATTGTTAGTACTTTAAATCAACGGCACCTTCTCCTTCGGTTTGAGGAAGAGGAGGACTATCTGAAGGTTATTTTGAGGAGAAGTTTATACATTAAAGGCCTGCTGTTCAGATTTTTTAAGTGGGATGCAAATTTTGATTTGAATGCCGATCCAACTATATTGCCAATATGGGTAGGCTTTCCAATGCTTCCGTTAAACTACTACTCCGAGGATTTTCTTAAATCTATTGCAGGTAACCTTGGACAAGTTCTAAGGATCTATGAACCTACTCTGGCCCTAACGCAAACCCAGGAGGCCTTTGTTTGTGTTGAATTGGATATTGCAAAAGCCAAACCTGAGAGAATTTGGATAGGTTGTGGGCAAGATGGATTTTGGCAAAAAATCAATTACTACAGGGTGCCGACTATCTGTAGCTTTTATCAGAAGTTGGGGCATGTAGAATCGGAGTGCAACAAAAAAT
Organism: Colocasia esculenta; assembly: GCA_014218235.1. Classification (NCBI taxonomy): domain Eukaryota; kingdom Viridiplantae; phylum Streptophyta; class Magnoliopsida; order Alismatales; family Araceae; genus Colocasia; species Colocasia esculenta. The sequence continues at coordinate 20,963,575 of CM024765.1, read as the reverse complement.
TGAAGGATTCTGTGGTGGTGAATGGTTCTCAAGCGCATCAACAGGATACTCATAAGAATATTGATGATGTGGTGGCTGTTAAAAGAACATGGCATCAAAAAGCTATCCCATCTAGTCATATTGTTCCTTCTCTGGAAGATAATGTGGAGGTGTTGGCGGTTAAAGATACTTCTTTGGCGACGAAAGATCCCACTCTGATTTTATCAGTTCCTAGTCTTCTAGAGGTAGTTCTGTCTCCTTCAGGTGCCCTAGGGAAACCTAATCAAGTCTAGAATTCGTTGCATGGTTTGCATGGAGCTACTATGGAGGTGAGGTCGGGCTCTAAACGCCTATCGGATGATGTCGTCGCAATTGGTTCGCAGACAATTCAGGATATGGTGCCAGTGGTTCAACCCACGTTGCATGGCTTGCATGATAAGTCCATTGTTGTTAGGCTTCAAGGATCTCATCCCAGAGCTATTTCTGATGGGGTGCTACTTGCCAGAGAGATGTCTAGAGGACCTTCTCTAGTAAGGCCTTCCGCCGGAGAAGAAGAAGTCTTACCTAATTCAGTTATTTCCATTTCCAAGCCTTCAGACTCTCTTCTTCAAAAGGCAGCTTCTCTGGCTTATACGAAGAATATTTTCATGCCTGTTATGGTGAACCAAAAGAAGGAGGGTCCGGTGGAGCAAGTGGCCGCACGTACTCGCTCGAAGGCGAAGGCTACAACGGGTGGTTCTTCTAGCTACTCGTCCTCATGATCCCTTCTATATTATATTGGAATATAAGAGGTATAGCGAACCTGGCCTCTAAGTGTTCGCTTAGGAGAATCGTGAATATGAACAATGTGGATTTTCTAGCTATAGCAGAACTAATGGTTTCCCTGGCGAGAGCAGATTCTATTCGCATATACCTTCGTATGGACTTACTTATTGGCAATAGTGGTTCTAATGGTAAACTTTGGATTTTTTGGCGAAACCTTCCTTTTCAACTGGTGAAACTCTCTGAGCAGCATATCACTATGGTTGTAGTTAAAGACAACAGGGTTACTTTCTTAATTACAGCAGTCTATGCGAGCTGCCATGCTGATAGAAGGCGACTATTGTTCGATGAGTTGTTAGATTTCTCAAATTCAGTGGATGTTCCTTGGTTAGTAGGTGGTGATTTTAATTGTGTCTCACTTCCTTCAGAGAAGCATGGTGGTAGTCCTGTCAACTTGCATGGCATGATGGATTTTAATGCCTTTATATCATCAGCATCTCTTATGGATATGGGTTATATTGGATCAAATTTTACTTTGTCAAATAACCGTACTGGGCCTTCATCTATCAGAGCTAGGCTGGATAGATTCCTGTGTAACTCATCCTATGGTGATACTTATTCTAGCCTTCAGGTTAGACATCTTCCTAGGGGCCCCTCTGATCATGCCCCTCTTATGCTCTCTCTCTTACCAGCAACTCGATCCCTGGCCAGGTTTATTTTCCAATCTATGTGGTGTTCGCATGAATCTTTTAAAGAAACTATCAAAGCTATCTGGGAAGGTCCAATTGGTTGGCATTATAATCCTTTCATCGTTCTTCACATGAGCTCAAGGCGGTTCGATCTGCGTTACGCTCCTGGAATAAGGATACTTTTGGCAACATAAATGATAATTTGAATTTTCATGAAGAGCAGGCAATGGCGATGCAGGAGGCTTTTGACGTTGATCCTTCTCCGGAAAATCGTACTACATTGGGTGCTGCTAATGCTCATTTAAAGAAGGCTATCATCCGTGTGGAAATATTCTGGGCGCAAAAAGCCCGCATGCAATGGTTGGATGATGGTGATAAAAACACTACTTTCTATCATGCTGTTGTAAAGGGGAGAAGGAGGTGCAACTCTATTCATAGACTTCAGGTGGCGGGCTCTTGGACTAAGGACCAGGAGGCTCTTAAACAGGAGGCCGTCAATTATTTTGGGTCCTTTCTTCAATCATCAGACCATGTTATTGATGACTCCCTTCTCAATGTCATTCCTACTTTGGTTACTAATGATCAGAACTATTTTCTCATTGCTATTCCCACTAAGGATGATATTAAAGCGGCAGTATGGAGCTTGAATGCGGATGGGGCACCAGGCCCTAATGGTTTCACGGGGCTTTTTTTCATTTCTTGCTGGGATATTATTCAACAAGATGTGTGAATGAATTATATGTGATAGACTGATTAATATTCTTCCAAAAATCATTTCTGAGGAACAAGGGGCATTTGTTAAAGGTAGGTTTATCCTTGATAATATATCTCTTGCAAGACAACTGGTTAGAGACATTGGTAGAAAGGTTAGAGGCCACAATGTGTTGTTCAAGTTGGACATCAAAAAAGCTTATGACAGTTTGGAGTGGGACTTCCTCTTTCAGGTTCTGGAAAAGTTTGGTTTCTCCCATAGGTTTATCTCTTACATTGGAATGTTGACCAGCAACGGTTGGTTCTCTGTTCTTTTTAATGGCTCGCCAACTGGATATTTTCACTCCACTAGAGGCCTTAGACAAGGTGACCCCATTGCTCCAACTCTCTTTATCATCATGGAAGAGGCTCTTAGTAGAGGCATTAAAGATTTGGTGCATACGGGTTGGCTCCGCTCGTATTCTGGCCCAAGAGCGTGCCTGCCGATCTCCCACCTCTTGTATGCTGATGATACCCTCATATTTCTTAATGGTGGGGTTCAAAATGGAAAAAAATTGATCAGCTTCCTCAACAAATATTCTTCCTCCTCGTGTCAGCACATCAACTCAGTAAAGAGTTCCTTCATGATATCGGATAAAGCTTCTCCTCAAGCGATCAATAGAATTAAGGTGGCGATTGGGTTTAAAAGGCAAAGTGGTCCTTTAATGTATCTTGGTGTTCCACTGCGTCCTGGCAGAGTACTGGCTGCTGATTTCTCACCTCTTATTCAGAAGATTAATGGTAAGCTTGCCTCCTAGAAGCCCAGACTTATTTCCCAAGCTCGTAGAGTCACCCTTATTAATTCAGTGGTTGCATCCTTACCGGTTTACTTGGCTGCTTCTTCTTCCATTCCGGTAAGCATTCTGAATTTTATCGACAAAACTTGTGCTACTTTTTCTGGAAGAACTCTGATGGTAAGAGGCGTCGCCACTGGGTAGCTTGGTCTACCATTCAACGTCCCATGGTTGAGGGAGGCTTGGGGATTCACAGTATTAAACAGGTCCAAATTGCTTTGGCAGTTAAATCCATCTGGAACATATTCCATGGTTCATCCTTCTGGGCTCAGTACACTATGAAACGGTTTATGTCTGGTCGGAATTTTACTTTCAAGGGAATGTCTTCTAAAATTTGGACTATTGCTCTACAACTAGTTCAAAATAATACTAGATGGATCCATGGCAATGGTAAGGATATTGACATTTTATCTTATGTTTGGATTGGGGATAGGCCCCTGGCAGAGTTACTGAGTTCACCTTATGAGGGGGATAGCATTGCTCTTAGGGACGTTATATCCAATCCTAATCATCCTATCAGGCCCCTCCTCCCTAGTGGCATCCTCCAAGGGGTTGTGTTGAATGAAGAGAATGATAAATGTGTATGGCAGCCTTCTAATGATGGGAACTTTTCTGTGAAGTCGGTATACAATCTTGTTCGTTCTGTTGGTATTAAGAGATTTTCTCTAAATAAAATGTGGCATAATAGGTTCTATAAAAGAGCCTCTTTTTTCTGTTGGAAACTTCTTAACAGAGCGGTCCCAGTGGACCAAAGAATTGCAGAAAGCGATATTTTCATGGTATCTTGCTGTTCTTGCTGTAGGTCTCCTAACAATGAGGACTATAATCACCTTTTTATAAGTGGTGAGCTAGCTGTTTCACTGTGGAATTGGTTTTTACTGCTCACTAATCCAAAAGTTCACCTTCATAGTCACATTACTATGAGAATATGGAGCTTCCTTACAGTTACTAACATATCCACTCCTTTGGGGTTTGTATCTATTCATTGTCTTATTCTCATGCTATGGGAGATTTGGGAGGGGAGATCTGGGTTCAGATTTGAAGACAAGAAGCCTTCAGCAGGAGCATCGATTAGAAATATTACATTTATGGTTGCTCACTCTCTGGCCTCCATGCAGTTTAAAGTGGAGTCTTCTCCTTAAGAAATGCAGGTTCTTATGCAATTTGGTTTCTCTCCCAACTGTTCAGCCAAGCAGTTTAAACTCATACGTTGGATACCTCCTATCAATGACTACTGCTTGAATGTGGATGGTGCTAGCAAGGGAAACCCAGGTGACTGTGGGGGAGGAGGATGTATTTGGGATAAGAGGGGTGCAGTGTTGGTGGCATTTGCTCACTATTATGGTTACGGGAATAGCATGATTGCAGAAGCAAGAGCTCTTTGTGATGGTATACGTATGGCAGATTTCTTGGGTATTCAGATCGCTATGATTAATTTAGACTCTTTAGCTTTAGTTAACTCCCTAAAATCTTGGAAGTGTCCTTCATGGCAAGCTTATCATTGGTAGCGTGAAGCTCATTTGATGATTCAAAAGAAAACCTTTCATTCGCTCATGTTTATCGTGAGGCAAATCAAGTCGCAGATGGTTTAGCTAACTTTGGTTGTCTGTCCAAGGAAAACAAGGTGTGTTGGGGGTCTACTACTTTTCCGCATATTTGTAAAGGTCCTTTATGTTTGGACAAAACCGATCTCTCTCATGTTAGAATTATGTGACTGGTTGTCCCTTTGTTCTCTCCTTTTTATTTTATATCTCCCTAGCCCAGGTTCTCTCTGGTGGAGTGAGAACATTCTTCCTCTTTGAGGAAGGGTGCACTCTCCTAGACATGGATCCTGAGGACCTATTTTACCCAAAAAAAAGTGTTAACTATGTTAGAACAAACTCTTTGAGTTTTATCTGATAAATAAATGAAAAATAAAAAAAGTTGCCATGTTTGCTATGTTGTTGCTCCCAATGATAATTTGACTTAACAATTGAAATCATGTTGTATTATCATGCTTGCATAATTGTGCCCAAGATTCCTGTGCATAATTATATTTGAATTACTTGCAAACATTTTCATATCATGCACGTGCTAAGGGGGAGTAATGTTCAAAAAGGGGAAATGATTCTTGAAAAAGCTGCTAATAAAAGTCAACATTTGTTAAACCTTGAAAAACTCAGAAAAAGTGTATTTGATCATGACTAGGTCGGCACACATTTGCTCATGTGTCGACACATCTTGCATTTGAAATGCACATATTCAGGGGGAGCTGATATTTTTTTTAATCATCATGATAACATCCACTCAAATTCATGCTTGAAAATAAGTTTCCATTCCTTTCTTGATTCAATCTCCTTGGCATGCCATACCTTTTCTTCAAATATTATATCAGGATAAATTATTCTTTATGACATTCCTATATGAAAGACTTCAAATATAAATAATAAAATAATTGTGCACTCAGTTTACTCTTAAAGATACAATCTAAGAACAAGGTTATACCAATCTTTAATATTGAACACATTTAAACTGAGTTGCAAAACACTTGTAGGCACATGAGTAGCATTAGTGTTTAACATGTGCATGTTTTAAAACTTTACCTTTAACACATGTTAAGAATAATCTTTCTACACTCATGATCATATCTATTCTAATCAACGTAAATATATTCTTGAAATTTTTCAAAAATAAATTAAAAAAATAGAGAGATACAGACAAAGCAATGAAAACTTCATTCTCTTACTGAGTAACCGAGCTCATTTCACCTAAACAAGTGTCTTGGCTCGCGTTAATAGGGGATAATATATCTTTCAACTTTGTATAAGATAATGAAGGTTACACCACTGAGTAACCAGGGGGTCTTGCATTGGGTAAATGTGGCCTCTTGTATTGAAAAGTGAGATTTCACCAAGTTATTCTTGTATTCTCTCCAGAAAAATGAAAGAAAAACTTCAAGTATAAACAAGACAGACTAAACACTGACCTAGATGAAGTTCATGAAAATTGAGTTTAGAATTATTACTCTAAACTATGTTAATTGTTTAGCTTCTAAACTCATGTGATAAACACTTTTGTCAACTTAAATTGGTCACTTTCAATCACATTTGCTTCTTCTTTTTAACTTTATTTAGATTATTAAAATTTGACATTTGTTGTGATTGAGTGTGTCTTTGTTATTAAACTTTGTTGCACATTCCAAGACACATTAATCTCTCTCTCATATTTTAATATCTAATATCTCATGGATTCTGATTATTTCTGATACATCCATCTCTCAATTCCACTCCTTGCTTTCATGTCACTCATACATTGATCTCCACCCATTGATGTCCTTTGGTATCACATGTGTGTGCTCTCATTTTCTTCTTACTCCATTGGTACAATCACAGGGGGAGAGTGTTTTGTCAAGGGAGTGACAACATTTCTCCATGATTAAGGGGGAGATATAATATTTTTGTTGTCGTCAAAAAGGGGGAGAAATTTCAATTGTTTGAGATTGTTCAGAATGTTTTGTCATCATCAAAAAAGAGGGGAATGTTAAGTTATGGTTATGTGAATAACCATAATCATTCTGTCGATAATGATTGTTTTAATTTGTTTTGATGATGACATAATCAGATAATTTATTTTGATAATCATTGTTCATTTTATTGTTATCATAATATCATTATTTTGTGATGAACTTAAGTGCTTTCATGTTCAATATCATTTGATTAATGTTTGCAAATCATAGACAAATTGGCCACATTGAAAACTTGCTTAAACGAACATTGGATGTCCAGTTTTGTTCTCTACCAGTCGAAGTAGAACTTCATCATATAAGAAGTTAGACTTCGGATATGACGAAGTGGAACTTCGTCATATACAAAGTTAACCTTCAGATATGACGAAGTCACTTCGACTGATCAAGATAAATTTAAGACTGAGATTTTGGATGTTCACATTTACACTCAGTCAGCTGAAGCACAGTCAATCAAATGTACAATTTTGGTCTTTGTTAGTCGAAGTAGAACTTTGTCATATACGAAGTTGGACTTTGTATATGATGAAGTCACTTCGATTGATCATGACAAATTTGTCACTGTGACTTGGGATGTTCACATTTACACTGGGTCAGTCGAAGCAATGGTATTCTTATATTCATGTTATAGTCTTTGCCAGTCGAAGCTCAACATTGATTGCCTTATGTTAAACCTCGATTGTCTGCACATCGATTGTTGAACAACTTAAAAATCGATTGCCTCATGTTAGACATTGATTGCTTCATGTTTAAACATCGATTGTCTGCATATCAATTGCTGAGCAACTAAAACATCGATTGCCTCATATTAAACATCGACTGCCTCATATTAGACATCAATTACTTCATGTTTAAACATTGATTGTCTGCACATCGATTGCTGAACAACTTCAACATCGATTGCCTCATATTAGATATCGATTGCTTCATGTTTAAACATTGATTGTCTGCACATCGACTGTTGATCAACTTAAACATCGATTGCCTCATGTTAGACATTGATTGCTTAATGTTTCAACATTGATTGTCATCATATCGATTGTTGATTAACCTAAACATGGATTGCTTCATGTTTTAACTACGATTGTCTCATATCGATTGTTGTAAGTCTCACATCAATTACTGCTATAAATTGATGCATATAATTGATTTTTCTTCCAAATACTTAAAAATGCCATCTATGTAGGATATCATGTGACTGGCACGTGTCTCACCTGAAGTACTTGGCACTCACACGTTCCCATGTACTAGGTCACATGATTAGGGCTATAAATATGCCCTTATCCCTTCTGGAAAAGGGGTGTGAATACAAGGTAGCTAATAAAGAGGGCATCCAGTGTGTGCAAAGAGGCGGGAAAAGGGTCAGCCCAGAAAGAGAAGAAGAGCATCGCCACCAAAAAGAGAAGTAGGAGAAGAAGAAGGAGAAGAAGATGGAGCAGATGATATTATAGTGAAGGAAGAAGCAACAGAGTGCGAAGAAGTAGTAGTGATCAAGCACTAGTAGCAACATTTCAGAAGAAAGCCTGAGAAGACTTTTCTTCCTTCTTCCACATCACTCTTAACATATAATTTTTGTATGTGTGTTGCGATCTGTGCATCAAAGAACTTGTGTATGTGGTTGTGTAGATCAGATCAAAGATAGAGGATCTGATTTCTTGGGGACCAGATCTAGTAGGTTTTGAGCCTGTGTGCTCGAGTTTTTGAGCTGTCGTGTTCAAGTTTTATAAGTCATCATGCTTAGGGGTTTTGAGCCATAGTGCTTAGGTGCTTTTAGTTGTCGTGCTCAAAGGTGTGTTAGAGCCATCATCCTCTAGTGTGTGTGTGTGAGCCGTGGTGCTCATTGTACTCAAGGTTTTGAGTAGTGTGGCCTCACTGTGTGAGGGGTGGACGTAGAAGTCACTGGAGGTGATTTCCAAACCACCTAAAAATCCTTTGTGCACTGTGGTTTGATTTGTGATTTGATGTTGCCACGCTAGATGATTGCATAGGGATCTCGTTTACACACTACTTGATAATTTGTTCACACACATTAATCACTTGCTTGACGCTTACACTGTTTGATAAAATGATTCACACATTTTAATCACACATAGTGTATCAGATCTATGGGATTTTAATTAGATAGAACTCTTAATTTAGAAGTAATTTTTTAATTGTTTAAGTTTCCGCTGCAAATCTATTCAACCTCGCCTTCTAGATTTTGCCATCACCGCATATTCAATCCTATAAATAATCCAAGTTTAAGGATAAATAACCATAGGAAATAATACTTGATTCAGAAAATATGAAATTTTTTATGGATAATGCCTACATAGGAAGAGAGTTACTGACAAAGTTTTAGAGATTTCTATGTACTGTACTTGCTGCTATAATTTTCTAAACATATAAAGGTATACATGAAAACTGTTAAATACAAGGAGTACATGAATATTGAATTTTGATTTAATTAATCACTGTAAAATCATGATATATTACTGATGTACAATAGAGATGATGATTTCAGAAATGATGGTTATGTGTTGCATGAGCATATGTTATTGTCTTGTTAAATGAATTGGAACAATTGCATAATTTTGTGGAGAACATGCTAGAATATATATATATATGTTGATTGCATGAATGTTTTCTAAAATGATATGGCCAATAAGACATTGCTATTATAGAGATTCCTAAATGGAACTACGCCAGAGAATGCCCTTATGGTTATGGTTTACCTCCAAGAAATTGACTACAAGAATCTATGGGCAGCAGATGAAATCTTAGAGGTAGACATGTTCTACTGGTAATGGTGGGGAGGACTTCCCCCGATATTGCACAATGACCAAAACTTAATCACTATTTTACCTAGGTGATAAGTGAATGCTACATGACTACATGATCTCTATTAATAGTGGGGCAATGTCTTGGCAACTATACATACTACATGATAATGTCTAGATGCTACATGATAATGTTTACATGCTACATGACCATGCTTATATGTTACATGATTAGGTTTACGTACTATATGATATTGTCTACATGTTATATGTCATTTCTACATACCATATGAATTCTTTGCATGTTACATGATAATATCCTCATGAAGTATAAATGTACATGAATTGAGAATGCCATATGATATATGATTTAGTTATGAATGTTTCCTGAACTTGTTAAATGATCATTTAGTACTACTTTTGGCAAATATGGATAATGATTGATAAATGATTTAGAATATACTGATAGGAAGAAGATATATTGTACAAAGCTAAGTGATTGGAATATGTATACCATGTTTTAAAAGTAGCTATATGATAGATCTTAGAACTGTTGTCCCTTGTTGCTTGCTGAGTCTTGTAGACTCACACTTGATTAACTTTTCAGGGGAGGCTAAGGATATTGGCACAGAGGAGTTAGTCCACACCGACTCTGAGAGTGAGGACGTAGAGGTTTAGATTGTTATTTGAGAGTGTTGATTGAGTGAACTTGTATGTGAGAATAAATTGTAATTTGAACAATGTTTTATTTTATGGACTTGTTATTATTGGATTTTTGTAGTTACTTTCTTTATGCCTTAGACTTGGTATGTGAATACAATGTTGATGGAAATGAAATTTATCTTCCGTTGCTATAATTGTTGAAATATTACTCGTCATTTGTGTATTACTCAACCCGAACCGATTATGTTTAGATTGTTGAGTTATGGTTATGTGAACAACCATAATCATTATTTTGATAATGATTGTTTTGATTTGTGTTGATGATGAAATAATCATTGTTCATCTTATGATATCATAATATCATTGTTTTATGATGAACTTTAAGTACTTTCATGTTGCATATCATTTGATTAATATTTGTAAATCATAGATGGACTGGCCACATTGAAAACTTGCTCAAACGAACATCGGATGTCCAGTTTTGTTCTCTATCAGTCAAAGTAGAACTTCGTCATATACGAAGTTAGACTTCCACTTCAACTGATCAAGACAAATTTGTCACTGTGACCTCGGATGTTTGCATTTACACTTGGTCGGTCGAAGCAATCGCACTTCGTATATTCATGTTAAAGTCTTTGCCAGTCGAAGCTTAACATCGATTTCCTCACGTTAAAACATCTATTGTTTGCACATCGATTATTGATCAATTTAAACATCGATTGCTTCATGTTTAAACATTGATTATCTAAACATTGATTGTTGATCAACTTAAACATTGATTGCCTCATGTTATACATTGATTGCTTCATATTTAAACATCGATTGTTGATCAACTTAAACATTGATTGTCTTATGTTAGACATCGATTGTCTCATGTTAAATATCTATTGTATAATATTCGGTACATTCGGATCGTAGTTTACCAGGTTTGGGGGCCGGTGTGTGGCCCATTGGTTGAGTGACTGTATTTATACAAGTTTTTACAAGTTGGTGTGGCAGGTTGGGAGGTTGGAGGGTTGGAAATCCCAGCCCAAACAGACCTATGGCGGGTTCATTAAGAACGCGACCAACACAGTCGTCGTGATTCTTATATGAACACGACCACCTGCACCGTCGCGATTTGGAACTGCTTTTACGTGCGCGCCGCGTGGCGCATGTAGGGTCGTCAGGGTTTAATCGCGACGTCTGGGTACATCATGTTTCTAAACCCGATGGCCCGATACATCGCGATTTAATCTCTATGTATTTTGGGGCTTCTGCCCTAGGCCAAACAGTGCAGTTGCACAGTTCAGCTAAAGGGGAGGCTGCTGCAGGTTTTGGAGGTGATTTGGGGTTTGTGGCTATCCGTTCGGCGTGGTTCTAGCGCAAGGAGGAGCTTCGGAGCTCAGGGAACCTCTAGACAGCGTTGGTTTTGCGTTTCATCCGTTGGTAGGGGGACTTTCCCTTATTTTCGATTGTATGGTATGCATAGGTTAGGGTTTGTGGAATATGGTTTGGAAATCACCTGAATATGATAGAAAGCAGCCTAGGGTTTCATATAAATAGTTAGTTTCTACTTTACCAGCATGTACAACCATTTGGTATGATTTTCGGAATGAGAGTTTAGGGTTGGTTTCTGCTGTCTAAAAGGCAATGGAACCAGTCGTGGCATTTTGTGAACGCGACGGCTTATCCAGTTGCGATTCAGGATTTAAGGGGACAGGTTGGTCCGTCATGATTCAAGCTTCAATAGGCGCCCACTGTGTTGGTCGCGATTTATAATGTCACGCCCCGACGCGGAATATCGGAACGCGAGGCAGTTGCAAGTAAACGGTGTTGGTCCTTTTGGTACGGCAGCAAGCTAACCTAGAGGGGGGGTGAACAGGTTTTCCTGATTTTCTACAAATAGAAACTGAAACATAGAAAAAATACCACTTAAAGGTTTGGTTAGTTTAGTGTGATAAAGAGTAGCAGTGCGGAAGCAAATAAACAATCACACAATAGACACAAGGAATTTATCCTGGTTCGGCCCTTCCCTTATGGAAGTCCTACGTCCAGTCTCCAAGCAACCTCTTGGGATTTCACTAACCAAGGGTACAGTCCCCCTTAAGGACCTTACAACATCCAGCACCCCAGCTGGTCTTCCTTCACAACCGAAGGGAACAACACACCCTGGATACCCCACCAGGTCTTCTTCTCTTTCCCGGGCAAGAAGGCAACCCACTTCTTTTACAGGCTCAGAAGTAAACCTCCTGGTACAAACCCCAGTGCGGTTCTGCTAGACACAAACCCCTAGCTAGGTTCTACACTGTATACAGTCCTACAGCTGGACAGAAATCTTTCTTAGAGAAGAAAGATCATACCGAGAGCTATTACAAGATGAATCACTAAGAACGCTAGCTCATAGTCACAAAACTCTCCCACAAAATTACAATGAGCACAGAGAGATAATGAAGAGAGAGAAGAAAGCTTGAAGGCTTGAATGCTTCAGATGCTTGAACACTTCTTCTGGGCTCAGGCTCTTTCTCTCTTTCTTTGAGTGTATGTGGCGTTGAGGTTCCTCACTGGATGTACACTCCTTCAAAGATTTTCAGGAAAGCTCTTTTTATTTTCTTCAGCCTTGCTTCATCTTTTATATGAGAGGCTTTTGAATAGATCCGTTGAAGAGATCCGTTGGAGCTCTTCTAGCCATTGCTGATCTTCTCTTAATTTGTTTTAATCAGACTTTAGTGGTCTTCGAGGTCTATAAGCATAGAAAAGAGTGTTAGCATAAAAGAGTGTTTATGATAAACTGTGCATACCACTATGTTTCTGCTAACATGCTGAAAATAGTAGTTCATATCTTTTTCTGACAAGATTTTGAAACAAGCATGCAACTTTATTCTGTCAGAAGATATTTGACTTTATATTGACCATTAAGATTACTTCAGAAGATTATAAGAAATCTATGTTTAAAGTGAATCGATGTAAGAATGACTTATCAAATCGTTGTAGTTCATGAAATCGTTATAGCTATGACTTATGAAATCGATGTACTAAGGAATCGTTTGTTCAAGTGAATCGTTGCATGTTTATGAACAAATCAATCTGCACAAATCGTTATGCATTCATAAGTCGATGTGAAGTTATAAGAAAGTCGATGTGAAGAACAAATCGTTGTTCTCACCAAAGAAATCGATTTGACCAAAGAAATCGATGTGAACAAAGAAATCGATGTGAACAAAAAAATCGATGTGAGCCTTAATGAATCGTTATGAAAGGCAAATCGATGTGAGGGCAAATCGTTGCGCTTACTTATCAAATAGTTATGAGCCTTACCGAATCGTTATAGAAGGCAAATTGATGTGAGGGCAAATCGTTGCGCTCACTTATCAAATCGTTATGAGCCTTAGCGAATCGTTATAGAAGGCAAATCGATGTGAGGGCAAATCGTTGCGCTCACTTATCAAATCGTTATGAGCCTTAACGAATCGTTATAGAAGTTACTAAACAAATCGTTGTGGCGCTTACAAAACCTATTAAAACCAAATCGTTGTAGTGCTTATAAAATCGATTGAAACCAAATCATTGTAGCGCTTATTAATTTGGCACTTGAACTGAAATCGATTTTATCATTTTAGTGCGCCAAAAATAATCATAAATATTGATGAAACAATCTAATCATGAATTTTGTTATCATCATAAGTTTTGTTACCACCAAAATACAAGGACAAACAGACAGTGGTTCAACAAACGGGTATTGAGCAAGAACTAGACATCAAACCTTTGCACAAATGAATAATTCTGAATCAATTCTTTCTCATTAATAATTTTCCAAATGTCTAGTTACAACCACTAATATCAGAGCCAATGTATAGGGCCCAATTACATTGAAATAAAGCAAAAGACTAAACTTCAAACTTAACCACTACAACGCCATTCATAGTACTAGGACGCTAGGGTACTCATGACATCACTCCAGGTCGTTCCCGTCCTCTTGAGTGTATGGTTCATCTTCGGTCTCACCTGAGAACACAACGACAAATAACGCAGGGTGAGCGATAACGCCCAGTAGGACTTAAATCTCAATAGTCAAGTAGGCTTTAAAAGATTAATGCATTAAAGGCAGAGTAACTAGAGATAGAGCGAGAGAGTCACGCAAAAGATTGCAGGATAGTACATGATCGAAATAGCAAGACTTTCCAAATATAGACTTTCCAAAAATAGCACAAGTGTAGAGAATAGCACAAAATAGCAGGATGGCCATAACACAATAGCACAAAGTATAGCAATAGCACAACGAGTATAGCATAGCACGTTTTGTAAATAGACAATGAGAGAATATAGAACTTTTGATTGTCATTTAGATAGTTGAGATAGATAGCACTCGAGTGTAATGCCAAACACTCTGATCATTTAACTCCCATGGGCACTAGCACTTTCGGGCGCACATCCCAGGACCAGATCGGGCCCTTTATATATTGCCAGGCATTGGTTATATTGTTTATCTTTAGACAATCAGTCAATGGCCAATAAGGAGTACCAAGAATTAGATAAGAGCACTAGATGACTAGGCGAGATATTAGAGAGAACGTGAACAGATGAGCGAGTAGAGGATAGATGAGAGCTAGTGGACATTGCACGTAACATGTCGAGTAAACAGGCAATATTAACAGTTGCACAACACGCGCACTTGGTGTTGGCAGTCAAGTGGAACTTACAACCCTACCACTGGCCATGCTAAGCACAGGTTCAGAGGTCCGACGTGATTCAAGATGAGAGCGAACTTCTAATGGCCGTTTGGATCGTATTGATAGGTGTTAGGGTGCAACTGGCTCGTCAACCATGTGGGAATCCATGGACAGAGGAGACTTACGGAGGCCTTGAACAAAGACTCACTAGTCCGGCAGAATGAGTATCCGTCGGAGAGTTCGTCGAAGTCAAGAAAGAGGGTAATTATAGAAACAAGTGCTCGACGTTCTAGAGGAATTCTAGAATAGTGGAGTGTCGAGATCGGTATTCAAAACCTCGCACGAAAACGTACGCATGTATAATGAGACAATTTAATTACATAAATTACCAGATAAATTATGTAACATGTTAGTGCCAATTAAGCCATATTTGGATGGTTCAAAGTGTTTGTATGTGTCATGAAATCATGGATGGAAATTAGTCATGTGTATGCATTTTAAATCACATATAAATGTCCAATTAATATTAAGTGAATTTACAGCGGGTATACTGGAATTAAAGGGTACATGCACAATAGGCAAATTGAGCATTTCAAATCAAGGGTTTTTCTGCAAAATCATGTAAACGTGACGCACCCCAGTAAGGGTCACGACGGGTTCAGGGTAGATCACGACAGGTGTTTAAATGGATCGCGACGTGTCTGTCATAACAGGGGGTCAGATTGCGACAAGGGCCTGTAAGGAACGCGACAAGCCGTTCAGGCCAGGCATAGCGATCGCGACGGCGATGCCTGTCACGTTCAGAACGCGACTGGCAGACTGTCGCAACCAGACCACAGAACGTGGCCTATCAGGCCGTCGCGTTCTGGTGGTCTGTGCCCGAGTTCGACAGAAATCAGACATGTCTTGGATTACGGTCCAAGAGTTGCCCTTCTTGACACAGAGTTGTTCTAAAATTAAGAACAATTAGTAAAATTCATGAAAAATCATGAAACTAATTTTAAACAGATACAGACATGCATGGGTACTTCCAGTAAATCAGAATCTGACAGCAACGATGGTTTCAACATGGTTTAATAAAGAGTATTCATGATGAACATAGAACTGTGTACAGTTTGGGATCAACAAATTAATTCGCAAGATAGGATGGGTAGAAATTAGGGCTTTCAGGGGCAAAAAAAACCTAACATCCATCAGAATCTCCAATAAACTTTTCGTGGCATGAGATCAAGTGTAGAGGGAGAACAAGATTTAATTAGGGGGTTCGGGGTCAATATAAGTGCAGAACTTCAAAAGCCAATAAGTAAATATTGACTCGATGATAAATCATGAAACTTGAGGGTATTGTTCCTAATGATTGGGACAACCTACAGAGAAAATTTTAGGATTTATGCTTGTGAGAATGCCTACCTTTCACATTTTTCCTCTGCTAGGGTAAGAACTTGAAGAACTCGAGGAAGAACTTGGGAGATCTCTCTTCTCCACGAATTCTCCTCCTCTTGGCCTCTCTTCCTAGTCCAGCAACCCCTTGGCACAAGCTAGGGCTAGCCATGAGGGTTTTAGGAGAGTATTTAAGCTTCTCCCCTTTCTATTTCCTAATTGGACTCTAATTCCCTTAAATTTCGAATTTCCTCTTTTCCTCTCCCCTTTTTAAGCAAGAAATCTCCTAATTGGGTTGAGAGAGAGGAGATTTTGTGGCCAAGCAATTGGGGTAGGTTTAGGATTCCAACTCCAACTCAAATCACTTATTTAATGCATTAAATACCCTCTTTTTATTTAAGTAATAATTAAGTTGTGAATTTAAGGTATTTTCCCATTATTCTCCTTTTAAAAATTCATGTTTTGGCCCACTACATTCTATTAGGACAATTTAATAAAGCCCAATACTTCTTTTCTTTTAATGGGTTTTATTTATTTATCTTTCCATTGATTTTCTTTTAATTGGTTTTCTAATAAATCAAAATTTTTAATATTATGTAAAAAAAATTTGTTCAAAATTTCAAGTTGCTACATCCTCCCCCTCTTAAACGAATTTGGTCCTCAAATTCATATGATCATAAGGGAGGAAATATCTTACCGGAAAGATCGGGGTAGTTCCGTCTGATGATTCCTTCTGGTTCCCATGTGGCTTCCTCCACTCCGTGGTTATTCCATAAGACCTTCACCACGTGGATGGGGCGGTTGCTGAGCTATTGTACGTTCCGTTCCAGTATCTTGATTGACTTCTCTTCGTATGTCACATCTTTGTTCAGCACCAACTTCTCGTGGTGGATGATGTGACATATTTCCTGAGCATGGAGACATGGAACACATTGTGTACACATGCCAGATCCGGTGGTAAAGCGAGTCGGTATGCAACCTCACCAATCCTTTCGAGCACTTCAAAAGGACCGATGAATCTAGGGCTGAGCTTTCCCTTTACTACAAATCTTTGGATGCCACGAGTAGGTGACACCTTTAGGAATACATGATCACCCACTTGAAATTCCAGATCTCGCCTTCTTTTGTCATCGTAGCTCTTCTGTCTGGATTGAGCAATCTTAAGTCGGTCTCTAATTACCTGAATGTCTCTTATAGTATTATGTACCATCTCTGGGCCTAGCCATTGTTGTTCTCCAACCTCATTCCAGCATGCAGGTGATCTACAGTTTCTTCCGTAAAGTGCTTCGAATGGTGCCATCTTAATGCTTGCCTGATAATTGTTGTTATAGGCGAATTCAATTAGAGGTAGGTGCTCGTTCCAATATCCTTGGAAATCTAAAGTGCAGGCTCTCAACATGTCTTCAACAATTTGGTTGGTTCTTTCAGTTTGTCCATCAGTTTGTGGATGGAATGCGGTACTAAAGTTGAGTTTAGTACCAAGTGCACCTTGAGCGGATTTGGTTAGTCGGTCAACAATGACCCATATGGCATCGAGTCCACCACGAGTCTTGGGTAACCCCATGATGAAGTCCATGCCAATGCTTTCCCACTTCCATTCCGGAATATCTAATGGCCTGAGTACACCGACAGGGCGCAGGTGTTCCGCTTTTACTTGTTGGCAAGTAAGGCAGTGAGCGGCATGTTCGGCTACCTCTCTTTTCATGTTCGGCCACCAAAACGTTCTCTTCATGTCTTGATACATTTTGGTACCTCCAAGATGAATAGTGTACCTTGTCTTGTGAGCTTCATCCATTAGCTTCCTCTTCAGTTCTTCATTGTCGGGAACGCATGTCCTCCCTTGAAATACTAGCCTTCCATCCTCAGTCATGGCAAAGTCCGGCCTTTCGGCTAGAGTTTCCTTGATGCAAACCAAGAATGAATCATTATCTTGTTGGGCTTTGATTTCTTCCAGCAAGTCGGATTGAATCTTGATATTGGCAACCAAGACTTGATCATCCCTATGTTCAATATTTAAGTCTAACCTCACGAATTGTTCTTGTAGTTGCATCTCGCCAAGGGCTAGACTTGAAACAGATGCCATTGGCTTTCTACTAAGAGCATCAGCCAGGGCGTTTCCCTTGCCTGGATGGTATTGAATGTTGAAGTAGAAATCTTTGAGGTATTCTAGCCATCTTCTCTGTCTCATGTTGAGTTCTTTCTGGGAGAATAAATACTTCAGACTTTTATGGTCTGAGTAGATAGTGAATTTCTCTCCATATAGATAATGTCTCTAGATCTTCAAGGTGAAGACCACAGCAACCAACTTGAGATCATGTACAGGGTAGTTGACTTCATGTGTCTTCAGTTGTCTTGAAGAATAGGCAATGACCTTCTCCTTTTGCATCAGTACACAACCTAGCCCAATCCCTGAGGCATCGGTGTAGACAGAGAAACCTTCTCCCTCTATTGGCAGAGCGAGAACAGGTGCTGAGGTCAGGAAATCTTTAAGAGTTTGGAAACTCTTCTCACACTCTTTACTCCAGGAGTAGGGATTCTCCTTTCGTGTCAGACGCGTGAGAGGAACGGCGATCCTGGATAAGTCCTTGATGAACCGCCTGTAGTAGCCAGCCAGTCCTAAGAAGCTTCTTATCTCGGTGACGTTGGTTGGTCTCTCCCAATTGAGTACAGCTTCGCCTTTGGAGGGATCAACGAAGATGTCGTCCTTAGAGATGACATGGCCCAAGAAGGACACTTCTTCGAGCCAGAATTCGCACTTGCTAAGCTTTGCGTACAACTGGTTGTCTCGCAGGACTTGCACTGCGATCTTCAGGTGTTCTTTATGCTCTTCTTGTTGAGCAACTATCCCTAAGAAAATTAAAGAGTTTTATAAATTTCTATGAATATTATTTTTGCTATGACAAATCATTAAATATATATTTTATACCAAATATATCACAAAAAATTACATACAAGAAAAACTCATGAACACTCAGAAAGTTTTTCTAAGGCCACAAACCTCTCCTATAGCCGAATCCTTTAGAATCGCAGCCATATATCATCCAAATTTTTCTAAGTCCACATATTTACTCTGCATTCGATTGATAACTTCGACTCATACAGCTGAATGTCTTTACTCTGCATTCGATTGATAACTTCGACTCATACAGTCGAATGTCTTTACTCTGCATTCGATTGATAACTTCGACTCATACAGCCGAATGTCTTTACTCTGCATTCGATTGATAACTTCGACTCATACAACCGAATGTCTTTACTCTACATTCGATTGATAACTTCGACTCATACAGCCTAATGTCTTTACTCTGCATTCGATTGATAACTTCGACTCATACAACCGAATGTCTTTAATCTGCATTCGATTGATAACTCTGACTCAGCCGAATATCTTGGAACTCTCTACACTATTCAAGTGATATAATCGAATTACCTTGTTCTTCTTTAAAGTCGAATCACTTGATTTTTCCTTAGAGTCGAATCATTCTTATTTCCTCAGTCAAATCATCTGTTTCTATACATTCAACTACACTGACAGAGGTACTTGTACTTTACATTTTCACTGTCAGTTCTGTATCTTCAAAGATATATATATTATCAAGTCTATCCTGATTCTGATGTATCCTGAGTTTAATTTGGTTATAAAAATACTTGCTATATGAATTTCTTACTGAAGCCTCAAAAATATTATTATTTAATAATTCTCTGACAGGATATGACTTGTCATTCTTAAAACATTCATCCTGTGCAAAACCTGTTTCTGAAATGTCTTTTTGAAATCTTTTAGTCTTGATGCTCTTGCTTTATTTTAGCACTCACAAGACACAAAGCATTTATGTAAATCTCAAACGCATGGCATCTGACCATCTCACCTACCACTAACAGACCCATGCTTTACTTTTTTGTATGTCTGCTTTAATTACTGAAAAGCTTCTGAGATACTAGGTTCCATATCCTGTGTTGTACTCACTGACTCACGTACCACAAGGGTATGGAGATGTGTTTCTCCTTTGTCTTGTCCTTACAGCACGCATTAATTGAGCATGTGTTTAGCATGTCTGTCTCTCAGCTGTGTTCTGCAAGAGCTTATCTTCTAGCTATGGACAAACTGAAGACCTTGGGAAAATGCAATTTTGAAGACCTACTGGACAAATTCTTCAAGATCCAAAGGATCCCAGAAATTCTCTTCAAACGGCCAAATTGCAAACGGTCACCAAGCTCCAACAGCTATCTTCTCAAACGGCTAGATTTTGAAGTCTATAAAAGGAGCTCAAGAGGAAAGGAAAAGGAGGACATGCATGCAGAATCGAATACAAGCCTACATCTCTTGAGAAAAGCATCATTCAAATCTTTCAAGCTCTTTCTCAAGCTTTCCTGCTAGCCAATCTGAGAGCTTTTTTTTGTCAGAATTCTCTTTTGAGAAACTCTGTTGGGTGGCAACTGTAATTGTCATTATTCTTCAAGTCCACCCTTATTGCTTCAGATAGGATTCAGTTTTCATCTTCTGATCTTTTTATCCTTCTGAAGTCAGTGTGTGTTTGTGCTCAGACTTGAGGCAAACACACAAGTGTTTTAATCTCCACTACTCTTTGTAGTTTTTCTGCAGAAGTTAGTTTCTGCATTTGCCCCTCCTGAGAAGGGAAGGCCTTGTGAAAGGCAGTCTTTGTACCCCTATTTAGGGAAGACTTGCTTGGAAGCAAGTAGGTTTGTAATTCCTCTCAAGGGTGAGAGAAGGCCAATTTGTTGGCAGTTAGTGGAAATCTCAAGTGGTTGACTTGAGGACTGGATGTAGGACTTCCATGTGGGAAGGGCCGAACCAAGATAAAATCCTTGTGCACTTCTTTGTGTGATTGTTTCCGCCTATTTTACACTTGAATCACACACACCACACTAAGTACTAATATATTTATCTAGTGTTGTGTTTTTCAGAAGAAAGTTTTAAAAGGTAAAAAGTCCTATTCACCCCCCCTCTAGGACTGTTTATTAGCCATTTCGATCCAACAAGTGGTATCAGAGCGAGGTCTTCTCAGAAGAATCTAAGAGATTTGAGAAGAAATGGCATCCGAAGCTCACAACTATGGAGGCCAATCAGTCACAAGGCCACCCTTCTTTGATGGTGAAGATTAGGAATATTGGAAGATGAGGATGGAATGCTTCATCAGAGGTACTGACTTCGACCTATGGCAGGTAATTGAACAAGGTGATTTTCAAGTCCTTGCAGAATCCTCTTCTGGTGCTCTTTCAATTGCAGACAAAAGAAATATGTCTTTAAATTTCAAAGCAAAAAATTATCTTTGTTGTGCTTTATCAAAAAGAGAGTTTAATAGACTTTCAGCATGTAAAACAGCTAAGGAAATGTGGGATAAACTTCAAGTAACCTATGAAGGTACAGATAGGGTTAAACAAACAAGAATAGAGATACTTGTATCCCAATATAAACAATTCAAAATGCTTCCTAGTGAAAATATAACTCAAATGTATAACAGATTTTCAAACATAATTGTCGGACTAAGTTCTTTAGGAAAATTCCTAACTAATGAAGAAACAGTTAGAAAAATCCTAAGATCTCTAACTAATGTATGGACCCCTAAAGTTACAGCCATAGAGGAAGCCCATGACCTAACACAATTATCTATTGATAAATTAATAGGATCCCTTATGGCTCATGAAATTAATATGGAAAGATTCTCTGAAAATTCTTCAAAAAAGAAAATAGCAAATGCTTTAAAGATTGCAGACTCCTCCTCATCTGAAGATTCCAAATAAAAATCAGATGACAGTGATGATGAGGCAATGCTCTCAAGAAAGCTGCAGAGAATTCTGGCAAAGAAAAAGAAGTTTGGGTCGAAGAGGTTCTTCAAGAAGGAAAAGAAGAAGGAACCTACTTGCTATGAATGCAATCAGCCAAGACACTACAAGTCTGAATGTCCCAAGCTCAAGAAGAAGGACCAAGTAGAAAAATCAGACAAAAAGAAAGGCAAGGAAAAGAAATTTAGAAAGTTCAAAAAGAAGGCAATGGCAGCAACATGGGACAATGAAGAAGGAACCAGTTCAGAATCCTCCAGCTCAGAATCTGAAGAAGAAGAGAAGGCAAATCTAGCCCTCATGGCAGGACTAGAGCAGGTAAACTCAAAAACCTCATTTACTTCATGTTCTGAATCCGATTCTGATAGCCTTGAAGATGTCTTCAATGAACTTTATGAAAAATATAAGACAGTAGTAAAACAAATAAAAATAGTCAAACTAAATCTTCTGAACCAAGAAAAAGCTAACACCCTTCTTAAAAATGAAACAGAAAGATTAAACAAAAGTTTAAGTGAAATAAAAAGAACTAATGAACTACTGTGCGAAGACTTAAAAAATAAAAATAGCAAAGTCTTGGAAATTGAATCAAATCTTAAGGAACTTAAAATTGAAGAAAAATTGCAAGAAGAAAACAATTATCTAAAAGCCACTATTGAAAAATTTCAAACTGCAAAACTCACTCTTTGTTAAAATCAAAGGAGCTAGGTCAGGAAAGAAGAAGTATGGATTAGGATATACACCTCCACCAAACGAAGAAGAAATTATTCGACCTCAAGTATATCCAACTCCTAAGTTTGTAGCAGAAAAAGAAATCAAAAATTCAAAAAGGGTAAATTAGCAGGTCTACAAATAAAGACAGAAATTCAGCAACAATACACATAAGAAAAATTCCTTTGATTTGTGTTGTACTCATTGTAACCAATTAGGACACACTGTCAGCACATGCACCACTAGATATTTTAGATGGATTCCTAAAACTAACCATCAAGGACCCAAGAAAATTTGGGTACCAAAAATTACAGTTTAGCTTTGTTTGCAGGGTCGGCTGAGGGCATCCAAATGGTATTTGGATAGTGGATGCTCAAGACACATGACAGGAGATAGGAAGCTTTTCACAAGTTTTAGAGAAGAAACTGGTCAAGTAACTTATGGAGATAATGGAAAAGGAAAAGTGCTAGGATATGGAACAATTGGTACTAAAGAAAAGAACCTGATTGAAGATGTCATGTATGTAGAAGGTTTGAAGCACAATCTGATTAGTATTAGTCAATTATGTGATAAAGGGCATTTGGTAAGTTTTCAAAATGATAAGTGTATAATTCAGAAGGATAACAAGACAGTTTTTAAAGCACAAAGAATGAAGAATTTGTATACATTGCAACTAGCAGAATTAAAAGAAGTAAATTTATGTCTGGCTACTACCAAAAGTAATGAGTCTGATTTGTGGCATAGAAGACTTGGTCATGCTAGCGCTTCAGTGATCAAGAAATTAATAAGGCATGATTTAGTTGAAGGTCTTCCCAAAATGAAGCTCAAGAAGTATGGAATATGCTCAGCCTGTGCAAAAGGAAAGCAAACCAAGACCTCTTTTCAGTCCAAAACAATTGTTACAACCTCCAAGCCTTTGGAGCTAATTCACATGGATTTGTTTGGACCAATGAGGGCAGTCAGTCTTGGTGGAAAAATCTATGGCTATGTGTTAGTTGATGACTACTCAAGATACACTTGGGTATCCTTTTTAGAAGCCAAATTTGAAGCTTTTCAAGCATTTCTGAAGTTTAGCAGAATAGTTCAAAAGAATCAGAAATTTCAAATTACCAGTATTAGATCTGATCATGGTGGTGAGTTCAAGAATGAAGATTTTCTAGAGTTTTGTGAAGAAAGTGGAATTTAACACAACTTCTCAGCTCCAAGAACTCCTCAACAGAATGGAGTAGTAGAAAGAAAGAACAAAACACTGCTGGATATGGCCAGAACAATGCTAAATGAGTATAATTTGCCAAAGTACTTCTGGGCAGAAGCAGTAAATACAGCATGCTACATAATTAACCGATGTATGATCAGACCCATTCTGAAGAAAACACCATATGAGCTGTACAAGGATAAAAAGCCCAATATCAGCTATCTCAAATATTTTGGATGTAAGTGCTTCATCTTAAATAATGGTAAGGATAATTTAGGGAAATTAGATGCTAAAAGTGATGAAGGTTTTTTGTTAGGATATATTTCAAAACCTAGGGGCTATAAAGTGTTTAATAGAAAAACCCTAACCATAGAACAATCAGTTCATATATTATTTGATGAAACTAACCCTTCTATCAAAAGGATAGATGAAGAAGAATGTGTTGATGAACTCTGCAGGAATCTTGAAAAGACTTCTCTTGAAGAAGAAAAAGATGAAGAAGTGGAAGATCCTCCATTAGAAGATCTTCAACAACAAGAAGAACCACAAGAAGGGCTACCTAGAGAATTGAGGTACCATCAGGACCATCCTAGAGAAAACATAATAGGTGATCTCCAAGATAGGGTAAGAACAAGAGGTATGCAAATTCCTTGTGATTTCTCTGCCTTAGTTTCACAAATTGAGCCTAAGACAATCAATGATGCACTGGGTGATGAATCTTGGATCCTTGCTATGCAAGAAGAACTTAATCAGTTCAAACGCAGTGAAGTTTGGACCCTTGTGCCTAGACCTACTGATCATTCAGTTATTGGAACCATATGGGTTTTTAGAAATAAGATGGATGAATCAGGGGTAATAACTAGGAACAAAGCCAGACTTGTAGCTCAAGGATATTCCCAAGAGGAAGGCATAGATTTTGATGAAACCTATGCTCCAGTAGCTAGATTAGAGGCAATTATAATTTTATTAGCATATGCTTGCTCTCTTAACATTAATTTATTTCAGATGGATGTTAAAAGTGCTTTTTTAAATAGTTTTATTAAAGAAGAAGTATATGTTGAGCAACCACCTGGTTTTGAAGATAGTAAGTATCCTGATCATGTCTTCCGTTTAAAGAAAGCACTGTATGGTCTAAAACAAGCTCCAAGAGCTTGGTATGAAAGATTAAGTGCTTATCTTATATCACATGATTTTATAAGAGGTAAAGTAGATAGCACCTTATTTATAAAGAAGTTTTCAGATGGAATCTTAATTGTGCAAATCTATGTTGATGACATTATCTTTGGATCTACAAATGAATCACTCTGCAAATTTTTGAAAATTTGATGCAAAGTGAGTTTGAAATGAGCATGATGGGTGAGCTCAATTATTTTCTTGGATTGCAAATCAAGCAGACCAATGAAGGAACTCACATCTGTCAAACCAAATACATTTCAGATTTACTCTCTAAATATGGTTTTGACAAATGTAAGCCCTTAGAAACACCCATGAGCTCAGGCATTAAGTTAGACAGTGATCCTCTTGGCAAAAAGGTAGATCAAAAGATCTATAGAGGAATGATAGGATCACTGCTCTACCTCACTGCAAGTAGACCAGATATAATGTTCAGTGTTTGTCTCTGTGCAAGATTCCAAGCTGATCCAAAAGAATCTCATGTTTATGCAGTTAAAAGAATTTTTAGATATCTTATAAATACTAGTAATTTAGGCTTATGGTATCCCAGATGTTCAGATTTCAAGTTACTTGGTTATAGTGATGCTGACTATGCTGGATGCAAATTAGATAGAAAAAGCAGCAGTGGTACTTGTCAAATTCTTGCAGGGTGCTTAATATCTTGGTCTTCCAGAAAGCAGAACTCAGTAGCCTTATCCACCACAAAAGCTGAATACATTGCAGCTGGCAGTTGTTGTACTCAACTCTTATGGATCAAGCATCAATTAGAAGACTATGGTCACCAGCTACCGGAAATTCCAATACTTTGTGACAACACAAGTGCAATAAATTTAACCAAAAATCCTATCCAGCACTCAAGAACAAAGCATATTGAGGTTAGACATCACTTCATCAGGGACCATGTAAGTAATGGCAATATTTCACTTGAATTTGTTTCTACAGAAAATCAACTTGCAGACATTTTTACAAAACCTCTTCCTGAGGATAGATTTACATCAATTAGAAGAGAAATAGGTATGTGTAATCCTGATTAACTTATGAAGGTTATGTTTGAATTAAGTGCTAAGACTTGTTTGAACTCACTGTGAAAAACTCATCCTGAAAAATCTCTAAGTCCTACATTCGACTCATGCATTCGACTCATGAAGAACTGATGCATTCGATTCATGTTATAATGTTGCATTCGACTGATGCAGTCGAATACTTAATTCGATTCATTAAGAAATTGTGGAACGATGCTTACTATTTAAAATTAGGTAACTGACACCTCATTAAGACGCGTCTCTTCATGACTTAACGGTCAAATCATTCAATCGCGTCCGTTCATCCATAAATCAAGCGCCAGTTACTTTTCCCCTTTCTATATAAGCAAACACCTATCTTTCAACACACCCATTTGAAATCTGTCTTCGACTCTCTTGTCCTCATCTGCTCTTCGCGCCTTCACTGTTCCACGGCGAAGGACACTCAGAAACCTCCAAGAATCTTTTTTTTTAAGAAAGGTAGGATCTTTCACCTCGCCTCTGTGATTCTTTCTCTCCTCTGCCGATTTCCTGAGCGATTTCTCTTTCTTTTGTCTAGATGGCATCATCTAGGGCTCCTGAATCTGTCTAGTTGACCCCCGATCAGCTTCAACGCCTGGCCAAAATCCCAATCTGTCCGAAAAAGGCTGTAGAGTTTTCTCACCTTACTGGAAGTCTATCTTGGGTAGAAGAGACCCTCAGTGCCATGGGATGGACCAAGCTGTGCCAGATTTATGAGCCGTCTGTCGAGTCTGCAATTAGAGCCTTTTATGCTTCCCTATAAGTTTCATCCGAGAATGTTGTGATAGGCTATGTGAAAGGAACCAAGATTACCATTTCTGAGGAGCTATTAGTGAAAATGTTGGATTGTCCAAACTCTGGACACAAGCTCAGTGAGTTCGTTCCTCTTGAGAAGCAAAAATTAGGGATTATTGGAAATTTGGGGACCATCAGCAAGAGAGGGCTTCAGGTTAATGAGTTATCTGCTGAGAAGAGGCTAATTCACTCAGTGATCACAAATATTGTGACCCCGAGAGTAGGAACTCACTCCTCCATTACTGCAAGAGATGGAAATCTCTTATTTTGGGCTATTCAGAGACACCAAGTAAATTTGCCCGCAGTAATCCTAGAGAAAATGATAGCTTCAAAAGATCTGCAGGAATCCCTTCCATATGGTTCTCTGCTGACTCTTATTTTCAAGAGTTTTTTAGTTGATCTTTCTAGAGAGCTTTTGGTTGGAACAAAAGAGAAAATAGGCCTTTTCACTCTAAGAAGGAGCCATTACTCCTTGGTGGGCAAGAAGCAAAATTTGTGGTTCAAAGACACTGTGCCAGAATGTGAACATGGAGTCTTTCCTGATGAACCTCTTATCTCCCTACCCACTCAAGTTGTTTCTGAAAGAACAGAAGCTCCTGAGGTTCTAGCTAGATCTGAAGCTCAAGCTCAGATTCCCCATCAAGAAGATCAGTTCCAAGATTTCTCCTCCCATCCTATTCAGGATACTCCTGAAGATACCATCAATGAAGTTCTGAGAGATCTCAGAGGAAAAGGAGTAGCTTCTGAAGATGTGCCTACTTCCACCCCCTTGGAACATCAATTTGAAGAGAGAGAGACTCACTTCTCTCCATCTCAGTTTGAGACCCGGCCAAAGTCTCAGGGGGAGAGCAGTAATAGTATTAATACTATTTTGGATTTAGTGAGAAGCCAGCATGAGAACATGTCTGTTCTCCATATGCAAGTTGAGTTATTGGATGTTAAGTTTGATAGCTTATCTGATGAGGTCAAGCAGATAAAAGATCTTTTGCTTCAGTTAGTGTGCCAACATGGCACTTCTAGGCCATCAGGGCCTGCTTCCTCACAGTAGCAAGAAGAAGAAGCCCCTGCTCAGGATCAAGAAAACCAAGTAGAACCTCAAGTGCCAACACCTGAGGACCCTGTTATTAAGCAATTAGTTGTTGTAGAAGAAGGTCCAGAAATCCAAGCTGAGCAGCAACCTATAACAGTTGAGTCCCAGCAGCAGGAAGATGAGCAGCCTACTGAGCAGCAGGCTTAGTTAGCAGTAGTAGTTTTTGAACCTCCAGTTGAGCAGCAGCAAGAGCCCGAAATTGAAAAGCAGCCAGAAGAAGTGGCAGCAGCTGTAGAAGGTTCTAGCCTTGAGGATCAGTCAACCCAGAAGGAATCTTCAGCCAAGAGAACTCTTGAGCCCTCTCAAGATATCCAGTTCTTTAAGAGAAAGGTGAAGAGAAGACTAGTCAAGAATGGTGCACCTGTCCTCCCTTCTCCTTCTTCTAGGCTAGTTCTCCTCAGTTATTCCTCCTTCTAAGGTCAATCCAGCAGCAACCCAAACCAATGCACCCTCGGCATCAACCCCTCTACAGCCTTCACACTCCTCCTCTTCTCCTCCTCCTGCAGGCATTTCATTAGATGCAAAATTTTCCATCTACCCCATGAAATTCCAAGCCAAACCACCTAAAGAGTTCACCATGAACCTTTCCACTCAACCCCCACACTACTATTCCTCTCTTCCCACTGCCTCCAAATCTGACTCCAAGAAAACTCTACTTCATTTAGTTGAGATACTTCCTAGTATCCAACTGTCAGCTTCCAGTGGACCCAAATTGGGAGACAAACCCTCCTTACTGCTTCCTCCATTATGGTATGCCTTTGTCCACCACTCTGAACTCAACATGAATCTGTTCAGAGAATATCTTGCAATAAGAGTATTTCTTGAAGTTCATGGATTGCCAGGTTTCACTTTTGAACATTGGCTTCCTATTTTGATAAAAACCTCCCAACTTTCCATTTCAGATCTTCAACTCATCTCTCAGAAGAGCCACTGCCTCACACCCCAAGAATTTGTTGACCTTTATCCTGACAAGGCAGCTAGGTTTCAAGAAAACCAATCCAGGACCCACTTCTTGACAGTCGGACATCATCTTTCCCTAAGGTTACATGCTTTATTTGCATATCATCTCAGGGCATCTCAGGCCAAGTACCTTGAAATGAGAACTTTCAACTATGAAAGGTTCAAACTGGGATTGCATGATGTATCCAAAGGGCAGTATGAGAATCTGCTAAGAGGGAAAAGAAAATTGTTCCTTCTATGTTAATGGCTATGCCATCAGGTCTTCACCCACCCCTCGTAGGAGTCGTTTCCTATAGAGGAGCCTTTGCTGAAGCAATCTTCAACAGATTCATCCGGATTTCCACCAGATTCAAGATCAAGTACAAATCCAAGCTAAGCTTCCAAAGGTTCATCCTTCTCCAGTTATCCAAGAACTCTCATCATCTTCTTGACATTCAGTTAAGCTTTGCTGAATCTGAAAGATTAACCCCTGAGCAATAGCAAGCAGCTTATCCATCCTATCACTCCCAATGTCTGAAGATGAAACTTTCTGTAACGACCCTCTTTATATCGGTACGGTTCTACCAACCCACGTCGATATAGAAAGCGTCGCCACAGTGGGACATTTACCCAACACTAGTACGATAGGCTGAAACATACACAAATATATAACACATGACAGCGGAATTGAAAGAATTGAAAAGAATTCTTATTCCATCATCCACATTCTATTCACAATCCGTATATAAGAAAAGAGAACTAACTTTTCATAACTGAAAATAAAATAAACATTGTCCACATGAGAGTACGCAGAGTCTTTATTACATACTATGAAGTAAGGAAAAGTACAATGCTAAATCCACAACAAGATCTCCTACTCCCGCTCTGAGTCGCTCCTAACGATCTCCTCGGAAGAAGTAGAAACGTTTGCACCTGTACGCCGAAGCAAGAATGAGTTCAAAAGAACTCAACAAGTAACACCAAGCACACTAAACATACATGCATCATGTAACATCCATATTCTCATGCTACACAACTAATACATAATGCATAGATTTACAATCAATTCAAATAGAAACCTATGCATGATTTCTACACATATTACACATGGAATTTCTTTTATACAACATAACTTAAGCCTATCACATGCTTTGTACATACTCTCAATATGTTAAACTAAATTTCATTCAACCATTCATATACTAATTATTGTTCATTTTAAACATGGACTTGCATATTTCATAAAAGACTATTCTAGCATGAATTCTAACTAATTTTCACATATTTGCTTACACAGTCTCACAATTTACACATTTCCTTTCACTTAAACATAATTTCACAATTTCTTAATGCCGTGACACATAGCCCAAACCACTTTAGAAGGACACACACTAATCACATCACATATCTATCACCTAGGCATTCCAGTGATAAATCTTAGTTACTGCGCAGAACCGGGAGAAGCACTCTCCACCCTAACCAGCGATACTTGTTCGCCTCTAGGATTTAATCCCAATGCCCATGGGACATCACACACACTTTGAACTTTCCTGTGGGGACTTTACCACAGTACAGTTCCACAGCCCTCTAAGGTAGCAGTGTCACCCATTGGCACATTTATACATTTTCTCAAGTTTCAACACACTTCTAATTGCACAATTGTTACACATTCATCTCATGCTCGCACATTTACATTCTTCAGTATTACCTAGCATGGTACTACTGTCTTCAGTATTAACCAAGTTTTAAAACAAGTCTAATCATGCTGAAATTTACAGAATTAAACACTAATCATATTAACATGCACTATTTGTTAATATCTAACATAAAACCATCATATATAGCTATTGTCATCAGTTCAGTACAGAAATTTAACCAGAATTCTATCACAGTCTAACCATCATGCATACCAAGATCCACATTTTTCTGAATCACACATAATTTCTGAAAATTCTAACAGTGTTGTTATCAATGTAAAAATAGTCAAACTGACATAAATTTTCATTGTTCAGACCCACAACTTATTATATACATGAATACTGACAGTTCTAATTATATGTCCATTTATAGGATTTTAACTAATTTTGCACGAATTATTAACATTTCTACACTGAGTAGACATATTCACTATTTTTCGGTTCAGAAAATTTAATAAAATATACAGATATTATAAATTTCCCAAATTTTTATACCATGCATTAGACCTCATAAACAGTGTACAGAAACTTCATGATAGTTAAATTCTATACAGACTTCACAAACGAGATTTTTCAAGATTAAAATTATGTCGGTCGATCATTCAAAGAATTCTAATAATTAGGGCATATTACAAAATTTCACAATAACTCACGGTACACTCCAACATGCATCTTTACATATCATATAAAATTTACCGTATATCCTCATGCGGAAAATCTCGAAAATTAGCTTATAGAAGGGCAGACCTGCACACTGTTGCAGTCTGATGAACTTGACGGCATGGGATAGCCGTCTATAAGGTTAACGGCAATATATGATGCCGCCAACATATGATATTAGCGGCAAGGGATCCTGCCGTTAATATCCTGTCTGCATAAACACAGACTGAACGCTAACAGATCACTTGAATGGGGGTTCCAGGACACGAGAAAAATCCGTAAAATTCCTGGGACATACTAGACACATGTAGGGTTGATGTGAGTGGGGTACTTGCCTCTTGTAAAATCCACAAGCAACGGTTTAAGCCGGAGAAGCCCTCCTCGGCCCGTGCCAAAGAGCCTTCAAATCTCTCCTTATTCGGGTTCTCTGTTGATCTTCACTGCATAATAGCGTGGGGAAGTCGTTCCCGGATGTTCAGAGTTGTCACCAGTCGATGCAGATCGCCGGGAGAAGCCTCCTGAAGTCGGATCTCCCAGATTCAAGTTGGAGTTTCGCACAGAAAAGCTAGGTTTTTTGACCCAAGAGTCAAAAGGATAGATCTGGCCGAAAACTGGGCAATATAAAGGGTTGAGGGCCAGACATGTGTAAGGGGTAAGTTATAGAGCCGTTGGGGACGGTTTCTAAAACAGATGGCGAAGTTTCTGGAGGCGTTTCCGGATCTGGAAGTGTAACTGGTCTGGGATATTGACGTCCACATCTATGGTCGCCTATTCAGAGTGGGCGTCCATCGATATTGCCGCCTATTCCTAGTCAACACCAGTTGATGTTGACGCCGACTGGTCGACAAAACACACTTAAAATATGCAGAATCTATAAACACCACACACATAAATATATATATATTTATATATACTTGTATACAATATGTACATTACAATAATACTAATTCATACAATTCGTATAAATAAATACTATGCACAATAATCTATACATCAATAGTATACACTTATATGTATATATACTTAAGCAAGCAAGGTGAAAATGAAGGGTCTTACATCCTCTCCCCCTTAAAGAAACTTCGTCCTCGAAGTTAGACTGACACTACTCAAACAACTGAGGATACTTCTTCTTCATTGCATCCTCAAGCTCCCAAGTAGCCTCCTCTCGCGAGAAGTTACGCCATAAGACCTTTACTGACGCAATGCTCTTGTTCCGGAGATGCTGAACCTTCCGATCAAGAATAGCTACTGGTTGCTCCTCATAAGAAAGATCTGGCTGGATCTCCACTGGCTCGTGGCTAATAACATGAGACGGTTCTCGGACATACTTCCTGAGCATAGATACGTGAAAAACAGGATGAACACTAGCCAATGCTGGAGGTAAAGCTAGCTCATATGCCACGTTGCCCAATCGTCGGAGAATCTCATACGGGCCAATGAATCTAGGGCTCAACTTACTATGCCTGCCAAATCTAACTACATCACGCGTAGGCGAAATCTTCAAAAAGACATGCTCACCTACCCCGAACTCCAAATCCTTCCTCCTGTTGTCGGCATAACTCTTCTGCCTATCCTGTGCCGCAACAAGCCTCTTCCTAATAAGTTGGACCTTATCCGAAGTCTCCTGAACTAACTCCGGACTGATCAACTGCCTATCACCGGTCTCCTCCCAACACAAAGGAGATCTGCAAGACCTACCATACAATACTTCAAATGGAGCCATGCCAATGCTCGCATGAAAACTGTTGTTATATGCGAACTCCACTAAAGGTAAATGGCGCTCCCAATCATCCTTCCAATCCAGCACACACGCCCTCAACATATCCTCAAGCGTCTGGATAGTCCTCTCGGACTGTCCATCCGTCTGGGGATGAAACGCCGAACTGAGCTTCAGCTCTGAACCTAACGCATCCTGAAGACCCTTCCACAGCCTCAAAGTAAATCTCGGATCTCGATCCGAAATGATCGACTTCGGTACCCCATGCAATCTAATAATACTACTAACATACAGTCTAGCTAAACTCTCTACTGACTGCTTCTTCTTCATAGGCAAGAAATGCGCAGTCTTCGAGAATCTATCCACCACTACCCAAATCGAGTCATTACCTCGTCTAGATCGAGGAAACCCGTAACAAAATCCATAGTGACAGCTTCCCACTTCCAAACTGGGATCTCCATCTTCTGCATAAGACCAGATGGTCGCTGCCGCTCGGCCTTCACTTGCTGGCACACTAGACATCTAGACACAAACTCAGCTACATCCTTCTTCATGCCAGACCACCAAAAAGATCTCTTCAAATCCTGGTACATCTTAGTGTTACCCGGATGAATAGAGAATCTCGACCTATGAGCCTCTGCTAAAACCTGCTCACGGACATCTACAATACCCGGAGCACAGACACGGTGATGGAATCTAATCACACCATCCTCATCACGAGCAATACCCGCCTTGCCCACTAACTCTTGGAGTCTAGGGTCGGCTTTCTGATGCTCGATCACCTCATCCAACACTGAAGATCTAATGGACAACTGAGCTACAAAAGCCTGGCACAATGATGGCTCCAACTCGGTCATCGCACAAGCTGCATCCTCCAACATCTTCCAATCCTATTAGAGAGACGACCTCTTTCTACTAAGGGCATCTGCTATGACATTCGCCTTTTCAGGATGATACTGGAGGTCGAAGTCATAGTCCTTCAGGAACTCAATCCATCTTCTCTGCCTAAGGTTTAGTTCCTTTTGGGAGAAAAATACTTTAGGCTCTTGTGGTCAGTGAACACCTCAAATCTGACACCATAAAGATAGTGCCTCCAGATTTTCAGTGCATGAACCACCGCCGCAAGCTCAAGATCATGAGTCGGATAGTTTCGCTCATGCTCCTTCAATTGCCTCGAAGCATATGCTACTACCCTTCCTTGCTGCATCAACACACAGCCAAGGCCAATCCGAGATGCATCCGTGTAGATAGCAAAATCCTCTACACCGCTCGGTAAAACTAACACAGGAGCCGATGTGAGTTTAGTCTTCAATAATTGAAAACTACTCTCACACTCCTCGGACCAGACAAACTTCACTCCCTTCCTGGTTAGCTGAGTCAATGGTGCGGCGATGGATGAAAATCCCTCAATAAATCGCCGATAATAACCTGCCAAACCAAGAAAACTCCGAATCTCCGAAGGAGTCTTGGGAATCTCCCAATCCATGACAGCTTGGACTTTCGCTGGATCCACTGCTACACCAGCACCGGAGATAACATGCCCAAGGAAATGAACCTCGCGCATCCAAAAATCACACTTGCTGAATTTTGCATACAGCATGTGCTCACGGAGAACCTCTAACACTATCCTCAAATGCTGACGATGTGTGGCCTCATCCGGAGAGTAGACCAGCACGTCATCAATGAAGACTACAACAAAACTATCTAGATATGGTCTAAACACCCTGTTCATGAGATCCATGAACGTGCAGGGGCGTTGGTTAGACCAAACGAAGGACCAAAAAGTCATAATGTCCATAACGGGTTCTAAATGCCGTCTTGGACACATCCTCACTCCTAATCCTCAACTGATGATAGCCAGAAGGCAAATCAATCTTAGAAAAGACCGATGCATTCTGCAGCTGGTCAAACAAATCATCAATCCGAGGTAAGGGATACCTGTTCTTCACCGTCACTTGGTTTAGCTTCCTATAATCATGCATAACCGAAGTGACCCATCTTTCTTCTTCACGAATAAGACAGGTGCGCCCCAAGGGGAAATGCTAGGGCGAATAAATCCCTTATCTAACAAATCTTGCAACTGCCTCCTTAACTCAGCTAATTCTGCAGGTGCCATCCGATAAGGTGCCTTCGAGATAGGAGAGGTGCCTGGAAGCAACTCTAGAGTGAACTCTATCTCTCTAGCCGGTGGCAATCCAGATAAATCATCAGGAAAGACATCTGGAAAATCCTGCACTACATCTATCTCTGTAAGAGTAAGTGACTCATCAGCCTTGGGTACTAAAACCACGCTGGCAAGAAAAGCGTCACAACCCTTGTTCACCATTCTCATCGCCCTCATGGCCGAGATGACAAACTTCCCTGCCAAGTTCCTCGGCAAGGGATGAGAAAATTCATCCTCACCAGGAATGCGGAAAACAATCTTCTTACCACGACAATCTACTAACGCATAGTGCTCTTCTAGCCAATCCAGACCAAGAATAGCATCATAGTCCTTCATCTTTAGCAAGAAGAAACACCCTTCTAGGACTCTATCCTCAATGCACACCGGTAAAGACGGAATACACTTCCTAGTCGATACTGTGCCCGCAGGTGTGTGCACAGACAAAGGGACTTCTAAATCCTCAGACTCTAATCCTGACTCTAAGACTAACTGCCTAGCAAAACGCTCGGAAATGAACGAGTGAGTGGCACCCGTATCGAACAAAACCCAAGCATGCACACCTAAGAACAAAACCGTACCTTCGGTGACATGATCCGCCTGCTCGGCGTCCTCACGAGCTAATGCAAACACTCGAGCTGGGGCTCGAGGTCTCCCTGGTCGTCCTGTCGCTGGTGCTGCTGCTGCTACTACTGGGGCTGGTCCACGCTGGACTCCCTGCTGAAGTCTCGGGCAATCCTTGATCTTATGGTCACTGCTCCCGCACTTCAAGCACTTCCCCGCTACCATCCAACACTCTGTACCACCATGTGCCCTCCCGCAATGAGGACACTCCTTCTTACCATTAGGGGAACGTTGAGAAGGTACCTGACCACTGCCCGATGCCACAGGACGCTGCGGTGACTGGAAAGCCGCTTTCTTACTATCCTGCCTCTGGAATGGCGCTGCTGGCCTCTTTTGAGAAGCCTTCTTCTCCTCCAGATACTGCTCCATCTCTCCCTCCTGCCGACACGCCGCGCTGAGCGCCTGCTCGAGGGTACGATGGTCGAAAGCCACCAACCTCGTCCTCAGCGATGGTCTCAGACCCATCACGAATTTCTTCGCCTTCCTGCGCTCATCAGTTACAATATGAGGGGCATACTTCGATAGCTCGGAAAACCTGGCCTCGTACTCCAGCACAGTCATGGAGCCTTGAGTTAATGAGAAGAACTCCTACTCCATCTTGTCCTGGATGTGCTCTGGAACAAACTTGGCTCGGAAGAACCTCACGAACTCATCCCAATCTCCACAGCACCATCCTCGAACCGAGTACGCAACAACGAGGACCACCACACGTCAGCTCGCTCCTGCCAAAACCATCCATAAGAACTATCCAACATAATCTATACTTAAAGAAATAAATACCAATTTAATTTACACATACCTGCAACATATAGGTGGCTAAAGTGACCTTGTCTCTCTCAGCGCACCTAATAGCCGGAAGATCTTTTCAATCTCCCTCATCCAGCTCTAACTAATAACGGATCGCTCTCCCCCTTAAAAGAGGGTGGCGACATCCTCTTGAACCTTTCATGATGGAGGGTCCACCATGGTCAGCCTGGGGAGCTGGTACCTGAGCCTGCTACATCAAGCAACATAATTAACACATATAACATAACAATCATTCATTTAATAAAACAGACCACTCTTATCTTATTATTCTAACCTAAGCCTCCAACTGAGCCTAGAGTGCAGCCTGAGTGTGGGCCTACGTTTGCATGGCCTGCACTAAACCCTGCATGAACACTCCATAGTCTACTGGTGGCGGTGGGGGAAGTACAGGACCCTGGGGTGCAGGGGCCTGCTGCTCACCCTGATCCTCTCGCCGAGGCTCATCTCTCCTCTGCTCGCCATCACGACCAGGAACACCACGCCTACCACGCGAAGCCATATCTTGCAAAACGGATTAATAACAATTTAGAACTAAACTATCTAATTTCTAACTAATTACTTATCTATGTGGACAATCTACACAGACTTAGCATACAATGAAGATGATGGTATATGCATATTTATGTACAATTTCAGCCTGAAGCGCTTTGATACCAATCTCTGTAACGACCCTCTTTATATCGGTACGGTTCTACCAACCCACGTCGATATAGAAAGCGTCGCCACAGTGGGACATTTACCCAACACTAGTACGATAGGCTGAAACATACACAAATATATAACACATGACAGCGGAATTGAAAGAATTGAAAAGAAATTCTTATTCCATCATCCACATTCTATTCACAATCCGTATATAAGAAAAGAGAACTAACTTTTCATAACTGAAAATAAAATAAATACATTGTCCACATGAGAGTACGCAGAGTCTTTATTACATACTATGAAGTAAGGAAAAGTACAATGCTAAATCCACAACAAGATCTCCTACTCCCGCTCTGAGTCGCTCCTAACGATCTCCTCGGAAGAAGTAGAAACGTTTGCACATGTACGCCGAAGCAAGAATGAGTTCAAAAGAACTCAACAAGTAACACCAAGCACACTAAACATACATGCATCATATAACATCCATATTCTCATGCTACACAACTAATACATAATGCATAGATTTAACAATCAATTCAAATAGAAACCTATGCATGATTTCTACACATATTACACATGGAATTTCTTTTATACAACATAACTTAAGCCTATCACATGCTTTCTACATACTCTCAATATGTTAAACTAAATTTCATTCAACCATTCATATACTAATATTGTTCATTTTAAACATGGACTTGCATATTTCATAAAAGACTATTCTAGCAGAATTCTAACTAATTTTCACATATTTGCTTACACAGTCTCACAATTTACCATTTCCTTTCACTTAAACATAATTTCACAATTTCTTAATGCCGTGACACATAGCCCAAACCACTTTAGAAGGACACACACTAATCACATCACATATCTATCACTAGGCATTCCAGTGATAAATCTTAGTTACTGCGCAGAACCGGGAGAAGCACTCTCCACCCTAACCAACGATACTTGTTCGCCTCTAGGATTTAATCCCAATGCCCATGGGACATCACACACACTTTGAACTTTCCGTGGGGGCTTTACCACAGTACAGTTCCACAGCCCTCTAAGGTAGCAGTGTCACCCATTGGCACATTTATACATTTTCTCAAGTTTCAACACACTTCTAAATGCACAATTTTACACATTCATCTCATGCTCGCACATTTACATTCTTCAGTATTACCTAGCATGGTACTACTGTCTTCAGTATTAACCAAGTTTTAAAACAAGTCTAATCATGCTGAAATTTACAGAATTAAACACTAATCATATTAACATGCACATTTGTTAATATCTAACATAAAACCAACATATAGCTATTGTCATCAGTTCAGTACAGAAATTTAACCAAAATTCTATCACAGTCTAACCATCATGCATACCAAGATCCACATTTTTGAATCACACATAATTTCTGAAAATTCTAACAGTGTGTTATCAATGTAAAAATAGTCAAACTGACATAAATTTTCATTGTCAGACCCACAACTTATTATATACATGAATAATGACAGTTCTAATTATATGTCCATTTATAGGATTTTAACTAATTTCACACAAATTATAACATTTCTACACTGAGTAGACATATTCACTATTTTTCGGTTCAGAAAATTTAATAAACTATACAGATATTATAAATTTCCCTAATTTTTATATCATGCATTAGACCTCATAAACAGTGTACAGAAACTTCATGATAGTTAAATTCTATACAGACTTCACAAACGAGATTTTTCAAGATTAAAATTATGTCGGTCGATCATCAAAGAATTCTAATAATTATGGCATATTACAAATTTCACAATAACTCATGATACACTCCAACATGTATCTTTACATATCATATAAAATTTACGTATATCCTCATGCGGAAAATCTCGAAAATTAGCTTATAGAAGGGCAGACCACACTGTTGCAGTCTGATGAACTTGACGGCATGGGATAGCCGTCTATAAGGTTAACGGCAATATATGATGCCGCCAACATATGATATTAGCGGCAAGGGATCCTGCCGTTAATATCCTGTCTGCATAAACACAGACTGAACACTAACAGATCACCTGAATGGGGGTTCCAGGACACGAGAAAAATCCGTAAAATCCTGGGACATACTAGACACATGTAGGGTTGATGTGAGTGGGGTACTTGCCTCTTGTAAAATCCACAAGCAACAGTTTAAGCCGGAGAAGCCCTCCTCGGCCCGTGCCAAAGAGCCTTCAAATCTCTCTTATTTGGGTTCTCTGTTGATCTTCACTGCACAACAGCGTGGGGAAGTCGTTCCCGGATGTTCAGAGTTGTCACAGTTGATGCAGATCGCGGGTGAAGCCTCCCGAAGTCGGATCTCCCAGATTCAAGTTGGAGTTTCGCACAGAAAAGCTAGGTTTTTTGACCCAAGAGTCAAAAGGATAGATCTGGCCGAAA
This sequence comes from Colocasia esculenta, assembly GCA_014218235.1. Lineage (NCBI taxonomy): Eukaryota > Viridiplantae > Streptophyta > Magnoliopsida > Alismatales > Araceae > Colocasia > Colocasia esculenta. The sequence continues at coordinate 20,924,180 of CM024765.1, read as the reverse complement.
ACTGGGCAATATAAGGGTTGAGGACCAGACATGCGTAAGGGGTAAGTTATAGAGCCGTTGGGGACGGTTTCTAAAAAAGATGGCGAAGTTTCCGGAGGCGTTTCCGGATGTGGAAGCATAACTGGTCTGGGATATTGACGTCCCACATCTATGGTCGCCTATTCAGAGTGGGTATCCATCGATATTGCCGCCTATTCCTAGTCAACGCCAGTTGATGTTGACGCCGACTGGTCGACAAAAAACACACTTAAAATATGCAGAATCTATAAACACCACACACACACACACACACACACACACACACACACACAGATCATTATATATATATATATATATATATATATATTATATATATATATATATATATATATATATACAATATATACATTACAATAATACTAATTCATACAATTCGTATAAATAAATACTATGCACAATAATCTATACATCAATAGTATACACTTATATGTTATATATACTTAAGCAAGCAAGGTGAAAATGAAGGGCCTTACACTTTCCCTCAATGATTTCCACTCTAAGAGTCTCATGGATTTTCGCAAGAACATGGTTATAGATGGGCTCAAAGGTACCTTGTCTACTGTCAAGCCAAGGATACAGTATCTCCAATGGTCTCTACTGGAATATCACCCTCATGAATCCTCCATCTGGCAGCCAAAAACAGTTGTTCCCTTAGAATGCGAATCGACATAGACAAATTTCATCACAGAGTTGCTTGGTTCAGGAGGCGCCACATCAAGTCTATCAAAAAATTACCCTCCACCAACCCAACTTACAATGTTGATGGTGAACTGTTTGACAACTCCTTTGTCAAAATGAGCAAAAGCTCTGGGAACTCCTCCAACCTTTTTAGCAAAAATCCCTGCTCTCTGTATCTACCTCGTTCAGCTAAAGTCTGAACTGTTTACTTTAAACACTTTGTACTGCTTCTACGGTAAAGATGCAATTTCTTCTACTTTTGTGTTATTCTGAGTTTTATCCTTTATGTTAATGTCACAAAGTGGGGAAAAGGTATAAAGGAATAGTTTGCCTAATCTATTTAAAGATTTTGTCATAACAAAAAGGGGGAGAATTGTTGAGCAACAATCCCTAAGAAAATTTCCGAGTTTTATAAATTTCTATGAATTTTATTTTTACTATGACAAATCTTTAAATATATATTTTATACCAAATATATCACAAAAAAATTGCAAACAAGAAAAACTCATGAACACTCAGAAAGTTTTTCGAAGGCCACAAACCTCTCCTATAGCCTACTACATCTGACTGCTATATTCAACTGCTAAATCCGACTCCTTTAGAGTTGCAGCCATATATCATCCAAATTTTCTAAGTCCACATATTTACTCTGCATTCGATTGATAACTTCGACTCATACAGCCGAATGTCTTTATTCTGCATTCTTGATAACATCGATCATACAGCCGGATGTCTTTACTCTGCATTCGATTGATAACTTTGACTCATACAGCCGAATGTCTTTACTTGCATTCAATTGATAACTTCGACTCATACAACGAATGTCTTTACTCTGCATCGATTGATAACTTGGACTCATACAGCCGAATGTCTTTACTCTGCATTCGATTGATAACTTCGACTCATACAGTCGAATGTCTTTAATCTGCATTCGATTGATAACTCCGACTCAGTCGAATATCTTGGAAACTCTCTACAATATTCAAGTTATATAATCGAATTACCTTGTTCTTCCCTAAGTCGAATCACTTGATTTTTCCTTAGAGTCGAATCATTCTATTTCCTCAGTCGAATCATTGTTCTATACATTCAACTACACTGACAGAGGTACTTGTACTTTACCTTTCACTGTCAGTTCTGTATCTTCAAAGATATATATATATCAAGTCTATCCTGATTATGATGTATCCTGAGTTTAATTTGGTTATAAAAAAAACTTTCTATATGATTTCTTACTGAAGCCTCAAAAATATTATTATTTAATAATTCTCTGACAGGATATGACTTGTCATTCTTAAAACATCATCCTGTGCAAAACCTATTCTGAAAATCTTTTTGAAATCTTTTAGTCTTGATGCTCTTGCTTTATTTTAGCATTCACAAGACATAAAGCATTTATGTAAATCTCAGACGCATGGCATCTGACCATCTCACCTACCCTGACAGACCCATGCTTTATTTTTGTCTGTCTGCTTTATTACTGAAAGTTTGTGAGATACTAGGTTCCATATCTGTGTTGTACTCACGATCACGTACCACAAGGGTATGGAGATGCGTTTCTCTTTGTCTTGTCCTTACAGCAGGCATTAATGAGCAGTGTTAGCATGTCTCTCTCTCAGCCGTGTTCTACAAGAGCCTATCTTCTAGCTATGGACAAACTGAAGACCTTGGAAAAATGCATTTTGAAGACCTACTGGACAATTCTTCAAGATCCAAAGGATCCCAGAAATTCTCTTCAAACGGCCAATTGCAAAACGGTCACCAAGCTCAAACGGCTATCTTCTCAAACGGCTAGATTTTGAAGTCTATAAAAGGAGCTCAAAAGGAAAGGAAAAGGAGGACATGCATGCAGAATCGAATACAAGCCTACATCTCTTGAGAAAAGCATCATTCAAATCTTTCAAGCTCTTTCTCAAGCTTTCCTGCTAGCCAATTGAGAGCTTTTTTTTGTCAGAATTCTCTTTGAGAAACTCTGTGGGTGGCAAACTGTAATTGTCATTATTCTTCAAGTCCACCCTTATTGCTTCAGATAGGATTCAGTTTTTCATCTTCTGATCTTTTTATCCTTCTGAAGTCAGTGTGTGTTTGTGCTCAGACTTGAGGCAAACACAAAAGTGTTTTAATCTCCACTACTCTTTGTAGTTTTTCTGCAGAAGTTAGTTTCTGCATTTGCCTCCTGAGAAGGGAAGGCCTTGTGAAAGGTAGTCTTTGTACCCCTTTAGGGAAGACTTGCTTGGAAGCAAGTGGGTTTGTAATTCCTCTCAAGGGTGAGAGAGGGCCAATGTTGGCGTTAGTGGAAATCTCAAGTGGTTGACTTGAGGACTGGATGTAGGACTTCCATGTAGGAAGGGCCGAACCAGGATAAAATCCTTGTGCACTTCTTTGTGTGATTGTTTCCACTAGTGTACACTTGAATCACACACACCACATAAGTACTAACATATTTATTTAGTGTTGTGTTTTTCAGAAGAAAGTTTTAAAAGATAAAAAAGTCCTATTCACCCCCCTCTAGGACTGTTTGTTAGCCATTTCGATCCAACACTTCTTTGGTCTTTGAATAAATGAGGATATCGTCGATGAAGACGACCACAAACTTGTCAAGATATGGTCAATATATGTTGTTCATGAGTTGCACAAATGCTGCAGGAGCATTGGTTAGACCAAAAGGCATAACAACGAATTCATAATGTCTGTACCTGCTCCTGAAAGCCATTTGAAGATATCGTCATTCCTTGATCCTCATCTGATGATAACCAAATCGAAGATCGATCTTGGAGAAATATGAGCTCCAGTTATTTGGTCGAGTAGTTCATCGACACCTGGGAAATGGGGATTTATTCTGATGGTCAGCTGATGAGTTGCCGATAGTCGATGCTATCCTCATTGATCCATCATTCTTCTTGACGAACAGCACAGGCGCTCCCCATGGGGAAGTACTGGTCTGATGACCCCTTTCTAGTAGCTCTATCAGTTGTGTCTTCACTCTTTAGCTTGGCCGGTGACATCCGGTACGGTTGACGCATACCGGGCAGCTCCAGGGATCAACTCTATGGCGAAGTTGACATCACGTTCCGGGGAACACTGGCAGATCTTCCGGAAACACATCAGGGTAATCCTGAACTATGTGAATGTCTTCTATCTTAGAACCCTTCTTTTCCACCACTACGGCTACTAGGAAGGCAATACAACCTTTCCTTATCATGTTATGAGCCTTTATGGCGGAGATTTGAGACATCCACTCTTATGTCTAATCCCAGAGAATGCCAATTTAGGAAAGTCAACTAAAGGTAACTTTCCCTTTCTTACAGTCGACACTTGCCCCATAAGCGGACAACCAGTCGGCTCCTAAGATTACATCATAGCCTTCCATGGGCATACATACCAGGTCGGCTTTAAGTTTTGGTCTCTGATAATTACATCGACAGATGGAAAGTATTTGTTTAGTTTTTCCTTCTCTCCTGTGGCATAGTGACAGAGAATTCACATCCATAGATGTAGGTTGGTATTCAACGGTATCCGCAAAATTTTGAGATATAAATGAATGAGTTGCTCCAGTATCAAATAAGACAAATGGGGTAGAGAGAAAACTTGAAGGGTACCTTCTACCACACCTCCTTCCTCTGTGGTTTCTTCATTATGCAGGGCTTGCAGCTTTCCATGTTTCTTAGGCGCATTAGGGCGCCTTCAATCTCTTTCAGTAGCGGGCACTCGGGGATGCGGTGCTCGCGACTTCCACAGCGCAGACATGTGTCGGCTTTCCTCCAGCACTCATCAGCGGTGTGACCGGTTGTCACAGTGCTGCAGTGCTCTTGGGGAGTGTGGGTACGAAGACCTAGGGTTTCCATTATTGGCCAGATCCCTCCGTGATGTTGAAGGGATGAGTCTTTCCGTGGTAGGCTTAGCAGATGACTGACCGAGGTCACTTCCGTCTGACGAACATTCCTTTGATACGGTCGGTGAAGTCTGCAGCATCTTCCAGCAGTTGGGCTTTCTTTACCATCTCAGCATAGGTCTGGATGTCGAGATGTGCCAGTGATGTGATGTAGTGGGGCTTAAGGCCGTTTAGAAAGTGCTTATCCTTCATCCTTTCAGTGTTCACCAGATGTGCAGCATAGCGCGCCAGTCTTGAAAAACTGGGCTTCATATTCGGCCACAGTCAAATTCGTTGTTTAGAGCAGCGAATCCGCAGCCTTCCTTTCTTGGACACGCTCGGAGAAGTATTGGAGTTGAAAGCTATTGGAAATTCGTTCCATGTAAATTGCCCATTCTCTTAGTAGCTTCCACTGACTCACACCAAGCGCGGGGCGTCCTTCTCCAGTTGAAATGTAGCTAGTAGCAGCTTATCCCCCACTGCACATT